>OX104063.1:52550251-52607034 GCA_944474145.2 Dicrocoelium dendriticum
TGGGTGTTTACCCCAGTATTAATAGAGCACGCAAACTGATGACAATTCCCATTAGAGGCTATGTACCGAGCTTTTCAGCCCGCTGATCCCACGAGTTTCGTCAAGCCGGGGAACAATTGATGTTTCGTGAGCTTCCAGATCGAGCACTGCGGAAAGTAGCGGTGGACTAGTTCTATGACAACGGAAAGACTATTAAATCACTGTGGCTTAGTACATCCAGTACTTTGAAATAGATTCACCAATGTCTACCACCGGAAAGGCAGTTATCAACCAGATCGGATGTCATTTCGTGAGACACGGAATACCGGAAGAGCAGATCTCTGAAAATGGTCCATAGTTTACAAGTGCTGCGTTCCTGCGTTCGCAAAAATATGGAAATATTCTCATCGAATAACCAGTCACTATCACCTCCAGCCTAAAGGAAAAGCGAAGGCGGTGGTCACACAACCCAAGAGGCTGTTATCGAAAGCAGAGCTAACCATGAAGACCTGAATCTAATGCTGTTGGAGTTTATTAAGACGTCAGTACCGAGCTTTGGTCTCCCAAAAGTGTAACGTTGTAAAGTAGAAGGACGCAACCATAATGCGTGCGTCTGCTGAAGTTTTACACACTGTCTAGTCATCGCATGGGATTAAGGAAACGGATAGCAGATCAGAAACTGTATTACAATGGCGTGACGCGGACGCTACAGCAGCTATCAGTAAATGTTGTTGTCTTGATCCAACCAATAACGGGTGTCAGCGAAAGATGGAACAAATGGTGGTGACCGATAAGGTTGGAGAAAAGTCTTTTGAATGCAGTACCGGAGAGAAAGTAATCAGAAGAACCGAGTCAACTGAGGTGACACCGGAAAACCGAACGTGAATTGCAGCAGAAAACTTAACGCCTTACAAATAGGTCACAACTACAGGGGTAGCGAAGACCACGCAAATCAGAAAATCAAAAGGAGGGTTCTGCGAAGCCGATGCAGCTGATCCCGAAAAAAGGAAGGGTATGACAGGATTTGTGCAAACAGAAGAACCATACGGTTTACTTGGCAAAGAAAGCAGCTAGCGTTTTGCAAGCCAGCAAAGCAGTTGTTTAAACAGCTACGCATATTTCGTCTATGTTATGATTGTTTCGTTGGAGCGGGTTGGTTTAACTCGTTCACAGGAAGAAACTCATGACTGCAGCAGGGTTGTTGGTCATGGAAAGGATTTCGTTATTTATATCGGGGTTCCAACTTGCTTTTCGTGCTGTAGTTCTTGCTTAGGTCACTTTGCCGCATAAACCGTTTGTCATTAACGACCGAGTTTTGCGACACCACGTAATCCCACACTAAGATGTGATGGATTAATTGCATTTCCATTCTCTTGAAAAAGCAGTGCATTTGAGATCGCACTAATTTAAGGCTAACTCTGTAAAATGCCCCTTCCTCCACAGGGCACTACTCTCGTTTTCGTACACATAGTCAGATCCAGACAACTCACTAATTCACGTTCACCGATAGCTGCAACACTCGGACGTCTTTTATCGTTAACGCGTGATATTCAAATCGCGCATCAGAAACCTGCAATCCGATACAGTATTTAATATGTTGACATATGCACCGGCCCAGTACGTGCGATAAGGGAACCCGTAAACAGAAACACATCAACCAGTAAAATCACCTGTTGCTCCCGACGCACGTATGTCTACGACACGTGTCCATCGGACCGGATCAAGCATATGGTAGGGCACGAAGTATATGCGGCTGACGTCAGACTTATGACATTGTCTGCCGAAGGAATGCTGAAATGGCTGCATTGAACCGCACCTACAAACCTTTTTGTTATGGCCTTTGTGTTACGCTAATGGCATTCAAATTATATGATATCACACCTTGGACACTTAATATATGCTAACCTTGAAGGTACTCCTTCCTTGTCTTTAGTGTATATCTAGATAGCGTATATTGTTTCGTAACTTTAGCTACTTTAGCTGTGATTTATGCATGATGTCTGCCTATTGCTGGTGTTGACCGTACTCTTATCTTTGGACTAATTTAGCAAGAAGCACTAATGTGAAGAACAGATAAAACATATGCGGATTTTTGTTTGCACCAGTGAAGAGGCGAAATAGTGCACCTGGGTCATAAACTTGATGAAAATATATTTCAATGATTATCCGTTTGCTTGTGTGTGGGAATTTACTGTTCCGTACTTTCGTCTGGTCTATGATACAGATTTAAAGTTAGACACTGCGCCATGCAAAGGGTGGCGTACTACAACAAGTATCCTCGACGAAACTTTCGTATAAGAATTATAAATTATAAATGCAATTATTTGAGCCGTAGTGAACTCTGAAGCACCACTGCAGCCAGATAAGGGTTTCAGCATTCTGTCGAGTAGACTGAAATGCATAAAAATAGGTCGGAAAACCTCAAAATAAACGGGAAGTCTTGTGTCGCAGAATAAGCATTGATGAAATTCAGAATCGAATTATGTTAGATCGAGGACGGGCGAGTTGAGAGAAATCGAATGCTAATCAATTGACTCCGGTGAATCTGCCATTCACCTGAAGTGACCACGTAAATTGTCATGTCTCTCAGTCGTGTATATGAAATTGCCTGAGATAGGTTACCGAAAACAGATATCCTTTCATTTCTGATCGAAACATTTAATTTGACCGAATTCAATTAAATCCGAATTCAAAGCCGTGTGTTATGATTACAAACAGCCAATGGGCAAGCTCATATCGGCACCAGATTCGAACACCTAATGCACCAACTAACAGATCTGAAGCAGCGTCTGCTTTTGCTGGTGACACTTTCAAAACCAAGCTGGTGCACCTCGCTCAAAAATATTTGACTTTTGATTAGAAGTCGTCGAACATCCTGTGGAAGAAACACAGGACGCCATCAAAGAATTGACAGTGAACCCTGATGTGATTCTTTCCAGACCATAATAAGTTTCTGGTTGGGTACTAAGGCATAAGTTTGACAATATCTGCAAGCTTCTAGCCATATTAAAAAACACGATCCGGTTTGCTTTTGGACATTAAAAGAGAATAAACCGCGAAGGAGTAGGTCAAGATAAACAAGTTGTTGAAGCCGTTAGGACAAGTTAATTCGATTAACAACTCTCTACTTCACCGACGAACTTTGTTTGTTCACATCCCTCCAGAACATGCGAACTTTCAAAGGTAAAGAATCCTCAGGTACCTCTAAGACCCATACTTGTTTTGTCACCTACTGCCTATCAGTTTGTAATGAAATGGCTCGTGCGAGTGTTGGAGCCATTACGAATAGAACTTAGTACTTACTCATTTGAAGACACGTCTGCATTTGCTAAACACGTAGATAATTTAAGCGCAGACAGAAAACTCATAATTTCCTTTGAGGTAGAACCGCTAATTACGAATGTCCCGTTGCTAGAGACCGTCAATTTCATTTGTGAATACACTGTCGCGAATAACTTAAACCCCGATATTGCGGTAATTGCTGTAAACAAAGTTATTTAGTGGTGCTCCTTAAGTAGGCACTTCTTATTTAATGGCATTCCTGCAGGCAAATTGGTGGTGTAGCGATGGGGTCGCCCTAGGACTGATTCTAGCTGCTGTTTTCCTGAAGAAACTTGAACATTGGCCTGGGCAGCCGATTATCTCATCGCTTAGGTTATCACTTTTTTCCATTATTCTAGTCATTTTAACCTAGCGCTTTCAATACTGAAACGATGGTGAAGGGGTTGCTATATCTACTGCATATATAAAATTCACCTGAGTTTACAGCGGGTGTAAGCCATGTGCACACTACAACCGGGATTGTGATTAATTCACAGTAGCATAAACGGCTACGTATTTCTGTCAGAGTAAGCATAAGTCATTATCAGCGTAGTCAACTAATGAATTTCAAAAGCACAACAATAAGCAACATTGCGGCGTATTAATCCGAGTTCACTATAGTTCTTTTATACTATTCAACCACTTACATACTTTTGGTGAAAATTAAAACTGTCGTGAGTGGTGGGGCAATAACAGACTGTGATGTCTAATCGTACCATTGAAGCTGTCAAGTCCTACAAAAGCCAAGCTATGTCAGCCACAACCTCAATATGTTTGCATGGGTTAGGCCTCAAATGCCAGATGGTAGAAGCCTCAGCAAAACACAATGCATTTCGTTTGTTCAGTTTATTGAAGACTGTAATGCCCCATGGTTTAGCTTATCGAACAGTGAAGTAAATGAAGGCGAGAAGCCTGGTAATTAATATTTCACCATTCACAGCTGGGTTTCGCAGAATAAATACACAAATGTTTCCTCATAGTTAGTGGGGATTTAGGTTTAGTAGAAACAGTTTTCCCGTGCTTCCCAGACATGTAAGAACCGGTCTGACTGAGAGTACAACGAATTAAAACCAAATCCCAACTATTCAGTAGCCATCAAAATCCGTCGGTATAACGTCTGTGTGATGTGTCATCCCAAGTCGCTATGCGGAATGTTGTGGCTTTGAGAACAAGCAGCGCTTTCTGGTTATTTCGTAAAAGGCGCGTTAGTGAGGAATGAGACGCGCTATATCCTAGTCAACTCCCAGTAATGAAGGTCCGTCGCCTTCATCCATGGTTTGATGCAACAAGCTGCTGATATCTGGAGTTCATAGGGTCCAAACACGTCAGGGGTCCGAGGAACGCGCAACAGTGACGAAACCCCAAAGGTCAAAACAGATGTCTGGTGCTTTTCCAGTATTGTGGGAACTTGCCTGATTGAGCGGGGAAAGCGATGAACTAGGTCTAAAATAAAATGATTGCGCTTGACGATGCGAGGCAGGTGTTAATAAACATCATCTCTATGGATACAAATTACATATCTTCAAAGGCAGGAAGACTCACTATACGATTGGTATTGTGCTTACAAAATAGATCCAATGTTTCTTCGCGACAGTGCAGGACATGCTTATTTCAGCATGACCAACGAGTTGCGGTCATTGTTAAATCCAAAGAATGAATACTCAGCAAAAGACGAAAAGCATTGCCAATTGGCTAGGCAGGATTGGTAGATGAAAGAAGTGGAGTGAGGTGATAGTTCCTGGTAGGAGGAGCACCACATAATTTGGCAACGATGGCTAGTTAACAGAGTGTGGTTGCACCGAATCACAGCCACAAAGTAAAGAAAAAATGTGACTTTTAGGACAGTAGTGGTAGGTCGAAGCATGTTCTGTTGTTATCAGGCGGATGTGAACTAAATTGGCAGAAAAAAATATGCGTTGTGTTTGCGATGGGCTGTGCCGTTTATTTGCCGGAACAACAGAATTGATAGCAAAATGTGGCCGTTTCAAAGAATTACTTACTTTCAGACTTCACTGCACCAAAATCTGCCGAAGGTACGTCCAGACTAAAAAGTGATGTGGGATTTTCTTGTGGTAATCTATGGCTTGGCTCGTGAATTGCTCCGAAACAGAATTACTTTTATGTGATTCTAAAGGCAATACATGCAAGGACATGTTCGGAAGGTGTTAAGTTGCTCCAGGTAAGTTTAAAAACGATGAAGAATTCGATATTCCAGTTCCACAAAAATGCATTCACCCAATGGCGAAATGGTCTTCACGCATACGTCAAGGTAACGTCAGGTAGGTAGAGGGTCTGTGACAAAGTTCACTTAATGATAAGTGAGACTAAACCTAGTTGTCAGTTATCAGGAAAATCCATTCCACATATATCAAGTTTGCTACCTTAAGGTCTGATTTAAGGTTCATGTACCTTGGTATTTAAAGGCAAATGTCTTCTTTGGCAAAATGTTCCACCCGGTGCGTCCACAACTGGAGGAGTATCGAAGTAAAATCAAAACAAATATACCTTTTTAACTTTGTGCAGCGGTTAAACAAAATCCGGGTGGACAAATTCCTTTCTTCCTGGCGGTTTTCTAGGTTAGCAGACTTTCATTCTAAAAGGTAAACATGAGAATTTGTGACTTGGAAATGTGGCCTGTCTAAATTGGATTCATTTACTATCTTCAAGGTCTGTTGGAGCAACAAAAGACTATGCATAATAACAGCATTTTATGTTGTAACATAGACAATGGCGGAATCTTCTATCATTTTTATATGTTTTATTGTGCAGTGCAGTGAATAGCTTATTAGAACTTCAGTTCGTGTTTCATGTGAACGATTTTCCTTCTTACATGGCAATAGAATCTTCTAGGTAACCGTTTTTACATAGGGTGAATGTGACCAATTGTGTTTCTTTCCCCATCGTCTCTTATGAACAGACGTTACGGGCTCGTACAAAAGGAGCATGAACTAGGGAGCGCTACTAATGCATAGAACACTGTTAACGTTTATAAATTACTTTTTCCAGCTTTGTTCATGCTAAAATGTTCTTAGGTGCGGGCCATCGGATATCCTCTCTAAAACAACATCCAAGAATTGGAATATTCCTGGTATGTTGCTTTCCATGGTATAATTGATCTCAGTGCTAATGAGTAAACGATTCGTGCATGTTTGCTGCCTGCTGTGAATCGCCCAACACCACCAAGTGCAATCAATTTATTGAGCGTAGTATTCCTCTTGTACGGGTGGACGAAATTACGTGTCTTCTAGGTGGGCAACGAAGAGGTGTATGCAAGCATGTATTGTGGATGGTAATGAAATAAATGCAAAAATTGTTAGCTCAGATTGTTCTGGTAGCAGTTGAACAGTTCGCTGAGCTTAGCAATTTTGTAGCAAACGTTTCGTCACCAATCGAGTGGATACTATCAGTGCGTTGTGAAGTACCATGTAGTAAGTAAGGGTAGCGTAGGAAATCCTCACCGAATTGCTCGCATTTTCGAAATATCCTAAATACAAAAATTGACCGGGACTGTTTTACTTGCATACTCCCTAGATGGAATGAAGTTGATTAAACATGCTCACACGTTAAAAATATTGAGACCATTAGGCTGTCATTACATCTTTTTTAAGACGGCTAAACGTTTTCTTTCCATCGATGAGTCGAGGATGCATTAGCGCCTAATAACCAATCACTGCACAGAGGCGCAAAATTTTACTCTATCTCGGTATGCGTGGATTAAGTAATTCTATTGAGATGGTTGCTGAGAAATCAGGACTAGGAAATCAGCGTACCTGACACTGATATGCTGAAAGCTCAACTTCTACCCGCAGAAGCACGCTTCTTTACTCGCTGGTATGGGGTGAATTGCAAGCGAAAAATTGAGTTATTTTACTTTTGGAATATACTTTGAGTTCATAACCGCAAAAAAGCCAAATGCTGAAAACTTATCAGCTAAGCTTGATTGAAAATATCCAAAGCGAAATCCCCTGTTTCCGCATACTGTCATAATACAAAGGAATGGCACACTACCTTTATGCTTGCAACTTGTTAGCATATTGGCAAAAATGTAGTTCATTATAAAAATTATAGGCTAGACGATGCAGAGGTATTTAGACTGAAAAGTGAGTAGTCCTGATGTAGAGGAATGATTCGCTTTTATAATCCTGACGCACAATGACTGTGACAGTAACATGACAATTTTATTTGTGTAACTGGTAGCTACCTCGTTGCATCAATCTTTTTACAACATGCCATTTTGTTTACAGTTAACTTAACATCCAGTGGAATGAACCCGGTATATGTTACGGAAAACGAGCAATTTGTCTTCGTATTTCGGTTGTTCTGAGGTAGTTACCCTACATGGAGCATCACTTTATGCTTTCCAAAGGATGCTTGTGGATAAACTGCTAACCTAGTGAAATTAGCCGAAAAAAGGTTCAATGTAACCAGCAAAACATTTTATCCTGACTTACGGTACACATCAAGCACAGTTGCAAAACATGTTGCCCAATGTGTTAGTTCGGAGACCGCAACTTGAATTCTATCTGATGAGAAGCTAACGAGTAAGAACATAAGGAGGAGTTTAAAGCTGTTACATAATATGCGCTCTTACTTCAGCATTAACAAGCATTGAAAACAACCACCAGAAAATTCCTGATTTTTGCCCGTCAGATTACGATTGCACACGTAGTTGTAGTCAGTGAAATCGCTCATCGGCTTCCCGTCACATCAAAAGCGGGCCCAACGTAAGCAACATATAAATCTAATGTTTCATTTATTCCAGATTTATTTGAGCCTTTTGGGTTTATTAATGTGTCCAGCGCAGTCTGCTGGTTTCTGGCTACTCGAATACGTGAACGATGGACGAAATCTGTCAACAGATCATATAAAAACAATTTAACAGGTTTCGCATCTTTGTTGTACGCAGTGCAGCTGGTATGCATGTATGCCTTTAATGCTCAAAAAGTCTATAACACGGGATAAGTAACTGAGTGTTGCTCATCTGTTAACCATCCAAGAGAACAAAGAATGATGAGCTTTGGTGTTAAGTGAGGTAATGGGGTACATTACCATGAAATACTCCAAGTTCACGAAAGACCCTCAAAAAACGATGAATGGGCTATTATTTACTTTGCGACCTGGCCAAAAATATGCCACAGAAAACTGCATTGTGTCTACCTTACAAAAGGCAGTGTGAATATTATTAACAAGCTCGTAAGCTTCAGATCATCGGTACTAGTTACCGCTTTTTCAAGCGTAGCGAAGGTCAGGTGCAAAAATGTGCGAAAGATAAATCCTATCAGAAGTAACATACAGGTCCAAGGAAAGAGACAGCAAACCATTCGGTGAGCCGCCTAATGTATTTTACGATTGCTCGGAACAAAATGTGTGCGTCCACCCGCACGGTTTTGCTGATTGGCTGAGATTCGTGTGCGTTAAGTTGAGCTCCTCGTCCTTAGGTTAAATGTATACGGACGATAAAATTGGTTGGTGATCTTAGGTGATCCACCGGTCAAAGTTGATGAAGTTTCTTTGTCGCTACTATTGAATAAACCGCAGGTCCCTGAGTGGTCGGTTTTTATGAAGAAGAAGAAGAAGAATGCAGTGAACGTGTTTATACGCTGGTTGCAGCAAAACAGGCTGTCGCAATGACTACGCAGCTGAGATTAGAACAGCACAAATTTGCCATAAGCTGGAGAACTCAGGATAGAAAATGCGCAGACCTGTACATTGGAGCGACTGAGCGAAAAGGTGATTGAGCACCGCTTGTCGGAGTTTTGACATTTATGAAAACAATGGGCCAAAACAAGGTAAACACGCGGGTTACACTAAGTCGGCCTTCAGAAAGTTAGGAAGATTCTGTCACAGCTAATAGAATGAACCAGGGCGAACTAGTATAAGGATAAAAATAGACTCCCTAAAGTATCTTACACAACATGTTACGGAGTTGAAGCTTTTGACTTAGAATTATTGTGGTTTTGAAACCGAATCTCCAAACTTGGGTCTCACCTCTTCCCGTGCTAACCCTTGAAAGTGCACAGGATGAACAGTTAGATTATTCCGCCTAACTTGAAGGCTACTTTTCCGCTGCTTTCTCTGTTGGCAAGAAGTCTCTGTTCGCATCAGTGGTTGTCAATCTGAGACAGATGTTGCACTGTCAAGACGTCTCCATCTCCAGAAAGTGCCGCTAATACCATACCTCTTTCCGTTTAGTGTTGTTGCACGGGTGCGAGTCTTGGGGTATTGCGCGTAGGATCTGCGCCGTTTTTCGCCTTCGACAACGGTTGTTCGAGGAGGATCAGCGTTGTGGTAGCAACACCAAATTCATAGTGACTACTTTAGTCTTCGCGTCCTTGTGAAAGCAAGTATTTCAATTAACAAGCTGGTTTTGCTGAACCCGTAAAGACGGCTTTGTCACGTCCTACGCAAGGCGCTTAAGCATTTGCCGCGCCGCACTCTATTCACTCGTGCAAGACCGGGCTGAAGACGACTGCATGGAGTTTATCCATCAAATTTTTAACAAAATATGAACTCGCTGAGGTCACGTTTATTTGCCGTTGGACCCGTACGTTTTCTCAGATGGGGATAAATGAGTTGTAGTTCCAGTGGCCTAACTTGAAGGAAGATACGGTCAGCAACCATGATCATCAAAGGTTCTCGTACACAACCATAATAATTAACATGCTTAATGCTTCAAACATTGAAAGTGGCAAAAATGAAAAATTCCTGAGCGTGAAAAAGGAAGCAGAAAATGTTAAATCCAATTTCCCTCAAACTGTACGTCCCTTTGATTTCCATGTTTATCTTCGATAGCTTCATGTCCACTTCTTGGATTGATAGTTATGCGGGCATGTATATAAACAAAGTAGCAGACCGATACATATGAATTTGATGTATGCTTACATCAGAATCAAAATTAAGTGGCTGTTTCAGTGACTATTTCTGCCCTAAGCAAATTTGCAACAAGGAACCATCTGCGATACGTCTTTGAGAATTACGGCTTCTAGGCGACAATATACATGCAAAATAGCAAGTTTAAATAGCGATGGTGAGAGGCCCATCAACGTGATAGCATTAGCTAGCGACGAAGCTATGAAATACAATACACAAACCCGAATTTCCTTGCATAAAATTACTCACATATGGTTCTGTATAAAGCCACCTGTCCCTAACATAGATAAACAATGGATGCGTTAAAGTTGTGCAGCTTTTTCTGGGTAACACATGTACTCTTACTCAACTACTCGCTTTTAGGTTCTGGATCGTCGTAGTTATATATTTTATGCGTATGGGATTCAGTCAACAAGAACCGTGTCTTTCTTTACGACTGAGGAAGCAATTGGAACTAGACGCGTTTACAGGAGCAATAGTATGGAGACAGAATCTTCCGATCATCTTTAACGAATGTTTAGGAACAACATCATATTATATTCGACAAAGATAATGCTACTCGTGACAAGTTGAACAACTCATGCTGATGCATTATACTGCTGCGCAACTGGACAGGCTAAAAAACACGTATTACTGAGTTTATTGAAATAATCCAGGGCATTTGTCGACGGTAAATCCATATGTCTTAACAAAACCAGAAGTTCCATTTGTGTTTGGCACAGTGTTTTTCTATTAAATTGATGTGCAACGCTGCTCGTAGTGTTGGGCTATGAGCAGCGTCTAAAAATCAATTTTCAAACAACTGGTTTTGTGGTCTGACGTCTAGCATAAGTTCATGACAATGTCCACTGACATGTTCTGCACTCATTTAGTCAGCTAATGGTTATGGTTGATATAACGTAAAGTGAATATGTCAGTGTATCTCGATGACAAATATGAGATAGTGACAATTGTGCAATTGGTTGCTTTTACAGGAGAACAGGTAGATGAAATATATGTACACTTTATCCATGTCATACTGTAAAGATCTGGTACGGCACTGGAGCAATAACATAACATATCTTTAGATCCTCGGTGAATAGTAGGAAATCTAATGACATCTGGCTCGCGACATCACTTATGCAGACCAGGAACAAGCTGAATCCGAGTTCTGAGCCTCGAGGTAGTCTGCCCTGGATTTCAGTTGGATCGGTTGTGATGCTTCGAACCTTCATAGTCAGAGGACTTTGAACGAGAAATTCTATATATAGACCCAGAACGGGACCCCCGTTTACATAATTCCGAGGCTTGGAAAGTAGATTGCGATGGTCCAGAGGGTCGAGTGCCTTTGGTTAATTCAGACGCGTAACACCTGTACATATACCAGCACCCACAAGTTCATCTATCATACTCGAACTAACAAACGGTCAGTAGTATGGGACAACATTTGGCGAAATCCTTGCTAGTCCGGTGTAATAACTTTGTTTCTCACCAGGTTTTCTGCCAGTGCATCAGCGGAAATGAACAGAGTGATCTTGTAGATCATCGGAATTAGTCTCTTCGGGCGACAATTACCTGATACTGCACAGCTTCTGCTTTTATAAATTGGAGAGATGAACCCGTGCTTCCACATCCTGGAGAGCCGCATCTCCTTATGACATGGTTTAAGGAATTTTGCTGATCGTTCAGCTGAACTAACGGAAGCCACTTCAAAAGCCTTTGCGCAAATGCCTTCTGCAATTTAGATCTGTTCTCCGGAATCAACGGAAACTTCATATACCTAAGTTTAACCATAAATCAGAATAAATTCAGAGCGAAGTGGAAAGCCTTTAGTTTAACAGAAATGTAACCAATACCCGTCAGTCATATTAAAGTGGCAATCGTTGCGACCTTTTCGAAGTTAAGCTCGTATATCACAGCGCCATCCAAAATTGTTCCCGATTTATATTTCATGTCTTTCATTCACATGAAGCTGCTCGGAACACCACAGCACTATAACGAGGTCCCACTGATGCTTACAGCGGGGTTAGCTTTGTGTCGTTATATGGCGGGCTGCCATGAATTTATCTGGGTTTCCCCAGATGTGGGTTTTATCCTTGTGAATAATCGCGCAACGATTTGTCGTGCTGTATTAAAGCCTCTGCTTTCGTGGATTCTTTACCCACGATCTGGGTGCAATTATTTGTGTTCACTCATTTGAATTGAATTAATCGGCGCACATGTAAATATTTCGTTTCTCGCACATCCACCGGGCTTTCGCTATGACCGTTTCTGCGAAATTTGTCTGAAACACACATGTGCTCTTCATTGGATAACTTTCACTCTAACTTCACTCGAAGGTTGCTCGTAACACTAACGAGCAGTTCATATTTTATAAGAAGCAGACACTATGCTTGATAACGGCACCTCTGGGGGCCAGCCTTGTCCTCTGCACCTTCATAACATGCATGACGATGGAGAAGGAGCAGCGCTTAGGCGCATTTAGATAAGTCATGGCGGTCAGCTGCCCTCACTCATGGCTTAGTGGAATAACTCAATGGTTTATAAGAGTAGGGCCGTGGATTCGAATCCGGCAGGATTCGGCGGGTGTGCGCTACTGATGAGTCTCAATAGGACGAAATGACCGTCCAGCGATTTTCTGCATGTGTGCTGGCTGTTTGCCTGAGTTTAATTGCGACGAAACTTCAAAAACCAACAAAGCCTCCTATGACTTACAAAATTGTGTGAATCTAACTACGATATAAAGGTTATGTGACTTTTCCCTCAAACCGAAATCTGACCCAATAGATAACCAAAAGTTCACTGTTTGCAAGGAAATAACCATATTTGGAATCTTTTGGTTTTGTTTCAACTTGAGTTTTGACAGGTAGGAAATTGTCAGCCGACCTCTTGTGAGTGTCCCGGCAGACACGGCACGCTGAACACTGGTGGTTAACCCGAAGGTGTAGGGGATATACAAACGTGACAGACGTTAGGGATCAACAAGCTACACAACTCTGCACTACGGAAAAGAGAGTCTACATGGTCTGGATAACCACGTATAAAAGTTCCTTGCGCATTGCTTCGTACTCCGGGATTATTCAAATCGGAATAACATCATTTTATTGCAGTTAGCAATTTTAACCCAACTACGTATAGTTGTAGTTTGCGTGGGCAATTTACGACGCAGCACACCAGAGTTTATTTGCTTTTGTATAGATTGTACTAGAATGATAAAATTAAGGCGCATCGTTGGTTAGATGAGGAAATGTGTCAAACTGACAGAATTTGGTGAGTTTGTGACGACTGGTAGAGCAGCCGCAACAAAATAATTCACGAAGCATTTGGATGTTGCTGTTGAAAATTAAGCTTCGCAAATTAATTGAGTGACCAAAGCAATCGTATAGTCAAAAGCGTAGTCAGTTACGAAAGCTCGCAAACGGGCGGGCATTTTTAATTTGTCGTCCTCGATGACTTCAGTATATGTTGGAATGAGTTCTCCCTGTGTGTCTTTGGCACAAGTAATTGCATCCTGGTCAAACCCCTGCTGCCGATAGCCGGATAGGATGTGCATCCGTTGTTACTGCACGCAAACCTAAAGCAAAGTTAACTGCAAAGTTTGCAGCTGCCTTAATTCCTGTTGGAAAAAGCATAAATGCTACTGTGGCACCGAGAAGGCCGCGGGAATAAGCAATTACAAGTAACCAAATTGGGAACAGGAGTAAGGAACAGAACCTGTTGAAGATACTACGCTGTAATTCACCTGAGTCAAAGACAGACTCCATCAAAGATACTTTAACGCAAGACTGGAAATTTTGAGATTCCGAATGCCAAGCAGTGGGAATCCGGGCATAATTAGCAGTTAGGCTTGCATCGCTTGTTACTCAAACACAGTAAGGGAACCAAGGCTACTTTTGAAAAATATTATTCGCATGGAGTATTGGAGACCGTTTCCTTGTCAAATTACTGTTCTCTCGATTTTCGTGCGCTCATGGTATCTTCCTTGCTCTTACTGAACGTGAGGGTTCGCAAAAAACGAGACCTAGGAGATTATCTCAAACAAAATCCGGGAAATTAGCGAAAGAAAATCATTGAAACTGAGACCCCTTTCCTCGTTGCTTTCGGACGAGCTGCAATCCCAATCTAATGCGTTAGAGTAGAGCTACTTCATCAGTGAAACATTCTCAGTCAATGACGCGATTGCATAGTCAACGTCAAGACCACCGTTTTCACCGAACCATAGAGGATTCGTCCAAGCGTGATGATAGTTACGCTTGACACCAAACAATAACAGGAAGGGTGCACACAATTTGACAAAAGTTACATACCAAACTGGCATAATAAACCCGTCTGAAGATGGTCGAAGCTAGTTCACCATTACTTAAGCTATCTTAAAACTAGCGTGAGGTAGCTACTAGCACAGGTGTCTGCGTTTCTGAACCGGAACAATGTGCAACCCTCATATCAGATGGAATAGAATTAGATAATTTTCCAAAAACCGTAAATGTGGGCCCGTAGCGGCTGCTCCGTCACCTATCCTTACTACCTTAAAGCAGAAGCTCACAGATCCACCCAAAAATACAATTGTCAGCAGGCCCCATAAGGTCGGTGTAAATTATTACGGAATGTTAAAGCTTAGGTGGCAATTCGTCACATCTAGATCACTCACTCAGACGGACGCCACACGCCTGCAAAAACACTGTACGCGCGTTTCCTCCTTTCGGGAATCGTCAGCAGTGCGTATTCCATCGGACTCTGGTAGGGCTCGAACACGCAACTCGACTGTTGCCAGTCCGTGCTTGAGAGCACTGAAATACGGAAGGATGGAAACGACCATCGTACATAGGTTACTAGATGTACTATAGGGCCGCTCACTATCCACAAGTCCTCCTACTACTCCTCTGTAACCAATACACAGACCAAACTGCTTATTATGTCATAAGTTAATTGGCTGCCTAAGTATGGGAAGCTCGTCGCTTGGTGTGGGGCCAACCTGTCCTCTGCAAGGCAGTAACTTGTAAGTCGATGGATAGTGAGCGGCACTACATCACATCTAGCAACTTATTTACGATGGTGTTTTCCGTCCTCCGTATCTCAGTGGTCTCACCCACGGACTGGCAACAGTCGAGCTGCGGGTTCGAGCCCTACCAGGGTCCAATGGAATGCGCACTGCTGACGATTCTAGAAAGTATGAAACGCGCGTACAGTGCTGTTCCGGGCGTTTGACGGATGGCTGCGTGAGTCTGGATGTGACGAATTTCCACCTATACCACTCAACACCTCCTACTACTCCTCTGGAATGTTAAAGTGTTCAGATAAGCTGCCTTCATCCATGGATCTCAATTGCTTTAAACCAACACCCGAGGACTTAGCCAGTTAGCTTGACTTTGAGATCGCCAAGCACAAGTATTTTGCCTGCTCATCAAGATAACCGAGACGTGTCTGAATGAACCAATTAACTACGCCGAGGTCTCACCACTCGACATGTCACACCTTCGCAAAGACGAACACACTAAGGGAGCCCGTGGAAGTCTTTACTGCAGTTCTGACCTAAACCTCAATAGCGCTAATAACTAAGGGGTTCAATGTATCGGTTCGTCATGATGACGACATCTAAGGAAGGGCGATAGACATCTAGCTGCCATTTTATGGTGCACACCAATGTCCACCTCAGAAATGGTAGGGGACGTCACATTGCGTGTCCTAGGATGCTCGGCTACTCTCGGCTAGTAATTTCATGCGAAGTGCCCGTGCTAATCGCTGGTTTTCAGCTGTAAAATCATTTCATTTCTCCATCTCATTTCAGCGCAGGAAACCGACATGCCAACTTGGACCTTTATATTACCAGAGAGCAACTAATGATCGACGTATTATCTCCGAGGAATACTTTGGAACGCAGCCATCATGAGACACTACTGTTCCGCTAGGTGCGCTACGCAGAATATCATAACTTTACAACACCGGTGCATCGTATGTACTAGACAATTAGGCTTATATATCTGTCCTCATTGATATAACTAGATGGTTATTCCGAACCGAATTTTCTTTCGAGGTAACCTGAAGAAACCTTTTTAGCTGATTCAACAGGTTAGGGACATGCACATAAGAAAAGAAAAGGCAATACTTACAGAAAGACGAAGCTTACCTAATAATAACAGGCGCTGGAAATTCATGGCCTGAAGGGAGCTTTGTGTACCTCTATGGCTACTCTGAAGTAGGGCTCGTCAAACTCGCCCGTGATGATAAATTAAAAGACCAAGTTGAATTTGTGATATAATTTTGCTTTCACCCTAGCTAGTTCACAACAAGTGAAAAACTTCTTATCGTCTGGTGTGAAATTCATGGCCTACACAAAATAGGTGTGCTAAAGCAAACGGCACAAGGGCTGCCAACGTTCTTGGATAAAATTTCGGCCATACATTTCAAAGTGCCCCGTCGCCTAACATACTGATCACGCTGGTCAGTAGGCATTAGTGTTTGGCCACATCCCTTACCGTTCTGGATTTACAAGGGAGGCTGATGCTATTGCACAATTACAGCTGCCATCGTGCAGACGGTATTTCCGCAAAGGAGTTGAAGTTGGGTGCCGTGAATACGGCTGAACAGTCAGCTGAATTCACTCTACAATGCCTAAATAATTTGCAGTTTCCCACGAATTCGAAGAACGGAATCATCACTGCAAGTTATAGTAGTAACATTTTGACAGAACCAGTAAATTATCAAGCAAAAGCACTAATTCCGGTGGTCTCCAAGGTCATGGAACCCATCATCGTTGCGGCACTCATGGGGTATGCCAACAGCATTAAAATCCTCATTCCGGAACACCAACAACTTCATCAAAATCAGCCAGGCACCACAAAATTACTGCTAGGTCAAGCATGCTAAAGGCACTCTGTCAATGTTGCCGTTGAAGTGGACACTGTTTATGTAGTCTACACAAGGGAAGTTAACTGTCTGGATCATGGCATCTTACTTCATAAGCTTCAGAATTATGGAAACGGTGATTTCGTTTTGGGCACAGATAGCGACTTTTTCTTTCAACCTCATCTGAATGTGAAAGTTAGAAGCATCACATCCGACCCAACCGAAATCCAGCGGAGTATATCTCGAGTCTCAGAACTCCGGTTCTGCTTGCACCTGGTCTGCATTAATGACCTCGCGAGCTAGGTATCTGCAAATGTCGCACTATTCTCTGAGGATCTAAAATATGGTATGTTATGACTCCAGTGCTGGACCTGAGCTCTACAGGATGATTTGGATAAAGCATATACATTGTCCAGCTAGAACATGCTCCAGGTCAACGCCACCAAGAGAAATCTTCCTAGCATACACCATACTCAACATCCGTACACCCACGATTACCTGCCAGCACCAGAAATGCTACTGTGCGCTCCCCATGATAACGACTCTGCTTGCTGATGCAAAATGACCTTAGTTCTTGGAGTTAAACGAAATAAAAATCAAGGCATGTTAAAATGGATTTCGGCCAACTGACTAGGGTATTAAGCATGCGTGATTAAACATCCTTTCCGGAAATGCAAGGTGTGTGCTTGTGACATTGCGTCAAGTACGCTAGTTTTAAAGGAATCATTTCCCAACAGCTTTCAACACTACCAAATTCAGGGCAAACTTTTTACCACCTGCGTACAAACCTCAGCTGGAAGCTCTAAGATTTGGCAGCGGAAGTTATCGATGTCTACAGAGCAAACTAGTAAACGTGCATTAAGTTGTTAGGAGACCCCAAGAACACTTGTAATCATCTTTGGAAAACCAGCGAAGACATCTCTGAAAGGCCATCAACTCTAGCTGATCACGCAGCACAACCAGCTGAAATGTCGACGAAACATTGCTCCCATCCGAGTGTAACGGACCTGGAACTTCTTCTTTTATTCGGTTAATCGATGTGTTATTTGGGGTTGTTTTTTTGGAAAAGTGTGCACAAAACTATGTATTGTTGGAGGGCTTTATGCGCACGCAGTGCTTCCAGCGTCGTAACTCCGCCAGGTGATGCCGTCTAACTCTTTCACACAATACACACTGAAAAGACGGTCATTTGGATAGTGCCTCTTACTTATTGGGCTTATGATTCCCTGTTTGAAACAAGTGATTTCCAGATTAATTTACACACATGTTTACAAGAAGACAGTAATTTAACCCTCTCAGTCATGTATAACATACGACGACATGTTTCAATGTTAGAGGTAACCGCTCCTTCCACATGAACTCTGAGTTCCTCGTGAGCAGTATATTAGGTAAACCGTGCATCCCGCGGCTGGAATCGGCAGCGTAATCTAGTTCAGTTTAATTCAGTTCAGATGGGACTGGAACGATAGGAGAATCCCGTGATTGTTCCATCTTGAGTGGATGGTTGCGACAGGAATTGCTGAAGTGCTCAGTTATTGATGGATCTAAAACGGAACACCCGTATCACACCCTGGCCAACCAGTTAATGCCCACGTTTCCTGACCTAGCAGTCCCTGCTGTGGCAGTCACGTGAAGTAAGCGAAGGATAGGAAGGGAAATCGAAGGTACAGAATAGGGAAGTGCACTTAAATAAGAAAACAATACCAATGCGTTAAGAAAAGTAGAGAAAAGAACACCGAAGTACGAAGATGCGAGTTAGTCAGGAAAATGGAAAGTTTTCGTGTTGCCGTCCAAGAGCGTCAAGTTGCCGCTCAAACCCCTTAACCGTTGATTCCCTGATAACACCTTCCGGAAGCATGTTCCAGCGGTCGAAAACTCGGCGTGACAGCCGGATTTACGCCCTAATCCGATCGGAACGCGGTTTGTCCAGCTTCAAGGAATGACCGCGTAGAACAGATAATCTAGCGGGACTAAATAGCCAAGATAAATCTGGACCAACCTTCCCAGTTAAGATACAGTAGGTTAGGATTAGGTCTCTAAGCCTTCGGCAGTGCATTGAATGCATTCCCAAACTGTGTAGACGCTCGGGGTACGTCCGTCCCCGTAATCCCTCGACAAACCTAGTACCCACTCGTAAGACCCTCACTAGCTCCATTTTGTCCCGGACGAGGCAGGGCGGACAAGCCTGGACGCAATATTCCAGATGAGGCCGAACGAAAGCCGAGAACAGCCTCGTAAAGATGCCGCCCGTCAAGACTCCGAAAGAACGTTGAATTAACCACAACATGCGGAAACCTCTGCTTGCGGCCTTCTTCCAGTTGTCGCCGGAGTGTAAAGCCGAAGAGTGTACGACTCCTAGGTCAATCTGGCTAGATACACGGGGGTGTTCGACCCCACCGACCACGTACTTGGCAGGAGGGTAACCTCCTTCAATTTGAAGAACGGAGCACTTTGCTTGCTTTATGGGCAATAACCATAAAGTAGAGCAGTCCCAAAGCCTATCCAATGCTCGCTGAATAGCTTTGGAACCCCCAGGAACATCGACAATGTTCCACAGATTCAGGTCATCAGCAAATAGTAGCGATGGTACCTCAAGCTCCGTGGGTAGGTCATTCACATAGATAGAGAACAGCAGCTGTCCAATGACCGAGCCCTGCGGCACGCCACTGAGGACAGACTGCCTAAACGATAGGCCCCGGCCTACCCGTACACACTGTTCTCTACCCTGCAAGAAAGCAGTCACCCAATGAAGGGCGCGGCCAGATAACCTGTAGGAGGACAGCTTTTGCGCGAGCCTCAATTGGGGTACCTTGTCAAATGCCTTCGAAAAGTCGATGAAAACACGTCCAGCGAGTAGCTGTTATCCACTGCATCCGCCCAACTTTCGCGAGCCACGAGTAGATTCGTCAGACACGAAAATCCTTTCCGGAATCCGTGTTGCACATTGCTCAGTAGATTAAATCAACTCAGATGACACTCCAATGAATCTCTCACCAGTTTCTCGAGGAGTTTGACTACTACACTCCTCAGACTAACTGGCCTGTAATTTGCAGGCAGACTCCTGTCCCCATTTTTGAAGATGGGATAGATGACAGCTTCCTACCATTCGGAAGGCAATGCACAGCTGTCAAGCGGTTTCTGAAACACAATAGCGAGTGGTCCACTTATTTCCACAGTCAACTCGTGCAACAGTTTCGGGTGAATTAAATCAGGCCCAGAGGCCTTAGAAGGGTTCAGCCCTTGTAACAGCCTACGAACATCCGTCTCCGCTACAATAAATTCAGATAGTTCTGAACCCTCTGGTGTCCTGCAAACCAACCCAAAGCCTGTCAAAGGGGTTTCCCTTACAAAGGCTGTCGCTTATTGCCAACTAACTACGCAGGCCTTGTCATAGTCCGTATGCGCATGAGTACCGTCATCACGCATCAATACTGGAATTGACATGTTCGAACCGCAGCGCCTTTTGACATAAGCGAAGAATCTTTTTGGATTCTCTGAAGCTTCGTCCGCTAACCCTTTTCTCGAAATTGAACAGAGCATCCATTAGGTGTTGCTTACACCTATTTCTAGCCTTACGGTACCTGTCATAAGTATCGTTGGACGGAGCGTCTCGGTAAGTCCGCCAACATCTAGACCCCTTTGTGAGCAGATGCTTGCCAGTGGGATCTATCCAGGGCGGTTGTGCTCGGGTCTCCTTTCTCCTTCTGACTGGGATGAAGGGAGCAGAGACCTCTGTGATGTATGACTTACATTTATCCCAGGCAACCTCGACGGTGTCGTCGTCTGAGATCTCACAATGCAAACCCGAAGTCTTGGCTCTCATGGATTGATAGTCTGCGTGCCATATGTTCGGGCGAGACTCAACAGTACTCTGGTAACGTCTAGACTGAGTACAACTGAAGAGCAAACAAACATGATCACTGGAACCCAGTGGAGTTCCGTAAGTAATGTCACCAACAAAATCGAGTGACTTAGCAAATACAAGGTCTATGATAGACGGTACTTGGGGGTCCATGTACCTAGTGGGGAGGTCAGTTAACTGGTGCAAAGATACTCGGAGCGTAAGCTCAAACAGATCAGTGCCGAATGTGCCTGACGCTGAGTTGCAAGAAAGATCTGCCACGCAAATCTTTGGGAGGTTGAAGTCGCCCATCACCAAACATTATTGCGGACTGGGAGCGAATGAATGCAAGTACCACTTTGGATACGCTCCCGGGGCTTCTGTACACAATTACAACTGTAACCTGATCCGAGGATGTGCTAATAACAGCTGATAGAGCTTCATCAGTTTTGTCTGCTGACCGAAATAAGCTAGTCTTCAAACCGTCAAGTCTACAGCTCACATAAAGAGCGACGCCCCCTCCCTGTCGGTCAGCAGAGCTATCGCATCTAAATAGTGTGTAGCCAGATAGATGTACTTCACCGTCCGTGATGTCCTGAGATAGCCAGGTTTAAGTGAATGCGAGTAGATCGGGATGAGATCCATCTACAAGCAGACCTAACTCGTACACCTTATTCCTTAGGCTGCGCAAATTACTTAACACTATCTGAAGGTATTCGTTAGATCCAGACCTGCGTCGTGCGCTACCAGAATGGGCAGTGGTACGGCGGAAAAGGACCGCCGATTGACCACCCGAAAACCCACTAACCGGAGACCCTGTTCACCGGCCGCTCGCCTGCTTTCGAGGTCTTTGATGGCCTCCCTTAGCTTCAGCCTATCGGCCAGTGGAAGATCCGGCTGAACGCTAATATTTGTACCTTCCAACTTACACGCAAACCGCATGAGAGCGCTGCGTTCCTCCGGGGAAGAGAGTACCACACGAAGTAGCCGCGGTCGAGGGTTTGGTAAGTTAACTGGGACGTTCCCCAGCCTAATAAGCTTCCTGACAGTGACGCCTGGAAAAGCAGGCGGAATAAGCTTTGTTACGCACATTTTAAACCATTAAAGGTCGTCCAACGTGCGATCAGCAGAAAGGACAGCAGTAAATTCAGTCGCGTTACGGAATATAACGCTACTACCCGTGAAAGAATCGTCACGACGGGGTGCATAACCCCACGGGTCTTTGATTCGATACTTGGAGCAGGTGGCTTCACCATTGGTGATGGGACTGTCTTTAGTCCCTCTGATGAGGTAGCAACAGCAGCGTATGTTTTTCGCTCCATTGTAGATGTCTTAATTTTGTTAGGGTCATCGATTCCACCGAAAGGCTTTACGGCAGATTTGGTCTGCTTTTTCTTCTTTAAAACGGGAGCAAGGTCCCGTGAGGCTTTTTCGCTTTGAACAAAATCAAGCAAACCTTCAGAACATGCATTCTCGGTGAGAACCGAGATTGCCGGCAACTTCGGCTGACAAGTAGTGCGTGTTGGAATCTTGGCCTTCGCACAACCGTCAGACGGTTTGCCAAGTAACGACAGTTGGCCTGTTTCCGGTGCCGAGACAACTATAACTTCTTGTTTAGCAGAGAGCTTACGGGGTTTCCTGGCTATCATTCGCTTTACTCGAAGGGACCCTTGAACTAGCAATTCGGCGTCGATCAGGGTAGCTTTAGATACGACGTCTGAAGCTGCTTCATTTTGTGGTCGGTAGCCATCTGGACCGGTGACATAATGATTGGTGCCACAAGTTGATCATCAGTGTAAGCGATCAAATCTGCGTTGTTGGAGACCAGAAGCGTCTTCATGAGCAGATCAAACTTAAAGCGAAGATCTGAGAGCATAGAGATCGAACGCTCTACATTTTGCAGCCGGGTGTCAATAGATTCGCCTCTCGTAAGAAAGGCCGCGCGGTCTTGCCGGCGGCTGCAGCAACAGGCACAACTGAAAAGCAACATTTCGCTGGAGGCCAGCGCCGAATACTGCTCGGTATTCAGGTTCATACAAAGCTGATGGCACCATCGGTTGCAGATATCGCACTGCATACCGCCGGGATGGTCGGTTACTTGTATATTGCTGCTTGGACTGCCACAAAGTGCGATAACCTCAGAATCCAAGCAAGCAGGAACAACAGCCTCGGTGCATTGCGAGACCGACATAGTGGAAAACAGAGTGGAATTGTAACACGTGCACAATAATTAAGCGACCTCAATAAAAAAGACAAAAACTGGGTGCAAAACGGTATTAAAACTGTGTAAAACCGGAAAAATTACCAGTAAGCGCCAAAGACGCTTTGACCAGAACCGCTTTAATCGATCCAAGATATCTTGGATCAGAGGAAATTTGACAATAGTCAAATTCCGTTACAAGTGTTTATTCAAACACTGTTTTCCACAATATTGTAGCTAAAAAGCTCGATCAGTATGGCACGCCAAAAAATCGAGTTACCGCGTAGAACTCACAGGACAAATTGTCATTAACAAAAATATACTCGTTGGCAGTACTCTGTGGACTACATGAGGTTTTTCATGCTTCCAAGTTGTAGGACCTCAAATGGCCTTCGCGATTTGTGTTATGCTGAGTAATGCTAACACTAAAGCACTTCCTTTAAACCTTCATCTGGTGACCGGTCGATTAATCTTCCATCGAGTTTCGTCTCTCCTGGTAAACAATTAGCTCTTCCAATGCTCCAATGTTACTGACAAAACTGGCCAAAACTGGCGTATTACTGTCAAATCAAATCAAGTCAAGAACTTGTATTGTGCACCTTGCATGGGCATACAGTTTGTTAAGACTGTCTAGCGCTTCATTGATGCAATTTATAAGAGACTTTACTGGGATGCCGTATATTGTTTAAACGCTTTCTCCTTAAGTCGGCGTAGACGCTTCAAGTGGGGAGGAAAACCTATCTGCGCGGAATTAACTAGTATTCAAAGGGAAATGTATATATATATATATATATTTATATATATATATATATATCCAAACTTATATCGAAAACTAGGACCAAGGTGGGCAGTTTGACGATGTTTCGCAACCGTCAGTGGTGCGTATTCATCAGTCCCCGACTGGGATCGAACCCATGACCGCTAGAAGCTAACGCCAACTAGACAGCAGCCTATGCCACTAAGCCATGGGGGACGATAACCGACCATTACGAATAAAACCTAATTGTGATATGGCACGACTCATCCTCTACTGCCGTGCAGATTATTGCCCGTGCAGAGGACAGTTGTTGACCCTCATGTTCAGGACTTCCCTCGCCAGCGCCATGAATCCAGCTGGCAAAAGATGTTCTGTCCGTGACGGCCAACCACTGCCTTCTGCACGGGCAATAACCTGCACGGCATTGGAGGATGAGTAGGGCTTTATCACAGCTAGTTTTCAATTCTTAATGGTCAGCTGTCGTTTACCATGGCTAAGTTGCATAATTTGCTGGTTAGTTGGCGCTAGCCTCTATCGGTCATGGGTTCGATCCCCAGTAGGAGACAGATGGATGCGCACCACTGACGAGCCCCAATAGGGCCAAACGTGCATCTGGTGCTGTTCCGAATTGGTTGCTTACTTATGGGACTTGGAATCTATTTGCGAGGAGCCAAATCGAATCATACCCAAATCCATCTACTCATTAATAATAAAAGAGCTATGTGTTAGGTAGATCTTGTTCACCTTCTTTTGTCAAGAACAGAAAGCGGCGTGTTGACACATAGCAAACACTGGTATTCTGAATGGACCCACATATCGCCTTTATTTGGCTTTGTTAAACTGCCTTGGAAGTGGTCGTTATTGCAATCGGAGCAATACTTCTTCCATGCATAACTGCAGAAAATTTGCATTGCATTCATTAGTCACATAATGAAAATTGTAGCCCTTCTTACATAATATCCAGTTATATGTTGGAGACAGATTAACTGTGTTGCTTCTCGGTGGTGCAACTGAAAAGCAGGCACATGCATATAACTGAAGCACACTGCTACAGAGTTGTGTATGCCCAATTGTGGTATGGTCAAACGCAACTGCGAAAATGGTGTGCTAATCTAGAATTAGTGAAAATCAATAAAACGCTGACACTGCTATATATATCCTGCCTATCCGTTTCTTGAAATGATGTACTTTGGAAAACACAAACCATTGTGAAACTAACGGCCAAATTAAAATTAATATTATCAACACTTCTATAAGCAGCAGATAGACTATGGTTCGTTCTTATATACATTTACATTTGTAAGATGTCTGGTCCATCGGAAAACACCGGATCTTAAATCAAAATACAACAGGCGAGAGGCTAGAGCTGTTTTCCAATAGTTAATGGCAGACTGCTGATAGAAAGCAACAAGCCTAGGAGGCTAGCCGTTTTTCGATAATTTTAAGTTAACACAGCCAACTTTTAGCACTGGTCAACCCTTACTAATTGAAATTTAAAGCTACCACACAAAAGAAGGTACAAGTGGGCACTTGTGTACTAGAGAAATCAAATCAAATCAGCGGCGATTCATCTCACTTAGTAACCAACCACTTACAACCTGCTGATCTAAGCTTTGCCAGAAAAAAGAAACCAACATATTTGTCTCCGAAAAGTCTGATAACAAACTCAACACGCGCATGATCGGCAGTCCTAGAGGCACTGAACATTCCGCCTAGCTAGGCTCGCCAGTCGTGTACCAATGAGAAATATGGTGAGAGATTAAGCACAACAGATTCAATCACAGCTGTGCTTAACCCTGTTATAAACAAGTTTTGCTCTCATAACTGTATTTATCAAAAGGAAATAGAGTAATCGCAGTTAATGCGGTTGTTAAGAGATTTAGCCAAGCCGATTATGATAAAATTCATCTGTTCATTTGTTCTCCGCGCTTGGTGATTTTGTCGCAAATGTTTCATCACCATGTGAGGTGGCATCCTCAGTGCAGTTAGATGCGGCTTATAATCTTACTGAATGAATCGCACTACAGCTATTGAATAACGCCATGGAAGGCACCCAATTTACAATGTAACCGCAGAAGGAAAACCAGCTCCCTTTCTTGGACGTATTAATTACAAAGCCATGGAAGACGCGCTGCAAACATCGGTCTACAGAAATGGCACACACACAGACCGAATTCTGAACTTTAACAGCAACCACACGAAATGCCACAAACTAAGCTGTGTGCGGATACTGTTTCGCAGAGTGCAAACACACTGCATTACCACAGAAGTAAAGCAAAATGGAGAAACGCACCTATTTAAATGTTTCCAACTCAACGGATACCCACGAAGCTTCATCCGACAGTGTCTGAATTACAACAAGGTAAACATAAGCCTTCAGCAAAAACAACAACTAGCAGCAGCAGCAACAACAACAACAACAACAACAACAACAACAACGGAGAAACGTGTTGTTCTGCCTTATATGAAGAACATATCAGAAATGGCAGCCACGCCAAACAGCATTATCTCATCGTGGCACACAAAGCAACGGCCACGTTGAGAAAAACCCTTTCAAAACCAAAAGAAAAACTGCAGGCGCATGAGCAACGCAATGTGGTATACCAAACATGTTGTCGAGATTGCGAAAGGGATTATGTTGACCAGTGGGGAAGAAAACTGGTAGCATGAATACAAGAACACAAATGAACCTGTGTGAAGCATTATATGTCGTCGCTAGTATCATTGCTTGTAGATGAAGAAGGACATAGCTTCGAGTGGAGCAAAGCAGAATTCCTGGCACGGGGTGAAACAAGAAAATAAAGGGAATTCCTACAAGCTTGATTCTCAACGAAAAATTCAGCCAACATGCGCCTCGAGATCGATTCAATGTACGAACCACTTTTCAAGAAGGAAATAAAGAACATTTTATCACTCGGTTTAAGGTAAAACAACTGGGGCGCCGAGTTTAGTCTTGGAGAAAGTAAGTAGAGGTCATGGGAAGTAAATCGACACTACCACTTTCAAAAGTCACCTGCATGTCGATCACGGATATAGGATTCATTCAGTAAGCTTGCACGCCGCATCTCACTGCACTGAAGATGCCATCTCGCATGGTGGTGGAAGGTTTGCGACAAAACCACCAAGCTCGAAGAACAAATGAACAATTGAATCATCAACCAGAGCTACCAGTATTTCGAAACATTTCAAACAATTATGATTAATATTTGTGCGCGTTGCATTAGGTTGTGCTGTGGGTGCAGGAAAGTGTCATGATTATGAGAGCCTTAGATGCATGAGGAGTAGATGTCACATCAAAGGTGGACCCCAGTTTTTCATTTCGTTTACCGGCCCAATTGCTCTGAAGAATTTAATTTCTGCACTATTAGAGTTGTCATGGTGCTAAACACATCAGCTCAAAAGCAATAGAATTGGATATCATGAGTTAGCCTAATCAAATTGTCTCGTTATTCTATTAGCAGTCGAGGAGAGGTTTCCAACATTATGAAAGATTGGCATCATCATTCTCATACCTAAGATCATGAAGCTTAGGCCTACTACAGGCCGATGAAACGCATTCCGGTGTTTTCCTAATATGTGGAGTGTAATGTAGATTAAGCGCTCATGCGTGACTTGAAGAAATGCAACACCGTTGTAACATAAATGCTTTTTTCCGTCGGTTGCTATCTTGTATCATAAACCTGCCACTAACTTACTCAAGTTAGACTGGAATCCAGTCCAGTTTGCATAAAATTCTCAAGGGCGCTGGACATTTTGAATTGTCACCACTTATTTTACAAACTTCAGGGAAACACAATTCGTGATTGGGTCCTAGTTTGGCTTAGCAATTTTCTCCTCCAACTACCCTTGAATACGAGATTTTGCAGCGTCATATCCAACGCAAATAAAACCCATTGTGGATTGTCACAAGAACTAAAAGTGGGTCTACATCTATCCTTCCATTTTAATAAATGATCTTATGAGAGTATTGCCTTCAACCATTTTATTCTTCGCGACTGATCGGAAACTGATCCATTTTGACGAGACTACGTGTAGGATATTTTGAAAAAGCTGTCAATAAACCTAACAGTACCGTCTGCCGCGCAACTGGTTCAGCGTGTTTGGATTGAATGTGACCTGAAATGCTGGTAAAATACCATCCCGGTAGATCAAGTCAGGCCAAGTTCATACGAAAGAAACGAACCAGCACTTTGATCTTCTGAATAGGACAATCGGGCTGTTGGATCCCTTAATATACCTACATACATTTAACACGCGCTGGTTCCAATTTAGAATACGATATCAACACCTAGCAGCCTAAGCCTACACATGGTCCTACCAAAGTGGAGATGCCACAGCTTGAGGCGAAGAAAAATATAAGGGTTTTGATCTAATTACTAATCAGCAACAAACTAAAACCTGGGGTGTACAGAGGACAGTACTTAGACCCGTAAGAAGATTGGCTAATAGTATACCAGGTGGTGAGTAGTCTAAACCTCGTTTGTCAGCATCTGCTGAAACAGAACATTAATACCACATCAGTAGATCATTAACTAAAGCTGGGCACACCGTATGGTCCTAATAAAGTCACCACAATTATCATGGCTTTCTGTGTACCAAGCATGTAAAGCTCTACCATACGCATTACTTAGTCCTCTGACTACCAATATTCAGAAATGTCTTGGCGATGCCCCCGTACATTTAATTACGTTACATAAAACATTCTGTCCGGATTTACAAGCAACATAAAGTAGGCTTGTTGAATTAGACATCTTGCGGGGTCCGCCAACACAAGCTTTAGTTGGTTGAGGTTCAATTTTTCAAATTATCCGCTCCTCAACCCCACGCGATTTTCAAAACTAAACATTTACTCAACACAAACTGTGGTTACCATTGTTTTTATGCCTTTCTGAAGCTAAGTAAATCAAAACTGACTAGCGAACATCAATCCACCACCCTCATTGCTTTTGGTTTTACATTGAATGGTCAGATACGGGTCTTAGCAAATTATTGTAGCAAAAGTCCAGATAACAAATCTAACGCTGCTTTATAGCTTGTATGCTCACCAACTGCTGAAACTAGGGAGATTCCACGGCCAACGCGCGAAATAACATCACGGCTGAACGGATGAATGTGAAGTCGTAAATTGTATGTCCGCAGAGAATACTCCTTAAATAAGACCCCTGGAGACCAAATGTTAGGTGTGCTGTTCGTACTGTTTCTCGCAGATTGATGCTAACAAGGCAAATCGTAACATATTTTTTACCGTTAAATAAAGAACGTGGCAAATGGCTGCGCCATTTCTCGCTGTTAAGAAGCTGGCTTTTCCTATATTCACCACTGAATATAACACAGTGTGGTCCGAGACAATGCGTTCGTACAAATAAATTAAACCAGTGAAACCCAGGTGCCTGCCTACATAGTAATCGTCCACAAATATAGGATGGCGACCAGTTGAAATCTTCAAAGGATTTGTATCTAGTCATCTAAATTCACATAATATGTATCTGAAGAAACATAAATCGTCTGTGGAATCGCGGTAGCTTGCATATGTTTTGGTACTGTCCACACTATTTTTGGCCTGTCGGTGGCAGACTTTCACTCATCGATTCAGTTGGGATTGTTTATCATGTGAAGCATCTTATAAGCAACTTGATTAATTTCCTGGCACATGAATCTCAAGTGCAGCGAAAAGTTTATCTTTAAATCAACCCAAAAGATTGGATGACTTCCCGAAAACACAAATATTGTTCAAGTTACAATTTGACATGACTATACTTGGCAGTCTGACAACACATACTGAAAACAGTGCACAACATCTGGACCCAAAATGCCTCCACCTAAATAAAAATTGTCTGATAGTTACCTAACTTTAAAGCAAATTGCAGTTGGTCACTTTGATTTAGATCGCGTTGTTTCAGCCCTTAATACGCGTCTCCTAGCCGACTTCATCCCAATTCATGTTCCCATAGCCAACTGATATTCACATCATGAACACTCCGAAACTCGCGATAGAGCCTAGCGAATAATGCTGGCGGTTCAGAAACGTATCAGTAATGAGTTGTCTCGATATTGTCAAAATGGCAAGTCTGAGCTTCAACCTGGCTCTGTAAGCGTAGAATATCCAATGGCGAACGACATCGGCAGAGAAAGAAGTTCGGGTGCGAGCAACAGTCTATAGTTAACTATCGCAGACCCAGTCCCATCGATCTAAAGGCCTAGCTTATACAATTTACAAGCAGATAAATAATCCAAATTTTCAAGGAGGATTTCCCTGATATCGTGACAATCGTTTCAAGTGTAGCTGGCTAATACAGCGATGAAAACACACAGAATAAGTACATCCTGTGTAGGGGCCAAAACGTGGTGGTCTACCATCTGGGTGTTAGATTGAGGCCCAAATTAGTCTGAAGTGTTTTCGAGAATCAGAAACGAAAATCTTAAACAAAATCCTTAATTATATATTAGGTAGTGAAAATTGGTAGTTAGACGAAACAGTGAGCATTACACCAATGGCAATCAGCTGGGGAACTTGAGGGCATAATGTGCGGAAAGTGTGGTTTCTCTTCAGCGATAGGCAACTTAACAAGTTAAATAAATAAACGGATTTTAGTAGCTGTTCAACGGTTGTAATTAATAGTGGTGCTTCAGTGCTAAGTTAGAAGTAACCTAAAGAAATCGCTGCCATGCTGTGGGTCCGAATCCTTCATGTTCTTACTGTACTTTGGTTATTCACGGGATAACTAGCAACCAAATGAAGATCCTGTATGTTCTTGCACCAAGGGAGGCCCGAAGTGCACAAATCGTTTCCGTGAGTACAAGATGGGTTACAGCTTTTTCATTCGTATATGGAAGGCACGGATGGGAATGTTCAACACTGAAGGTGATTTCTTTTGAACTCAACATTAAGAGCCGTACCGACTAAACCGGCTTATTCCTTCTATCGCTTGAGCACTAATTCTCTTTAGGTCTGAAAGATAATGAAGACATGGAGATGAATGAAAAAATGGGCTCAATTAACTCAAAAATTACCATGACACAGCTAGTGTGGCTCATTGTTCTCAAATTATTACATAAGCTTACAATTAACTACCTTTGGGAGTAGAGTTTCCGATGTTCCTTCTCAACAGTTAGTAAAAACAACTTGTAACCTGCAAATGTTAGTTTGGCGCGTCTGCCGTTATGCGTATTCCCGCAGTGTCAATTGCTGTGAGATAAAGTTGCGGAACGGAGGTAGCTATGGTTATCCTAACTTCCAAAACCTCACTCCACATTTTGTGTGCATTTTACTGCAGCTTTTCAAACGTAGAAAAAGACTTGCAACGCATCCCTTTAAATTGTCTTATTCTGACAGGCGTGCTGTCTTTAAATTTGAACATACGCGAACAACGCTGGGTACGTGGGTCAGGAACGCACAGATAGATTTTAATTTGAGTACTTCGTAATTGGATTATACCACATTCCCTCCCTAGTTCGGGAGCAAATTAAAAGTCATGTGCATGTAATTTCTACCAATTTTTCTCTATATCTAACGTCACTATAGACTTGGTCTAGCTGAACCTGGTGACTGGAACCTTATTCACCATACCATCGTCAAATCCCAACCCGAAGAGGAGTACGAGAAAATGCAAACGAGAATATTTCTCTATTTATTGTTAACAAGAATTTACATACATCTATGGAGTATGGGTTTATCAGTCTGTTCATGCATAAACTGGTGATGGATGTGGCAAAACTCAGACACCTCATACGAGCACATGAATCAACTACGTGCTATATGAGTAAGCAAATCTAGTGACTTAAAACACAGGAGAATTATTTTCAGTTTCCGCAGTTGGTTCATGCCAACTAAGTATCCACTGCGGTTATATTATCTTACTGTAAGGCCTTCTCACCACAGGATTTACCTTCCACGTATCTTCATAATTAAAGCAGCTTTTAAACATAGTAATAAATATTACAAAGTTTTGTTCAGTAGTTACTTTAAACATTTGGAAATGGAATTGTAAGTATTATAAGTGTCTCAACGTATGGGTTCTATCTGAGCAGAGATACGCAAACGTAAATCAACCATCATCTCTGAAAGTATTCCTTACGGAATACTTGGTACCTACTTCAGGCGTATAAATTGCAATTGCATTGCTGCTGGCCCTGTTTATCGCTATGTGCTTATTCCCAGCTTTGCTCGGAAATCATCATCACTTGCACCAGCTAGAGGTGAGAAAATAATTAGCTGCTGTGCTGCAATAAGTTTCAATTAGTTCATAATAAGTGAAAAAATACTCGCAACGAATAAAGTTTTGTGTCGTTTTTATCAGTCATTTAGATTGCAGACGAGGCTAAGTGGACTTTAGAGAGGCAAAGGTACTCATGGTGCAAACATAAATGAGGGCGGCTGTTGAACATGTCAACAAGCATCATTAAGTAAACTTGTCTATCTCCTTGGGCACCCCAAAGTTGATTCGGATGCACCGATGTTATTTAGGTTTGACACTTGTCTGCATTGTGACCTTTCAAATTTGAAACCTCAATTTTTGCAATCTTCCCTGGCAACATTAGCTGTTACCTCAATGTGCTTAATGGATGTCACCAGCGGCTACATGAAGAATTTACAAACACGTATGTTGAAGGCTTTTGAAGTCTAGTCCAATCTAAGTTGTACGCGATTAAAAGTAAAGCAAGAATATTATGACCTAAACCCTCCATAAAATTTCCTACTCAATTGGGTCGGCCAACTATGGAATCTTCTTTTAAATGCAGTTGTTTGGATAAATTTTTCTCTATCCTAATGCACTCTTATCTACAGTTGCTTTATGCACCTTGTTGAATGAAGGCAGCACACTGAAAAATATTTCGGTACCTAGATTGACTATTGTGTTTATTCAGTCCAAAGCATGAGAATCGGTGCAGTCAGATGAGCAGTTTAAATCAAACTCAATGAAAAGCCTTAGGCATGGTAGCTTGTTACGCCGTGCTTCGTGCTAATATGTCGTTTCCGCAACACAGTTACGGCGGTTTCGTTGTCCCGTCATATTCTCTTCGCATGCGTAAGCTACGCCTTTGTAAGTATCGCTCCGACCGTCAGAAAGCACTTATCAAGCAGCTGAATTTAACAGTCACAAACTGTTTCATTTTTCAAGCGCGAAATTCATAGTGAGTGCCTACATTCCTCTCGACAAATATATCAGTCTTCCTTCGGTCATATTTTTCAAACTGTGGCGCAAACAACGCCTGTTCCCTCAATGCGTATAATTGTATAGCTGCTAATTATTAAATTGACGGGGAATGGTGTATGAGATAGCAGCACTGAGCAGTACAATTCCCAATCCTGCACCATAAATATGAGTGAATATGCTTACCGCAAACACGGTGCTCACACCGGATCTGAGCCATGCTATAAAACTCAGTAGTCCACGGCGCGAAATCAATGCCTAACGTACGATCGATTGCCATAAAGACGAGTAACCTGAGGCATTGTCACTATGCGATTTCTGAGACAAGTTAGTTAATAGAGGAAACAAATTGGTTCGAAGGCACTTTCAACATGGTTTATAAGCATTTTCAAGTTGGTGCGTTCCAAAGTTTGGCTTAGGTGCACGCGCGCACCGTCGAGTAGCTTCCTCATTGGTCAGACGCCGTCGGCCAGCAGGATGCCGTGTGTCACTATAGGGCAGGTGTTCTCAAACTTTTCGGAACGTGCACACCTTTGTAGTGTAACCTAGCACGACGGACCACCGAGCTTTTCTTATCCACAGAACTAGGCTTTAATTACATAAGAATGACGTGGAGTTCATCGCTGTACACAGCTGTTCATTTATGCTGGCAAAAGTGAAGGCTGTTGAACTTACATGGAAATGCAACTATATTAAGGCTTAACACCTTCAATAAAATTCGTTCCGACATGCAGCGCTGATTTGTTTGATGCTAGGTGTTATTGAGGAAAGCTATAACCTCGTATCTCGTTACGCTTCAGGTCTGTTTCGGTACTTTGTTTTGTATAGATATACTGCGAGAATGCAATCTCACACAGCTAAGTTATGGAAAATGGGAGAAGCACGACGATATCTGTCTACCATGACAAGGTACACATCGTTCAGTTTGGCATCAGAAATCACACAGAGACAGTCTGTGAAAAGCTTTTTGTAAGGAAGAGTCTTAGGTCATCTCCATGCATTTTGTATGCATGGCCGGATATATTTCTCGGTTCTGCTGTCAGCGCATTACGATAACTAACTATGTAAGATGCTTCCGTAGCTATTTTTACAGTCTGCGACGCGTGAAGCATGTACGTTGGGGTGTTTAATATTTCATCTCGCATGCGCTGTAAGTATTTTTCTGTCTTTACAGTCTGTATGAATTTTTCAAAATGCCGCTGCATTGTAATAGGCACCATGTTCAGAAGAAGTTTGTTACACGAGTCACCTTTTTGACAATTGTTGGACTCCATAAATCCAAAACGAAGATAAATGTTGTTGTAGTCCCGCCTCTTACCCACTGGTACAAAGCGTCCGGTTGGCACAGACTTATATTGCATCACATCAGCTAGTAGAGAAGCCTCGCAGTCTCAGAAGGCACATTAGATGGCCCGACTACTTCTAAATCGGAATTCGACGAAGAATATTCCTGTGAAACATTTAGCAGTATTCCATTCTTCATTTCATGGTCCCTGTTGATGTTACATGTTTAACTACCACAATGGAGATAAATAATTAAACACAAGAGTTCAAAACACACCAGGAATTTGGTTACTATAATAACTTGGGCTTTGAGAAAAGTAAAGTAGTGAACAAAACAGCCACTCTTTTGTAACGTCGCTGATGTAGTTTCCCTCGAGTTCGCGGAATCGGATGAGCACCTTCGTTAAACACAGAAATAGCCACGGTTTCGTTTTGAGCTTCCGTGGACATGGTCCCGCAAACGGGCCTCTCCTTCCGGTTTGCTTATTTCGGAGCATAGTAACACTTGAAATGACCGCAACGTTGGATCCTATCGTATGGCAAACTTCTCGCTGACCCTCGAGGGACATAGCCTGGATTATGTGAGCTTGAGCGGACGTAGAATGACCCATCCAGCCACTGCCCATGGCATCACGGTGAAATTAACACACCAAATTTCTGAACTTGGAAAACCTCCTTCGCTCACAATTTTAACTCCCTGCCAAAACAAGCTTCCTCCTTGGAAGATGTATGTTTCCATGGGCAATGCACAAGGCTATAATGTGAACCGTTAGATTTGATTTAAAATTTTCACAGCATGTTTGTCAGAAATTCGTGAAATAGACTGATCGCGTCCATAAAATTTCCTACTAGAATTGTAACACTTTGGGAGATCACGCGGATTCCCTGAAAGTAGCCCACGGACATCCTGGACATCCGCGGACCACCCCTTGAGAAACAGTACTATGGAGATTCTTATACTCATAAATTATACCCATTCAGACATGAAGAGAACAATTACTAAGAACTTTTTTTCGATAAATATCGTCAGGCGCTACAATTATGAAGCAGATTGTTAAAACTTGCAAAAAGCTATTGCTAGGTATGTACAAGGACATCAGATGATAGGGGAAACAGTTAAACTGGGAACGTATTATGTACAGCAATCAATAACAGGTTCGAAGGAGCCACGCTGGACCGGTGACCTTGAGGCCAGCTAACTGCGTGAAGGCCAGTTCAGAACTAGAGCTTGCACGAGAGCTCGCTGCTTGCATAATTCCGGCTGAAGGCGTCCGATAGCAAGAGCTTCAGCTATAGTCAGGAAGCGCCATTTGAGTCCCTTCGAGCATCGCTATGGGGCTACTAGAAGAACTGTAAATGAGATTTTAACACGGCATTGATGCCCAGTGTTGATCAGTTGATCACAGATGCGATGACCGCAGCGCAATAACTCTTCTGACTGACTGACAATGTGATTGCCTAACTGGGAAATTACACACTGATAACTGCACACGGTCAATAACATGACAGTCTTAGTGCATGTGACACGATTGAACTGGTTGCATTTCGAGTTAGAGGGACACTTACAGGGAATAACATAATAGCACGGGCAATGAAGAGAGTGCTTGGCAAGTCTCGTATTTTGTTAGGGTGCAAGCCACAAGCACTAGTGCACAAATACAACGGTGATCCGTTTATGGACTACGAGAGGGAAGTATTATTGCAATACGCAGCTGGGAAGTGGGATCCACGGAAGTGGTACAGATAACCATCTTGCGATAGTTAAACTATCATCGTGACATATGAGCTCGACTTGTCAACGTGGTAAGTATATGGCGTGAGAACGAAATTTATCGATGCACTAAATCTGCTCGCGGCCCTCCGTGAAAAATCGTACGGTTCGGGAAGTTCATGCTTTGCTGATTGCTGTCTCTCCTCTAACAGGCATATGTGTTATACAATGGAACCCGCTTTATTGCCCGCCCGGTTCATAGCCCACCACGCTATATTGACCAGTTTTTCAAAATATCAATTCTTTTCTCATAAATATGCCACATTTCACCGTCTAATTGTCTACTGTCTGGATGGCCCCCCCCACTTAATGGCCTAGCTGCATTGGCTGTGCTATTGACGCTTTGTCGATTTTACGCCCTCGCTCCGACTCTCTTTTAATACGATTACTCAACAACGTCGGCGGCATTTTTGACAGATCAGAGAAGGCTACCTACGTCCTTTAATAAACGAGCAAGCTAAATGAACAAACGACTGTGCGCAATCCCCCAGCGTTAATAAAAATCGAGAACTGAGCAAAGTGGAGTAATTTGTCCGCTCCACATGTGTCTCTGCTCTAATGGTTGCACACAAGTATGGTCAGTAACAGAAAGGATTTGTCCTTGACAAAACGTTGGATGGCGCTGTCATGATTCATGCGGACTATGTGTTTACAGTCGGATGCCCTAAGACACAAGCAAGCAATAGTGTTCCTCCAAAGACTCTGCGTCGACCGTTATGCACGAAATCAGAGAACAAGAAGACACTGCTCAACGTGGCCGCTGTAACGGAATGTCCTACTGCACAACAAACTCTATCGTACTCGTGACCATTTTCTTTCGGTGCACTGCCCATGGTGCTTTACTTGCGTTCTGAAAATTTGCTTTACATGGCAGTTAGTGCAACGTGTATCACCGTGGTCACAAGCCGTTTGAAATCAGCTGCTGCTCACGTACTGGACTGCTTGCTAGATAGCGGGGACGTTGACGTGCATACAGTTAGGCACAGCCTATGGTTCGTGCGGCATTCTGAGGTACGGGTATTGCGTTCGGCTCTAGCGTGGAACCGTTTGAATTTTCCCTTACCTGGCTCCTGATTCCCCAGGCTGTTTTCACTACTGACTTGTTTATATTATGACGGATTTAAAGCTACGTGCCCCGGATCACGTTTCTTTTCAGGTAACCGAAAGGTGACTAAACCGCTGGAAAGGTTAGCATTTGTCCCGTTATGTCATTCGGATAGCAGAAGTCAAGTTATGCTGCGTCATCAGTGATGTGAGGATGCCACTTGACTAACATCGAGTGGTTTGCAGCCCAACAAACTAGCCCCACTTACTGGACATAACCTGCGGTACTGATGCTAAGTAGGTTGATGGAACCATTCCTCTCCTGTGCTGCCATACATATCTAGGTAGGCTAAGAATACTACCTAAGCGAGTACGCGCAATTCTCCACATATCTTCCGCTTGACACCGCTGCCATCGGCTTTGTTAATAAGCAGGTTCTAAGCGATGGCTAATCAATCCGGAACTGCTACCAATACTATACCGCGAAACCTTTCCCCGAATACCCTTATCGTATCATGCGCGCCGCATCAATCATAAGGGATTTAGTGAAGCGATGTCCATCCAGCTGCGCTCCTTTCCTCGTGCAAACGATTATCCTATACCCATCATCATCAAGCTTGCCACATCAATACTCTGCAGAACGGCACATACCCGATTACTGATACCCCTGTGATGCATATGTAAACTGCTACAAAATCTACGACGAGAAATGAGCCAGCATTTCCGATGAACCACATGGCAGCTTATGTGTCATCAGTAAAGGATAAGGCATTACGTTATTTCACAGCACATACACGGAAACCGGTAAGCTGAACGATGCCACGCACTCTTTTGTAAACGGGCACCAGGGTGTTAAACTATCGCGAACATGAATATTGCAAATGGGGCATGTAGTATTCCACGCAACTACTCGGCGATGGAAAGAGAAAACACCATTTCTATGTATAAAGTTATATGTTAATCAGATGAAAATTAGGTACAAATCAGACTTGTGAATAGCACGTCCGTAATTCCCCGTCACGTGCTGAACGAAGTTTTCGAAGTGGCGCGGTGTCACACGTGATCGCGCCTCTGACACAACCTGCTCCAGAAATCTGATGCGACACTCGCTTTGGCTGAGAACACAATCAGGGTCCCCTCGCAGCATTTCCCGATACCTGCTCCCCATCGCTTGCTTGACGTAACTTTTGATTACACAATCGATCCCCTCTATATGGTTCAGCGCCGGAGAGTATGGGGATAATTGTAACATCCTCTCTGATCGGTACAGTTCTTTCTGGAAAAGAGATTAAAACTAGTCTCGTCGATCCACAGCGGTTCACTTCCTTCCGCTTGAAAATATAATAGCAGCAGGACGAACAATTTTTGTCGCTGTTTGTTCACCTGCGTGTACGGGGATTCAGGAATTGTATGTAACTTCTTCTTCGTTATCAATCACCCGGAAGGTATCTGGTAACAGCACTGGTACAGACCTCAACGTCGAACTCACCTTTCAAGCGCAAGCGGAGTTTTGCAAGGCTTATGGTGGGTTCCGTCGACACCCATTCAACCAGAGAGTCGACGTGGCTCTCGCTCATTGCTCTGCGACGAGCACCCCCGTGTTGACTTCCTGGTTCGGTCGACTCCAGCACTTTTATCTAATTGCGGCAAGTGTTCAATTTCACGTGAAATAAATTGGCGAGCTGCTTCCGGTCGTTTCTTTCTTCATACACAGTCAGTATCCTGCTCCTCAATTTGAACAAGTGACACACATACGGACCTCTTCGTATCATTTAGTGTTGGCACAATGAGCTTTCCAGGACGATGTGGGAAAATATGTCATCACGACTATTTAAACCAGACATCAAATCCTCCATGCATTTGACCCCATTCGGTGTGGTGAATTCGCTTGTCTTGTTGCGACCTAATTTGTCCCCTGATTATGGCCGTGCCCGCGTCTGGTCACTTCGCTCACATGTCCGGCGCTTACGAATTCGGCTGTGGACATTAGTACCGATAGCGCGTGGGGCCTCAGTGGATATCACCTGAACAAGCGTATTGGAAACAGTGTAGCACACAGCTCGGCCGCGTACTAGGCTTGTACTACGGTTGTGGTTTGCCAACCTGAAGTGCCAGCCTGCGAATTCACGCCGAGTATCGCAGGGGAGTCACACCGTCGAAAAAAGAAGGCTTGCTAGTGCCCTACCTTCCGGACAACTGAGACGTATCCTCACCTTAACAAAGCGACCCGAATCAACTAGGCTATGCAGTGGTGAGCGAGTGCTACAGACGCACGTCGTGTATGGGACCTAGGGTGCCGCTGAATCAGTGCTCCGATACACGATGGTGTGACATTCACGACTGACTGAGGTGAGGTGTGCGATCGATAATTAGCCTCGATGCAGGCAGTCCAGCTGAGGGAATGTGGTGGCAGACGTTAAAAGTGGCAAGAATGAGGCGACTGAACCACTCGTCCGTTCACAAAACAAAGATAAGCTGACCATGCTGACCGCCTCCATGATTATTTATCAGCTCGAGTGTGCCTGTGAAGCAACGTATATCGGTCTTGCGGCGCGGCTCTTGTCCAAACGCGTGAATAAAGACTGCCCACTTTGGTTGCAGCATTTCCATTTCCATTATGTCTCATATTGTCGATAGTGCGCATCAGGAGGATTCAAATCTGCCTTTAGAATAGTATACGAGGTTCGACAACACAGATAGAAAGATATACGTCTTCCTACACTTGCGACGGCCAAAGATAATTGCAATCGCTCATTTCAACCGTCCTTATGCTCACATAGGATGCTAATCCGGGCACTTCAGCTTCCTTGGCCCGCGAAAACGGAGGCTACTGAGGTCAACGGCCTTAGGTCATACTCCATAACATGTAATTAACTTCTTTCGCTTTTTCACGTACGTAACTTTCATTAACTGAGTCCATTTTGCTCCTTTATTAGCTCTAAATATGGTTGTAATGGTCCGGAGATGAATCGTTGAAAGCAATTGCTCACCAAATGGTCGCGTTGTTTTTGCTAGGGAAGCTTGAACACCTATACTGCAAACAAATTTCGGAATTCGAGGTGAATCAAAAGCAATACACCGAATGTCATCGTTCCGTATGCTTCGCTGGCCCCGAATACCTGCTGGTAAGTAGTACCAATTAAGATCTCCACGGTGAAGAGAATCAGTGTGCAACGCTGCCTGCTGACTCCCGTTACTAGAAGTTCCAAGCCATATATCACTTTTGAGAGAATTGGTGCAGGTGATATCTTGGTTGCATGATTTGCCACTGACAGCAATGGAGATAACATCGGAAAAACAGAGTTATCCAGAACTGTCAAATGTGTGTGATTATATCATACCTTTTAGGCCGGATAGAGTAGATGAGGGTCGGAGGGTATTTTCATAGTCCAAGACATGAACTGTGCATTCAGGATGGTTGTATAACTTTGGACTAACTACATAAGGATGTATATTTCCCGGGAGGCAGGATACGTTCCCATTTGGGAAACGATCAGTTGTACTGCGGGTTTCGTCATTAATTCATGAAATATGCATTCAATATGGATGAGTAACGTAATGGTTTGTGGAATATGCAGTGAGTAACGGAGAGAAAAGCAATTTAGTTAAAAAAATAACTACAAATACATCGTGTTTCTCGCCGATGAGGAAAGCTGTTCCCTGGAAGGGATAGATTAAACAACAGTGCTACACTGCAATCGTTTCGCGCCCTCACATATCCAGCTTGAATGATTGTGAGCGTGAATTTCATGTGTGAATGAGTTGCACAATTAATCAAAAACCTATGCTGGTTTTCAAACAGGAAATGCAACAGTGTAGTTGACAAGCAAGTGATAGATGCAAAGGCGGGAAAAACATGTGGCTGTGCGCAGAGCGTGTTATGCGGGTGATTATTTAGTTTACATGTATGTTTTATACGGAATATTTGTCAAGCACCATGAATACCGTTTTAAAATGCATCATACAGGGATTGAGATGCCCCAAACATATTAACGGCTTTTTGAACGGACAGATAACTAGTTATCACAGGCTCGAAAAGCGTTCTGATGCATTTTGGTTATTTGTTCCATATCTTAAAATAATGGATTCGAAATGAACATTTACTGAGTTTCGCGATACACATCAGGATGGTGACACTCGATTCCTTGTTGCGAATACGGTGCCTGCTGCGCTCAGACATGTGAACAACGTTTTCTGCACTGTGCGAATGATGGTTTATGATTTTAAAAAGAAGACGCAGGTTCACCTTCGATTGGGGAAGCCAGACTGGATCAAGTCCAAGTTAAATGCAGCGCGCTATGCATGTCAATTTTGAGGAATAACCGCATAATTCCTTCGTGAAGCGTCGTTGGACCCTCTCGAAAGCATAGTCGTTTGACTATCGAAGATTCCGTTGGACCATTTAACAGTAAAAGAGAGTCGGAGCGAGGGCGTAAAATCGACAAAGCTTCAAGAGCACAGCCCATGCAGCTGGGCAATTAAGTGGGGCTGGGGGGACGATCCAGACAGTAGACAATTAGACGGTGAAAATGTGGCATATTTATGAGAAAAGAATTGATATTTTGAAAAACTGGTCAATATAGCGGGGTGGGCTATGAACCGGGCGGGCAATAAAGCGGGTTCCATTGTATAACACATATGCATGTTAGAGGAGAGACTGCAATCAGCAAAGCATGAACTTCCCGAACCGTACGATTTTTCACGGAGTGCCGCGAGCAGATTTAGTGCATCGATAAATTTCGTTCTCACGCCATATACTTACCACGTTGACAAGTCGAGCTCATATGTCACGATGATAGTTTAAATATCGCAAGATGGTTACCTGTACCACTTCCGTGGATCCCACTTCCCAGCTGCGTATTGCAATAATACTTCCCTCTCGTAGTACATAAACGGATCACCGTTGTATTTGTGCACTAGTGCTTGTGGCTTGCACCCTAACAAAATACGAGACTTGCCAAGCACTCTCTTCATTGCCCGTGCAATTATGTTATCCCCTGTAAGTGTCCCTCTAACTCGAAATGCAACCAGTTCAATCGTGTCACATGCACTAAGACTGTCATGTTATTGACCGTGTGCAGTTATCAGTGTGTAATTTCCCAGTTAGGCAATCACATTGTCAGTCAGTCAGAAGAGTTGTTGCGCTGCGGTCATCGCATCTGTGATCACCTGATCAACACTGGGCATCAATGCCGTGTTAAAAACTCATTTGCGGTCCTTCTAGTAGCCCCATAGCGATGCTCGAAGGGACTCAGAAGGCGCTTCCTGACTATAGCTGAAGCTCTTGCTATCGGACGCCTTCAGCCGGAATTATGCAAGCAGCGAGCTCTCGTGCAAGCTCTAGTTCTGAACTGGCCTTCACGTAGTTAGCTGGCCTCAAGGTCACCGGTCCAGCGTGGCTCCTTCGAACCTGTTATTGATTGCTGTACATAATACGTTCCCAGTTTAACTGTTTCCCCAATCATCTGATGTCCTTGTCCTTGTACATACCTAGCAATAGCTTTTTGCAAGTTTTAATTATCTGCTTCATAATTGTAGCGCCTGACGATATTGATCGAAAAGAAATTGCTTAGCAATTGTTCTCTTCATGTCTGAATGGGTATAATTTATGAGTATAAGAATCTCCATAGTACCGTTTCTCAAGGGGTGGTCCGCGGATGTCCAGGATGTCCGTGGGCTACTTTCAGGGAATCCGCGTGATCTCCCAAAGTGTTACAATTCTATTAGGAAATTTTATGGACGCGATCAGTCTATTTCACGAATTTCTGACAAACATGCTGTGAAAATTTTTAAATCAAATCTAACGGTTCACATTATAGCCTTGTGCATTGACCATGGAAACATACATCTTCCAAGGAGGAAGCTTGTTTTGGCAGGGAGTTAAAATTGTGAGCGAAGGAGGTTTTCCAAGTTCAGAAAGGTGGTGTGTTAATTTCACCGTGATACCATGGGCAGTGGCTGGATGGGTCATTCTACGTCCGCTCAAGCTCACATAATCCAGGCTATGTCCCTCGAGGGTCAGCGAGAAGTATGCCATACGATAGGATCCAACGTTGCGGTCATTTCAAGTGTTACTATGCTCCGAAATAAGCAAACCGGAAGGAGAGGCCCGTTTTCGGGACCACGTCCACGGAAGCTCAGAAGGAAACCGTGGCTATTTCTGTGTTTAACGAAGGTGCTCATCCGATTCCGCAAATTCGAGGGAAACTACATCAGCGACGTTACAAAAGAGTGGCTGTTTTGTTCGCTACTTTACTTTTCTCAAAGCCCAAGTTATTATAGTAACCAAATTCCTGGTGTGTTTTGAACTCTTGTGTTTAATTATTTATCTCCATTGTGGTAGTTAAACATGTAACATCAACAGGGACCATGAAATGAAGAATGGAATACTGCTAAATGTTTCACAGGAATATTCTTCGTCGAATTCCGACTTAGAAGTAGTCGGGCCATCTAATGTGCCTTCTGAGACTGCGAGGCTTCTCTACTAGCTGATGTGATGCAATATAAGTCTGTGCCAACCGGACGCTCTGTACCAGTGGGTAAGAGGCGGGACTACAACAACATTTATCTTCGTTTTGGATTTATGGAGTCCAACAATTGTCAAAAAGGTGACTCGTGTAACAAACTTCTTCTGAACATGGTGCCTATTACAATGCAGCGGCATTTTGAAAAATTCATACAGACTGTAAAGACAGAAAAATACTTACAGCGCATGCGAGATGAAATATTGAACACCCCAACGTACATGCTTCACGCGTCGAAGACTGTAAAAATAGCTACGGAAGCATCTTACATAGTTAGTTTTCGTAATGCGCTGACAGCAGAACCGAGAAATGTATCCGGCCATGCATACAAAATGCATGGAGATGACCTAAGCCTCTTCCTTACAAAAAGCTTTTCACAGACTGTCTCTGTGTGATTTCTGATGCAAAGCGAACGATGTGTACCTTGTCATGGTAGACAGATATCGCCGTGCTTCTCCCATTTGCCATAACTTAGCTGTGTGAGATTGCATTCTCGCAGTATATCTATACAAAACAAAGTACCGAAACAGACCTGAAGCGTAACGAGATACGAGGTTATAGCTTTCCTCAATAACACCTAACAAGTCAGCGCTGCATGTCGGAACGAATTTTATTGAAGGTGTTAAGCGTTAATATAGTTGCATTTCCATGTAAGTTCAACAGCCTTCACTTTTGCCAGCATAAATGAACAGCTGTGCAGATTCAGTGTACAGCGATGAACTCCACGTCATTCTTATGTAATTAAAGCCTAGTTCTGTGGATAAGAAAAGCTCGGTGGTCCGTCGTGCTAGGTTACACTACAAAGGTGTGCACGTTCCGAAAAGTTTGAGAACACCTGCCCTATAGTGACACACGGCATCCTGCTGGCCGACGGCGTCTGACCAATGAGGAAGCTACTCGACGGTGCGCGCGTGCACCTAAGCCAAACTTTGGAACGCACCAACTTGAAAATGCTTATGAACGAATTTGAATATGCTTCCGAACCTTGTTGAAAATGCGTCCGGACCAAGTTTAAGATGCTGCCGAACCAAGTTGAAAATTCCTACGAACCAATTTGTTTCCTCTATTAACTAACTTGTCTCAGAAATTGTATCGCATATAGACATTATCCGATTACCAGTGAGAGGACTTCATCACCTCGCGAGCTATCCGCTGTCATGACAATGGAAGATAGTTTGTGCTATACCCTAGTTAGTTTCAAATTTTGTTGCCTAGCCAACGTTTTCACGTTTCAGTAGCTTAAGCTGCTTTCTAGTGTGTATCCGCCTCTAGGTTTCATGGGCTCGATCCTCCTTAAAGGACCGAGGGCATGCGCACCATTGACGTGACGTCTGGTGCTTTTCCGGACTAGGCTCTGCTATGTAGGTTGTGAATCACTTGGATGAAAATTTTAGGAAAAAGAGAATATTGAACCAGTTTTATATCAAGCATCTCATCCCATGACACGCCGCTCAGATCCGTGTTACAGCACCATTCCCGCATGAAAAGTAACACAGTAAAATTGATATATGCTGCACTAAATCCAACTAAATTTTATGAGCTTTTTTGTACTTGTGACAAGCCAGTCGGTCGATAAAAATAAAGAGCTGGCTTTGGAAATGTGAGGGCCAGATCTTGACACTTGTTAACCATAAAAGGGGACACAAACATTTTCGACTCAGAAACCCTGGCGGCCGTAATGACTGGCCATATTTGGCGTATTATACTACGCATCACTCATTTCATTTTGAGTGCCTTATTTATCGTGCACCATATCTCCAATAACGCTCAATGTTTCATGGGTTCAGCAAAAGACATGGGACAACTATAACACACTTGATAGCAAATCATTGATCCCATACTAACCGGCGATATAAACTGTCCGTTTGGTTTTGATTCGCTGAAGATGTTGAAATTGTGCAGTTACTTGGTCCTTTTCCGACGCGCTTGATTTATTTTGGTGTGGGCTATAATATTTATACTACCGCAGAGATAATTAAAGTCGGAGTGTACTCTGATGTTTCAAGCACTGGAAGTGAATTGTAAGCATGCGTTTTGGGGCCAATGTCATCATCCAAGAAGGCTTCAGGATCTCGCTGCCTTCTGATGATACATGTATGGGCTTAGCTTGCACTTCGGCGGCAATGTAGATCACTGCGTGCAAAAATGCATGCTTGCATGGTTGCCTGTAATAGCTGTCAATGTCAGGGTTAGCGTGCGCGGATCCCGCTGTAAATTATTCACTACAAGCTGCAACGACGTCGGTAAATGTGAAAACACCGTTTGACTGTTTTCAGTATTTACCTGAATTACCAGAGTGAATTTTTTTGCGCCGCCACTATTTGTTGGCCCTGCCGTGCTGCCTTTCGTAATGATGTGGCATTTAGCAATACGGCAGTTTTTGTAGCAAAGTGATATGTTTCGTTCTCGAGTGATGCGATTGAAGAAGCCTTGAAGCTAGCAGTCAAGTCACTGGATGTAATAGAGAGGTTCCTTTTACGTTCATACTCATTGAATGGGTCCCACTATTTGAGCCGGTTGTGCCTTCCAGAATGGTGTGGTTCACCTGCCTGGAGTACTTGTGTCCAACTCATACGTTGTTATTTGTATTCCATTAGGGGACAACTAGGCTCTGCGCTGCCAGACTTCCCTTTGAACGGGCGGTTAGTTTATCCCGATACGCAATGCTTAGACTGTAGTACTTTTCTCAATCTGTCCCTACATTTAAAACATTCTGTTTCAGTCACAGCGTCCATGAACTGAAGGAGCACGCGATAACTGCGGTGCTAGCCATGTGACCGTAAGAAGTCATTTTTATTCTCCTTTCCTTCAGCTCATCCGGCATGAACGAAAATTAACAGGCATGTGGGATATATGATCGACAGTCTTATCGGAGTACAGTTTCTTTATCTTCGGTTTCACACTTCATGTAAACGGCTACAGTGTTATTTTGAGACAATGTGCTGTAACGCGCTCGTGTGGCTAACATTATGTAGTTGTGCCAGGAGATAATGCAGTAAAAAGTTTAATGCATATATATATATATATATATATATATATATGAGTGGAACCGTGGCCATTTATAAGCTTTCTACATATGCGACAGATGCCAAATGCATGCACCCCTTAGTTCCGCAATTTCTTTACATGACCAGATAAGCTCAACGCTAAGTCAACCGCACTGTATCCTTGATACATCAACCCATTCCTTTCACAAGGAATACGGGCGATGGCGGACGTCACACTACTCCTACCGCACGGTTATTAGCAATGGAATCGTGCCCATTGCTCCCACACATATGTACCGCTCAAATAATCCGCGATTAACTTGACTCACATGACAGCGACGCGAACGCTTATTCCATAATTTTCGGTATATTCTCATTAGATTTTATTGACGCCAGATGGATTAAAAACAAACGCTACTTTCTAAGCAAAATTGCACATAGATTGGCTGATTGTTCGCTGAGCTCGGCAGGTTGACTGCAAACGTTTCGTCACCACTCGAGGTGACATCGTCAGTGTGAGTGTATTTAGCAGTGTGGCGCGTACGAAGCGTCGGTGAGTGTGAGTGATCCATCTCCTAGCCGCTACTCTGAGTTTGGATTGTTCGACGAGCACATGACCATAGAAATCGATCTCTGATTCTCACCACGTAGTGTACGCGCGTGGGACTCTTCGCTTGTCGTCGTTTGATGCAGTAGTCTAGCGCTCTTTTCTGTTAGATTTCTTCTAGTAATTCGGTGATCTTTCATTCGTAATGCCGTATATATAGCATCTATTTCAACATGTCGGTTTATTGGACTGTCGGTAGAATACCATGCCTCCAAGAATTCTCTAGCTTGTCTCGAATTTCCACGGGCTAGAATCTTAACGTTCTCTAGATCGAAGTGGTGGCCTTCCTGGTCTTCATGCATGGAAACTAATGAATGCGGGTCGTGTCGCCGTATGGCCATTCTGTGTTCGTTGATCCGTGTTGATAGTTTCCTTCCAGTTTGTTCGATGTAGTGTTTGTCACACTCATTGCAGTTAATTTTGTAGATGACATCATTCTGACTGCCTTGATTAACTTTGTCCTTCGGTCGTGAAAGCAATCTTCGCAGAGTACCTGTTGGTTTGTGGACTACCAAGATTCCATGTGGTCGTAGCAACCTTGACGTTAGTTCAGATACATTCTTGATGTAAGGAAGCGCTACCCGTTTATCAATGTTTTCCTGATGTTGTTGCCGCACCCTCTTCTTTAGGCTTCTTCTGATGAAGTTTCTTGGATACCCGTTGTTTTGCAATACCCGGTATAGGTGGTTCTCTTCCTTCTTCCTCGATTCTGTCGTGCTGCAGTGTGTTTCGGCCCTATTGAAAGGACTTTGAATGCAGCTTTCTTGTGGTTCAGGGGATGGTTGGTCGGTGTGAGTCTTCTTTCGATATGCACATGTCTGAAGTGTTCCGTCAGAGTTCCTTTGGACCAATACATCTCAGAATGGTAACTGATTGTCTTTTTCGAGTTCAATTGTAAACTTGATATCCTGGAATGTGTTGTTGATTAACTCATGGGTATTCTGCATGGAATCTCGTTTGATGACGACAAACGTGTCGTCCACGTACCGGATCCATAATTTTGGTTTAATTAACGGTATTGTGATGCTCTCCAGTCTTTGCATCACAGCTTCTGTAATAAGTCCTGAGATGGGCGATCCCATGGGCGTTCCTTTCAGTTGTTGGTATACTTGCCTATCAAAGTAAAAATAAGTAGTCATGCAGAGTTCCAAGAGTTCCCATATGCTTTCCGGTTTGAGCTTGCCTATTGTGTTCGATTGCTTTTGAAGCAATTCCATCATGGTTTCCTTTGCAAGTTCGTGACTGATCGACGTGAAGAGCGCGGTGACATCAAACGACAGCATGATTTCATCTTCCTCTATTGTAACACACTTCAGTTTGTTGATGAATTGTTCAGCATTGATGATGCTTTGTTCAGAGCCGGCAATTAGATGTTTTAATTTCTTCCACATGCATTTTGCCAATTTGTACGATGGGGTTCCTGGCAAAGAGACGATTGGACGCAATGGGACTCCGTCTTTGTGTACCTTTGGCAGTCCATAGAACCTTGCAATGTTTGTGTCCTCAGCTTTCATCTTCCATCGCTCCAGCTTGGTAATCTCACTCGTTGCTTGTAGTTTCTTCAATGCTGTGTTGATTTGAGTACTCAGTTTTGTACTAGGGTCCTGATCTATGGGACTATAGGTGGTCGTGTCGGACAGGAGTTGTTTGGTTTTGCAACGTAATCTGGTTTATCCATTATTACTGCCATGCATCCCTTGTCAGCTGGTAGGATTACAATTTTGTCTTCTTTTTGTAGCCTTCTGAGTCCTTCCCGTTCTTCTTTTGCGAGCGTATGTGTGAATTTGTTGCGAGTTATTGCAGGGACAACTGTTTGTCTAATTTGTTGCCGCGATTCTTCTGATAATCCGTTTGTGTTCAAAACTTGTTCCAGATTCGCCAAGTAATCCTTATATGATGCATCTTTTGCGTTAAAGTTTAGTCCTTTGATTAGTATGTTCTCCTCCGTTGGGCTGAGTTGACGGCTAGACAAGGTTTTATCCATCCTTCATCGTTGGGGTGGTCAGAATTTCTTGTAAGTTTATTCAACTTGATATTCAGTGCTAAGTTACGCTGGCTTCTGATGTTGTTTACTCGACGTTGAATCGCGGATTCAAGCTCTGCAAGTTTTTGGGGTACCATCGCAATAAGGCAGTCAGTTTTATTGTCATTTATAACCTTTTCATACTTTCGAAGGCGATTATGGGCATCGGTTATCATTAATTTGACCATACGCGTCCCATATTGTCTTGTTAAAGCCCAAGCCTCTGGATGATCTAACGCCCACAAACCAACAGGTACTCTGCGAAGATTGCTTTCACGACCGAAGGACAAAGTTAATCAAGGCAGTCAGAATGATGTCATCTACAAAATTAACTGCAATGAGTGTGACAAACACTACATCGAACAAACTGGAAGGAAACTATCAACACGGATCAACGAACACAGAATGGCCATACAGCGACACGACCCGCATTCATTAGTTTCCATGCATGAAGACCAGGAAGGCCACCACTTCGATCTAGAGAACGTTAAGATTCTAGCCCGTGGAAATTCGAGACAAGCTAGAGAATTCTTGGAGGCATGGTATTCTACCGACAGTCCAATAAACCGACATGTTGAAGTAGATGCTATATATACGGCATTACGAATGAAAGATCACCGAATTACTAGAAGAAATCTAACGGAAAAGAGCGCTAGACTACTGCATCAAACGACGACAAGCGAAGAGTCCCACGCGCGTACACTACGTGGTGAGAATCAGAGATCGATTTCTATGGTCATGTGCTCGTCGAACAATCCAAACTCAGAGTAGCGGCTAGGAGATGGATCACTCACACTCACCGACGCTTCGTACGCGCCACACTGCTAAATACACTCTCACTGACGATGTCACCTCGAGTGGTGACGAAACGTTTGCAGTCAACCTGCCGAGCTCAGCGAACAATCAGCCAATCAACTAAACAACCTGAGCACATTTACACGATCTACAATCTATGCTCGTTACCGAAGCATGGCCCCCGACTGATAAATTAGGCTGTAATCCAATGACCTCCCCTTTAACCTCTTTTTGTATTGATTACTGTGAAAGAAATGTTGAAGAACGCCTCATGTAAGTTCATCACATATGCCACACAGCTGAACGGCTTGAGCATCAAGCGCTGACAAATGGCCCTGATTGGCTCTGGTTCTCCGGCTCAAGAGCCTCGCTTTACTTGCATCTATTCGCAAAGCGCCAGATTCATCAACCATGAATGTTGTACTATCATCTCAGCTTTCGTTTACGCCTCGGAATTGACACACAAACTAAGCCTACATGTAGGTGATTTTAACAGACCGATTATATACTGTTCCTCCCAGACCTTCTTGTATATACACTGAGCCTTCATTTATGCAGTCAAATTTGGTTGGACACATTGGGTTCCTATACCAACTAGGTTGACAAACACATTAAACTTGATGTTTACACTGAGTATGGCCAACATACAGAGAGATGTTTCAGAAAACATCCCTGGTACCGATGGCAATATGATACTCCTAAGCTTCACTGTTAAAATGGCCACCATACAAGTACCTCCTTCCAAACTCAAAAGCCGCAGTATTAACTTTAAACCGTTACGTCAAATATTCCGTCCTGTGATTGTGATGCATTCTTTCTCTCCAATAATGCGTGCACAGCCGTGAAGCACTTCTATCATTAGTTTCAGCAAGCCAAAACCCTCGTTGCTGCAAAAGAAAAAGTATCTGTGACGTTTAGTAAACAGCTGCCGAACGTTCGATGATTCAGAAACGCAGCAAAATGATCGCGCGCTATAAAAAGAGGGGATATTTTTCCATGATTTCACTGATGCACCGACTCAACTCTGAAAGCAAGCATTTATAGTTGATGGGGAGAACACATGAAGATAAAGCAACCCTACGAGGACATGCAAAGCAAAACAGCTGGTGTGATTTCTTCGTCGATGAACCAAGAAACCGTTTTTATTGATCATCGACATAGTGGATGACATCCAGGCGCATCTAGCTCCTTCTTCAACACCAACAGTACACTTGACACTAACGTTCTAATTACCCTATGGCTTCATCGAAATTGCTAATGCTGTCCACAATATCCGCCAAGAAACACGTTCTAGTCAAACGTGCTTAATTCTGGAAGCTGAGAGTATCCCCCATCCGCCATGAAAATGGGTAGGCCTGATATGTCATTGCTTCTTTTGTATATGTTCACCGTCTCACTGGGATCCAAGTATATTGCAGGTCAATAGGAAACTTCATTTCTCAGCCATCGCTACAAGGGCTGCGCAGAACGGGAGATTGACAATTATAGGCAATTCAATAACACTCCTATACTAGCCGGATTATTCGTGAAATTGGTAAGAAAGTGTGTGGAAGTTTATCAACTCATTAAAGCTGATAAAGAGATCCCGAATTATTTTCCTTGACTAATGGTTGTACACATTCTGGTAGCTGCATTACCTGAACTGCATACCGGACTCCATTGACTCAAAGTTTGCCAGAATAGTTATATGCTTACACATGCAGAAAACATTCAACCGGTGGCCTCACAAACGGATACCGAATCAGATAGATTTATTTGAAGTCCGCAACACAGTAACGGATTGGCTATCATCATACATGAACGGTCAAGCTAAAATAGTCACCTTAGGCGTCCATTGCTCTTCCCCGCGTCCAATTACCAGCGAGATTAAACAAGGATGTTCGCTCAGTACATTAATTTAACTTCATTGTGTCAATGATAGCAGTTCGGTTAACAAGCATGGCTTGCCGTATTTTTTGTTGGTGATATAACATTGACCCACAGGTACCGACTAGTAGTGCTTCAGAAAATAATGCCACACATTCAAGCATATAATCAGTCGCTTGAGACTTGGTGCCACAGGTGGATGATGAGGTTTTAAGCACAACCGTCGTACTATACGTAGTGTTCGCTTGACACCCGAAGTATCTGGCGCATGTAACAGCGAACGCATCCGCCTACGACGGCCTACTCGTGATCTTCGGAATCAGATATTAATTTACCTTTATATTGTTAGAACAGATTGAGTACCAGATAGCACGAGCCAGACAATTCTAAGCTAACGTCTCTCGTAACATGCAAAGATCACAGCTATAGATATCCTAGGTAAAATCCTTAATCTTCCCATCTTGGAGTATTGCAGTTTAAGCTGAGGCAATATGAGAAGATCAGACAGAACATAGATAGAAAACCTTCAGCTGTCATTTAGTAAGCATGTTTTGGAAACGATTCTATCAAAAACACTCGGGAGTGATGCCAGCTACTCCATCTCCACCCGCTTTGGCTGCGAAGACTGCAACATAACTGAAGACTGTTGCACAATCTGAGTCAAGGCAATACCCATTGCAATCGATTAAACTTAAAATTGAAGCACAGTTACACGCGAGACCTCGGTAACAAAGACATTACCCAGATTATACCATGATGTGGAACATTTTTGCAGTCTAACTTTCGTCTCACCTTATTTGCTTCTCTGTGAAATCAGCTGCCATTCACCATTAGGTTGTGTGAGGTTGTGCAATCCTATCTCAGTAAGCTGGGAAGCTACCTCTAGCTGGACACCATTATGTTGCTTTTTCGTGGGGAATGTCAATCCAGCATCCATACAACGAAAGTCCAGCTAATGTGTAATGGGTGTAATATCGCAAATTCACTCAATGTAATTAGTCCCCGGTGTCTGCAACATACTCATACTGCAAACGTGCCTCCTAGCGTCGCATAAGACAAACATATTAGGTAAATACCTCGCCAGAAATGCAGACAAATATAAGAAGATAATCGAATATTGCTCTTGCAAGAGCATGACATAATATGTACACGTAGTTTTTGTGCCAAATATTGCCAACTCTTTTTACTTGAGTAGAAACATGACCATTATTCTTAATCCTATTACTATTATCTTCACGCAGTATATTATTTCGAACAGAGGCAATACTAAGCTGGAGCCTAAATGTGCCACTAGTACGGCGGAAGTTGGACCGGGAAGAAACTGTGCGGTCAATACGCTTCCGCTGCTAGGACAGCGTTGGCACTTTGGCATAGGGACAACGGCTACCGGCTGGGTCAGAATGCGAAGCAATGGTAATTCTTTCTGACAAAAGATCTGTTAAACTGGCGCTGAAGGAGAACGTGCAAAGACCTCATACTAGATTGACCAGCTACATTCAGGATTGTTGTTGGCCACCGCTAGCACTAACCCTCTCTTCACTGTCTGCCTTCCGCTAACAGCGATGTGTCAAACTATTGGGGATCATACCTGATTCCATAGACGCATACATCTAGCCCTGTGCATATATCCAGGGAGTGCCACTGGTTAATGTCCCATGATCAATGACAGTGTCACCGAGAGTTCGTGCATCTAACGCCTCAGGGAGAGAGTGAATTGATGTCGGTGTGAACTTGAATATACATCAGGTTTCTTGATTGTTGTAACACGCTAACTTATTAGCACTATGCCTGAAGTTGCCTGTAAAATGGTGTTGATGTTGCTGATTGGGCTTTGATATTCCGGTAAGAATACCGGTCCAGCTGCTTATCTCACAGTGGCATGGGGGCGAGAGTTCAAGTTTACTAGTAACAATCGGCAAACGTTTATATTGTCTCTGGTGAAATCAAAATGTGTCATTGACCGTATGCTGCTTACTTTTATCTAACTGTGAATATCATGCAATTTGCGAGTGTCTCATCGTTTCGGGGCGTTAAGTCTAGTGCGTGTGACGGCTACACAGATAATTTAATTTTCCGAAAACTACGAAGTTTTGTACAGATTATTGATGCCTTGTAACTTATAAGGACGCGTCTCTGTTTGAAACATAAAGTTCGGACTTACCATCAACTGGAGTCAAATCGTCTGGTTCTTCCTTGTTCGTTATTCATTAGGTCAGTGCAATTTTCACAAAGCATGGCCAATGAAAACTCTGCGGTCATTAGTGCCTAAACGCTTATTTTTAACGTAACGGTTTGAATTTTTCCCGACCTTCTCGAAACCTTACTACACAGCAGCACGCTGTCAACTGACATACAAATAATCAGCGAGCTTCACTCTCACATATGGGAGGAACTTCTGCATTTGGCAAGCTGGAGCACCGGCTAAATAAAAATATATTGTTTGACATTCACATCCAGACTGACAGTATACAAACCGATTATAACCTAGGTTCTCCTCCTAAGCAGAGAAAGCTGGGTGCTGTACTGGAAGGTGCATAATATCTGGAAAGACTTTATTAACAATACCTATTTCGGATACAGAGTATCCGTTGGAGCGACAGAGATCTTGAATAATAATTGTTCCTCCAAAGTGGAGTCTATGGAGTTGACTGCATACTTATCTTGCGACTAATGATGTTGCTCAAATATGTTCCCAGAATGGAACCAAACAGGATATGAAACACTGCTGTGTGGCCAAATACTTGCAAGGATTCAACATGTGGGAAAACCGAAGCAGAGGTACTAGGAATTATGGATAGTGCGTCTGTCACGAAGTAAGGGTTATCATATGTGCTTCGAAACAATGACAGTGGCTCATCGTCAAAAGCCTGATTACAAAACCTTACCGTTTCCCGGGTGCATCTGAAAAGACTGTTGCCTCAGTAGGAAAAGTGCTGGTTACGCAACTTCAGATGCCGATGGAGCCTGGTGCAGTGATACACGTAGTTGTATGTGCCTCAGCTAACCCGATCTAGTAGGGTATCAGTGTGGCGAGATAGAGAAAAGATGAAAGAGGCGAAGAGTAATTTGCAATTTTACGGGTCAGTGTAAGTTCAATACGGTACTTTCGGATCCATTTACTAACCCCGGCAAATGTTGCGATAGATGTAACAAATTTGCCACGTATTAGTTGCAGCTGGTCTGCATCTGTGCCCATGAGTTACTGTTTTTTCATTCTGACGGATTTTACCTACTGTTATCCCCTGTTTGGTCGTGTTTGTTGTAAATGATTACAAGGCAAGAAAATGTTGAAAATCACAAACCCGATTAATAGCCCCGGATAATTGTTAGTTGTTTCCTTGGGAACCGTGTTCAAAAATTTAACATGGGTAAAACGCAAGCGCTATGCAAATCCAGTAGGATGCTCAGAGTGAAAACATCCGTAAAATAGTGTTTGACAACATTTTGGAGACCAACCACATAAATGCTTTGCCGGAAGAAGTCAATGAGAAATCAAAGTTTAATGTTAACTCATAAAACAATGCGGTGGTAGTTAAAATTTAATAAGAGAAAACGAGTACTAATATACCGCTATCTAGCATTCTTGTTTAGTATGAAGGGATCATAAATGTATTTCATGGCAACACAGTATGTGTAATGAACTTATGGAAGAGAAACCCAAATTTAACTCTATTTTAAATATTTCTAATGGGGCGGATGCTCAACTGGGTTTGAAGGAGAATTCCATGTTTGATTAACCCGACAGGGAGAATAAATTATTTGCGCATGCTAGACGGCTGTAATGTTTGCTCACTGATTTGTGGTTGTTGTGGATGAGTTGCAGCAATATGTGACGTACTAATTAGGGTCGGACAATCTTTGGTAAATCAATGAGTATTCTCCGCGTAGCCTTCGGAAATGCCAACCTAAATCCTCAGTACTAACAGCTTTCACTAGTAGGACAGCCTCAGTAGACGTTATGCTCTCCCTAATCACGAAGTAGGGCTTTAACCAAAGTTGCTAAGCTTGGATAGCGTATTCAACAGAATAGAGCAAGTGGAGTTTGTGCACAATCTGAAAGATTGACGGGCCATAACTTCTGAATGAACCCTTAGCATGATGATATGCGGGGTTGCCTTTCTTCTCAGATGAAACAGTTTCTGTTGAACAGTTTACTTCATTCTGTATTAGCACACAAATGTCTCCTTCCTTGAGGCTGGTTTACTATATGTGCGTCATCAACCTACGAATGCTGAATATTAAGAGTATGCAGCGAGTTGAGGCGCCTCTGTGTAGCTACATCCAATATGTTATAAGCAAACCTGCCTATTATGTTAATGAATGAACAGTGAAAAATGATTTAGGTTATGGTAAAAGAACAGTTCCTTGACATTCCCGCAGGATGGTAGGGGTGAAAATACAACTACCAAACGATAGGTGAGTTGTCTGTTCAAGCTTCTATCCAGCAGGTATGCTGCGGAATAATAACAGTGTAAGTAGGAATTGTATGTGAACGACTATGTACTACATATGAAAAGAAAAAAACAAGTATACTCACTTTTATCCTGCATCTTCAGGCTTACGTAACACACTGATCCGGTTTGGAGGAATAATTAATAAATTCCAAATTTGCGCAGTATAGGCAACGAAGTGATGGAGGCCAAAAGCAAGATCCAATCGTTCTTTAAAATATCCGCGGTGGAGAAGGAAAAACGAAGTTTAGGAGAGACTTCCAAGGTTGGCAAACACGAAGAGAAAATTATTCCAGTAAAGTGCTAGGGGGAGTTAAATTGTATAGGTAGAAATTCGTCACATCTAGACTCACTTAGACAGTAGTCACATGCCCGGAAACGCATTCTAAGCGCGTTTTTCCTTCCGGGAACTGTCCGTAGTGTGCATTCCCCTGGACCCTTGTAGGGGCTCGAACCCGCAACTCGACTGTTGCTAGTCCGGGGTTGAGG
>OX104063.1:52607525-52717694 GCA_944474145.2 Dicrocoelium dendriticum
TTCCTATCCTTTTCTTACTTCACGTGACTGCCACAGCAGGGACTGCTAGGGCAGGAAACGTGGGCATTAACTGGTTGGCCAGGGTGTGATACGGGTGTTCCGTTTTAGATCCATCAATAACTGAGCACTTCAGCAATTCCTGGTGCAACCATCCACTCAAGATGGAACAATCACGGGATTCTCCTATCGTTCCAGTCCCATCTGAACTGAACTAAACTGAACTAGATTACGCTGCCGATTCCAGCCGCGGGATGCACGGTTTACCTAATATACTGCTCACAAGGAACTCAGAGTTCATGTGGAAGGAGCGGTTACCTCTAACATTGAAACATGTCGTCGTATGTTGTACATGACTGAGAGGGTTAAATTACTGTCTTCTCGTAAACATGTGTGTAAATTAATCTGGAAATCACTTGTTTCAAACAGTGAATCATAAGCCCAATGAGTAAGAGGCACTATCCAAATGACCGTCTTTTCAGTGTGTATTGTGTGAAAGAGTTAGACGGCATCACCTGGCGGAGTTACGACGCTGGAAGCACTGCGTTCTCGTTTGCAAGGAGCTCAATATAACCTAAGAAGGCAAGCGTAACCGACACAAAATACAAATTCTTAGTGACTAAAAGTGCCCCATTTATTACTAACTACTCAGCAGCACCTTTGTCATATCGTTCGGCAAAAGATGTGAATAAAATTATTGAGAGTAATCACTCAGCTTGCTAAGGGTTAATTTGCTGACATTTAAATTGTAATGATCCAAGCAAAGTTAATGAATAAACTGTCGCCTACATTGTTAAAAGCGGATGTACTCAAAATTAAGACTCTCGTTTGTCTTGAGGTTCAAATTTCCCTTGATCACAGCACCCAGTGCACAAACGCCGACGGTTGAACATTTGGATTGTAACCTATTAATTGCCATTGCTAATAGTATGTGTTTAGCCTGCTTCATGAATTAGTTGCTTTGGGGCAAGAACATTACATTTAGCAAGTGTTGATCACCATTGTCCTATGTGTTGTACAATAAACTCATTTATTTGCTTTGTACGAGCTGTATTTCGCATTCGGATTTCACCTCACACTCGATTGATTGCATATGCCCGATCGGGTTAAACAGACCCTTCCCACTAAAACCAGCTATCAGACCTACTCCTACAGATTACCACATACCGAATGAATAACACAAATCCTATCGGGTAATTGGTTAAAATTTCTTTGCGGGTTACCAACCGAGATCAGCCTAGATTCAGTTGGCACAGGATCACGAGTGAGCAGTGATTCGCTTTTACTTGAAACTGCAGTAAATCTTTTGTCTCCACCATCCTACGGAGGAACAGACACAATAGTACTCTTGGCGACCGACAGGACGCAGCGAAGCTACTGATTTTGAATACTTTGCGAGGCCATAGAAATTGACTGAAATTCATAAACCAAAGACGTATTAAAATAACTCTTAGAGGTCGGCCACCTACGGGTGAAGTTAGCATTTAGGAAGAGACACAAGGGTATTCTCTCGATACGCAGTCCTGAGGCCACGTCCCAGTAAATAATGGCTCGTTTCAACGAAGCACATGTCCAGCAGTTTTATGATAACCCTCAGTATGTCATGGATAAAGGGTTCAGAGCTCATCGGATTTACAAATATAATGAAACGGGTGTCACCATTGTTCAGCGCCCCACTAATCAAATAGCGAAGGGCGTTAAAGGAGTAGGAGCAATGGTGTCACAACAGACTTGGTGTTAGCCACAGTTTGTACAGCTGTAAATGTAAGTGGAAGCTTCATTTCTCCCTTCTTGGTTTTCTCGCGTGTGAAGACCCAAGAAATTGGGAGAACCATGTTAGCCGCAGACAGTGTTTATGAAGGTCATCCCAAGACATCAGGATGGATGATGGGAGAATTTCCAATCTTTCTTGAAACCTTTTCTCCTGCATACAAGACACACTTCAAAATCCTTATTTCTACCTTTACTCGACAATCATCAGTCTCAGCTTACGCTTGATGTCATCGAGTTGTGCAAAGAAAACAACGTAACAATGATTTCATTACCCATTACTGCTTTCATGAACTACAGCATCAATATAAAACACTTTTCGGCTCATTAAATACCTTTGTCAACCAAACTGCAGACAACTAGACGCGAGATTTATACAATGCGAGAAAGCAAATGACCGTCCGCACAATTCTAGAGTTGGTCACATATGCGGTTTGATAAAGCGTTCACACACGCTAATATGAGATCTAGTTTTCAATCAACTTGTGTCTATCCAATTGACCGGCATACAATTCCGTACGAGAGATCTTTCCGATCATCCACAACAGATAAACCATATCCTTCCAAAGTAAATGAAGATCCTACCCCGAATATATACTTTGCCCATGACACAATTTAGGAACTCCTTCACATGCAAGCGCCACGGTCAATAATGGCTGAAAAATTCACAAACAATTAGAAACAATCACATTCCCTCTTGAAACAAGACCACTTGGGAAGGCTCCTCCTCGGAAGCCATGCTAGAGGCGTAAGAGAGGTGACTCTTGTGTACACTGCAAATCCAGTGAAGAAAGCAATTGAGGATGCTTTGACACTTAAACCATCTGGGAGTGGAAAGCTTAAAATCGCAAAGAAACTACTTTTTAAAACATTGCCAGAAAATGAAGTCTTACTGAAACTTACATTAACATGGATGAGTGGGTCCTTCATTCAAGTGATGATGAATTTATGGATAAGACTTACATTCCCGAAAACCCCATCGTTGAAACACCCAACATGTCCAGCCTCTTAGCATGTGACTTTGTTTTGGTCAGATTCGCCACCAAAAGTGGCAAGCTTGGCATCTAATAACAACAACCTGGCAGTCAAATTTCTGAGGAGAAAACCAACAAAAACAGGTGGATTATTGTTCGTCTTCCCAGACCATGAAAATTCCAAGGATATACCCCTGTCAGATGTCTTGATATTGCTCCCAAAGCCACTCTACTGGTGGGACTAAACGAAAACCTTATACACTTTCTGTAATGAAATGCTGAGATAATTTGTTATTGAATAGTCGGTTAGGACTTTTACACCAAGGGCTGCGACATTTTACTCCGCAGTGGAGCAAAAAGATATTTTAATGTTCGATACATTTCATCAACTGGTTACCAGTTCGCATAGTGTTGGATGGTTTTTAACCTGTTCATACTTAGAGCAATGGATGAGCTTTCGAATGAGCTCAAATTCGAATTTCTAACATAAGAGCTATAGTTGGGATGCAATTAAAAGTCAGGTTTGGGACTTTAAGTCCCACTCTCTCCTACCTGACTAAACCTTGAGATAACTGTTTTTCAGATTAATTTTCCCGTGTGCCTGGTTTGGAACAAAAGCTCTGGAAAGGGTGGTGGAGTAATTCTTTATTACAATACAAACATCCAATGTGAACTAAATGATCAACCAGACACCCTTTCTCCCAAATCGCTTTGGTGGCGTCCGTGGATGCGCATCAAGGCATATGTCTTTTAGCTGCATTATTATGTGCCCCAAAGGCTTCGTCGGAAATGGATTGCCAACTGAATCACTTCTTGTGTGTTGAGCTGAACCAGTCATGCAGCAACATTTTATGGCAGGAGACAATAATGTACATGACAAGGAATAGCCAGAAACTGTTGGTGCACTGTTTAAAGCTTGCTTGAAAGAGCTAATTTACAAATACCCTTGTAACTACAGCACCTCAGTCACCAGATTTCGAATTGCTAACAGGACAACAGAATTAATCTTGTGCCCACCAAAGGAACACTGATTGTCGCTGAAATAGTTACAAACATAATATGGGTTGAATTGACCATGTTACTCAACCGTCTGGCTATGTATGTTATGCTTGTAATTATGAAAAAATAATATTTATACTGTTACGCACTTTAGCGTGTTTTCTTCACACATGTAGGAGATATCCTGGAATTTTTGGATGAACACTTCCTGAGATTTTACCTTCGAAACTTTCGCAGTGACCTTTAGCACTCTGGTAATAAGGGCATCATTCCACCACCAAACCAATAACAAATCAGTTCTGTGGAACAAAACACAGAAATGCAAGTATGTGAGGGATCTGGCATGGCGAGCTCACAAGGACTGCCCGAATGCGGAAACCTAGAGGGCATAATTGGCTCAGCTCAAAATTGTAACGAAATTCATCCGCAAGGACCATTTGACGCATCAACAGCAGTTAATTTAACGATTCTGCGTGAACCACTAGCTATTATACGGGAACATCAACCACCTTCATATTGCGCAGGGCGGAATCCCAACACTCGTTACGACTGACGGGTATATGCGGTCACCAGTGGAAACAGCCGACATATTACTGTAATATTACTCCTGATTTTTATTACCCCACCATTAGCTTTCTCCAGCATCATATTCACTGCAAAAACTGTACCAAAACTTGTTATCCGTAAGTACCCATAATCTTACTGGAGTCGATAGCATTCGACCAAACGCTCTGCAGGCAGTAGCCACGTATTTAGCACAAGCCATTGACTATTTTCCATCATCGCTGTCTAGAGGAGAACAAATTTCCACAAAGATGGAAGCGAAGTATCATGACTCATCCATTAGGTAGGTAGTCGCACTGACACAACTACCGTCCGATAACGCTGTTTTCTGCGCTCGCTGCAGATTGACCGAAGAGATGGCGGGTGTAGCGGAAATCGATGTCCTTTAGGTTCGACCTCTTAGACCATCCAGTTGTCCTCCACAAGCTATGAAACCAAGCGTTTGCCGACTCAATACTGATTGAATAGGCAATTTTCTACATGTCCGTACTTGCATTTGAGGATCCGAAAACTCCTCCCTGACACAGCTGTTGTGAAGTGAGGTGCACCAAGAGGCTTGGTTCTAGACTCTCGTACCTTCGGCTTTCAAAATATATCTAGGGAGGCGAAACGCTTCAGATTTATTTTTCTACGCTTATGACATCAAGATGTTGCAAGTGATGAGAAGACCGGACGACCACCAATGTCTCCAGCCCAATCTTTCGCGGTTTCGAACTGGTCAGTTTTGTACGTTTTAAATTAATTCTTATTTTGCAATTCGTTTTTCATCAGAGCATTTAACTCGATAAACTATTGAAATAGAAACTTTTGATTTTGCAATTTTCACCCCAACCACTATAGGGACTCGCCAAGCACCTACCTTTTTAGCCATGATATATCATTGTTCATTGTTTGTCTATCGCCATTCATTAAACTGGTTTCATTCTCCGCCGAACCTCACGCCCAAAGCCCCATTGTCCTTAGGTCATATGGGACTGCTTCTGGTATTCACTAATTGGAAATTTCAAGGCTTATCTAACCAGCCGAAAAATTATTCTATCGTCTGTTGTTTAGGCAGTTGCTGGTGAAGGCGTCGCATGTTCATCGTAATTATCACTATGAGCAGCCAGCCCTCAAACCAGTGAGGAACCACTTTCGACACGCTTACAATGTGCTGCGATCGGACTTAATAACCCGTGAGTAACTCATCCTGCCTGTCAGTGAGAATTTCAGATATTGCTTGACATTTAACAGAAAAGTATAAACGGCCTTTTTGGTCTAATTGCTCCCAGATGCCTTAGTTTGATAGATATAGATCTAATATTCATGTCTGCATCAGCTTAACACTTTGGTCCAGCTCACTTCTTTGAACACGAATTTCTTCAACAAATTCTAGTTAATTTTTGCAACAAACTGCCGTCTTTGTTTTATCATTTGTTCTGCCCTCATGCACCTGAAATTTAGTTCCGCAGTCGTTTACAGTTCGCGGGAATAAAACCACCGTTTTATGACAGCCGTAAATATAAGCTCAATGGGAACGATAATTGCAACCAGCCAGGCCAGGTCCAGTGGTCGCAATGAGTGCTAATAAGCCAATGCCCTAAAGCACACAGCCCAACAACGCACGTTGTGGCGTACATAATTGGATAAATGCACATGGACGCACAGTGCGATAATTGGCAGAAGAAATGGTTGTTATTAGAACCCGGTTTAGTATAATGGAATTAATTTGCTGTTTAACTAACGCACCCTCTAAACCGACCATCTGGGTCTCTTTCATGACTTTATTTCCGTGAGTTAAGCAGAAGAAACCCAGTGAACCATCTGTAACACTAATGTTATAGCAAACAATGTTGACACGTAGGAAGTTGAAGCAAGTGTAACAAACAAGAAACCGTTTCATAAGAAGGATAATTACATGGCATGTCTTAACACCCAAAATGAATGAGAAACCATTAGCAGCCATCTAGCTAGTAACGGGTCTAAGCTCATTCTTGCATTTGTTACCTAGTGAACAACGCGAAAGTGCAAGATTTGCACTGCCGTGTTGTTTAGCTTAACCTCAGCTCATTCATTCTTTACACACTTCCGCTAGTGGTGATAATCCCCACAGCCATGGTGCCACAATACCAGTGAAAGTAAAATGGACGCGAAAGAAGCACGCCAGCAGAGCTAGAAGTGACTGATGGACATCGTTCCGAAGAGCTCACCGCCGGCATTGTACCGCAAAATAGAGTTATCTTATGCCAATTAAATTAGATCGTGGTCGGAGCGAGTCTAATTTGGAGGAGGAGCGACAAAGAAACTCACAACACAAACGTCATGGAGGTCGGCTCCTTACCACGTCAATAAGTATAATCAGCCAAACGTGTTCACCGTGTTTCTGACCCCAACAGGCGAGCCAAGATTCCCAACTGAGGTCATCTTCAACTAACGACCTTTATTCTTCTTGACGAAACAATCGTTTGGCTTCCTCCTCTTCTTCCATCCAGACCCATACAAGACAAACAATGCACGCCGCGGGAGTCCGTGCGCTGGCATGCGCAACACGTGGCCCAGCCACCGGAGTCTGGTGTGTGTCATAAAAGCACTAAGCGGTTCACACTCACTTGCTACACTAAATACTCGACGCCAAACACGCTAATTTCTCACGCGGTGTTCCCACCAGATATGAGCCAAACTGCGAAGACGTCGACTGTCGAATGCAACAAATCCCATTAGGTCTGTCGATCTGATAGTCCACGTTTCACAACTGTACATGGGGTCAAATGTATGGCTATATTGTACATCCTAATCCTCAAAGAGAGACTGCTGCGGCGCGGGAGCCATAAATGAAGAAGGATGGCAGAAACGCCTCCAGGTTTTCTTATGGGGTTCGTGTCCTCGTTTTCGATTTCATTGGCGCTGAAGCAACTGTCTATTAATGGAATTTCTGAACGGATGCTATTGATTTTTATAAAGAATCAGCGCAGGAGGTGATCCCTGTCAACATCGCAGGAAACAATTGCACTATGAGAGTTCAAATCAAAGCCAGGAACGGCTGACAGCCTTTGCTGATTAATCTAATGCAGCTTGATACGATTGTGTGCTGTCACAGATTAGGGCAATGTCGTCAGCATACTTGAAGTCAAAATTCCATCACTTGTGAGCGGCTCCAGACCATCTAAGTCGTGTCTAGTAGACGAGATTTCATGACGTCGTCAATCACCTTGTTGTGGAAAATGACGGCACGCATCACTATCTTGCGCCGCTGGAGGTATCGAGGATCAGCTTCAGGTAAGCCCTGACTCTACCCGTGTTACGTGTGTAATACGCTTTAACCATACATATTTCTTTGCGCACACTTTTATACACATACAATCCCAAATAACACATGGATTAACCGAATAAAAGAAGAAGTTCCAGGTCCGTTACACTCGGATAGGAGCAATGCTTCGTCGACATTTCAGTTGATTGTATTGCGTGACCAGCTAGGTTTTATGGCCTTTCAGAGATGTCTTCGCTGGTTTTCCAAAGATGATGACAAGTGTTCTTGGGGTCTCTTAACAACTTAACGCACGTTTAATAGTTTGCTCTGTAGACGTCAATCACTTCCGCTGCCAAATCTTTGAGCTTCCAGCTGAGGTTTGTATTGCAAGTGGTACAAACTTTGCCTTGAATTTGGTAATGCTGAACGCTGTTGGGAAATGATTCCTTTAAAACTAGCGTACTTGACGCAAGGCCACACTCAAACACCTTGCATTTCCGGAAAGGATGTTTAATCACGCATCACATATTAAATAGGGCCGGAGCTAAGACACAGCCTTGCTTCACACCAGAGACAACTGCAAATTCATCCGAGGTCTGTCCACTCAGCTACACGCTGGCCCGCATACCACTGTGCAGACATTCAATTAAACATAAAAATTTACTCCGACAACAAAAATTACCAGCACCAGCCATATTGCCTCACGATTCACCATATCAAATGCCTTGGTGAAACTAACAAAAGGCGAGTACAACGGCTGGTGTCGTTCACTATACTTCTCCTGCAATCAGCGAGCGCAAACGCCAAATCTATAGTACTGCGGCCCAAACAGAATCCACATTGCTGTCCTGTCATGTTTGGTTCCACAACTTGACTGACGAGTTTGTTGAGCAGGATTCGGGCAAGCCCCTTGCCCACAAAATTAAGCAAATTGATGCCACAATAATTCGCAAAACATTGCTTGCTCCCTTTGCCCTTGTGTAGTGGTATCACAAGGGCATCCTTCAGCTCGGGAGGCACCTCCTTCTCAGTCCACACGCGTTGCACCACATCTTGCTGCGCAGTCACCAACGCAGGTCCGTTGCTTTTTAATACTTCAGGCGAGATCCTGTCGGCACCGGCGCATTTGCCGTTTCGCAGCTGAGCAAGTGCTGTCTGCACGTCATCCAGTGTCGGCGTGTTTCCACCAGAAGCATCTTCACATCGTGCTGCTTGAGGCCGTTCAATGTAGGCCAGTCAATCACTGAACGATTGTTCAAGAAACAATCAGTGTTGTTGCCAGATCTGCATTATGTCGGCAGTTTGTATGCAGGTATCGCCCGAACTACCATGGAGTAGCGTCCTCAGTGACTCCAACTTCGGTTTACACATCAACTTCAACGATTCAAAGAATTAATTGTGCTGGCGGCGTTCGGCGCAGCGTTCTATCTGGTTCACCTTCTCCGTCCATCACTCATTTGCTATGCGACGGAGCTCTCGGGTCAGTCACCGTCGAAGTTTGCGAAACTCACTGTTCTTCCCCATGTTACTGGAGTCTACCACATTTGCAGTAAATGCTGCATCCTTATCAGACACCAATGCGCCAATGGTTCCACTTTTCTCATCAATCCAATCAGGCCGAATACAAATTGCGTACGAAATGGTCTCCTCGGCAGCAGCTGTCACCTGATTCCGAATGTGGTGCTACAGGTCGCTCACTTTGGCTATGCATTCGACATTACGCAGACGTGCAGCAATCACCTTCTCCAACTCAATACGTTTCTCCACACTACCGAGTAAGGGAATATTAAATTCACAACAACGTACGGTGGGAATGCAATACATAGATTTACGAAAATATATGTCCAGTTTGGTCCTCACCAATTTGTGATCAGTGTCACACTGAGCTCCACGCAGCACACGGGTCATGCGCGCTTCATGCATGTCACGCTAACGTAAGATGTCACTTGAGCAGATGAGCGTGACCACTCCATTCGTGCGTCCAAGTTGCTCGATCACTCGCACTCATTGCAAACTGAGTGTTCGTGATTGTCAAGCCGTGATTGGCACACAATGAGAGCAGCCTCTCACCGTTCACATGCGCTGAACCAATGCCATGTGGGTCGATAATATATGGTTACGTGATGCATCACGCCCAACGGGCGCGTTGCAAGTACGCAGCAGAAACAGTCGGCCGCTCCTCGGCACAGACCGTATCACGGAGGATATCTTAGTGTAGAACCGATCACGCGTGTCATCAGGATAACCCACAGTCGGACGGTACATGCAAATAAAATTGGCAAGATCACCTCTTTCGAGTCGTAGGCAAACAGTCATCAGTTGCGCGCTGATGTCATTTGGTTCACCCACGAGCTGGCCATTTAGGCGATCGGATATTGCAAATCCTACCTCAAGTTTACGTGTTGCTGAGGCGGATTTGTCCACCAAGGAGAATGTGTAGCCAGCACCTGTTTCATGCATATTCTCTTGCTCACTGAGCCCTGGGCGCCACAATATCGATGCATTAGCTTGCCAGTTCCATCGCGAACAGTGCAGTGCGTCGCTCTGGGCGCTCGCTGGAGTTCCGGTCCAGCAGTGTGTACACGTTCCAGCAACCGATGCTGAGTGCTTCGCGCGCAGGCATAAGATTGCACAAGTGAGCAAACGCACGCGACGTGACGGCTTTGCTTAGGAGGTTTGCTTGGGGTACTCCACCCGGAGCATTTGGCCTGATCTACAAAGCAATGGATGTTTTGGAGGCATACTTCAGCGACTCCGTCCGGAGATTTTGGCTCAATAGCCGTGCCCACAAGGCAGTGTGGTGCAGCTCTAGCTCCTTAATATGATTGCAGAGGCCGACTGTGATCTGCCTGAATACCATCACACGCAGCCTTTGAGGTACTGGAATGACTCATATATGTTTTGCGAACCTAGCAGGATAGCATCTGCCAATACGGCGAGACGCAGGTGATTTTAGGCGGGTTTGCACCAATTTGACGTGGGTCTACCTGGATGAGGTGGGCAGTGGGAAACTATTTAGCAACTGGGTATGTCCTCTCACCGTCAGAGATAATGCGTGGCGCTGGTGCCATACACCAACCAAGTGGTGAGCTTCTGACCCGTATACCTGTCGTTTCCCATGGTTAGGTTTTTAGGGAAGAGGTCAAACGATCACTTCGTCACCGCCGAAGAGGATGGACTAGTGTACTGAGAGGAGAACGACTAGGGTTCTCAGCCAAAGCATTCGATTAAATGTACGTCTGAAGAACAGCGGTCTTAGCGCATGGTCAATTCATTTATTCATGCGCATTGGTGTCTTGAATAATAGGAGAGAAAACGGCGTATCCCAACTCCCACCCAGCGGTTGCCATTAGAAGACGTGCAGGACCTGATTTTCTGGTACAACAGGAGCAGCAGTAGGTAGACCATCTGTCAGGATGTAGCCACCATCAGTCTCAGAGCTCCATATGCTCTACCACCGTTGATACTTTACAGGTCAACGAGCATACAGTAAAATATTGGATGCGTCACCTGAAGTTTGGAATGCTTGAAAATGACAAAGGTGTCGTCAGCGTACGTTCTGAAATTTGGAACGCGCAATTGGTAATACTTTTCCCTACAGTACTTGTATTACAGCCTAGGCTCTCAGTCCAGATATTGGTTATCCATTGTCGTGCACATTATGTGTTTGTACCTTTGACGATTGAAATTAAAATCCGTAGTGAGACAGCAAGCAAGTATTTTCATCATTTATATGATTTTGCTTTTGTTAATAACATTCTCCACTCCGTTTATTTTGCCCTTCCAGACTGGTGCCAGTGGGTGTATGCAAAGTTGTAAAATCAAAGTATTCCATTACTTTAATTTTTTCCACTGTTGTTCCTTGGAGATTTCTAAGGAATTGTTCTAACGATTTGCTTAAAATATCTAATAGTGTAATTATGTGTTACAGTGGTTCCCAGTTCTTAAAAGATCTTGCGCTTTACTGCTACGGAAATGACATAGAAGTAGAAAACAACAACTCATTTGTGTCGTTTGTGTACACCGTGGATCAGCGGTGGAAATCCATCCCTTTATTCATTTTATTGCGTTTTAACATTGTGATCTATTGCATAAGTTTTATTATTTGGAGAACGCTTCTGAGCTTGCTTTCCAGGTGTTTGTGGGATTCTTTTTTATACCAAGCTGGCGTTCACCTCTCCGGGCTGTTCTATTTCATTAAGGTGTAACCAGTTTTGTCAATTCTGATCGCAAGGCGCCCTTTTCGACCGGTGATATAATAGTGTTTTCGTCCTTTCCGGGATTTATCAACGCCTTTTGTTGGCTTGCACTGAAGTAGTTGATTTCTACTTTGTGACTGATTGCGGGAAAGATGCTACGCCAAATTGCCAATTGAGCTTCAGCTACTATACCACATGCGACCAGTGGTGATTCAAGTGCGGCGGGAAATAGGTGAGATTCGAGGATTTACTGACGTGAAGACCAAGCATAATGACAGCTAGTTAGGTCTCGTTTTACAATTCTTACTCACCGAAATCACCTTGAAATTTTGCTTCATACTGTTGAATGTTGTCTAGCTTTCTTTCTGGATCCTGTTTTGCTTAGAGATTTATTCTGTAGGTACTAATAAGCATAGCTTTTCCAAGCAATCTGGTCCATGCTACTTCGAGGCTTTTATACATTTCTCCATAAGTTGGTCAATTGCTTTCTGATATTTTGTCATCGGTTCTGTATATTCGTGATCAACAGACGTGGCATTCTTTGTCTAGGTTGCTCAGTGATGAGAGGATATCTTTGCTCGTATACTTAGAAAGCGAAAGGTTCGTGTTATCGCGCCTTTTTGACCATTGAAACGCACGACGGCCACATAATCCCTCAACATAACCCTGGTCGGTTTGATTTCTGGACAGATATATTCACACCCGGGATTTTGTCACTCCCATATATTCCCATTCCTTTGCTGCAATCTGCCTTTCTGCTTAAAAATTTGTTGATCCTAGATCAACAAGTAGGCACTAGAGATGCGAACTCAACAGCACCTCTAACGTTGGCTCAGCAAGTTCTGTCAATGCAAGCCAAACTGGCAGATGTATTAGAAAAGCCGTTAAGTAACAGATCCGAAGGGTTATCAGTATATCCTGACAGTTTAACTGGTAGAATCACTGAGTATCTTGTAACCAAAGCACCAATATCAGGTGGCAAGCCGAATTGCCACTGCTTAGTATGCATAGGCCTCAGAAACCCGGACTTGTGCCCAAAATAAGGTGATACAAACACTACAACCTCCGTGGCGGACGCCAGACGGGAAGAAATTGATAGCACTCCGCGACACCACCTGAATTCACTTATGTGAGCGGATGACTGCCATCACGATCACATGTTAAATTTCCTTATCAATTGTTTCTTTGTTATGTTGCCGAATGGAACATATCTTACCTTAATGTTTATTACTGTATGTCAGAAAATAAGTAATCGAAAACAGTTGTTCGCTTAAAGCTTGTACTTTGTTTCTCTTTCTTAATTTGACAAAATAGTACGATATTTTAACACCTATTCCAACGGCCTGTCTCACAAAAGCAATATTCGCAACTCACTTGCGCATTTGCTTATGTACAGCAAACACGTCTATTTAAATTGCGTTTATACCATCAGGAACAATGCAAAGTAACGCATTCACTTAATTAATTCCGAGCACACAGTGCTGAGCGTTTTTTCGTGAGTTGCGGCGCTTCGCTACTCAACTGGGTTTTGGGATTACTGCGACATGCTTAACTGCATGCTTTCGACCGATCCAAACAAGTTATCTCAGGATACATTGTAATAAAGAAGTAGCCTTCAGATTCATCATGTACTTACTCCATCTAAACGCATCTAAAATTGTTTTAGACAAACTGACGAGTGTTTTGGCTTTATTTAAGTTAATCTAGCTAAAGTGGGGACACATTAACTGCTGTTAAACCAGCGTACAACATGACAAACTAACCAACCTTATAGGCTCCGCTGGCGATTTTGAAAAATTATCCTATTTTAGTATAGCCGAGTGGTTAAACTGTGTTTGCCCTCTTTTTCGCTTATGTTGACATTGTCTTGTGTCCAGTGTCAATTACGACATAGCCCCACTTGAAATCAACAAAAGAAACCTATTTTTCCTCTGATTTTCACAAAGTATTTCTGTCTTAGGTGCTTTAGTATGGATCTGTATGAACTTACCCTGACTTTTGATAAAAGAATTCTACGCAGGAGTCCCCAGGTGGCGGTTATTTTCTACAGAATTTTACTCGCTGGACAATTTATGAATGCATTTTGAAATTTATCCTTCATACACCACTTAAGGAAGCTGAAAATGTTCGGTTATTGTTCTCACAAATTCATTTTACAGTGGACAGTGCGCTAAAGTGTCACCGCGTCACTTAGACAAAGGCATGCAACACACTTGTTCTCTCACGAGTATTTTAGCTATGCTCTCGTAAATCGAATCGGGATGTTAAAGCAATCGTCAAAACCATGACCAATTGGTAAGATTCAAATGCGCACATCTAAATGTCGGACATTCCTTGCAATACTGGTAACGACTTTGCATTTGTCTACTTTCAGCATACTAACTAACTAACTAACTCTTGAAGCAGGTGCCAATGAATTGCATTTTATAACAGGATCGACCTGCTTACATCTGACTTTTCAAAACTCAAACCTAGGTTTTTGTGAACAACGGAATTTGGCCACTAAAGAAACCTTGAAAAATGTTTGTATACCTAGGTCAACACATTACAAACTAGCAACATCCTCAAATGCTTCAAGCATGGACACGTATCTGAAAAGTCACTGTATGTTTATCTAATTCATTAACTCCGTATTCAGCAGCGTTTGCTTTGATTTTCCGACAGGATCAAAATGGCCTTATTGAATAATATTTAGCTTGATAATTAAGGCCTGATTATAGACGGTTCATCAGCTACTCTGTCACACTTGGCAAGAGTAGTTTGCCTGTACCCTCTCTGACATCTATTTGGGATTAGTGGAACCCCTGTGTCATGTAACAAAGTGCCACTCTTTTCGACTTATTATTGATAATGTGGTTTGGAAAAGTAGCCTTGTAATAAAAATGTTTAGTTCTTTTCAAAATTTTTCGATAACAGGATCTTATACCCAGTGTTTGTCGGCTTAACACTTTCATTGGTTAGTGAGGACAGCATCCATAGCTGAGTGTACATAAATGAGATTGAGATCAGGACACCCGCTTTTGTTGTTTTTTTATTGGCGAACCAAGTGTACCATCACCTTCACTTCTCTAGTTTTCAATGTGGACTTTGGCTTCCCGGAAAACATGTCGGGCTTATGAACGTGCTCAGTAAGCGTTCTGAGATGTACACCAACAAGTTCCAAAGCAGTGTAACTACTCATTATACCGACGAAATTGTCCATATTATTTCTGCTTCCTATAAGATCTTTCAAAATATAGATCGGTTAGCAGCCACTGAAAAGTAGGTTGACCTAGGAATTTAAGCTTCCCCTTTTCAGTTTAACAATTTAAAGTAATTTACAAAGCTAACGAAATGTGTCCTTTCGCTTGGAAGTTTTGCAATTATTCAGAATTACCAGCACACCAAAGATTGAACCAAATGGTTCACACATAATTTTCCCCTTCGCAGCGTGGAGTAATGACTTAGTCGCTTAATTGGCTGAAAAATACCAAAAATAATACAAAAATTGTGATGTTAATACGGCTTCAATCCAATTCCGATACGAATTGTTGTTGTTGCTTAATTTTAAATGCTGACAATGGGGGTGATTTTGGTTGCTTAAAAGCTACTAATTTCATCAAAATAACGCCAGTGGTTTTCATTTAAATTTGCTGATGTTCGTCGTCGCAATAGTTCTGTGGAATGACAAAGCCCTTTGAGGATTGCGATGGTCATACCTTACAGAATATCCAAGACCATGAGATTCCGCTTCTGTCACGCTTGCGCTGTTTGACTTGTATGTTCCACGCAAATGCCTATGTCTGCAGAAAGCATTTGTGTGGAGCTAAATGGGTCAAAGTGACCAAATGTTTTCTGTAATAGCTCCGCGTTTGGAATACCCTAGCTTGATGCTACTTCGGATTGCCCCATATATTTGTCTTGTTGGTTAAGCACAAGGTTACCTTATAATGAGAACAATGCTGCAAATCTTGGTTGCCCAACTGATAAATGTAAACTGTTTGGCGCCGTAACTGGACCACTCGAGATATTCTCATTTAGATTTATAGACAATTTTTGACTGGTTATCCATAAGGTTTATCAAAATATTTGAGGCTGTGTACCATCGTCCGGCAATTTGATCACTTACTGCACACATGATTTTGAGTGTTCACGATCGGATGAACCACCAGTAAGTTGTCACGTAAACAACGATGACCCATTTGAACAATGCGAAGCATTTCAGTATATCTTTATTATGGAAGATTACACATTCTTTTGGCTTACTTAGGAATTTTGCCATTGGCGTTTCTACTCAGCAAGGACATGATTTGTTAAACATGCATTCAGACTTATATTCCGTGTTTACGTGAACGTGGAAACAGGTCTTAATGATCCGCAGAAACCCACATGTCTGTGTGTCCGAAAGCCCGTATAAACAGTCCAACATTTGCTTACCAGGTTTCCAACTCTTTGTGATTTGTTTGCAGCATCATACCGAAACACTGCACCTTGATTACTTTCGACAAAAGTGGGCCGCAGTATATGTGCTCCGAGAATCTAGATGTAGGGGCGCTGGGATAGTATAGGTAGTTCCGTGCATATGGTTAAATCAAACGAAATTAAATTTCCGGTTGTCTAAATACGTGCGTTAGTTTTCATTGGAGCAGTCCCTGATCGGTATAGACCTGAATCCACAGCCTTATCAACGTATCAACCTCAAAAAGAAGTAAGAAATTCGGGGTCACAGTCTTTGCGACAATTGTAATGATTATCAATAACAAAGGTAAACCTAGAGCTGAGCCAAACACAACACCACACTAGTAAGTTGGACTGACAGTTTGCTGAACTTGACATTATTGACACGAACGTTTCATCATCCCTGAAAGTGCGCTAGTGCATAGCGGAGAGAAGCGATGAGTACCTAGGTTTGCGCGGAATACGTAGGCGCTGGTGCTTTTGTAGAAAATCTTCATGTGTCGTTTGGACAGAGGACCTTGGAAATGGCATGTTCGACCTATGTTCCGTGATCATAGCCCGTTTGTTTCCGCGTGTAGAAATTTTGCCTGAGCTGCTCGTATCTTGTCCTCTTCCATTGGGGGTATTCGACTGCGGTAGTGGAATTTTGCTGGTAGATTTGTGGAGATGTCTTCTAATTCATCGTACCGACTAATCGAAATGTTCATGGAGCGCCATGCTTCTTGTCTAATTTGTAATTCCGCGTACCAGAATCTTTGTGTTCCCAGGTCAAAATGATGGGCTGCTTCAGCACCATGTATGGATACCAGTGAATAGGGTTTATGACAACTTATGGCCTTCTTATGCTTTATGAACTTTGTAGAAAGCTTTCTTTTCTTCTTGTCTGATGTAGTGCTTATCATTATGCGCTAACTTGAGCAAGCTAACCAAGAAGATTTATCACCTCAACAGTGGAGGATGGATCAGACAATATCGCAACGCCCGCTCAGTACAATTTATTTGGACGTTTGAATCAAAGTGTTCAATAGTAACTTCAGGAATACATCGAAGAAAAGTTATCTGGTCGGACCAGAACATATATTGTTGACAACAAGACAATCTTAAAAATCTCAGCAACAAATTAGTCAAACAATGTTTCCAGTGATAGCTCGAAACAAACTAGCACATGCTTTTGCCAGAAAAGTGCAGAAAGAACTCAGGAAGCTATAGAGAGAAGAAAATATCTTAATACTTCCAACAGACAAGGGACGCATTAAGGCCCCTTGGATAAACCGGATTATATTGTAAAGGGCAAACAACTCTCAGCTGACAATAAACATAGCCTAGATCAGGAGTGAAGCTCAAAAATACTCATTCGTATTAACGCAACCCCAAGGCATTTGTAATGAGCAAATTAAATATCAAGTCGACAATGTTGGAAGATGAAAGCCCGATGATACCAAGATTGAACATTTCAATCAGCTACGAAAGGTCCACACATATAAGGTCACAATCATACCACTCGTTTTGCCAAATGAACACCTTTGGTACGATGTGAGAACAACAATTAAAGGAAATTAAAACTGTAAACAATGCTAAACAGTTCTTCGACAGACTGCGTGGTATCAATATATAGGAAAATGAACGTATGATGTCGTTCCATGTCAGTGCTCACTTCACATTGAATAATCGCCAACTTGCCAATGAGGTCCTTATTATACTATCCGGAATCAACTGAGCATAACAGGAACAGTGGAAAGGGTATAGAAACTGTTGGACCTCTACATGGCCGGTGAATTTTCTTTGATGGAAAACCATACCAACAGCTCAGAGAAACGCCAACGGAGTCCCCGTATCAGCGTCCATCACCAAGGCAGTAATGTAAAATTTGGAGCACATTACCATGCCTCGGAGTCTGGTGAGTGATAGAACGGCGATAAGCGGTTCAATTCCTTTTCCTGTACATAAACAAGGCATCGAACACGCTCCCTGAAAGCACGGTGTTGCCACCAGACATGAGCCAGACCGCGATGACCTTATTTGCTTGAAGGTAAGTTATTTGTACTGCGGGCGCAGGATCCTGCCAGCCTATCCAGGTCTGGACAGTAAAACGATTATGGCTCCCAACCAAAACTTTTAGTTCAAAAAGCTTGCCGCAAGGCGTCGGGTTTGGCAGTTGGTTACAAGGAGTCCATTTTAAGGAATAATGATCCACCTTCGCTTCAAACCCAAAACCTTGAGCACCAAAATCTGTTTGTCTGGCCTCTAACAACTGACCAACCTGGTATGAGTGCTTCTGAAGGTGCAAAAAGAACCACCAAGTGTAGCGCAATAGATGGCTGAGGCACGCAAACCATCTCACCACGGTAAGATTCTGCTTCATTGCGATGGACCACCTGTTAATATTTACTTCGATATTACACTACGCAGGTCAGATGGAGAGCACGAAATCAAACCACTAATTGCTGTTCTAGGAAGACTTCGGCGATCCACCTCAGAGGGTTACCGACTCCGCATGAATGCAGACTAGAAAATTGGTCGGTAACTTGGACCATCGAATGTTTTTGCAAATTCAAAGTGGGCCAATTCAGGTTAATCTTTAGTGTCAGCCCACTCGGGCCGGGTTGTTATTAATTTCGTGGTGCGCAATTTATATCTACGAAAACTGTGCTACTCAGGAGCAAGAATATTACTGTTCTCCAGATGGACCACTAGCGTAAAAACGGTGATGCATATCTTAACACTGGACATTACTAGGGGGAGATACATAGCGCCAGTGTAAAGTTTTAGTTTCACTACCCTTACCACGGATTTGTATAAGTACTGTAATAACCCACAATTCAGGAATATGGTCAGGGCCTACGCAGCGTCGAAAGAATGGAACGAAAAATTTCATTAGCTCTGCTGCGCCTGTTCTTATCGCTTTTGACTGGTGTCCAATGCAAGGGATCTGTGTGCGAGCGGAAATGGCAGTCTCCTACAGCTTCGACAGCCAATCAGATGGGGCTGGGTTTTTCAGACGTGATAGTATATTTTGGAGGACACCATGATATAAAGAACCTTTGAAACTTTTGGATGCATTGCATTCTCAACGCATTTTATGCTTATGTTTACATTGTTTTTGGGCTATAAGCTATTTGGAACGAGGAAACACCATCCTCGTTTTGCCACGGCCATTTGCGTGTCTTCACAAATGATTATATTAGTTAATGAAAGATTTGCCATATAATAACGCATCAACTTGGCTTGTCTGAACAGTGAAGTTTGATTCTTGCGTTTGGCTACATAGGTTCACGATGTATTTGGATTTGGAGAGTATTATTAATCTTTCCTTTTGTGTAACTATAGCCATGCATTTACGCTTATGGTATTTACGGTGCAGAAATGCTTTAAGCAATTTGCAAACCATCGTTTCCGAACCGTCTCTGATCGGTCTACTGAACGTTGATAGGTTGCATCCTAACGGCTTCCGAAATGTATTCAGCTTGAAATAGTCAGTTTATTACTTAGGGAAAGCGCGGGTTTGTAACAACCCAATCAACGCTACGTCGGACTTGATGAGATTAACACTAATCGTGCTCGCGCTTTACGCTGAACCCATAATTCAGCCTGTGATCGCGTTTGAGCAGCAAAGAGTAATCATGTTGTCACTGTGGTTAATTCGCGCTTTCCCCCAAGGTGTTTGTCCGGGGGAAGCATTGATACTGGTAAGCCAGGCGCATGTTAAGTAGACACGCAAGCTGAAAACTTTGAAGCTGTCTAAAGCTGTGTCCATTAAAGTTTAGGGACTTCACCCTTCGTACACGTTAAGCACATAGAGGCGACTATGTGGCTGTCTAATTATCCTTGGCGGTAAGTGAACAGAAAATTTATACCTTTGTTGAGATAACATTAAACAATCCAAAACGTTCGGTAATCAAAAAGCACAGACCAGCATTTGGTCGAAGATAACCGAGAGAGTCAAAGAAATATATGCACTAAACTATAACGTTTACTTGATATACAAGCATTTCAGTTAGTCTCCTGCAACATGGAAATCTTCATTTTAGACAAATTCTTCTGAAGTCTGCCACAGTGGGAGTGAACCGCGAATAGTAAGGACTCGGTACAACAAACTACGAAAATATCCTGAGTTAAGAAAACTGAACTTTGTCGTCGGATAAATGATCATAAGAATAAAATCCTTCCTGTTTCTGTGACATTATCTGATCGTTTATATGCGAATTACAGGGGCAGAAACAATGATTTGAACTTCATCCGATACTGCAACATGGGTGAGTACACTTTCAACTGAGCATCTGCTTCTAAGAACGTGGACCGCACTGATATTAGGAGTGCGACAGTGCTGACTGGTCGGGTATTTCGGGAAGCAAGACATCAAGTCATAGGCTAGAATGTGTTAATTCGACTGTGTTTGCCGTTTGTGTGTGACGCCTCATCAGTGGATGGAATTCCGTGAATTTGCTGCCACATTCGTGGTCAATCGTTAACAAATGTGTGGATTTCCTTTGGATTCTATCAAACTACTGCTAACTTCAAATGATTGGAATAAATTTAGCTCAATAATTTGTTTTAGTTTTATGAAAGCAACATCTAAACATTTTCAGAAAATGTACACTAGAGCTAGTGCAGCAAGGCACTATTGTCTAAAACGTATCCGGAAGAACGTGGATTGTCTAACTGCGTTCCGCGCATTAGTTAGACAGTTGCAGTTTACAAAGCATTAATCGAATTCTGATGATTAAACCCTTTATCATTCTGTAAGTTAACTTCAAGAAAGCGTTTATTTGAGTAACACGTTTCATCACTATTTGACATCAGTACTGTTCCACCAGGCTGTATTTCAAACGGATATAAGAAATAATCTATTAAATCCTTGGTATGTTAACAACTACTACTGTCATTTACAAACTGGAAAACAGATTTTGCGTTTATTATTCATCGAATCACTGAGATCCCTTTAATTTTGTTTCAACCAGTGCTTTTGAAAAGTTAGTACATAAGAAATAAATTTCTGTTTTCGCCCGTAATTTCTTATGCCTAGCAGTGGGAGCGCTCCGTATTTGCTTATTAGGGAGTTTGCGGCCATACGCACTTCATCTAACATGCTGACAACCATTCATCCACCAATAATGTCTACTTGTACAATTTTTATCAATTAGCATAGAGCACTTATTTGCATTCGCACACCAAAATGTTTTCTCTTATTTATATGCATGCTGAACCATTCTAATGGTAGGAGGTTCCTAAATTTATATACAACATAAATGCGCATTGAAAGAAAGAAAAATTGTGTACACAAGGAATTAAGCTTCTTTATGCTATTATTTTGATTTGAATTTTCGTGCTACAGACTTGTGGAAAGTTACCGCTCCGGTGACATAAAATCTTTGATCATCCACCAAATCGCTCTGCTCTCTTGCATAACTAGGCAACTAAGGAAAAATTGTTCAAAAACGACATTTCCAAGTTGATTAATAGTCCTGTATAGACGAGCTTTTGCAACATGCAACAAAAATTTGTGTTCAGCGCTTTGTCTTCAACTTAGCCAAGTTAATGAGTGTGTCAACGCAATACCATCGATGAAGTTTACCATGGTGTTGGCATCATGTTAGCTGACGAATTATGTAGCAGTTGGCGGGAATGCTGCCAAGGGTTTCGGTATAGTCTACTCGACAAAACGCTGTTCATCACAGCCAAGAGTTTAAGCCTTCTCCATCATCAGCCGTGCGAAATGGCTGCCTAAAATTGAAACTAAGCAATGTAACTTATATTAATATGAGTCCTTGTGAGTTAACATCCAGCACATCACGAAGAGTAGTTAAATAGTATTTTCTTCGTGCAGTCATGACTCAACAAAACAAAAAGGACAACGCTGTTGTTGTCAAAATATAGCCAACCTGATAATATGAAAAGGACTTCAAATCGGTCCTTGCTTTCTGATAGGGAATCGTTTTTAGTGTATTTAATACATTAGCTTATCCGGAATATTGTAACATTGCATTTTATAAACTTTTCCATGCTCATCAGTTGTCCATCACCATTTTTTGAAAGCATCTTGAGATACTGTGCATTGTACGCGATTCGTTCACACCAAATATTTCGGTTAAGTGGTTTTGTCAAATCCTGCTTTAAGAACGTCATCGACGATGTCCTGTTAACGGAATAATAGATCGGAATTATCGGTCCATAAATCTACATGATTGTTCCGGATCGTTTAGTTTACTAATAACTGTAAACGGTGTTTCAGTTCGTATAATACAAATATACATTTTTAATGTCATTTTAGTCCATTTTAGTTGCTATTGTAGAATGATAATATTGTGTCCATCCGAATACAAAATTTTATTTTGACTTGAGCTAGGTGATGCGCCCAGTGACGAATTCAGATAATTTTCAAAATGTTCAATCTATCAAGGCAGTCTAATAAGTGGTCGTATAGTCCAGGAATGAAAACAGCTTTACTAGTTCAAACGTTTAACTTAAGCTCAGGATAGACGGCGCAAACCGGTGTGGCCAAATTCCAATCGCGTTTCATAATTTCATGAATTGGCCTTGTTTGTTTCTAGCGACACAGTTAAATCACATGCCTTGAACTGATTTCGATGTTTGTGCAACTATGTTGATGTAGTATGCTAATACAGAAAGCAGGATAACCGATGTACCCTTTAATTATAGTTACTGAATGAACCTACATTAAAATCGTAATCTGATGCATTGCAGTTTCAGCGCTAAACATTACAATCCATGTGATTTCACACGGCAACTAAACCAGCAAAATGGGTTGTGCCTAAAACCTCGATTGAGCAGCGTTTTTTCGAATAATGTAGCGAAGTTATCGCAATCTCGCTCATTGTTTAAGTGTTCGTACTTTCCCTATGGAAGAAGGACAGGTATAATTTGGAAGCATGAAGGTGATCATTTATTATAAAAAAGGTAGTTGATGCAAAAGTATTAAGGAATTGTCGAAATCACAAACTCGCACCATCAGCTATAGTTTTGCTATGCATATTTTTATTTTCCAAGATTATCCATAACTTCCTTTTGGTATAACGCTTACTCGAAAGTAATCTTCCAAAGGGAAAGTACGAACACTTAAACAATGAGCGTGGTTGCGAAAACCTCGCTACATTATTCAAAAAACGCTGCTCAAGCGAGGTTTTAGGCATAACCAATATCGCTGGTAAAGTTGCTGTGTGAAATCACATGGACTGAAATGATGATCGCTGAAACTGCAATGCATCAGATTACGATTTTAATGTTGGTTCATTCAGTAACTATAATTAACGGGTACATCGGTCATTCTGCTTTCTGTATTAGCATGCTACATCAACCCAGGTAGGACTAGAACAACCAGAAACTGATAACTGCTTCACTATTGTTTAATCCCAAATAAATGAGAAATCAGAAAATATCCACCACCTGCTACTTAATCTATCTTTAGACTTTATAAACTTGACTGGATAGAGGCGACATTCTTTTACCAGAGAGATCAAGAAAAAGAAGAAACGTAGGCGTAACTCGAGCAGAATGAGTAGTTCTCATCAGCAACGCATTAACTTTTGATCAATTAGCGCAAAAATAAAAAAAGCAAAAATGGATATGGGATTTGTTCTAAATAGGTGGTGGATGCGGTAGCAACCGCGGACAGAACAGTACGTACAAACAGGATAGAGACCATCTGCAATTCGAAATAGTGATGGTCTTGTTTTAGAGTCAATAATAACCAGAACAACCACAACAAACCTGTCATTCTCTGAAATTATCATCGATGAACAATGAACGACGACTTTCTATGGGTTAAGAAGCACTGCTTTACAAGCCCAGTCGGGTAGTCTGGCGGGTTGTCGAAAAACGTTAATAAAATGGCGGTTGGTACTTTTATTGTCAGAACTATGGACTTATCGCATGCAAAGCAGTAGCCATGCACTTCAAGAGTTTAAATCGCGTTAATGCGTAAAATCACTTTATCTAAAGTATTTCCCCGGAGTATGATGCAGAGTAGTGACAACTTGCAAAATGTGAGTGGCGGAGTTCGTCGTCCAACCGAATTGTATATATGACTACTGTGGGCGCAGAAACAACCGATTCGATAACAGCGTTCCATTGTTTGCACACAAGAATGGAAAATAGGTTACGCTAATTTCAGGAAGTGTCCTCTAAGTTTGGTGTTTCTGCTGAGTTGCAGTAAAGAGTGGAGCATATGATTCGGAGTTTTTAAAATTAAACACACCCTAACCAAGTCATCCCTTAGTCGGCAATAACGCCCAGTGAATATTCCCATATGTGTCAGCCTCTGTTCGTACAGAACGTGGCGCATTCCAATGACGTGGTTAGAAGCCCGACCTTAAGGTTGTTTAGTACAGTAAGGCTGTGCTTCAGACAAAGCAGCAAGACTTGGATTGAATATTCGACATGGGGACGAAGATACGCATTCAGCATCTGCCTGAAAATACAGGTGTCTGTTTGACCGAACGGAAGTTGTATCAAACCAACGTGCTAGTTACCAGTTTTCGATACATTTGCGCGTTTTTGGAAAAATCCAAGCTTTCCAGAACCATCATGCCAAGGTCGGGTTTCACGGATGATCGCTGCAGTACTTGAGTTCCTAGTCCGTAGGAATAGGCACTCCGGTGTCGTATGGAGAGTAACTTGTATTTGAACAGTGAACGATGAATAATGAATTTATACGGTTTAAGAAGTGTTGCATTACAATTCCCGTTAGATAGTTGGTGGGGATATCAACATAACAATAATGATGATAAGGATAGTAAAATAGTTAGTAATTAAATATGAAAAGAAAGACTAATCGTTTGCTTTGCTGTAGTTATGCGATCCTCTTAGGTTCACAGCGGCCACAGTTAATAACAAATTATTCCACGGTAAACTCTAGGTGTAGGATGGAGACGTAGTGTTAAGTAACAAAGTGTAAGTGGATGAATGCATCGTCCAACCGTCTTTTAAATAACGTTAGTGCCGGTGCAGAGAAGACCGATTCTGGGAGAGCATTCCACGGGTGACAGACACGGATGGAAAAGAAATTTCTGTAGCACTCCAGACGACTGTATTGTTCTGCAAGTTTTAATGAGTGTCACCTCAGGTTTGTATTGCTGCTGAGTTTCAGTAGAGGGCGGCACACATGATGTGGGTCTCGCAGAATCAAGTATGCCATAATCAGGTCTCCTCGTAGTCTACGATAGCTTCCACTGAACATTCCCAATCGTTGCAGCCTCTCCTGGTAGGAAAGATTGCGCATTCCAATTACGTTCTTAGATCCCCGAATTTGTGACTGCTCCAGTGCATTAAGGTTCTGTTTCAGCGATGGATGCCAGACTTGAATTGCGTATTTGACATGGGGACGAACATGCGCACTGAGCATTTGTCGAAATATGGAGCTGTTTATTTGTCCAAACGCCGGATTCAACAGCCCCACGTGTTGGTTTCCGGTCTTCGAAGACATTTCGGATTCCCTGGATGAACCCAAGTCATCTTGAACCAATACACTCATGTAACGTTCGAGAGATGATTGTTGTAGTATTCTTGTTCCGAGCAGGTTTGAGTAGCTGCACTGATATCGGATAGAAAGCACCTTGCATTTACTGACGTTGAAATGCAATACGTTTTGGGTCATTCATTGATACACCGTACCTAGGTAACTCTGAAGCACATGTTGGTCGGCGTTTGCCTGGATCCTGCGCCAGATCTTGATATCGTCGGCAAACATTTGGAAGTTTGAAGCGATTCCCTGTGCAGGCTCATTAAGAAACACCAAAAACAAACATGGACCTAGAATTGAACCCTGCAGCACACCACAATCAACTTGTATGGGGTCTGATAACAAGCTCCGAATTCTGACCACCAATTGCCGTTGAAGTAGAAAGTTGGCGATCCTGCTTAAAGGAGGATCGCCGATCCCGTAATGCTGCAGGTTGCATAGTAGTATCCGATGGTCTAGACGATCGGAAGCCTTGGAAAAATCCAGTTAGCTCACAGTAGACAGTTGCCAAAGGTCCAGTTCTAGCGGTGGCTGTCCACAAGTTGACGGATGTGCAGCAGAAACACCCTGTTCTTTGTTCTTCGGTTTATTTGCGCGGGAGGCCATAACAAGATCCCACCTCTGTTACCAATTATGTAATGCACAATAATCCAGGGGGTATGAAAGATCGTCAATGGTTAAAAAACGCAGGGAAGTACTGATAACTATGGCAGCACCCGTCACAGTGGTCACAGCGCACGAGATATGTCAGGACAAAACACAACGTAATTAGCAAGAGTCCAAAAGTTAGGTAATTCAAACAAAAAGGGGTTAACCTTATACAAATCGGAATAGGAAGTACAACAAAAATATTTACTATTGTTCTTTGAAGTCATTTTCATCTGATACACTGTCCAAATTCCTTGATTGATTGTCAGGCCGCCGATCTGAAAGGAAAAATTAGAAGGTCAAAAAGAGTTTGATCAGTGGCACTACAAAGGTAGAAATAATTTCTATGCAATACTGAAAAGCAACAGCAAAACCATACCCTGTAAAAATTGCACAAGTCAAATCATTTACAGAGGGTGCCATGCTAAATCGAATCAGGTCTCACTAAATACATATGATTAGTGCTATCTCGAGCTGTAAGCCTAGAATTTACAAAGGGTCTAGAAAGAGCACTGTTTGGGCAGAAGTATCGTAATATAATCCTGTAACCATGTCTCTAAAGGGCAGAATAATATACAAGCTAGGACTCCCGACTAGGTTTACAACGTTAAGTTAGTGGGCGGATACGGTTAACCGTAACAGTTATGTAACGCCAGACTGATGAAAGCGTGACCTTGAGAAAAGTGCATGCAAACGAAGCGAATGAAGAACAATACCCATTCTAAAAAAACGAAAGCGCAAAAAGCGTGTCATTACCTCGGTTGGAATGATTTGAGAATAGGAGCACTGAGCATTCAAGAGAGAATAAACTGTCTGGTGCAGGAAATCAAAGTCCTTTTGGACTTTAGATGCGTCCAGGAGCTTTGAGCTTCCAAGTACAATTTCCGGAAATTTTATATGTATTTTCATTAGTCAGCTGTGTTTGGTGATTTGGAATCTGCGGTGCACAATGTTGGTCAGCTGAAATGGCCTCGCAATTTAAATTACTAGGATATGAATTCATTAAACTTTCTGTTGAAATCTGATTCTCATTTGATTCGTCTGCCAAATCACATTTCTTCGAACCTTTTGAGTGATAAGCATGTGAATCTTTTTCCTTTACGAAACTAGAACATAAAATAAATTCTTGCGAAACGTCTATGCTACGGCTGACTAGCAGCGAGATACTTCCTTGTTCTTCAAAATATTACTGGAAAATTTAGAAGTTAAAGCTGACTGAGAGCATGATGTGCACCACCTTCCATTATGTGTACCCGAGCTCTGACGTCTACGTAGAATGATAACTATTGAGATTTTCAGTCAGCGATAACAACGGTTACATATTGAAAACATATAAATGCTAAATACCTGTGTATACCAAACAATTGTGTTCAGTTATGCTCAGTTATGCTATCACATGCAACTGTCGGCAATAGAACCGTTTTAAGTATCGAAGGGACTAGTCTTCAGTTTGAGTCTATCAACATGGGGATATTGCCTTAGACTCATCTATCTCCCACTTAGTTTGCAGCCCATCAAAGAGGATTGGATTCTGTTCTTTGCTCCATGCAGTTATTTGTATAACGATGGTACTCTGAACTAACTGTAATTTGCACCTTATAAAATTGACTGGCTTGACGTATATGTACTTCAGTGCAGTAGGTCAGTGCTCAAAATTTTCTCTCCAGAAACCCTAAATAATATTATGCTAAACACTGCATCGCACGACAGCGTTCGGTTTTCCACTCCCCCGCTATCCTCCTCCATAGTTAAGTTCCGATCATTCACCCCCTTGGCACAAGTACAACGTATACTGCGTCAATTAAATTTCTGTTTTGAGATAAATAGTGGGATATACGTTGGTAAGCAGCTGATATTTTTTATACTAAGAGATCTTAAAAGGAATCTGTTACTGCATTGTACATCTATGTTACAATCATGCCAAATATGATATTCTGATTAGCTAAGTAAGAACCATTGTTAATACAATATTTTCTAAGAACAATAACTTCACATTCATAACGTGCACTAGAAAGAGCTCTGGTGTTACAGATAGTCTGCGTCTCGATCTAGTAACGTATGCCGTTAACGGATTCAACAAAGTTAACTGCCGCTTTGCCTAGTTACGGACTTCTCGGTTAGCGAATTCCCCAAACTAGGAGTAAAATAATAATTGCAACATCATTCGTGTGCGTGCCAAAGGCTCTTCATTGAATTTACCAAAATCGTGATGCGTACACATATCTTAGGTTGGTTTGTAAACTCCTTCGCACACTATCAGTTCTCAGATTCGCCTAGACAGATACCTTGGTTTCACATAAGTAAGCAAAGTCCAAATGTAGGATATAAAGCACGAACCACGGAAGCGCAGTTCCGTCTGATATAGACAAGGTGAACTAACATTGCATTATACGCCCGTCATATGCATTATCCTCTAATGGACAACATTAGATTACACTGTCTGTTTATTTTAGTGCTTTCTGACTTTTCTATATGTAGAAGTTGTTGCGTAGACGGGAAAACCCAAATAGCTCTAACCAGTCCCAAGCAATTTTAAACAAAAGTGAGAACTAAAATCACATTCTAGTTGACTTTAACAGCTGCGTAAAACTTTATAACATTTTATCTGATTCCGATCGAAGCTTTATTTTAACACAGATGGAGCAGCTTGCCCTGTGGTTCATCAACAGAAGGGATGTTTTCTCTCCGAACAAGCAACGATTTGTTCCTATCCCAGAAGCTTAAGCTTTCTAACTATTGTATCAAGATATTAGCGACATTGAGAAGAAACTGTTCTCTTTAAATACAATAGCCACTATATTGTGCTAGAAAAATTTAGCTATTTTGTATACCGCTTTATTCGCTATTTACTGCTAATGGTTAACTAAATGATACAGGAAGGCATTGTTTAAGACAAAACAAATTAACAGTTATTGCTGGTATTAAGATTTTTCCCGGTGCAATAAAACGCTGAATTTGAAGATAGCCTGCATGTATTTCCAGAAACGCTTTCGAAAACAAATGGGTTTCGTTTTCTATTCCTTGTATCGACTTGACCTTGAGAGAAGTTGCGTGCTAATCGCTCACTTGTGCACTCGTAGTTTTTTAACTGTGGTTCAGCGACATTTCGTCGCACACCTTTGGATCCATACTTATTCGTCGTGCTTTTACAAGCTCTATTTTGTGATGCCAGTTTCCCGAGTATACCCCAGTACATCCTACATTTACCCTGATTTCTAACTTTCGGGCCGTGCTTCGTCGATATCCAAGCGGCAAAAGGTGTCTAACTCCAATATTCAGAGACATTGTTGGGTCTCACTCGATAGACCATTTCAACGGCTTTCGAACGAACTGTCACTCCTTCAAATCCAACATTGCTCGGTGCAGCTACAGGTCTCAAAGCAAATTCACCCGGCGCGATCCATAGACTAAACCACGAAAATTCTCAATCACACCTTCGTGTATTCTGCCCCACTTTCAAGCCGTCACATTCAACTGGCACGCCAGAGAGGACAGTATAAAAGTACACAACTGCAACGTGACCACTGTGACCTTACCGACAACGTCAATAACAGTACGACCTTTTATCATAGAAGGTGAGTCAATCAAATGGTTCGTAACATTTGCTCAACAAGCGTGATGCCCGGCGTGCCACAGACTAAAGACCTATGTGGATCATGTTCCAAACTTGTTAAGGAGGGCATTTTGTGCCTTAACTGTTGCAAGTTCTTCCATGCGAGATGCCTCAGAGTTCAACCTAGTCAGGCCAAGTTATTAAACAAACCAGACTCGCTATGGTTCTGTGTGGAATGCACATCGATCCCACTGATAAAAAGCGTGCTCCTATTATCTCAGAAGTATGACCAGCTACTAGCGAAGTTTGAGGAAATGGTGACCACCAAAATCACTGGGGTTTGGGTAAGCATAGTAGACTGTGCAACCCAATCCTCTCCCGTAAGTGCTTCTCCTAACCCGCGAAGAACTGTTAATAACACCGCAAGCAACACGACACCTAGAGTCCAGAACATCAACAGCTGTCCCAATACCACACGTAGCTCACATTTGACTAAAGCGGTTCCCAGTTCGATCGGAGTAACAACACGTAAGGCTACTTCCAAACTCGCGACGGAGTGCATAGAAAAAGAGCAATCCGTTACGAGCGAAAGTTGGGTTAAGGTTGCCTCCAAGAAGAGCCGTCATATAAAAGCAACATCACCCTTAACTGGATCGGAAACTGAGGAGCGTAGCGGAGTTTTCCAGGTGCAAACACCACCGGTTTCCTGCTGTAAATCTCCGATTACTTCAGTCACTAAACGCGACATGTCGAAAGGTCTAAAGAAATAACTACCTTTACTGAGCGTACTGTGCTCCAATATCCCGAAATCAAATTCGACATCGATAAGAGGCAGGCAATTGGATGACCTCAACCAGTGGGACATTATTAGTAACCTAATCGGTGTTGTACTTAAACCTGTACACGTAATGCGTATTACACAACACCCCAACTCTAAACGTTTCGGAGAGCCTAGACTTCTGCGTGTTGTGCTGAACTCCATCACTGCAGTAGAATCGTTACTGCTGTCGGCAGGTAGTCTCAGAAATGAACACTGCTCCATCCGTATCTTTCCGGACAACCCATGGGGTGAGCGTTATCGAGTTAACCGCACCTTAGAGGACTACCGGAAGGAAACTTCAACCATAATCATACTTCTTCACGGGGTTCCTGAAACTGAAGCATGTGATGAGCATGAAATAAAAATCCATGATAAAGAACAGTGGTGTTATATTCGTGAAACACTCCGCTTGGATGATGTGGTATCGAAATCCGTGTCACGACTGCGTACCTCACCGAACTACAAAGGTATTGGCCCGAGAGTGTTGAAGGTGGTCCTTTAGTCAAAACATATGGTAGCACGGATGTTAATAAGCTGGTACATGTTTCGTTGCAAGCTACCATCCGAGGTCCGTCTGAAGACAATCAGCGATATGCCTCCTAGAGATGATATGTCACTCAAAGAACCAAACGCGATGGGATCTATGAGAGAACAACGCACCAGTAGTGTGCCGAATGAGCCCATTCAACCTGTAGAAGATGACATTGACCAAACACCTTACACTGTACGTTGCAGATCAGATACGGGACTAACTACACGGACGATGAATGAAATGTTAAACCCTTCACCAAGCACACATCGAAAAAACGATTAGTCGCCAGCCACTCACTGGTCGGCGAAACTTCATATATGAGTTGCAGAACCTCCAATACATTGCTTAAATCGGAGAAACTTTCATGTATGTACACTAACGCCCAAGGGCTCCTCAGTAAAATTACCAAACTTCGACTACGTCAGGTTGCGAACGCTTGGGACCTAATTTCTTTTACCGAAACTTGGTTACACCAAGAGGTGACTGATGCTGAGGTTGAGATAGCCGGAATGTCACTAATCCGGAACGACCGCCTCAGCAGAGGAGTTGGTGTCCTACTCTACTACCGCAGCGATCTGCAATGTACAACCCTTGATGATCTAGAAACACACGTTACCGACTCACTCCGGTGCCGTCTCCGACTCAGACACAACGACACGTGTCTAGTAGCTGTCGTTTACCGCCCCCCAAACGTCCACTCTGGAAATGGACTCCTGCTTGATCCGTGGCCTAAACAGAGTAATATGCACTAGGTACAACCCCATTCTCATCTCCGAGGACTTCAATCTACACAATCTGGAGGTTTCGGCATCGCCGGGTGAGCAGTTCAAAGCAGACTTGCATGAACTGATCGCTAATATTCCTTTGTACAATCACGTCACCACGCCCACTAGATTCAGGACAGCAAACAAATCGTGCATATTGGACTTTGTGCTCACAAATGAAGAGCTCATGATTGACAAGTTATTGACGGATAGTCCATTAGGTCTCAGTGACTATGTAGTAACAACTTTTGACTATGTGTGTTATGCAGAGTATCCATATGAACACTCGGAACTAACTCATACAATCACACGCTACCACGTATTGAAAGAACTCGCCGACTCAGCTGCTTGGGAATTCTCAAACGAAAGCCCCCTTGACAACGTTTGGGCAGAGTTCGTTAATATACTCAGCGACATCTTCAAGAGAGCATCAGAGACCAAACCCCTTACTCCCACGAAAATGCCTTCAATTATAAGGAGTAGGATTCGAAAATGCCTGGCGATAAGGGATGCAGCATTGTGTGCCTACAAGATTAACCCCGACTCAGAGACTTGGGTTAATTTCCTGACCCATTGCAACCATTGCACTGTACTTGTCCGTGAGGACAAAGTAACTTATCAACAGAGTCTAGCCAAAAAATTCATGGCAAACAACAAACTGCTATATAGGCATGTCAATAAGCTTCGTAAAGTAAAGCATGGAATCCCCCCACTTTTCACGACAGGCGGTAGAGTACAAAGCGCCGAAGAAGCAGCTAATGCCCTGCGGCCGCAATACGCCCCAATCTTCGAACTCGCAACCTCTACCTTTCCCATAATATCAAGCTCATTACCGACACCTTTGTTTACAAATGTTATTTTCAACCCATCAATTGTGCTAAGGAAATTACTCTCACTGCGTGAGCATAGTTCTTCGGGAGCAAACAACATCCGCCCGAAGGCACTAAAGGCCACGGCCACCAAGCTAGCTGAACCACGGTCACAGTTCTTTCAAAGGTGCTTTGATGAACAACAAGTCCCCACTATGTGGAAGTGTGGCATTATAACCCCTATTTTTAATGGCGGTAGCCGTTCCGATCCTGCAAACTGTCGTCCAGTGACTCTCCTCCCTGTGCTCGAGAAGTTGATGGAAGCAGTCGTCGCTAAGGCTTTAATGGACTACCTCGAGAAATGCAACATTTTGGTACCGGAACAGCATGGCTTCCGTCAACACCGGTCATGTACCACCAACCTACTTATTGCACGAGGTAGTTGGACGGAAGTGGCCGATGATGGGGTCGAAGTCGGCGTCATCTATCTGGACTTCTCCAAAGCTTTCGACCGCCTTGATCACCGCATCCTACTACAAAAACTACAGAGTTACGGAATCGGAGATCTTGTACTTGGTTGGATTGGCAACTTCCTTTAACAACGAAAGCTTAAAGTACGTGTTAGGTGATCACTTTCTTACTCAATCGAGGTGGAATTTGGTGTCCCACAAGGCTCAGTGCTGGGACCGCGTTTATTCCTTATGTTTATCAACGACCTGGCAAGGGTCATCTCCTCAAATTTCCTGCTTCTCGCCGAGGACGTCAAGATATGGCGGGCGATTATTAACAAGCCAGATCAGGATCTGTTCTAACATGACCTAGATTGCATTTACGAAAGGTCAAAGAGGAACAAGCTTCAATTGAACATAGCTGTGCAAAGTGATGCATCTGCGTCACCAGCCGGTGAGCGCTTACAAGATTGGAGACCAAACCTTGGCGAAGGTTTCTCAGGAGCGTGACCTGGGTTTATTGGTGCAGGAAGATCTCGGGTGTTCAAAACAAGCAGAGAAGGCGAGGAGAACCGGAAATCAACACTTTGGCCTCCTTCGCAGAGCTTTCGGTCGGTTTGAACACTCAATCTTTCCCCAAATGCTTAACGCCTACGTGCGATCTCACGTGGAATATGCTATTCAGGCGTGGCAGCCGTGGCAGAGACAGGATCTTGTTGCTGTCGAGACTCCTCAACGACGGGCAACAAAAAACGTCAGGGGCCCTCTTTCATCTGCCCCATCAGCTTAGACTGAAATCTCTGAGAATGTACAGCAGTCGATATCGGCTTTTGCGGGGGGATCTCATAATGGTTTACCAGATTCTGAAGAACCTAAACCACATTTGCCGTCCGCTGCTGGAATTGAACCACAACACTAAACTAAGAGGTCACCCTCTGAAATTGACAATTCAGTATAGCCGGCTTGAATGCCGTAGAAATTTCTTTTCTCTCCCCGTGTGCCAGCCTTGGAACGCTATCCCTAATTATGTCGTCTCTGCTCCCAATCTGGCGATATTTAAAAAACGTGCTGACGATGCATTGTCTCACTTACATTTCATTTTATGACTTGTTAGCCAGTGGCTACAAAACGTAATCAAACGGTGTCTTGCCAAAGGCCTAACCAATGGATTTATGGATTTATACGTTTAATACGCGAACATCTCCGCTATTCCGCATAAGTCTATTGTGAGTCCACCACAACGCTTTTCACTTTATCATGCAATTGATTTTCACAATAATTTCAATCCTACGGGACTTGTTAAGCAACGCTTTTTTACCCGTAATAAACCATTGTTCCATTGTTCCTTAATATTGGCTCTGACTTAGCTTTTACCGCTTAAATCAAAAACCATTAGTACTATAGGTTAATTACAGGCTGACCTAAATTTCACCACGGTATAAATTCTGTTTCCTGTTGATTAGTTAACTGATCATTTTCGTACTGGCGCCTGGGGGTACATTAGAAAAGGGTCCATTACTATCTTGTTTTTTCACCACATTACACAAGCCGAAAAGCCTGCACTGCAAACTTTTTAACAGTCAACTAGAAAAGTAGTTGGTAGTGAAACTGTGGTTTACTTAGCTTGGATGTTGATAAAGGAAAACTAATCATAGGAAAGCGGAACAAAATCATCTTTTAACAACCAACCAAAAAGTCGTTCGTAGCGAAACTGTAGTTTACTTATCCTTGAGTCTGATAAAAAAGACTAATTATAGGTAGACGGAACAAAATCAGGAACTGTGGAAGAAGCTAAACAACAGCCTTCCGTCCTCCATTACCATTTGTACGACTTCTTCTGGGAAGAGCATGGAACCTGTTTTCTTTCGGTAAAGCAACGTGGCCCCTTAAAAATGACGCACGCACATTCCATTTTTACAGAAAAGACTAGGTGCTGGGATCTGACAGTAGTAAAGTCACCAAAAGAATAGATATGGAACTATCAGTTTGACATAGGGAGTCTATAGAAAAGGGTTAGTTAATCAACCAACACTGCCTATAACACAAGCAGTGGTACTTCGTAAGGAGTGGATTAACCCGAATTATTTTGCATATGGTTTCCTTGTAGAAGATGAAAAAACCTATGGTTCTTAATGTCTAAAATATATACACTTTTACATGGAATGATAATATATTAGCTACTATGACCATGACGAAGTAAGAACAACTGAAAGCGGTAAGCAGCCTGCGATACCTAGTCATAAGGAAATATCTCCAGAGATCTATCTACCAGTTAACACTGCATTAGTGTTCACTGGTCCCAAAACGCAGTCGAAGTTTATCGGTGAAATTAAATGTGTACTACTACCTACCAAAATCTCATTGATGTCTTCCTTATCATAAGAGCCACTTGAACAGTAGTAGTGTTACAACAAGTGGAACATATATGGAGGACGTGACGAGGGGCGGGAATTCTTCAGGAGACGTAAACGCAGTCCAGAGAGAGCTCAAAAAATTGTTTCGATAGTTTATCCGCTTCCCAAGTAACTGGCATGTTTTAACATTTAGCCAGATGGTGGGAAAATCTGTCAACTCAACACATATAGGTTACAAGCTCAGACTCAACTCACTTGCAACATGATACGAAGTAAAGAGCAGCTGCTACGCAACCTAAATGTGTTGTAAGGCGGAACAAGGCAATTACGCAACCCAGTGGCTTTCGCGTAAGTGAAAATTGAGAACACTAACACAATTTCTTGGGCGCTGGTGAGAAAAATTGATGCGCAGTACGGTCCTCAATCGATAAGCGTTAGTTAAGTTAAGTATTCCTATGAAAAATGCGTAAAGAAAGTGAATACAATAATAAGTCTGAATAAATTGCGGCCAGTAGTTACTCCTCGGAAAACATGATTGGAGGCGTTCGCGAAGCGTGTATTAGTCAGAGAATGTTGGGAAAAAAGTATAAGGAATGTGTTGTGCGACGACGTTACCTTCCGCTTTTCACTCCTGAAATTTCATTCCTGTGTGGTATGGCAGGCGGGACACGACCTTCACAGTTTGGTTATCATTCGTTGTGGAGTATCCAGTACAGCAATGTCGTTACAAACAGGATTGCCCTGTGTGAATCGTGTACCACCCATAGGGCTTCACGCACGCATTGAAGATTCCTGGGTTGACGAAATGGTCAGACCGCCCGAACGCCCGAACGCCCGAACGCTGGTTCGCGATTTTTGATACCTTCGAAGACGGCTCCGTACAACCGATGTCGTATTGCATGGTCACCCGAAGGTCACTCTCCTGTGAAGTGTTAATGAAGATGTTCTTTCCTTTCATATATGTGTTAGAGATCTAGTGCAATACAAGCACTATTTTACACCTACCCGTGTTAGACAGGGGTGAATTAACACTTGCTCATACAAAAGCACTTTCCAGATTTCGTTTCGTCAGGCCGTGATTCTCTTAACTGCAATCTCCTGCCATACCTTGGCACTCTCGGTAAAAGGCAAGAATTTCGTTTCGGCGATATGCAGGAGAATGTTAACGAATACCAAAAACAAGCGTAGTCTCAGCAACGATAATTTTGAAACCCACGGATTACACCTCATCCTGATAAGCTAATGAGTTCCGAACCCGTACATGTAGTCACTGATAAAGTAGAAATTTTCCGATACATCCAATACAGTTACCAATTCCGCGTATTTACAGTGTTCGGAGAAGGATTCGGTAATTGAAAGGGTCAAAGGATTTAGATTAATCAAATTAGATGACACCCGTTACGATCACAATATCTACCGTTTTCGTTACATGACACTAGTGTATTCATACTTATCGACGAAAGCCGTATTGCTCCATTGTCATGTTGTTAGATCCCTTAAAATGGCCACCTAGTGCCTCAGCAATGTAAAAGGACCTCACAAATAGCCAGTCAGCAAACTGGACTCATACGGAGGTCTATCGGCAGTTCGTGCTATCAACTTTTCCGCAACTGCTGAGTGCATACGCGAGGTCCATGCGGAATACGAGATCTAGACCTAACGTCCCTGGCGAAACGCGAAGGTGACGCACTTGAAGTTCTCCAAGCAAATGGACAAAAATATTTAGGGGTTGTTTCACCTTCCCTACCAACGTAGACCACAAGTCCTGAGATTCTACAGCGGTGCATATCAAAGCCAGATAGCAGACCCGTCACGGTTAACTCAAAATTGACAAAATCATATCACTTCTGTCGTGGCATGTTATAACTGCGCCACAATATTTTATTGAGAGGTCACCAGCTCAAAGTAGGTACGTGCTACAGTCAAATTGATTACCGACAAAAGTTTTAAATAAGCTTTTCATAGAAGAAATTTTTCCGATAATTCTCTTCAGGCGCATGCAAATATACAAAGACGTTTATTTTCCTGTTCCTTTTAAAGGAGATATCGCCTTGGAATTATAGAACAGGAGGCTCCTAAATTCAATAGCCAATTCTTTCCCCGCTGCCCACCTACATGTTGTTGCACAAACTGCCCCGTTTACCATCCAACGTCTTAAGGATGGACACCCGGCTATTTCCGAACCATTTTCCCTATAGCAATTTACTTACATCTGTGATGTAAGATACAGCGGACACAGGAGCAGACGCTTGACTCGACGGACGGCAAAACATTGCCGACTGGCATTCTGGAAGCGCCGTTTTAGACCCACTAACAGCACTATGTTTGAATATGTAATTCAAAGCATACATCAGCTTGTGACTCCGAAAGCCATAAAATTTTTCTACACTGCTCCAACACGCTAACCGAAAAGGATTACCGTGAGCATATTTATGACGGCCGAGGCCATTGCGATCCGGCTACTGCAACCGGAAGTGCGCAATCAGAGGACACTTTGGCAGTCACTACATTTGCACTGGCCTTGATTTTGCCTCGTTCGTCACTTAATTCGATCCCAGGCGAATCTCTCGTGACCACATGTGCTTAAGTATCTATACCGATTGGAGATTTTGATCAAATTATAAAGCAACACTAGCATAGCTATCAGCCCGTCACAATATAAACCACTTTTACCTACGTATTAGCCAGAAGGTAACTATCGAATAGGAATTTCTTCGCTGAAAATCATTTGAATTCTTATTTAACTATATGCATGTAGTAGGAGAAAAAATGTTTCGCACTTCGGGGGTCTAGATCATGGAACAATCTTTCAACTCAGAATATTTTACTATTACATAAGCATCTTAAAATATCACATTAGAGACACGATTTCTTAGCTCCATTAGTTAGTATAGCCCCTTTCCATCGGAATACGAAACAACGAGAACCCAACTGAGTGCTCACAATTCCTCCCCGCAGCGCAGCGACGAGAAAGTTACATCAGTGTTCATATCAACAGCTTGCAGATTAACGTTAATTCCGCAGTTTCCATTTCTTTCCTATTCCTTTCTACCTGCGGTTTTATAATTCTCATTAAAGTCAGCCAACTTCTCCGAAAATCGCATTTTGTCCGTTGTTAATGCTTTTCATTGTTCATTGATCCCAACATTCTTTGACAACCCTGAGAACATGTTCACTAAGCGACAATTTGTGGGTTTCAATCAGTCGCCATCCTTACATTCAGAGTAATGGAACTTTGTTTCCACATTTTAAGCACCTGCTGTTCTTCTAATTACCTTTGGAAGAATCGTGATAGTGGCTCGGTTGGTCTCGCAGTAGTCACATCCAGCGCTTTCAGGTGAATGTTTGCAACTCTAGTAAACATACGTGTGCACAGCGACAGCAGCTTCCTATATAATGACGCTAAACTGACAGTGCCGTGTGCAAATCCTGGCACCTGGGGGATTCGGAACATTTAAGTGACATATGCTAGTGAAGCATAGGAAAATCAGGGCACGTTGTGACCGCTGAAAATATGCTGCACTCCTGCCGGTTTGCGTTCGTCCGTTTGCTGGGATGAGTGCGGAATTGCCCCACTTTACTTACTACAGGTTGTTTACATGTTTGTACAGAGGTACGCCATTAGCACACTGCATTTTCACCAGAGTCTGTTAGTTTATAGATTTGCCTTCGCGGACTACTTAATTGCAGTGCTTATACTGCAATGGATAATTGCTCCAATGGTTGGAGCTGGGGTTAGTTCAGCGCGCACAGAACGTAGGTCTATTATTGCTATAAATTTTCGTGTTCTACACTGCAGTGATTATTGAGATTTGCAAATATAAGCGTAATATGTAATGCGGACTTTATCAGAAAACTAGAATCGTTAACATACTCTATTCGGAAAATATCAATAAAAATCTAATCCGAAAACTCCAAGGTGGCTTCTCAAACGAGTACTGTTTCTCTTAATGTGCGATGGTGTAAAACATATTATTGAGTTCCGGTGGATAATCCCCGAGAAGTATCGATCATGATTACTTCGTTCATCAGCACCAAATCAAGAACTGAAAGTATATCAACGCTTGCGCGTGGTAGTTCATTCGCATCAAGGATAGCCTTGTGCCGAGTACTGATCCTTAAGTGACGCTAGAGTGAACCTCATTCGGTTCCGACAAGGTACTACTAACCATCACATTTGAGCGACATTGGAGAAGGAATGTTTTATCCGACTCAGGATAGGGTCCTTTTTCCCATAGCTCCAAAGCTTGTGCAGCGAAGTTCGGCGAACTACACGATGAAACGCCTGTGGAAATTCAGACTTCTTACAATGATTTTATACATGCGTTTCATGGAGTAGTTCACCACAGTTCACTATAAAATCTTCGGAGCTATGGGACAGGTGGCCCTCTCCTGAGCTGGATAAAAACGTTTCTTTTCCAAAGCCGCTTCAGCGTGGCCAAATACTAAATAGTCAGTACATAAACGTCCAATCAACTGCGGTGTTCTCTTTCTGCAAGATAGCTGCTTTCCCCGTCATACAAATCAGTATAGCCCTCTTGTTCGCAAAATCCCATCACATATTTTCCTTTGTCCGGATCAGCTGCATCGGTGTCGCCGAGCACCCTAAGCTCTTCCTTGTCGTTGAGACCTCTCCGTAAGCCGTCAGTTCCTTTGCAGCAGGTTCACTCTCCCCTACCCGGTGTCGCCTCAACTGCACTCGGTTCTTCTGATTACTTTCCACCCGGCATTGACCTCATGAGATTTTCTACGACCTTTGGGGACACCACACCCTTGTTTCATCATTCGCTAACACCCGCTATAGGTTGGATTCACAATTTATCACTTACTGATGCTCCGGTAGCACCGGGGCCTGTGGTCGTACCGTTTCTGATCCGCCATAAATTTACTTAATCTACTTTGCAGTTGCTCAGCCGACTGTAAGACTGTAAGAGATCAGCAAGTGTTGACATTAAAGGGCTTCTTTTCTGTTGTACAAACGTTACACTCTACTGAGACCGATGTTCGGTACCGGCGTGTTTTGAATCTACAAAAACATTATATAGGGGTTCATATGGCTGACTCTATACTTCGACAAATGGATCTCGGCATGTTTGACACACATCTTGGTATTTTCCGTTCTGCTGGCTGTGATACGGGCTCGTTCCTCCATGTGAATTTCCCACTAGTTTACCAAGTTACGCAACTCAGCAATTGTAAACTGTGGGTCTTCTCAGTGATCAGTATTCTGATATTTCGGGTCAAGCGAACTGAGATATAAGCTTAATGTTGGCTGCTTTCCTGGTGGTAAAGATGCGTGTAGCCATTTCAAAATAGTCGCTATAGTAGTGCAGTGTGATTAAAATGTCTTTCCAGTTGTCAAAGAACAAGTTCACTGCTACTTACTTCCGTGATCGTTCACACAATAACATTGGTACTCAATTTGTCGAGCTCCGTGGAACCGGCAAGTTGGACAATTAAACACTAAAGCTTGTACCTGACTCTTCATCCCGGGACAGATCATAAATACTCGAACTGTGTTAATGGTGCAGTTAGCATCCAACTGAGCTCAAGAAGTGCGCTATATCATCTTTTTGCGAGGCAGCCGTGGGATCAGAAAGCGATTTCCTTGGATAACAAACGTCATACACAGTGTGTTTGTCCCCAAAGTTAAAGAATGGTGTTAATTCCTTTGGAACTTTGTTCCTTATATCTGGCGTTTCCCTCAAAATCATGTCTTGCAACTCCACATACTTCGTGTCTGCCTCCGCATGACACCTCATTTCTTTCACACGATTTGTCCTTAGCTCCAGATTTTGTAACAGATTGACTGCCTCGAGTTCTTCTTGTTGGTGTTCACTTATCGGAAGATGAGTTCTCGATAGAGCGTCCACAATGAACATCTGCGTCCCTGGTAAGTACACAAAAGCTATGTCGTGTTTTAGGAGCTAGGTAAGTAAAGCTGAAGACGTCGAGGGACACTGTGCATCGGTTTACTGGCTATCACATAAGCGGCTTATGTCACTATACACAGTGTTCCTCTTTCCAGTGTTATAAAGGTTAATTCGCTCCATCGCACAGAAAACGACGGGCACTTTCTCTGTCTGTTGATAACACTGTTCAGTCACCATGAGCGCTGATTTCAAATTTCAAGATTTTACCATTCTGCATGAGATTGGTGCCATTACCGCTCTGCTTACCTTTTCCCCAAATTTACTTTAAAAGTTGTGTGTCATTCTTCAGATGAACATCATGCTTCCAACAGGTCTCGGGAAATATAGGATCAAATAATTCGACATGACATTTAGACGACTAACAGCTTTGACGACAATAGGTTTTGGCGTCTCCTCTAGTGTCTTGATTTTTCTGAGGTCGATGTTTATTCCTTTGGAAGTCAAAAAGTGCTAGGAAACAACACTTCCGGTTTCCGGAGCTCAAATTTCTCCGGTTTGAGATGTATGTTATTTAAAAGCAAAGCAACAAAAGTGGTGCAAAGTTATGTCATGTTCCTGACCGTTTGGGCCGTACATAAGCACATCGTCCGCTACACACGTCACGAAGTCGTAATCATTTACAGCTTGCAATAACCACTTCTGATAAATTTCACTGGCATCTTTAAACATAACGGTAAACGTAGCCTTCGAAAATGTCCGAACGGTGTGGCAAACATCGTTAATGAACTGAATTCGTCGTCTAGGAACAAGTACCAGAACGCCGATGATACAGCAACCTTAGTGAATTACTTTGCCATAGTCAAACACAGAAGGAAAGCTAAAAACAAAAATACATTGAAGATGTATATTCCCCATGTTACATGAGGAAAACGTTGGCAGTCTATAGTGTCCACCACATAAAGCTACACTAAACGGCTTAGGATCTACAGTGCATTTGAGAAGAGTCTTTCGTTTTTGCTCAGTCGCCGCGCTGGTCAGGGGTAGATTGCAGCGCACTAATTTGCCGACCCACCAATGGCATGTAAGTCTACTGTATTTACTCATCCACGCATGTCTGGGGGTGTGAATACGACGTGCGGACGCATTGCGGTGCATGTGTCCTTGAAATATGTTAATGACCCTCGTCGATTACGACAAAGGCCAGCTCAGATTGGGTCGATGCCGACGTTTTTGGCTGGTGGTTTGCAACATCTCGACAGCAGTGCATAATGCACTGGCTACCGTGTTCAAATGTTGATGGCGCTTCGACAGTTGCTTAATGTTATCCCAGCAAATGATAAAAGGGTTAGTGACAACGCTGTTGTAGACTGAATGTTACCTTCACATAAACCACCTTAGCAAAATAAGAATTCGTAACAATTAGGCGGTGAAAATATGAGATGCTACTTCTGCATAAATGAGTCCGGAACAATGTCTACCAACTACTGGAGGCTCATCGGATCTATTTGCAAGTGCGCGGCCGCCTAAGGAGTTAATTCCAGCAGAATACAGAAATAAAAAGAAAGCTGAGTGCAGTGCCTTTTGAACAGATTTTATCAAATCTCATTTTATTCCATCAGCTTGGAGAATTAAATCAAAATCAGTTTCGCAATGCGCACGAGAAGGAATTTTACAGTATTGGTATGGTAAAAGAATCCTAAAGTAGATAAAGAAGCGTTTAGGTCAAATCTAATCACCCATTTTAGAAAGAAAGGTGATGGAAGAATCCAGCGCGTACGATGCATTTATTTGATTAGGCCAGTCTGTTTACGGCTGAATATTCAAGCGTTGTTGGTGTATTAAGCATTTTATTGACTTGACTTGAGTTCCCCGCCTTGGCAGACTTGAATTTTTAAATATTCCTTATCGCCCAGATACGTATCCGGCCAATTTGGAAAACCTTAATATGACATGGTACTCGAATTTTTGGTATTTTAAGTATCCATGGAAACTGTGTAAATAGATCACTGAGGATTCACGTTCAACCGTTTGTTCCACGGTCATGACACATTCATTAGTTGCGAATGACTTAACAAGCGTAAAAGTATTGCCCATTAGTTAATTTCCGGTGGCCGGTGGGACTCTTTTAACTTCCGATATAATTCCACGGGATGTACAGCTGAGCGGCTAATCGTACTCCCACAACGACCGAACAACAACAGATCATGGTGACGTGCTGGTATGGATTTGTTTTCCTATTTCGTTAGACTGCTGCTACCAAAAGAAATGCGGATGTTCTACGTGTGCCCTAAAGCTCGATCCACCTGAGTGTTGGCGAAATGTGGGTGGGTGAGATTTACTGTTTTATGTGAAGCTGCCGTTTGCACTAGTTGCAAAATACCCAAGACAAAATGAACCGTAATCGCTTTCAGCTCATACGTCCTTTTGACACGTCAAAGAAATAGAACAAGGGTTCAAATTCCCTACAGGCCTAGTGATCTGGAAGCAGAGAGTGCGGAGATGATATCTGAGATTGGGGCAGCACTACACGTATGCTGGTGGACTCGCACCAAACCGCAATCAGATCCCTCATGTATGAATTTGAAGTTGACGAGCTGCTAACAACTTGTCGTGGAGTGTGAGGCATGAATCCAGTAATACCAAGTGAACATCCAGTGGCCCTAGCTTGGCGAAAGCTGCTGCTGTCACACTCGCTTCCATAGCAGTCATCCTAGAAATACTGTAAACTGGCTTCCATGAACTTACCTGAGCTACAAATCAAGTGGACTGGTCACTACAGCAAGATTCATCTATCGAAGCAATATAGGCAATCCTAAAGGAGTATGGAAAACGATTGTGCGCAAGATCCGTAACCCTCAATTATCAGATGGTTGCACTAATGAAACTAAAATGGTTCGACAAGTATATTTTATTTCATTAGACATTGACGTGTACTAAGGAATAAATACAGTCCGATGGGTTCTGCCGCCGATTACGTGGTGTCATAATCATGGCTGATTTCACGCAACAGCACCAGTGTTCAAAAATCCCAGCCACAACGAAGACGACCCACAAGAGGATCATTCATTAAGTGACGCTGCACTTGAGGAGTACAGATGACGGAGCAATGTTAAAGGGTTCAGCCGGGCAGTCCCTGACTTCCAGGAGGGACCATGCGTCGGCACTTGTGATGCATTTCAATTCCTTATTCACAAATATTTAGGAGGCGGTACAGAGTTTGATTTGTGTAGGCCCTGCCCCTTTTGACAGAAGAATTTCGGCATAGTAGATGCTCGCAAGATATTCATTGGTAATTGGCGGTGCTTCACATGCTATACCTAACGATTCGCATTTATTTGTCTGCTTCAAATCTGTGCGAATCATGTTCCACATTGAGATTGCGGGTCGCATTGTGGGTTTGGTAGCATCCACCATTTAAATATGCTTCACTACTTGTCGGTTTGACGCATGTCCTCGCAAACCGTTGCTGGTCAGGTTTTAGACTAAGATGAGAACATTGCAGAATGCTGAACTGGAAAAACCAGGTTAACTTGACAACAAAAGTAATTCGATGGCTTATCAGTTCGTCTTCATTTCGGAAGGAAGAAGTGATCGTTGGAGACAATGAGATGAACGCTTATCGAACCATTAGCAATTTGTAGGTCTGTCGAAAAATGCAAGACTTGATAAGGCGCAACCTTAACAGTTTATTTGTAACCAGTCATACGGATTAAAATATTCACCATACTTAATTGATTGTCACTTTCTATCTTTGTCTGCTATTCTATGTTGCTCTCATAAGTTGATCTCGCAGTCCACTGTTACGTTAATTCTGATGCAATTGATGTATTGCTTAGTTTTGAATAATTTTATATCCATGGAACCCGCAGTTGAAACACTTTAACAGGTAGACAGTATACTTGTCCAAGTGTAATTGCTTTCCAGGAAATTTCTGTTCAGTCTTTTAGATCTACTGGTGTTGACCCTTGCAAAACCCTTGCCTGTACACAAATTCATAATCCGAACAAATGCATAACTCCCTGATAGCAATTGCAGGAACCAAGTGGGGTGCACGCTGCCTAATTTGTATAACAGTGACCGTGACGGTGTAACATGAAAGGCTGACAGTATCGCTCAATCTCTCAGGAAAACGTATTTGTATATCAAACGAAATGATTGTTACATGCTGCCGTGTATGCCAATTAAGGAACTACTCGCTGCACGTGTTTGTGGATAAGGAATGTTGATGAAATCGCATTGTATGCGTCATTTCACAGAAACGATCGAGGAGCTGTGTCTAAGCTAAGCCTAAGAAGATGCCATCAATTGCACATAATCGCACCCTGTCTGTGTATTCCAGAACCAGCTTGGGACAAATTTGTGGGCACGTTCAAATCCCTAGTCGCGAAGGCATCAGAACCGAAAGCTTTTCATCCTCCCCTAAAAAAGAAATCTTTTCAGAGAAGCCGAACACGAAAATATATGGTCTTGAGGGACCGGACTTGGCATGGTTATAGAAACAATCGCAGTTCAGAAAATTGGACGGTGTACGCAACTCAGGCCGACGACTCTGTGCACTTGGTGCGTGAGGACAAGTGCACAAAGTAGCAGTTTGATCCGGCGTAACATTCACTGCGGAAACGGTACTGAAAATGCCATTACCCTCCTACACACAGATCTCTTGGAGTGGACAATAGCCACCCCAAAAGCACTAAAGGTAACAATCACGCACCTAGCCGGATTATTTCAGCCATCTCTGGACTGCAACATAGCTCGGTCAAAGTGGAAACTAGGTTTCATCAAACCTATTCACAAGGGAGCAAGTCGGTACCAGCCTGCCAATAACCGCCCGGTCATCTTCTCCCGGTGTTCGCCAAAGTTATGGAAGAAATTCTGGCCGACGCATTGACGGGCTATTTGGAATGCCATGGTATGTTTATCTACGATCTAGCGATTACGGTTCATTTTGTCTTGGGTATTTTGCAACTAGTGCAAACGGCAGCTTCACATAAAACAGTAAATCTCACCCACCCACATTTCGCCAACACTCAGGTGGATCGAGCTTTAGGGCACACGTAGAACATCCGCATTTCTTTTGGTAGCAGCAGTCTAACGAAATAGGAAAACAAATCCATACCAGCACGTCACCATGATCTGTTGTTGTTCGGTCGTTGTGGGAGTACGATTAGCCGCTCAGCTGTACATCCCGTGGAATTATATCGGAAGTTAAAAGAGTCCCACCGGCCACCGGAAATTAACTAATGGGCAATACTTTTACGCTTGTTAAGTCATTCGCAACTACTGAATGTGTCATGACCGTGGAACAAACGGTTGAACGTGAATCCTCAGTGATCTATTTACACAGTTTCCATGGATACTTAAAATACCAAAAATTCTAGTACCATGGCATATTAAGGTTTTCCAAATTGGCCGGATACGTATCTGGGCGATAAGGAATATTTAAACATTCAAGTCTGCCAAGGCGGGGAACTCAAGTCAAGTCAATAAAATGCTTAATACACCAACAACGCTTGAATATTCAGCCGTAAACAGACTGGCTTAATCAAATAAATGCATCGTACGCGCTGGATTCTTCCATCACCTTTCTTTCTAAAATGGGTGATTAGATTTGACCTAAACGCTTCTTTATCTACTTTAGGATTCTTTTACCATACCAATACTGTAAAATTCCTTCTCGTGCGCATTGCGAAACTGATTTTGATTTAATTCTCCAAGCTGATGGAATAAAATGAGATTTGATAAAATCTGTTCAAAAGGCACTGCACTCAGCTTTCTTTTTATTTCTGTATTCTGCTGGAATTAACTCCTTAGGCGGCCGCGCACTTGCAAATAGATCCGATGAGCCTCCAGTAGCTGGTAGACATTGTTCCGGACTCATTTATGCAGAAGTAGCATCTCATATTTTCACCGCCTAATTGTTACGAATTCTTATTTTGCTAAGGTGGTTTATGTGAAGGTAACATTCAGTCTACAACAGCGTTGTCACTAACCCTTTTATCATTTGCTGGGATAACATTAAGCAACTGTCGAAGCGCCATCAACATTTGAACACGGTAGCCAGTGCATTATGCACTGCTGTCGAGATGTTGCAAACCACCAGCCAAAAACGTCGGCATCGACCCAATCTGAGCTGGCCTTTGTCGTAATCGACGAGGGTCATTAACATATTTCAAGGACACATGCACCGCAATGCGTCCGCACGTCGTATTCACACCCCCAGACATGCGTGGATGAGTAAATACAGTAGACTTACATGCCATTGGTGGGTCGGCAAATTAGTGCGCTCCAATCTACCCCTGACCAGCGCGGCGACTGAGCAAAAACGAAAGACTCTTCTCAAATGCACTGTATGCACAAAAGCAAAGCACCGTTCTTTGCGTAGCAATCGCGACTTGACTAACCCGGTCTTCCGCTTAGCCGACACTGGCGGTTACGCCCAAATGCATCAGGCTACTTATCACGGTGGTGAACTTGTCACCTAAAGCAAACAAAACATTTCTTGCCGGTGGCGCATTCGTCCTATTTACTGATCCAGTGACAAATGAACGGGACCTTCAAAGCTTCCCAAACCCACGGTAAACACGGACGGATTTTGTTTACCAACATCTGTCCCCGCTTCACACTCATGCACGAAACGAACATGGTTAAAATTTGTGAAGCTTAGACACTGGATGGAAGCAGTACGGTTAATCGGCTTGAGATCTTCCTCCACGAACAAGAATTCCAAATTATGTGAAGAGCCGCCTTAAGACTGATTGCATTGATTGTGACCAAACCTTTAGTTTGGAGCTTGGAACAGTTCCACATGCGCAATGATCCCTGATCAGGTCGTACTCGGATTTCTGGGCACTGCTTCACAAGTATTTATTTGTTGGTAGCACCTGTGTCTAACTTGAAGCACACGATTTCGTCGCCAACCAGTACAATTGCGTAGAAGCAATTCTTTGTTCTCTTCCCCGCGACCAGTTGCTGATTGAATGTTCAGAGTCGGTGGAGTTGTGTCACGATTGAGTGCATTCATTTGGAAGACCGGCAACATCGAGTAAATGCTTCGTCTGACACATTGGGCACAAATTCGGCTGCATCGCTCACTATCCTTTGGGTGTCGCGTGTCAGTGATTTTGCAAGTTTCTTTTGTCTTAGTAGCAAGCTTCGCAGTTTTGTTACGCAGTCGGGATACGGCACAGAGCTCTGCAAGCGATGGCAACCGCAATTTCTGGTTATGTTGTGTAGTTGACGCTTCACTGAATTTATACCAAGCATTGTGTGGGCGAGAAATGACTGCCGTAACAGCCGTCTGCTGAAGTTTACATCATAGATCCTCTGCACGATTCTATCTCGGATAAGTCTGTTAACCATAAAACTGCAAAAATTAAAAGATCGAGTCAAGATTTTCAGTTCCGTAAAATGGTTCTCTACGGATTAGCTCGGTCACCTTTTAATTAAAATTGAGAGCGCTGATAATTCTCATTAGTCTAGCCGTCGCATGAATCGGAGAATTTTGGAATGATTGTTTCCAGATTCACTGCGTCTTCGTCCTTTTCCTACTGCATGGTTTCCAGAAGGAGGTCCGCTTTATCTCTGATTGTAGGTCGATACATCACCAGGCTGTATGTCATCCATTGCTTATACGGAAACACCGGTACGTAGGTTGCTTATAAAGTGTGCTGGAACGTGCTTGTCTAGTATGCCTGTCTAACTGAACTGGACCATAGCGCTAGTTAGTCTATGAAGAAAATCCGAAGTATCCAATTTCCTAAAATTTGTAGATGACAACAGAGTGCAGAGCGGAATCCCAATTCTATGTGTAGAAGGTTATCTTGCGTTAACCAAAAAAGAGACGGCTAATGCGCTTCAGTACCAGTTTACCCTCTCTCTCCAGGACGAACTTTCATCAGCCAGCTTTTAACGCAGCTCCCCACATCCTTAAGATTAGACCATAAATCGCTTAGTGCATAAAATGTAAGGGGGAGACTGTTTTACTCTACGTGCGCAGGTTTGACTGCGCGAAAAATAGAAAAAATACAATAAATTCAGCCGCATAAATATGGCGGGATCGCTATCTCGGTTTTTTCAGTGCAGGTTCCCACAATATGGAAACAAAATATTCCCACCTATTCACAAAGTGTTAATCGTGCGTAGTCTTTGAATACCGTCTAATCACTCTCCACCCAATGCTATCTAAACGTATGGAAGATATTATCGCTGTGGTGCTCATGTGGTTCTTTGAGTGTAACAGCATCTTATTTTCACAGCAGCACAGATTGCGCCGAAATCTGTACTGTACTACAGACTTGTTTCTATTTGGAGCAAACTGGACGGAATCAGTTGATGCCAGAGTATGAGTCGACGTCGCTTATCTGAAATTCTCCTAAGCGTATAGCTGCCCGGACCACTGCACGTTCCACAAACTGCGAAGCTATGAAATCGGTGATCCTTTGCTCGGTTGGATAATCAAGTTCCTGTCTCAATGCCAAACGAATTTGTGAGTATGCAGGTTCATTTCTGACCCTGTTGTGGTGTGCTCCAAGGATCAGGTCAGAAACCACGTTTATTCCTGGCTTCAATCAAAGATTTTGTTAGTATGATCCAGCTAGACTTTCTTATATTTGTCAAGATATGGCATAATATATAGACAGTAGAAAATTACGCTGTAACGCAGAAAGCGCTTGACAGAGCCGATAACCGGTACCAGTTTCACTTGACGTAAACGAATGTGTGAGCGTCAGCCATCAGCCTGCCTATTAATACCCAGTTGGGGGCCAGCAATTGCAACACCCTCCGCAGGAACGTTATCCCGTGGTAATCGCGCCGGATAACCTTGGCTCAGCGAAGGAGACTAATGAAGCATTAAGAAGATCCAGTCAGAAAACTTGGCTCATAATGATGGCTTTTGGAACTCGCGCAATCTATCTTTTGCAAAGGTTCTATGCGTACTTGTGGCTTCACGTGTAACACGTGACAAGATCCTGCCAGCGTTGTAACAAAACTATCTGACACGCGTTACGTACCACAACTTAAGGTGACGAAAATATTCAGAGGAGTGTTTCATCCGCCTACCAAGGGAAGCTGCATGTGCTATGACGGTACAGTGGTGAACGTCATCGTCATGGAGGAGAACTCGTTATGGTTAACTTAATACCAACGCTTGTCTACATCGGTCGGCCGTCATAAACAATACCTAACTGAGAGGCCATCAGCTTAGTAGCCATGCACTACGGCCAAATTGATAGCCAGTAAAGACTTTTCTTTCTCCGGGTAGCCCGAATTTGGAACCATTTTCCAACTCACTTCCTTTATTCCTCCTTAATAAAGTTTATTAAAGAACTACTGGGTTGAACTCTATCCCGTTCGCATTACGTGGCATAGTCCATTTCCATCGGAAGATGCAATAACACAAACCAAACAATATGCTCACTAGCCCTCTCCGTTAAGTAGCCGTGAGAGACCAGAAGAAAGTTTATTTGATTAACGCGATAAGTCACCTTCAACCCGAGTTTCTTATTTCCTTATAATTTTAATTATTTAATACCCTTACTCCGGCCCTTCTACGGGACTTTCGTGCACTCGACATTCTGCTCTTTATAAATCACCGATAAATGGTCATTGAATTTAGACAACATGCTCCAGAATTATTTCTATGGCAGCTAATTCATTTGGTGTTTTTCTAGGAAATGTGACAATGAGGTGATATGTTCGTTTGTGACAACATCTGAAAGTTTACTAAATTGGAGCAGAACTACTTACGTCTGAATCTTCATGCCACGTCACGCCTTACCACAAAGTCCATTTGCTTTCTGTAACAGCGAACGTACTTAAGAATTCATTTTGGTAGAATTCACCTCATTCTCTTTTTTAATGTGGTTTCCATCGTACTTTCAGCGAAAATTGTTAATAGTTTAAGTAAGTAAGATTATGTAAAGTTATGGTGTTTTAATGACCCGTATCAAAATCATGGACCATATATCCACTGAAGAAAAGACGGAAGTTTAGTAAAACAGAACTAAAGACTTTGAGGCGAAGATTGAGCGGGTGTGTTCAATGAGGCAAACTTATAGAAGTCAATATATCAGAGTTTTGCAATGCCTGTATTTTCTCGTTCAAATAGCTAACTTTTTTAATCGATTTCACTAGGTTTTGAGGCAACTTAGAGGTTATAATTGCTCATTATATTATGTTTCTCTATAGACACTTTTCCCCCGATATTATTGTGATGGCTAAGCCGGAGGATGAAATAAGCATCATAGTCGATTGAGAACTGTCCATGAATGTTTGGAATCATCTGCGTTTGCAGCCATTTGGCAGTGAGTAGCGCGGTCATCAAAACACACCTTATGAAGCTTACATTAGAATGAGTGGCAGAAAGCCATTCCGCGCGCAGTACAAATTTGGCTAGAACTATGCAGCAGGAATCACTTTAAGTGTACGTTTTTACACTTGCGGTCATCACGAAACACATCATGATGTGATCCACTCGAAGAGGTCCTACGTCTGACAGATGGAATTCTGTATCATGTCAAGTGTCTGCAACTATGGTGGAGATAACGTCTAAGATTGGCACAAAAGGATGTGACTAAAGGCATCAGTTCTAACCATTGATGTTACTGCCAAGTGGTACTAAGAACCGAGCAGTAAGCCACTGCATCTCCTCTGAGTAATGCGCTTTGCCGTTCAAGCAGAAGTGCGCAAATGTAATACTGTGGTACCTGCGGCCGATTTGCTTCTAAGGAATATTTTAATTAATATTTTTACCATTGTAGCCAGCAGTTATATCAATCTAACTTGGTTGGTTGGTTGGTTAAATAAGTAGAATGAATGCTAACAGCTTATTTCATACGACTTTTTCTGAGATGAGTTGGCTTTATCCACTGCACGAATTGTTAATTTTGCTTGCATGCTGTTGATGTGGCCGAGTAGATATGGAGGAGCCTATAATTGGTCTATTTATAGGAGCTAACTGTATCGTAATGCACCAAGTCGGTTTACAGTCACTCATTGTCCTCTACGTTGGCTTCACACCGTCGAAGTGCAAAGCGTTCCTCCAAGATTGGTCTGGACCGACCCTTACGCTGACCCTTGGTGGGGATCAGGTAGAAGTCGTTCAAAAATTAGACTACCTGGGAAGTTTTATCAACGCTCGTGGGATTAAAGATGAGATCACGAATCGTGTAGCAAAAGCTCGGGGCGCTTTTGCTAACCTTCGCCATTTATGGCGCCGGCGCGACATCACTCTTGCCCTGAAGGGTAGAGTGTACAACGCAGCGGTAGGTTCGAACCCACTGTACGGGTGTGAAACCTGGCCGCTTAAAGCAGCGGACCTGAAGAGGCTAGTTACGTTCGACCACCGGTGCCTTCATAATTTATCTCACATCTGGTAGGAACACTGCGTGAGCAACGATCGTGTTCGACGCCTCGTTTACGGCACAGGAAAAGGAACTGAACCGCTCAGCACCGTTATTTCACGCATCAGGCTCCGATGGCTGGTCCACGTGTTACGCATGCCAGCCCCCCCCGACTGGCGCGACGTGTGTTGTTTGCCCGCCGGGGATGTGGATGGAAAAAGAGGAGGGGTGGCCAAGCGATGACTTGGTCCAGAGCAATGAAGGCCCTCACTTCTGAGCTGGCCTCGGTTGGAGCGTCGCGGCTCCATGGTTAGGGTCCGAAAGACGATAAACACGTTTGGTTGGACACACTTGCTGATATGGCTAGGAGCCGACCTCAGTGGCGTTTGTACTGTGAGTTTCTTTGTCCCACCCCATCCCTCTTAGCCTCCCCCTCCAACCACGATCTCATTATTTAGCCTTATATAATTTTGCATAGTAATTTTTTGGTGTATAGCAGCCGGCTGATAGCTTACCGGAACGATGCCCATCCTTTACCGGTAGCTCAGCCAGCTTGCACCAGTTGCTTTTTTTTCTCCTTTTTTTCTCTGTATTGCGGCGCAGTTGCTGAGATGTTCCCCACCCCTGGCTAACGTGTAGTATGACGCTGATGACCAAATGCTATCAGTTTCCCTAACTTTTGGTCTGTATTAGTCAAAAATTTTGATGCATTCAACGTCAGAATGAAGCATTTCTTAAATGTTTTATCTGGCATATCTAGCGGTTTTCGGATTCTACTTCACTCAGTTGGTTTTGAAAGCAGTACCGTTTCATGATTAATAACAGAAATTTGATTCACTCTAATATTCGTTCACTTTGACAGTGAAGACCGCATTATATGTTCTAGGGTACGTGGGCGCATGACTTGCCATGAGTGAGAAGCGAAATGCAGGATAAGATACCTGGGGACTACGAACGTCATGATTTACTGCTAATGATGTACTCAAGGGATAGTGTTCGCGATTATCTAGATATCATATGCTGAAGGCCTACCCCACTTATCTGCGCCCCAATCAAGTATGAGATACTGCAACTTCGCCGTAGTGTTATGAAGGACAGAGTGCATCATTTGGTGCGTTCAAACTGGTCAATGGAGTCACGACTGCTGTGTTCGATATATGTTTCACTGTCACATGCATGTATGGCTACGAATAGCTAAGTTGTTTACACGTATTTTCTCAGGATTATTTATCTATGGATTTTCCGGTAACTGGAATTGTTTTCTGGGAATTTTAGCAACATTCATCGTTGTCAATGACTGCGTTTCTTACATCATATATTGAGTGGCATCTTTCCTCCTATTTGGGTGTTAGATTTTGCGGGTCCTACCCTTAAAGTCTGCACTAATTTGGCTTTACTTTTTTAAACTGCCAAGGAAATCACTTTGCAGTTCCTGTGCGAATACCGTTGGACAGACGACAATTGACGCTACGTGTTTTGCTTGCTGTGGAAGTTTGTGTGTTCGCATGTCTTAGTAACTACCGAATCTGATCATATTCTGCGTTGCATACAACACAATTGCATTCAAGCTTTCCACCACGATTGTCGAGGTTGCATGCAGCAAAGAAAGCGCATAATATCAACTGATGAAAACCATTAATAAAATTTTTTAACTTTAAGCCTTTCTAAACAAATCGTCACGCGATCTGTTCTGGACTCTATACGAGGTTGCTTTTTGCTCAACCGCCTCTTTGCATTCCTCTGACAATTCATTATCTCACGATCCTAATTTTTCCAGCAACACCAAACTAACTGAGGCTAATAATCCATTGACGCTGCGCTAGGCTAGCTTTGCTGACTTAGACGAATGTAAATTCTGAACAGGAATTAAAAGCTCAAAGACACCAGAAGCAGCAAAACGCATAGAAGCTTCCAACTGCTGATCAAATACAAGCCAGGTCGTGCAAGGCTCGAAATAACCCTCATACTGAAAGAACCGCTTCAGATGAAGAGGCAAAATGAAATGATATTTCACCTGCCTGAGTCCACCCACAAAAGTTCTTTGGCACCGTATGATCGTGAAGCAGACATTGTACACAGCCTAGTTAATAAGCTCGTCGATTCGGTATTCATCTAACTCTTTATAGCTATCAAAGCACACAGTCAGTGAATTATTAGCCTCAGTTTGTGCTATCTCTCTGGAAACATTAGTTTAAGAAGGCCATGAATTATCAAGTGGAAGATAATGGGAAGAAAGCTGGGTTGAATTTAAACTAGTTTCCGTGACGGCATGTTTTGAACTACTCGTAGGTTAACATTTTTGTCAGCGATCTGTATTGGTGAACTTTATACTTTCTAACTTTGCCTTCGCTTGAGATAATCAGTGAACGACATTAAAAAAATTCATGTTGAATGTAACGAAGAAATGATACTAATCGGTAGGTAAACCAAAACACGAAAGGTGAAATTTAGTACGGCAATCAAAGCACGTAAGATCATTTGCCATGTGCTCAGTTATTTTCAAACCGCAACCCTCGGGGTGCTTTATTATGAACTTTTGATAATGGCGTAAGAGTGAGCTTACATGGAAAGACATCGTTTTTACGACAGAACCCCAAAATCTGCGGAAAGGTATTATACGAAGCATGAGCTAGGTATTGCAAAATCATAAATGAAACTGAAGGATGTCTGAAATTTCAAGAAACTTGTTCCAGTTTGCTGATAATTCAACACAAGAAGTTTCTGAGTACGCAGGCACAGAAAAACAACCGCTAACCACTTATGAAATACGTTAATTTTGTGTTATCAAAATTGTATTCAGCCTGGTTTTATAATCTAATAAAACACTTTCATGTAAATATGTTCTATTATTTTGAGTTCCAGGCTTCTTCGCTATACATTGTCGTCCTGGTCCGTTAGTAGTGCATTGGTACTTCCAGGTAATAATGTTTTATTGCGCTTTAAATTAAAGCAAATACTCTTCTTCACCAGTGTTTCATCCAAACCTTGTGGATGCGGCATACATGATATAGAGTGAACCAACGAAGTTAAAGTAGCTTTTGTCTGAACCTTTGCACGTACGTATGGCGTCAATTCCGGATACTTTCTATTGATACTGGATTTACCACTCTGGCTGTTCGCATATGTGGTCATTTTGCCTAGAAGTAACGCAGGCGATTGGGCTGATGTAGTATTTAAGTAGCGGGTACCAGCCTAGGCAATGTTCTGTCAGGGGCATTTATCAGATCCGGTCAAAGTTTTTGAATTGATATTCAATTAGTAGGCTGGGGGTAGGCAGATGGCTATCATCGATTTCTTTTTGCATTATTTTCCCAGGAAATCCAACCAACCAGTTCTTGACATCATCAAATATTGGTCCTATGTGTGCGACAGATACTTCAATGGGTTGATATCTGACTAAAAATCTAGAAAAAATTGTAAAAACGCGCGTTTAACCCTTTCGTCTAAGTAGAAATATTCTGTAAATGATATGAAAATTTGGAGGACCTCGGATGCATACCTTGGAGTGGAAGCCTCAAGATATTTGTCATCCCCATTCACGTTGCGTCGCCAAGGCAGCGCGTGGCAAAAGGTGATTTCCAACAAGCCCATAGATGCAGCGTAGTGCAGTATAACACCATAACGCTGAAATAAATGAATTATCCTTATCGTCATTACTACAAAATACATAGAAATATGTAGCCAGAACTGCTGGGAAACAGCCATACAAATAGGATTATTCAGGAAATTAAACGTGGATAATAGAAATAAGTATGCGACCTAGATGCCTCAAACAATGCCACTATATCTTTTCACCAGCATGTAATCAAACTAAGGATCGTGCTGGATGGCGTGGAATCGGTGAGACAGTAACCTTGTAGCCTTCATCACCCAAAGTCGCAGGCGGTCAGTAGTTTACAAATTACTCAGCATCGGCCATCAAGTATACGGATAATCCTGCTAAGAAATGGCAGCAAAAGTTGCACAGCTGCAAACCGCTAGACACGTCCTGTAGATTCTTGAAGCAGACAAAGCCTCTTTTAGGTATATTCTAGCGTGGAAAGCTCGAAGGCTCAATAGTATCTAGTTTAATAAGTGGTGACCTTAATGTTCACTGCAAGTGAATTTTGGTCACCTAGTTCCTTTCGTCACCCGGTTAAGAAAATAAGATTTTCCACAGTAAGCACCAACCGGACACACGTGGTACAAGCCCAAGCCAACGCAACCCATCCAATTGTGTTCGCTTCACTTAGAGATTCTCTCGGATATGGCAGTCAAATACCCACGGTACTCACATCTGATAAGCCTGATTTGCTAGCACGGCGCTATGACTGTATACACATTCTGCCGTCTGCTGATATCTCTGCAAAATCAGATACGACGAGGAGTAAATGTGATATCCCCTCGCGTGCTCATCTGAACTGAAATGATTATCAAATATTTTGTTACGGTTCCGAGAGTGCCATCATATCAGTTTGTGTTTGTCAAGATGTTGCAAAGCGATACGGGTTTAGACAAATATCAGTCAGGACACGGAACTCCTCATATGCGATCCGCATATTCCAACCCCCGCTGTGCTCGCAGAAAAAGTTTGTTCAATCTCTCTCTCTCTCTCACCGTCACCCCGACATCGGGTCAGGCATTGCGATTACGTAACCCTCAATCGATCTGTGTGCATGAGACAGCGGCGAACTATTCGCTGTCTAACCATTGACCGAGTCAGTTCAGAACAAATCCCCGAACCAATCACTATCCATCCCTTTGTACTTTAACCTTATATGATTGTACCGGCCCGTAGATGAATCAATGAAAACAATTGTTCGCCTCAGGCTGATGTTCTTGATGAATGATATGTATCCAAACCCAAACACCGTGGTTTTCAGGTCGACGAATATGAATGAGTAAAATGTGGAAGCGTGACGAGCCTGATCAAATATGCAAACTCGATGGGCAAACAAATGCGAGTGACGTCGGCACATAGGATAGGCATCGATTAAACATAGTAGACAAATGACGCATACAGTCAGTATTGAAGATGATAGCAATGAATCTCACGAACTCCTCCAGAGTTACCTGGATTGTTTTTATGCGTAATCAACGAGGTATGTACTCAAGTTCAACGCTGCCAAGTGCAAGGTAATTGGCATACGTCATCAGGTGATCAGCATGTGAATCGAACAGATAACAATGTACAGGTCTAACCAACCGACCACTGCTTGCTCAGTCGGATTATCAGATGTTCGACCAAGTAACATCAGTCACTGACAGTGGCACGGTAGTTATTTTCATTCTACTGGACATGTACAAGACCTTCGATGGTGTGCTACATAAATCTTTGCTGTCCGTCCTACACTGTTACGGAGTCAGCAATCCATTGTAAAGCTGGTTTAAAGCCTACCTAGTAGATTAGACACAGATGGTTAAAATAGGCCAGCAACTCTCCTCCACGTGAGAAGTTACAAACAGCTTAGTCCAACGAAGTGTCCATGGACCACTACTCTCCCTGATGTATAAACATATCATATGTGCGTAAATCAAACATGGAAGCTCATACCACTTTGCGGACGATATTAACCTCGTCTACCCATTTTCACCCGATAGCCTTGAGTCCGGCCTTAAGAACATACATGTGGATTTATCTGTGCTGGACTGTTGGAGTGAAAATCGGTCCATGATATAATCTATGATATAATGCATGACATAATCCGCTGGAATATCGCAAGTGCTTGTGTATGATTGCTGCATACCGGATGACTCCATCACTCTAGCAGTTAAAACATCCCAAATTCCTCTTCAGTTAGAGACTTGGAGTAATATATTCCCCAACGGTGAACTTCTCCGAACATGTCTCAAATCAGGTAGCAAAGGCAAGGCATTTAAAAGTGTGTGTCACTAAATCCTTCGTTTTACCTAAAGCGAGATTGGAAATGTCTAAGACTCTTGAGACCTATGCTGGAGTACCGCACAATTATCCATAACCAGGTGCGCAGAACCGATAGAAAAGTTTTATAAAACATTCAGCATACTTTCACAAAACTCTTTATTGGCCGGTCCAACACTATGAACTATGAAGACCGCTGTTGCCGCCTTAAACTGGACCCTCTATGGCTGCACTGCCTGAGACATTATCGAGTTCTCTTTTACAACCTTATACATTGCCGGATGTACATGGCCGGAATAGATGTTGTATTGCAAAATTCGATAATTTTCCTCAGGCATTTACAATTATGCGAAAATTTTCCAAGATATTCATCTCATTAGTTCACAAGCTACATAGCACAGCCTAGTCCGGAAAAGCACCATGCGCGTTTCGCCCCATTGAGGCTCGTCAGTGGTGCACGTTCCCTTGGTCCCCTACCGAGGATCAAACCTATGACAGCGAGTGGCGGATGCCAACTAGCCAGCATCTTAAGCCACTGAGCCATGGGGGACGTTGGCTGAGCTACCTAATTTGCTAACTAACTAGGATATAGCACCACCTATCTTCCACTATCACCGAGAGTGGCTAGCCTGCGATGTGATGACGTCCTCTGGATAGACGATATTTCCAGTTCTTATAAAACTAGGAGAAGATAATTGGATATTATAATACTCGTGGGTGTCAGGATTTTTGAATATAATCGTTCAAGGTACTCATCCCGTTAGTTCACAAGCTCCACAGCACAGCATAGTCCGGAAAAGCACCAAACGCGTTTCCTCCTATTGGGGCTAGTCAGTGGTGCGCATTCCCTCGTCCGCTACTTGGGGTTCGAACCCATGACTACCCAGGACTAACCGTGAGCTTTGACGACAAAGTAACCATTTCTTGCTTGTTATGCTTTCCTTTCAGCGTTTCGGGTGTGAAAGCGAGTTAACTTCACCACCTGACAGTATTGACTGATCTATCGATTGGCTCATTGAACTTTCGTTAAACTGTGACCTAACCATTCATTACTGCAGCTTTGGATAGCTTATCGAGTGGTACCAATCTTTAGCATAATTGAAAATGCCTAAGGAGAATTTTCGAAAAGAAATCTCTTCGCAGAAACTCTTTTTCTAATTTATGAATGGGCATACTACACGAATTGCAAATTTCCTCAACCTATCCCAGAATAAATATGGGTTATTCACTACCCGTAAAATAGGGGAACTTAAAGACCCGCTCCAACATCTTCCTGGTAAGATGTACTCCCATATGTAACTACCTACCACTGAAAGTAGGGGTAAGTGGATCAAAAACGAATTTAAACCATCCTGGGAGTTTTTCTCATCATGAAGAACATAACGAAAAGATTCGGTCTTCAAATATCTACTGATGTGTTAATTTCATTATGTCCAAGTAATACGTGACCTATAATGCAGGTTCACCACACTCCATCATACACTAATTCGATACTCCAAAATTCCACCTTTGTAGTCCTACTTCTAAGTGGAGAAACAAAAAGTGTATCTCTTGCTTCATCTGTCCTTCGTAAAGTTTAAATATTATCTATGCTATGGTATCCGGATAATTTGCGTCACCTAGTGCGCATTGAAAGAAGCCAACACATTAGTAGCGCTAACGGTTATTCTAAACTTCTGCAATATTTTATCACACCCAATAATGTGACATCCCACAACGCTGCGGGACATGCTATTTGGCTACTTATCTCTGATATTTCTACCTCCTAATCTAATTATTTTATCTTTTTCTCATGTTATTCTGTTGCTCACGAGTGGGCTGTTCTCCAGAGGTGATGGTTTGAAGCTTCTTAGCAACATGTATACCTACATCAAAAGATCTGCTGGTGAATAAATGTGTTCGGAAATTTAAAAAATAAACAGTCCAATCTGAACTCCTGTTCACACACTTAATGACGTATGACGCCAACCGGTGATCCCGGTCATCATACACGCAATAAAAATTATGAATATCGAAAGGGATGACTAAATGGTGAATAAAATCGGTAGTGTCCAACGTACTTTTAAATCACACCGACACATGACCAGATGAGGCGTGGAGATGCAGGTGAAACCTCTCGAGGGGCTACCCCGCACTGAAGCATGTCCCCGGGAGACGGTCCCATAAATAACCGGTTTCTTTCACTTGTTCTTTCTTACCCTACTTCATTCTGCATTTAACCTATTGTGCTCCTGGTTCCTAGTTACTTCATCTCTACAGCCCTACTGTCTTATCGAGATTTCCTATTAACTTATTCCTAAGACCATAGCCTCGCTTTTGGTTGTGATGTTTTTCCTCTCTATATCTACACGAAAAATCGGGTACACTTTTTGATCACTGTGTATTTAGGATCTTCTACAAGAATACGTTGCATTGAATAAGTTCCCCCATTACAGTGAATAGGCAGTTATTTCTTTGTCCACTTATCTGTTTAATCCTCCACTTCAATCATTAACTTTTCTGTGCATAGTGACGCACACCAATAAATATCCACCTACAAGTGAACGCTGGAAGGAATGCAACTGGACTCCTTCAGCAACTCAACGATCTGGCAGCCCAAAACACAACATGATTAGTCCAACTCCAGAATTAGATCATGGAATATCTAGACGCTAGGCCATGGCTTAACAACCTACGATGCGCATCCCGACTATGTTATTCGGATAAAGTAACTTGAGTTTTCTGAGCCACCGGAGTTACCTTCATATAGTCTTTCCCATATTTTCGCTACTCTCTAAGTTGTTACTCGCAAATAGCACCAACTGTATTATTACAGTCTATTAAGGTAGATTATGTATTGCTCGGCTGATTTTCATTGTTGACTATAACTGCTTCATCCTTTTCATACTCCCTCCGATCCGCCATCATGACACCATAAAGCTGCACTGAAAACAACCAAATGAGAATGTATGCGAACTGGTAGTGCACGGCGACAATTACGATGGGTCTCAATCCACCACATCGGTGAAGTACCTAGGCACCATGTTCACATACAATTTAGCTTGGTCGCATCATATGAACAAACGTTCATAGAAGCCAGGAGACTATCGTTCTACGCCTCAAGTATGCTAGCTTTTTTGTTTTAAACTCCCTTTATCATTGCCTGTGTTCGTCTACATTTGAAGCACTTCACCAGTAATTTTTCTTGGTATACTTAGGAACCTTTTCAGCTTAGACTCCAGATCGTTAAAAACACTTACCGGGATGTGACAGTTTACCAGCTGAATTTTGTCGGAATATTTGCGTCCACTCATGTTAGTTTTTGCAAAAAGGCCGGTGTTAACAGTACTTACAAACATGTCACTGCCTTCATTATGTATTATCGGAATGTGTATCGACCTCAGCAACCAAACAAAAGTACATGCCCACACACGAGATAACTATTCCTCAGTGTTTCCTTATCCAGAGCTACTTTCGCTCGACAATAACGATGTCGTTCTAGAAGTAACCAATTAATGTATTTCATAATGATATTGTGTGTTCTAGTTACTTTTCCTCCTATTTTGTCGCATTTATATCATGCTAAACCGATGAAGTAAATGTGTTGCAGCTGAATATTCACCCTTCCTTGGTGCATAAAACACTTTCTTCCTGATTTGCGAATCAGAAAAAAACGCTCATTAGTGTGGTCGGAGGTGTATAAGAGAATCAAATGTGAATGAAAATGTTTATCCAGTTGTGGCTACTATGGCTTGGCTGCGCTGCTGTATGCAACATACAAGTGTCGTTTTAAAACGTCAATAACGTGGAAGAAGAATGTTCTTTGGGGTGAATATCAAGTTTATTTATCCATGGTTGTATGACGTTTTGGTTAACGTCACATCGCCTAAGTCTAAAGATGAAAGCAATCAGCCTACTTGGCGGAATCTGTTGATTCAGAAATTTGACAGTAAGCCAGTGGGAATGTGGAAACCCACCGATTTTACTGAAACGGGTGCCATCTCATTATAACAGGTAACAGGAGTCCAATGAATGAGTTTGCATGAGCTTTAATCACCGGCCTATATGGTGGGGATATTCTTCAAAATACCCAAGGGTCTAGTAGGTAAGCAAAATTTCGCACCACATTGCGGCCTAGTCTCACTTTGTCCGAGTTTCTCCTTAGAACCTAATGCGTTTTTATCTGCATATTTAAGGTCAAAATAACATCATCATGTATTTTTGTAGTTGGTGATAGGTAAAGAAAGTTGAACCAATTTGCTGTAACAGACAGGTCTGTTATTTTAATGCAGAGGTTTCTGTCGGAGTATAACCATAAAGGGTGTGTCCCCCGCATGCTATATTGATCTCATCATTACCTTTGAATCTTATAATTCGGAATGATAATTGAGTTGTCCAAGGAGGAACAGCGCGACAAACGGTTAATTACTTACACTGTCAAGCAGTAACGTAACTGCTTGATATTTTGGCATAGCATCTATTGTTAACAGAAGATAAAGAGCCGCTTGGTGGCAGTAACCCGGCTCCCGACCAGCTTAATAAAAAAAACCGGCTGTAATCGATGGTGCAATATGATGTGCATAATAGCTTGTAAATCGACATTTCTTCTATATACGAAGTCATAAATTACCCTGATGTTGCGCGGCAACCTAGGTAATTATGGGACTGGCTTAAAAGACTAGTGAAAGCTAATTTTTACGGGATGGCCTCTGTCCAAAGGAAAATCCGCGCAACTTGGTTCAAGGTGTGCATCTGTGTGTTACCATAAAGATGAATTTAAGGTAGTGATTTATTACGCACATTTTTCATATATATAACTAGGTATTGAAACCGCCCAGGTCACCGATACTTACAGAGGGCCAGTTCCTTACGTTTCGCTAAAGAGTGGACGTCAACAGGTGTACTGAAATTGGAGTGACCGAAAATAAAACACAAGACGAATTTTAAGTGGAATGTTGCATTCGCAGAATAGCAAGGCCAGGTTTGTCCCTAACATTTTAGGTAACATCAAAAGCTCGTCAAATGAAGAACTATTGCAAACTGTCATTAAATTTTACTAGTCCTCCGGTGAAAACACACAGTGGATTTCCAAACTCTCCAGTTGTACACCAGTATTCCAGTTGAACGAAGAAGTGAACACTGTTTCTACGAAGCACTCAATTTTTACATACGCAGGTATTGTCTCAGTCTTCAAGTAAAACACTTTGCTGGCATTCGTTAAATGTTTTTGCGTTTAAATTGCTCTTGTTGTGAAGGAGTACAGAAGTTGAACAATTTTGTGCTAGTATTTTAGCGAAATGTAATAAATGGATTCAAGAAAATCCTTCTAATTGAGAGTTGTAACAGATTGCACGGTGCCATCACCTCACGTGATAGGAATGTGCAAACCTTTGCAACTGTTAAGGCATATCAAATGCCGTTGTCTCCCACCCCCGAGAAAATAGATGGTTAATCAGACCACAAAATCCTCTCCTCCCACAGATCTCTTGTTCACCTATCCTGGAAACAATGCAAATATAGTGGCAGGAAGCATACATGCAAGTAAAGCAAGACGACGCTTAAATATTTTTGATTAAACAGATGCAAAATGAAAGTAGGACAATTATTGCAAATGCTCACATCGGCATTATTCTTCCAATTCCTGCAAAAATTTGCAGCGCGGAAAATTTTGTTCTTATCCAATAACATCGCCATTATCCTACGAAACCGAAACACGTGTCTTCTGTTGACCGTAACCACTTGCTACTTTGCCTCCTGCGTGTTCGTGCAAATTGGGTTGTCAATCGCTGGAGCAAGACTGATCGCTTGTGTACCGATATTGTGCAGTCGCGCGCGCTGCGTTTTGCCTCCGGAAGTTGTCTGGGGGTCTATTCCCAGACTGTTGGTGGGCTTACACCCGGCGAACTATCAGTGTGCCAGGCATTTGTCTGTTCCTCACAAGGTGTGAACTTGAATATTTTAGTCAGATACATAGAAACAATTTCACTTTGCTAAACTATACAATCAAAAAGGCTAATTATTGTATTTAATCTACCAGTTCAAGGCCCGCTCCGTAGTTGTCTACCTTTAAAAATTTGATGTAGGAGAATCCGATAAAAATGTTAACCGAAAATCTGCATTGGGAAGATCATGCGAGATTAAACAAATCGGGCGATTTGTAGCAGTACTCTAAGATCAAGGAAATCCAATGACACAATATAATTTTTTCTGCGTTGGGCACAGCAGAATTAGGCGCTAAGTAAAAAGGGTATCTGGACAGCAGAAGAAGACGGAAGATTCAGATAAGGGGCATGTATTGGCGTCAATGTCATGCATAAAGCTTCGCCAAATCGTTTAAATTAGTGGCTTTGGATTGGAGAAATCGAAATGCATTCAATGACGCAGTCAGGCTAATCTCCAACAGAAGTCAACATCCTGGTGCATTGCCATCGAGATCTGGATTCCTTGATAACCCACAAACTGTACGTTCGACCCGCATAGTAGGGTTTGTTTTATGACCTTACATCGGCCGGAGGGACACCAACCACAAGGTTCGATTGGCACCAGCTGTTCTTCTGTATTTATTTTGGAAGTACCCAACGCAAACTGTTTGGATCAGAAACGCTTGTCGTGCCTTTGTTTGCTTCGCACGTAAGACATTGCGCATCCTCCGGAAGTCACATGAGTAAATCTACTCCTACAGCATTAAGGGTCGAGTACATATTGTTACTATATTTGCTGCTTGCAGCCGAGTGGAATAGTATGTGCTTGTAAATGCCAGCTTAATTATGGATCCTGTGAGACATCAATATTTGCCAATCCAAATAAACAATTCTCTGATACGGCGTAAGGGATAAAAATCCAGTGATCGCTGGCAGATTGTACCAGTCTTCCAACGGTGAAGAAGCAATCTTTCGCCTGATGATAAATACTGAAGAATTTAAGAGCCAGTCAGAATCTTGAAATAGCTACGAAGCTGTTTAATAAAGTTATACGAATTTAAAACCGTTGCTTTACTAGTCCCGTTGGCTAGTCTGTACGGATAACGCAATAATAATCGGCATAATAATAATGGTAATATTAATAATAATAAAATAACAGTAAGATTTAAAGCACAAAAATAAAGACTTAGCTTTTCCTCCGCGGAAGTCTTGAAATCCGCAGAGATTCACTGCACCCAAGGTTAATGTCAAATTAATCCGATAAAATCCAGGTGTAGAATGGAGGCGTAGCGCTAAGTGACAAACTGTAAGTGGATAAGTGCGTCATCCAACCGTCTTTTAAATACTGATAATTCCGGTGCAGAGACGACCGATTCTGGGGAGCGTTTCACCAGTGAGAAAAAAGAATGGAAAAGAAATTGCTGCGGGCACACCACACGGCTATATTATTTTAAATGTATTAATGTGTGACTCCTCAGGGTTGTATTGGTGCTGAGTTTCAATAACGAGCGGCACACATAGTGTGAGTCTTGCAGAATCAAATATGCCAAAATCAGATGGCCTCGTAGTATGCAATAGCGCTCGCTGAATAACCCCAAGCGTTGCAGCCTCTTCTGACATGATGGATTGCGCATTTTAATTACTGTCTTAGATGCTCGATATTGTAGCTCTTCTAGTGCATGAAGGTCCTGTTTTAGCCGTGGATGCCAGGCTTGAATTGCGTATTCGACAAGAGGGAAAACATGCGCACTGAGCCACTGACCGACTACTGTACGTTTGATAAGAGACGTTCGATTTTGCTCAGTCTCCTTAGATCAGCCGCGCAGGTCAGGGTGAGATTGGAACGCACTAATTTGCCGACCCAACAATGGCAGGTAAGTCTACTGTATTTACTCACCCACGCATGTCTGGGGGTGTGCATACGACGTGAGGACTCATCATGGGGCTTGTGTCCTTGAAATATATTAATTACCCTCGGAGCTTTTGCCACCGGTCAGTTCAGAGTGGGCCGGTGCCGACGTTTTTGGCTGGTGGTTTGCAACATCTCAACAGCAGTGCATAATGCACTGGCTATCGTGTTCAAATGTTGATGGCGCATCGACAGTTGCTTAATGTTATCCCAGAAAATGATAAAAGGGTTAGTGACAACGCTGTTGTAGACTGAATGTTACCTTCACATAAACCACCTTAGCAAAATAAGAATTTATAACAATTAGACGGTGAAAATATGAGATGCTACTTATGCATAAATGAGTCCGGAAAAGCTGTCGTTTGACAGACTACTCCAGTCACAGTCTTGATAGCAATTGCAGGAACCAAGTGGGGTGCACGCTGTTTCATTTGTTTAACACTGACCGTGACGGTGTAACATGAAAGGCTGACAGTGTCGCTCAGTCTCTCAGTCCCTCAGGAAAACGTAGGTGTATATCCAACGAAACAATTAGATCATGCGACGTAAAGAGGCTAGTCAGTTTCCACCATTGGTGCCTTCGAAGCTTGGCACATGTCTTGTGGGAAAACCACGTTAGCAGTGAGTGTGTTCTGCGTAGCGTATTTGGCGCAGGAAGATCGAGTGAACCGTTCAGCACCTTGGTATAATGCACATGAATCCGATGGTTGGGTCATGTAATGCGCATATCAGCACACCGATTCCCGCCTGGTGCGTTGTTTGCGCGCCCCGGTGTCTGGATAGTAGAAGAGGTGGGGAGGCCAATCGATGAATTTGTACAGGGCATGAAGTCACTCACTTCGAATCTGACGTCGGTTGGTCTTTCCTGGCTGTCGGGCTGGATTCAGAAGGAGGATGAACACATTGAGTTGGATACATCATCTGATATGGCGAGGGGCCAACTTTAAACGCAGTTGCGTTATGAATCTCCCAGTTTCTGCCCTCCCTTTAGCTGCCCCTTACATTAGCGACCCCTACCCAATGTGTAACGTGATTTTAACTTTGTTACAAACCTTGGATTTTTGTACGCCGGAATTTTTATCTCATATCTTTTCTGTACTGCGATTCCTTAGCTGAGGTGTGTTTCTCACCCGCGACTAACGTGTATTGATGATGCTAATGCCGTTAGCATTAAAATTCTAAACAATTTCAAATTCAAATATACTAGAAAGCGACCTTCCGTATGTGAGCCAATGGAATACGTCATGTGGTTATCTTAGAACCTGCATGGTCTAATTCATTTACTTACAAGGTGCTTCAAGTTTGACTGCTCTTGAGAAGTGTGCGCAAGCTTAGAGACCAGGCATTACTTGCAGTCTATCGAGCAAGCGAACCTGGCATATAATTTGGTCAGGTACTCAATTGATCCAAGCAATCCGAAAAGTAGGAATTCGTATGTCGGTAATCTTGGATGGCATGTGAGTGGTTGGATCTATTATTCAAGCTGAAGACGCTCATCAACTACGCGCATCCTCATGTGGAATACTGCACCTAGTCTTGGCAGCCCTGACAAACGCAAAACGTACAGTACTCTGCCGTGACTAACATGTTACTTGAGTGATCAAATTCACTGATGGGCAAGAGGATTCTTGATGTATGTTGCTGTTTCCTACCAGCTGCTCACAAGCCAGCTTAGTAAGAACCCTAACCGGAAAAATATCAGACGATCGTTTCGCAATATTAGGGCTCGTAATGTGTGACAATTTTCTGTGTACCCTGCAGGGGCTCCAACCCAGTGCAGCTCACACCAACTAGTCTGCATAGTATGACACCGAACCATGGGGGACAGATGCAGACCATCGGAAATTGCAGGACAACGGGGATATAGCACACCCTATCCTCCAATGCCATGCAGGTTGCTATCATTGCGCAGGACACTGGCTGGTTTTCGAGTTTACGATTTTTACTACAGAGTACCTATGTTTAAAGTTGAAGCCTGTGAGGGCGAATGTTTAGCTAATTGATGAGTAGGATGAATCTTTTATGTATGACAATGCGTCATCCTAGCTGCTTACAAGTCAGATAAGTCTAACCCCTCTCTATATAAGCACTGAACGATTGTCTTTCCCTATTGAGGTTTATGCGAATGTATGGCGGTCAATATTTTAATGGTCCGAATTTTGCATGACTTACCAGATCGTGAGGGTACTGAAATACGTTTCCCACCATCTTCAGCAATTTACAGCACGAAACATAAGTGCCCCCAGCTTAGGTTCGTCCAGCGTTATGGTGTTATGGAGCTAGCCTAACGCCGCGAAATGTGCATTGCGTTCAACTGAACTCAGCTAGCAATACTGTCACCTTACAGTGATTTAAACTGCGCAGACGACATCCTAGCTTTCCCCAGAACCACATGAGTTCTTATTTTTTCAACGGTATGTTCATCAGGACACTGCAATCATGCTGCAACTCAAGTACCTTGCATACAGTTAGATTTCTCTGTATGAATATATCGCGATGCTATGCGTTTGAACTATAAGCAAAAAGATGCTTAAGGCAAGATCTGCTTTTGGATGAGTCAGTAAACTAGCTCTTGCTACCTTCCAGTCGTCCTATTATCTGTCTATGTGCAACCGTGTATGGTAACGCTTTTCGTCTCCCATCTCCCTTTGCCCGCACAATGTCTGATAGCTAGGACATTTAGATGGTACCGAGCCGAATTCATTTGGCTATTATGCGCATGAACTAGTATCGGTGAAAAGTGTTTCTTCCTTTCCGACTAGGGCTTAGAACAGCCATAATTGTCTTCTTGAGCCTGATGGTGAGGCAACAAAATATGCTAGGGGTTACATCAACCCCCTTACATTGTGGTGATCTCATTTTTATGAATACCTCCACTAAGGTTTGCTAACATTAGCTAGACCTGTACACTTCACAAACCCGAAGAGCAATAAATATATTTTGGTTACGCTTCAAAACCTGCTGAAGCGCGGATGAATATTCCTCCCTTTGTGTAGCTCACGCATGCAATGCTATTCGAATTCTGCTGCTTTTTCCCCCATTTTCTCACTATTTTATGTTTGCGACTATACACACGCTACTATTGCGCAACACTAACAGTGTCCATCGGCTACTGAAAAAAGGCAGAAAGATGGTTCGCTAATCTCTATTCCAACAATACAATACAATACAGTACAATACAGCAAGTAACCAACGTGAGGTTAAAATAAGTCCTACTTCTTCTGTAATGGCAAAGTTTTTATGAGAGTTGAACAATGGAACAATGGAACAATGGTATATGACGGGTAAAAAAGCATACACTTAACGAGTCCCGCAGGTTGGCAGTAGAAATACTAACAAATTGGCAAACCACATAAGTGGTTGAAGTAAGGAGAGTCAGTGAGATAAAAGGTAGAAGTATAACAGTTTTAGGGGGATAGAATGGTACGACGCAAAACTGGCTAAGAACTTGTTATCGTTGGTGATGGTAGCAAATAAAAATGGAGTACTCACCGGTTCGCACAGATTTACTACCGTGAATTTGGGGTATAAATCCAAAGAGGCTGGTCAGCCTAAATATATACAAGCCTTTTCGTTCATAAAACAATGCGCAGGGCGCTCAGTGCGACCTCCAATCATTTTTAAACGTATCTAATGTGGGGGCACAAACAACTGAGTTTGGAAGGGCATTCCAGGGCCCGCAGACCCGGATGGAGAAATAGGTTCTACGACAGTCTAGACGACTGTACTGTTGGCTCAGCTTTAAACTGTTACCGCGAAGGTTAGTGTTCGGGCTGAGCTTCAAGATGTGGCGGCATACGTGGCTGGGATCGCTCAATATCTGGTACACTAGTATGAGGTCTACACGAAGTCGCCGGTACCGTCCGCTGAACACTCCGAGTATCTCCATTCGTTCCTGGTAAGTAGTGTGGCGCAAGCCCTTGACGATTTTCGTTGCTCGACGCTGTGGGGTCTCAAGCGCTGCAAGGTCACGTTTTAGCCAGGGTTACCGGGCCTGGATTGCATATTCGACGTGAGGACGCACGTAGGCATTCAGCATTAAAGAGAAGATGGATGGATCCAAAATTCCGAATGCTCTTCGCAGGAGTCCAAAGTTCTGGTTGCCCCTTTTAGAAGCGGAATCTGACTGTTTGGAACACCCGAGGTCTTCCTGTACCAGCACATCCAAGTCGCGTTCCTGAGTGGTGGTCTTCAGATCGTGTGCCCCAAGCTTGTAGACGTGGACTTTTCGATGGCGGATATGAACAACGCGACATTTGTTCACATTAAACGGCAGGGCGTTTCTCACTGACCAATTCCAGGGCTCATTCAAGTCACGCTGTAGGACTCCATGGTCCTCCGATCGTTTTATCGCCCGCCAAACCTTGCGGTCGTCCGCGAAGAGTAAGAATTTCGACGTAACAACTCTTACTAGATCGTTAATGAAAAGCAGAAACAAACGAGGCCCAAGTACCGAACCCTGCGGTACGTCGCATCCCACTCAAATCGGATCGGAAAAGGATGATCGAACTCTTACTTCTAACTGCCGTTCAGAAAGAAAGTTACCGATCCATCCTAACAACGGGTCTTCGATACCGTACTGTTGGTGTTTAATGAGCAGGATTCGATGATCCAGGCGATCGAAGGCTTTCGAAAAGTCCAAGAATGCAACATCGACTCCTGTTCCCTCATCGACAGTCTCGGTCCAGTTGTCACAAGCTATCAGCAGATTCGTCGTACATGAACGATGTTGACGAAACCCATGCTGTTCTGGCGCAATTATGCCGTAGTTTTCCAAGTATCCCATTAACGCATCTGCTATCACCGCTTCCATGACTTTGGCGATCACAGGCAGAAGCGTTACGTGGCGGTAATTATCCTTTGTCTGCTTTTGCGAATGCACTGTGCATTTGCTTAGGAACGGCACTGCCTCAGATGCAAAAAGGAACAGAACACGTTATTGCGCACGATTTTTGGAGAATATAAATTACAGCATGCTTAATGGAGACGTAAACAAGGTATACCACAGCTAGGTCCGGGAATTTAAAAATGGCACCCATTCCTCTTTCTTCACAAATTTATACTGACCCACAATTCAGGGAATTAATGGACACAAGCTAACACCGGCTACGCTCGCGCGCTGTTTTAGTATTTAAGTATAAGTTCATCAGATCTAGACTCAGTCAGAAAGCCATCACACACATGGTAAGGAATTTTACTGTTGTTTCATTCCTTCAGTAATCGTAACCAACACACATTCATTATGTCCCCTGCGGGTCTACCCAGTCCTCTATACGGCAGCACTATGCAACCTTGTGGATTCTGATGTTACTATAAATTTAAGAGCCGCATGTTAGACGGGGATGAGTGGGGTTTACTTGATGTAAACTTGCTGTGGTCGCGTCAAATAAGATTTAAACGGTTGTGTGGAATTAACGCATTTCATCGTTTAATTTAGAACAACTAATGTCCCCCCGGGATCCGCACATACCTCGGAGAGGGGACGATCAGATCGGTGCAGTATTGAGCTGCGAGGACACGCAGACACTACAGTTAACACACCATCTCATTCACACACTGCGCGACTACCAGGAGCTCTGTAAGCCTAAATTCACATATAGCAGACAGCATCTACAAAACACACTAGCGATAAGGTATCACGGTTTTACCGCACCACTTGTTTGCTCATCTTTCCATCTAGGTACCGCATTAATGACATTTGCCTCCTTATTCCTCTACATGTTTATAACTATTGTTAATGTCCACACTTCTGATTACATTTAAGGATGCCATATAGCTGCAAATTTAAACCTTCACTAAATACCGATAATCGTCTTGGTTGCATAAAACTGTAGTTCGCTTTTCAAAAACTATAGGAATGTGGCGGTTACCCTTATATTTCATTTAAGCGCGTCATACACGTACGTACTGTTTCTCCATTTCGTTTGTGATAGAGTGAACAAATACCGGCTTGCAACGCTGTAGTATTACAACTTTAAGCAGTGATCCTTGGGATGTCTACTGATATCACTACTCGCAGCGGGCGGTGCACGTTATCATATTGACTGACTACGTGGAAGACATTTATAAACACTTGTAATCGCAGCATTACAACCGCACAATTGATCGCATTTACACACACGTGAAACCAATATCTGGCGGCTCAATATGTAACTGGGAGTTGCCCATATTACAGGTCGCGTTAACATCCGTTCGTGTCTCTTTACCTTCCCACTTGATAGATGGATCCTATTTCATTTTATCTCGTGTGATATCGTTAAGTATTGCGGGTTGCAATGTAAGGTCAATGTGGCCAGGTGTAGCGCCTCTGCACTGTTGTCGCCTTCAAACACAAACACTGAGATTCAGACAAGTCATTAATTTTGATTCACGGACAGCGGCAACATGATGTGACATCTACTTAACGGGGCAGCCACCCCTTTCCTTTCACCTCGGTACAGTTGACCAGGATGCAGGCCGAAGCTTATTGGCCAACCAATGAGAGCTCGCTAAGGAGGATGCTTCACCTTGAACGCTACAAACGAGGATGGTCTACCTTGAAGCCTGCCGGTGAGCGCTAGGCCATTCCCTTATGAACCATATTTTTGACCCCATTGTTTGATTTGCTTACACTGCTAGCACAATGCTCAATGCAGTTTTCCCCTGAGGCCCTTTTCTTCCAGCCTGGAAAGTCGACCGGTCAGTTTGCGCGGTAGCAACAGGTTACGCTTATAGTCAGCAAAAACGACAGCACACTGTTGTGTGCAAAAGCGACATTTACCAATCACTGGTCACTTGCTTCTTTTCAGATTCCACAGCACGCCACATTCCTCCGTCGCTGTCCCCATCTCGCCCCAACCATTATTTTCTCCTTAACTCGCGAACGCGACAAATCCACCAACATCTCTGTCATCGACATCAATAGCCAAAAGTGGCTGCAGGCCAGCACGCCCAACACTCAAGTTTGGATGCTAGAATGTACGCATTTTGCACGATGGAGAAACAAATCATCGACCCATTCGACGAACCACATTCGTTGTCATGGAGCTTGCGTGCTATGACATTGATATCGTAGCCCTGAGTGAAACCCGACTGGCTGATCAATGTGAATTAGGAAAGGATGGTGTTTGGTACAGTTTCGACTGGATTGGAAATCCCAAAGCAGCACCACGTGAACAAAACATCGGTTTTGCTATCGCTGACCACCTGAATGGCCGCTTGACGGGACAGCTGATTGGTGTCAGCCCACGGTTGATGTCGCTTCGTGTATGCTTCAAACGTGGTAAGTTCGCAACATGTATTAGCACGTATGATCCCACCATGAATTATCAGGCTGATATGAAAACCATTTATACTCAAAATTAGCTTATGTTACAAGATATGTGCCAATCAGTGATCAACGATTTCAGCTAGGTCGATTCATTGCGCGTGTGCGGCGTGATGCCGCAGCGTGGGCCGAGGTGATTGCGCCGCATGGGATTGGAGTAGTCAGCGGAAACGGAGAGCGTTTATTTTCACATGGCTTGACGAGCACAAACAATCAGTGCCATCTGCGTGCTATTGATTTTGCTACATAGACGCACCCAGGGAGTGGTCAAGCTTACTTGATGGACTACGAAATCCTACGTCAACGGGACATGCTTGAAGTGCGTATAATGCGGGTAATGCATGGAGACGAATGTGGTACTGATCATAATCTGATGCACACAAATTTCCACATAAATGTCTACAAAGTCTCTTACTTTCAATCGAGCAGAAATCGAAAGGAATACAAAGTCCGCGCCCTATCAAGTGCAGGAAAGAGAAAAGCGTTGGAAGATGCCATAACACCCCGCCTCGGTGAAGACGACTTTTCGGCTTCCGTTAGCCTCTTATGGGACCACTTTAAGAAACAAGTGACCATTGCTACGGAGCAAACGATTGCGCGTAAAAGTGGTAAATGTCCGAGTGGTTCGACGAAAACGGTACGAAGATTGAGTCATTAGTACCAGCGAAAAATGCAGCGTTCATTGCATCCGAGTTGACATTAAATTGCGAGGACCATTAAGTTACATCACCTTCGAAAGCAGCTGGCTGGAGAGGTGCGTTAGCAGTCAAATGTATGCTGGGCAATGGAAGCTAAGCAGATAGCGTCCTACGCTGAACACCCTAATCGAAAAGATTTCTACGACTCCTTGAAGGCAGTGTTCGGGCCTAACGTGCAGTAAATGAGGACCATGAGAGACCATGGGACTAGCGCCGTATACGCACAATCTGATGACATTTTTCAGGTGTGGCACAGACACTTTGACACCCTCCTGAACAATCGATCCGAGGTTGACTGGGATACACAGCAAGGGCTGCAATACTACAGCGTGCTACGCCAAATTGAGGACACAGCGCGAATGTACAAACACAGACAGCTCTTGCCCAAATACAGTATTTGAAGTGCGCTAGTGCAGATGGCATACCTCCGGAAATACTGAAGAACGGAGGACCAGTTATGATGCGCGCATTCCATCGTTTAGTGGAAGCCGACTGGAGGGAAGTGCAAGTGTCTGCAGAGTTGACGGATGCTCAAATGCTTCTACTGTACACGGGAAATGTTAGTAATACACTAAGAATCGCCATGGTATCAACTTAATTAGCTGCATCGGTATGATTTGTGCCTTGTGACCCATACTGAAACTAAACGTACCTCAGGAACAATGTGGATTCCGCTCGTGTCAGAGCATCATTGTCATGGTGTTCGCAGTAAGTCAAATACAGAAAAAATGTTCACGCAATGAACCGATGTATTTGATCTTTTTTCACTTCACTAAAGCGTCCGATACGGTGAACCGTGCGCCGTTGTGTCTGCTTCTCTAAACGTTTGGATGCCCTGCAGATTTCATTCATTTGGTTAAATGCCTGCACACTGGCATGTAATCAAAAATGCAGCTGAGTGGACAGTCTTCAGGAGAATTCACTGTTATCTACGGTATGAATCAAGTATGCGTCGTCACCCACAATATTTAACATATATTTGACTGCTGTGATATCGTGAGCATTCAACACGTATAAACACGGTGTGCATTTGGAGCACCGCACGGAGTGCGTCTGATTAACATCCGCTGCTTTGTATCAAAAGGCCTAATGTGTGAGACAACCATACGGATGCTACTGTTTACTGGCGTCTGTTTGTTATTTGCACATAAAGAGGCAGAATTGCAATGCGTGAAGACTGCTTTGGTTTCCACGGCGACCAAGTTTGGACTCAGCATAAACACAAGCAAGACTGTATGCTTATTTCAGCCGCCACCGGGGATGCAACCCATGTTCAGGCCAAAAATAGGGATTACAGATGAAGTACTAAAGAACATGTCACCATTCCACTACTTCGGGAGCGCGTTGTCAACCGACCTGCGAATCACCTGCGAACTGCGCGCTCTTGTAGCGAAGACGAGTGCGCCTTTTGGGAAATCGGAACATGGCCTGTGGAAGAATCATATTCTCACGGTCAGAACCAAAGTGATCGCATACATGTGCATGGTACTTTCGGTTCTGATCTAAGGACCGGAAACGCGGACACTGTACAGAACGGATATCCTGTTTCTGTGAACATTCCATTAACAGTGTCTTTGCCGGATTCCGCACATCCACTGGTGCGACAATGTGCCGGAGACTGATATGATCCGCCGGAGCGCATACTAATCTGTGCTAGAGTGGCAAATTATGGCATTTTCAGTTGAGTGGATACGTGTGAATCACTGGTTACCAGCGCTTAGCCGCTTACAGTAGCAATAACAAGTGTAAACTTTGAAAGTTGGAATACAATGCTTAACAATTGTCCCTTGTGTGACCATGTTGCTTCATGCAACCAAAGAGAAATTGCTCTGGAATATTCGTTAAAAGTGAACAATTCCGGCAATTAAATGGCTAGTGACTATCATAATGTCAACTGTTTATGTTCCGCTCCACATGCTATATCTGCAAGTGAGCATAGCTGTGTTACTTGTTTTTCATTTGCTTTAGCGAAATTATATGCGCTTATGAAAACGCAGGTAGTAGGCGACTTGAAGGTGAAAGCGCAAAAGTGCCTACTAGCAACTGAATTGTACATGGACAATCTTCTGGGTAGACTAAGAAGAAGATAATGCGAGCGGTAATGTTAAGTCAATGTCTTCGTATATTACTTCGGAAAGGAATCGGTGCATAGCGATAATTGTTCATTTTTGAAGCACCATTTGGTTGTACCCGTGACGCACGATGCAGATCGTTATTAACTAGGGAATGGCCACAGCAGAATACACAACGGTATGTACAAACGGTTGAGCACTTGGATGACAGCCATGCGACGTCTTGGAAATTTGCACTCTAGTGCGAACACTGTTTTGAAAGCCGAATGTTTGCCAGTGGGTAGCTGGACTTTGTTGATGTAGTACTGCGGTTTTGTTATGTCAACGATGCCGTAAGCGGCGATTATGCGGTCTTGCAACCTTTCAATGTTTAAGGTTGCGCAGAAAACGTTATTTGCGAATCAGTACGAACCTCGTGAAGCAGATGATCGGACCGGTCGGCGACACGGAGACGCTGAAGTAAACACCCCATGGTATTCGCACGCTGTGCGATCTCCCCCATCAACATAACAAACCAGGCAGTACATAAGGGAGGCAACACCTTAGTATACACTATTTCACTGTACCTCTTGTTTATTTATCATTCTACCTGCACGCATAGTGATGACAGTTGCTTCACCATTTCGACTTCGATTTCGTTCAAACAATGCTGCCCAAGATTTGAGGCTGTCATTTACGTGCATGTCTAAATTTTAAAGAAAACACTGACAGTTCTCATTGGGTACTTATTCTTCTGAGTGCGTTGTCCCGTCATATGACGAAAATGGCTGTTAGCCTTAACTCCTGATGAAACCCATGCAGGTTTGTAGTGCTATTGTTCATGTGGTTTAATGTTTCTCTCCATTTTGTCGTAATAGTTACTTAGGTTTGGACAAATGCATGTGTATATGTTGTACTCGCACTGCTATGGGACTTGAATGCTACCAATCCATGTATATTCAATGTATACCAAATGGTGTTTGCGAGGATACTACTACAGCGTTTATACGGCCGACAGAGTGCAGGGAGGCAGGTAAAGCGAAAGTACCTTACCAGGACATGAACAATGTTAGTTTATGAGAAACTATAGTTGACTTCTGGTGTTGTAACTCAAAGGAAAAGTTGATCGATGCGAATTCCGTGAGCTGATTAAGATGGCGGCTGACCCGGTGCAGGAGAATGCACTATTGCAAACGGAGGAGAAACGCGATGCATCCGCTCCAATCCGATTTACTAATCCAGGTCACTAAGATGACGGATGTGGTACTTTTGCCTGCTTGATGATTATAATTGCATTTCAGGGGTTAGATACTGATCGAGGTCACTGATGTGGCTGCGCTTGATGTGAATACTGACAAGGTGCCTCTCCGTACACAACCCACCACCTTGTCCATACTGGCTCCAGGCGCCAGCTGGCCTTAGCTGTAGGGGAAAGAGTGCACCGTCCACATGACGATGCTAGGTTCAACGAGTGGTTCCATCCTGTGTGGAACGGGCTACGGTCCAACCACCGCCTTGGGCACGCCTTGGACGCATGATTTACAACTTAGGCGGGAAAACTTCTGTTTTGCTTTCTGAAGGACTGCGGGCCGGTTCCGCTGATGGAGCGTGGCTCTCATTCACATGCCTCCTGGTCTTATTCTTTCGGGTTTACACTGGATATGGAGTGTTAGGGTGGAACTGTGGGTGGTGCAGCGCAAGCCCCTATAGTTACTCTGTAGCTGCAAGAGCCCTGTGGCGGTCCCTTGGAGGGCACAGTATTAGGCAAAATCGGACACCGAGGCGGCTAATCCATTTCACGTACGGTAATTAGTCATGACGATATTACTGTCACAGGTAGCGCAGTGATCTTCAACACGTACTGGTGACGCGAGATGCCGATTCCCACCAAACTTCCATTTGCTCCATTCAACTCATCTACTACTCCACTATAATGAAGTATTATTTTCAGATCAAAGCCCGTTTGAGTCTTTAGAATCACAGCGGATCACGGAACAAGTCTTACATCAGGCAATCGCGAAAGGAAAGATCAGAACAACAGGATTTATAGGTTTCGCTTTCCTAGCAAACCAACTATTCACCGTAACTAAAAAATATTAATATCTCACTATAAGGAACTGATTGTACAGGGGTTGTCCATTTCCTCTTGCAATATTGGAGCAGACTTAGGATGTTTACTGCATTAGTACGCGAATCTTGCTTATCACGCAGTCTGCCCTATACAAGGATTCGGATTCGGGGACTCAGCCGAACTAGCAGTGAATATTGTTCAATTCTGAGATTGTACAAACAGAGCTTTTGCATGTGCACTTGTTTTCGATTATATCTGTTATTACAGTGGCATGAATTTGGACATGGATAGGCGTTTATATACCGATAATAGCTCGAAAATGAATGATGCACCAGTCCACTTCAGAATTTACCCGCACGAAACCCTTGTCTGAATAAACTATTGTTATTGTTGGTCTTTTCCATTTTACGTCACATCACCAGGAAAACTGCCCAGTAGCAAGGTGCTACCACTATGTTGAGTTTATCGCCAACTTTGATAGTGACGGCGCCTAGGCTATCATCCAAATAATATGTGGCATGATTTATATGGTTCTAAAAGGTTCGGTAGTATGATCATTACTGATCAAGCTGCTTCAGTTATCCTTTGGGATAATTCGTTATCCCGTGGATTTCATTGTTCTTCTTAATAAAAGCTATTTCCATTGGCTCCATTGGTATTGGCTCCGGATGAATCGTGCTTAGTTAAATTCGTCAAAATACGAGTTTCGTCTGTTCCCTTCTTTTCTTCATCGCGGATAACTTTTACTGTCAATGTAATTTGTCGATGGAAATAGTTTTTCTTAAGTAGAACTATGAAATGCAAGGGATATTGAATTATCCTAAAGGATAACTAAAGCAGCTTGATCAGTAATGATCATACTACCGAAACTCTTAGGAACATATAAATCATGCCATATATTACTTGGATCACAGTCTATCCGTTATCGCTAACAAAGCTGCAGATAAATTCAACATAGAGGTGACACCTTGCTACTAGGCAGTTTCCTGGAATAGACCAACAATAACAATAGTTTATTCAGACAAGGGTTTCGTGCGGGTAAATTATGTAGTGGACTGGTGCATCATTCATTTTCGAGCTATTATCGGTATATAAACGCCTATCCATGTCCAAATTCATGCCACTGTAATAACAGATATAATCGAAAACAAGTGCACATGCAAAAGCTCTGTTTGTACAATCTCAGAATTGAACAATATTCACTGCTAGTTCGGCTGAGTCCCCGAATCCGAATCCTTGTATAGGGCAGACTGCGTGATAAGCAAGATTCGCGTACTAAAGCAGTAAGCATCCTAAGTCTGCTCCAATGTTGAACAAGGTAATGGGCGACCCATGTGCAGTTAGATTATCATATACTGTTCCGATCAATAGGCTAAAATTTGTGACATCCTATTATATACTCAATGAAGTTCATATGTGTTTTCTGTCGAGCATATTTCCCGGGCTTCTATGAACGTTTAAAATTTGTACTTATAGTATGTTCGTACTTTTTTGCTTTCCTGGCTTTACGCGAACATTTTTCATTCGTTTGATGCACACCATGGAGCTTGCGTCCATGTTACGCGGATTTGCCAGCTCTAAAATGCAATCACTTAACTTCTGGCTTATTGTTATCGTCTCCGTTTCAGGTTTATACTTTCATTTGTGATGGATTTTGTTCCTAAAGCCTTCATGTGCAACCTGTTTTCAAGCAAATCTTAGAGTTTGCTTCCTTCAGGAATATACTGAAGGCATTCAAGTTAACTGGAAATCGCGTTTAAGTAATACCATTTTTAGGGGTTCTCGCTACACAGTATACTGCGGCTTGCTCAATGTTTAATCGGAAATAATCAATAACCAAATGACACTGGCCATCCTTGGTGACCTTGTCAACCACTTCACTTGTACATACCATTACGCAAACCCCTGCAGTATCACTGGACGTTACCCCGCGCGCAAGGGACCTTTCTGACCAATGTGATCTTCCAACTGATGTGTGCAACTTACCGAAGGAGAAAAGGCATATAACATCAAGCAGCTCAGTGTCAGCTAACCACGCCTTGCAAAGTAGGGGAAAGAAAGTGTGATGCAAAAGTGGTTCCAATGTAAAGTTGTCTGTGATTCGGGATGATTAACTGATTGGTAAAATTAGCGTAAGTCTGCTCACATTGGACCAAATCGTTTATTTACATTGTGCCAGTCTATCACAACTAGTGGTGGTGGAAGAACATCCGACCAGACATCCTTTGATATTATACCGAATTTTCGACCTTTCCAGTTGTCAAGCATATCTGTGTCTTAACCATTAAATGTGCCAGGTTATCAGTATAAACACAAATGAGGATGAACGGTAAGAGAATTTCATTAAAATTTTTGTATGTGATACAAAAGTGTGTTGTCCCTTAAACCAAGGATTGTTGCATAATTTGCTTCCGCTCAGAGTACGATTAGCTACGTCTACATCGTCTTTGTCACCTACAGCATTTGCAGGACGCCAGACGAAAGTAGGTCGTAACTTTTATTAACAAGCGGTACCCATAACAACAGAAATGTGTGAACGATCAACTTATGCCGGTCTTAGCAACTTCTGTTGATAACAAGAATGGAGCGGCCGAACAATAGCCTTCCGCATCTGCAGCGAAAGGTCCTCTGGTCGAGCACAAGTGCCCTGGGACATTAGTCACATACGCCGCGATTGCTGTAAGTGTCAACTGGAATACCACTCTCAATGTCTTTTCTTTTCTAATTTCAGTTAAGCAAATAAAAAGCCAGGACCAACCATCACTAGACTATGCAGTTTAATAAAGCGGAATACATTAACATAGTCCTGACTTTAGTGTGTTTAAAAATATCAGAATCTGCCTCTAATACATTGTCTGATGCTCAAGAACAGTGGAACTCATTACAAGTTTTGATGAAGTTAAAGCAAAATCCGCAAATCAAGAAATAGTTACACATCACCAAAAATTTGCACAACGTAACAGACCCATACTCATCACCTTGAACTAGCAGATCGCTATTGTAGAAAACGTTTTACTCTGCAGGTGAGCGACAATGCGGATACTGAGGGATGCGTATATATCCTGATGTACCCTTTGTCGCGATATTTGTAAAGAACCTCCTCAAATGGACACAGAAAGCAAAAAGGGTAAGGAAACTCTTCATCCATGGAGTATCAGAGGATCGTTCTTCTAAAAAGCAAACGGATAAAAATCCTAATTTTGTACAGTGGGAGCTCATAAGTAAAATCTTTCCCTTAATCAAGTCTTTGCGCGATGAGGAAAACGATGCTTGTCTCAACACATAATAGAGAATACGAGAAAAAGCCAACCCTTGCTGTTTATTCTGAACGAACAACGGACGTGTTGGAACATTGGAGGAAAAATACAAATTTCCATCTGAATCCCATTTATAAGCCGTTGAAGTTTTGAAGTGAGCAGACATGAAATTATATGAAAATCGTATCTACCGGCGATTACACAAGAGCTCACTGGAAGGCACATTCTTTTAATCTTTAATTAGGTCTAGGTATAGAATGCAAGATATATTAGTCAGATAAAGCTGCAGACCAACTGATGTTATCCAATCAAAATAATTTAATCACGGCTGCCCCCGTAAACGTTAACCTTCTCCCACACATTACTGTTAAATCAGATAGGCTCCTTGAAATCAATAAACTTGACCACATGGATATAATTACTCAGGCAGATTTAAATTCAGCTTAAACTAAAAGATCGGTGTTTAAATAGCATGTGCTATAACTGGTGTCACCGAAACATAGTTACATGCCAGCATGACGGGCGCGGACTCCAATAGACAGACATGATGCTTACCAGAAAAGAGTGATTCACAATGAAGGGAGAACGTATTCTGTATAACCAGAGGCGTGAGGCCCCAGGGTATTGACACTCTCCGAATCTCAATTCTCTTTGCTACTATACCCAGTTAAATTACAGACAACCATTTAATGGTTTCGGTGTAAAACCCCAAAACTTCATCCAAAATGGAATTCACATATTATCTGCTTTGAGCGCACTCTAAACGCACTCACCTCATTACGATCGGTCTCATTGTACATTGTTTATAAACCCCTGCCACTTAGGAGAAAGTTCAAGCCGATCTGCTCGTGCTAGTTACCAAGGTTCTGCTTCTTAACCACGCCACTTGACTGAAACGATTCAGAACAATTAAAAAGCCATGTTTGCTTTATTCCGTGTTAATCAGCAAGGAATATTTAATTACGTATTAGTTGCAGTCTGCCTTTTGGTCTGCAGCGTTTATGCAGTCATCATTTTAGCTTCATATTATATACGGATTAAGAAATGAACACTTAAATGGCGAGCACCATTACATGCTACAAACGATCGGCCCAGGTTTTAAGTGCCCCGAATTGCTGTTCTTTCTCGAATAACCCCCGGAGGTGGCCTGGCTGAAGTTGGTCAATAAATTCCATCACCTAATCACTGGGGTTTCAGATACAAGAGTTCTCAACTAGCCTATAACGGATTCATTCGTAAGGAGCATGGCACGAAAATATGTGACAGTAGGCAGTGAAGCGTTGCGAGTGTACTGACCATCTATAAAGCCAGATACTTGGGACCAGTATGCAAACCAATATCAAAACTGCGCTCAATTACTCAGCGAACACAAATCAGCGCATTAGCAGAGCAGGACAGAAACCTACAATGTTAACGAAAACCGATTGTACAAGCAAGTCAATGGCCTTGGAAATGTGAGACAAGGATCTCCTTCGCAGCAAACAACCTGCGGACGCAAGTTGCCTCCAAATTTCAAAGTCTTATCATTAGGCAAGCTTTCAGGAGTTTACGGCCCCACTGCCAACAAACAACTTCATCTTTTTTGCCGCGGAAACTGACTTGTAAATGCAGACGTCTATGCTCAATCACAACATCCCAAGCGTTGAGCCAAATCCTCAAGAAGGAATCGGAGTAGCAGCAAGACATCTAACAGAAACTTTGGCTCAATTATTTTAGTGTTGTTTAAATCTGAACCAAGTTATTTCTGTGTACGAAATTAAAAAGATTAATCTGATTCATAAAGGTGGAAGCAGAACTTAGCCTTCAAAATATAGCGTAGTTTCTGTCATGTTCTGTCCAATTCATGGAATTCTTCATTGCTGATGCCCTGATGTGCTGTCTGGAAAACTGCAGCATTATTACTTCCGAACAGCACGGCTTCCATTGACAGCGATTGTGCACAACGAATGTACTGATAGCACGAATAAGTTAGACCTGGCCAGCTGACGCTGGATGGGAAGTTAATGTGATTTATCAGGATTTTGCAAAAGTATCCCACCGTTTAGTCCACCGGATTCGTCTAACCATGCTCAAGTATTAGTACATCGATAATTCACCCTAAAGCTGGTACACCATGGTTATACTTTACTGCCAAATAGTGATCAGAGTACAGAGCTCTTTGGCTGCCCCTATAAAATTGGATTGTGGTGTTCATCAATGCTCAGTTCTAAGGCCAAGATTGTTCTAGTACCACAGCAGTCTGGCTGTACTGGTTCAGAAAGACGGAGTTTATTATAAACAATCCTAAAGGCATCGGAAAAATAAACAATGAATTCATACGGGCTGATGCGTTGCTTTACAAGTCCAGTTCGAACGTTGGTGGGGATATCGGAATAACAGTCTTAATAATAACCACAAACATAATAGTCAGGATCATAGTGAAAATAATAGTAATCATAATCACAATCATCACAATCATAATACTAAAACAGTTATAGTTAAAATATGAAAATAAGGACAACATTTGCTCCTCTGTAGTCCTGCACTCCGCCTAGATTAGCTGCACCCAAGGTTAATGTAAAATTAATCCGATAAAATCCAGGTGTAGAATGAAGGCGTAGCGCTAAGTGACAAACTGTAAGTGGATGAGTGTGTCATCCAACCGTCTTTTAAATACTGATAATTCCGGTGCAGAGACGACCGATTCTGGGGAGCGTTTCACCAGTGAGAAAAAATAATGGAAAAGAAATTGCTGCGGCACACCACACAGCTATATTATTTTAAATGTTTCAATGTGTGACTCCTCAGGGTTGTATTGGTGCTGAGTTTCAGTAACGAGCGGCACACATGGTGTGAGTCTTGCAGATTCAAGTATGCCAAAATCAGATAGCCTCGTAATATGCGATAGCGCCCGCTGAATAACCCCAAGCGTTGCAGCCTCTTCTGATATGATGGATTGCGCATTTTAATTACTGTCTTAGATGCTCGATATTGTAGCTATTCTAGTGCATGAAGGTCTTTTTTCACTCAAGCATGCCAGGCTTGTATTGCGTATTCGACGTGAGGGAAAACATACGCACTGAGCATTTGGCAGATTATAATGCTGTTTATTTATCTAAATGCCCGTCGCAATAGCCCGACGTGTTGGTTTCCAGTTTGCGTAGTCTTCTCGGATTGCCCGGAGCAACCCAAGTCATCTTGAACCAAGACACCCAAGTCAAGTTTGACAGTTGATTGTTGCAGTACATTCTTTCCGAGCCAGTAGGACTAGCTGTTCTGATGTCGGTTGGAAGTTTCCTTGCATTTACTCACGTTGACATGCAGTATATTTTGAGTTAACCATTGATATACCGTATCTAGGTCACTAGAAATTAGATGCTACTCAGATGTTCTCTAGGATTCTGCGCCAAATCTTGAAATCGTCTGTAAACTTCATGAAGGTTGTAGGTATTCCCTGTGCATGGTCATTAATCAACATTAACAAAGTTGAATCTAGTACTGAGCCTTGTGGGACGAGACACTAGAGTTTATAGGCCCGAGAAAGAGCTCCAAAATCTGACCACCAGTTGCCGTTGAAGTAGAAGGTTAGCAATCCAGCTTAGAAGAGGGTCACTGGTCCCGTACTGCTGGAGCTTGGAGACTAGTATCCGATGGTTTAGACGATTGAAAGCCTACGAAAATCCAAGTGGATCACATCACCGCCTTCTCTAGCGTCAGCTGACTCGGTCAGGCTACTGTGTGCGATTAGTAAATTATTGTGCATGACAGCTGTCGAAGGAAGCTGTGGTGCTCAGATGTGGTGATGTAACAGTTTTCCAGATAACAAGCCAGTTCACCGACAACTATGGGTTACCTAACCTTGATTATAGGAAGAAAAGATACTGGACTGCTGTTGGATGGCTCCACCTTTGTTGTATCCAATACTTTAATCTCTTTATACGAACGTTCTAACTAAGGAATATCTCTATTTTCTGATATATGACCCGTGCGTATATATTTCGCGTGTCGAGTACGCAATTCCAACTCAACAGTCATGATTAAAACATGACCACACAGCACTGCAACGGCGTTATCTTCGAGCTTCCAAGTACAAAAATGCAATGCGCAATCTTTCAGATAGATGGGCCTAGGTATTTGCAATATACAAAGAACAATGTTGCCGAGTGCTAAACAGGCGAACAAAGGCCTGCTTGATTTTATAAGACGCCGATCATTTGTGTGAGTCTTAAATCTTACTGAACACAAAATAACAATATGCATAGCGATTTGAAACTGGCAGTTAGGTACAGCTGCCATTAGTGCGGCAGGCATTTCTTTTCGAATCGCGTATGCAATGGGGGTACTTGCTTTGCTGAATAACAGCGTTGCATGTGTTTCTTTGTACATATTAAAATGCGCTAATATTAATTTACTTAGTAATACTTGCACTTATTTTAAGTAATAATTTTTATATATTTTTTAAAAGCTAATGACGCTTTGCAACGATACTGAATACAGTATTGCCACATTTTGTTCATGAGTACCTTATTTTGTTGTCTAAATTAGTATCCGCTTATTTAAGGTTTTTCGACAACTCTACTAAACTGCGCAAATGAAGACCCGCATAGTAATTCTCATTGGCCGGTACCGAGTCATTTTTCCATGTCTTCGAATTTCACCAATGAAGATGTCGATGAGCCACTTCAATATTCCTTTTGGTGATTGAGGATGTGTCGTTAAAAATCCCTGCTAATTTTTTACTCTTGAAGATCCTTACGTTGGCGCGTGCGTTTTCTTTACATATATTTGTCTGTTGCGGTTGATTTTGGTTTACTGAAATGAAGGGACAATTTTTCTGCAATTCAAAGCCCTCGTTAGTTGCTGAGAGAACTTTTGTTGCCAACTGATCGAATACGCCTCCTGGTGAAAAATATGGATTTATGGATATAATTATGACTAATAAACTACCATGAGTGTCAAAAGCCTCACATGGATGGTACCCGCATATCGAGGGTGAATAAAGCAATGTGCAATGATGATATAAGTTTCCATCCTACGTAAAATTTGTGAGGACTGTGTGTAGAGATATTGCAAAAGTTCTATTTGTCCTCCAGTTTCCCTCGCCATCTTATTCGAAAACGACATCTACATTCACTAGTAATGCCCGCCAATGATTGCATATTGAAAAGTCGAGACAGATAATTTGCTTGCAGACCTGTTTATTGGGTCTGTACCAAAAGACGAAATCACAGAATGTCAGTGAGTTATCCAATAAGTTTAACCGATTTACAGTACATTCATTCTGGGATCGATCATTAAGGGAAGTGGTTTACGATCAGTGAGCACCGTAACATTGCAATGAAACCAAGATGATTTGCAACGAAGTTGTCATCATCGATTTTAGTGTCTAAGTACCGATGAATAATCCATCTCGAACTGAGTTCGGTTAAAAATTCATTACAGATAACATATCAAGATGAGTGCTGCCCATCATATATAAGGAAAGCGTAAGATCGTGCGTTCGAATTGTGTATGTAGTAGCTCAGCTTCTGTCATTCATTAAACTGCCTCCAGCACTGAACGCTTGACTCTGAAAGATGGCGCCTTATCTGGCTTTATATTCATCTCTGCAGTGGGTATTCTGTAACATTTTTTCGGGGAAATTGAAAACATTTGCATGCCAAAGTAACCAATCGGAGTACATATTATTCTACATATATATTATTCGACATAAACACAATTTATTCAGCGGTGCGGAGCTACGTTTTTCTCAGTGGATATTAAGTATTCATGTTGCAATCGTAAGAAACCAAGAACTGCAGGCCTACTGCTAATTTTGCAGGACAAACTTAAAAGTTGTAATGACCTGAGGGGTCAGGTTAATGAATACAGTGGCCAAGGAAAAGTTTGAAACAACGCGGAATAGATCGTTTCCTAAGCAACTGCAGTTGTGAGCTGAAGCGTGGTCAATATGTAAAAGTGCAGCTTTTGTCGTTATTTCCTGCTATTCTTCTCTGTCATTAGCTGACGTGCCGCAGTAGATCAGTGTAACTGATTCTGATGATGATATGGTCTCTTTCTACCAAACCTCTCAACACCACATTCCGGGGGCCTCAGTGTTGAAGCCTTCACTTCCCAGGCTGGAGTAATGATGGTTTTCCTCTGTCCCATAGATGTGGCCTGTTTGCACAACTTTCGCTGTTGTTTTAGACTGAGAGTAGTGTAAACCTAACACACATCCATAGTAATGAATACAGCAAAGATATTATCGACCGTGGGTTGAACATTTCCAAGGTGTCTTTTGTCGTGTTGCACCTAGTGCGTTTCTACCAGGGCGCTGATACCAGCTACTTTTGAGTGGCCAAGTTCATCAATCAGGAACGAATTTACTTGCTCCTGTGAAATACCCAACTTCACTGCAACTTGATGTGTTGGCAATCGGTGATCTTGCATATTCATGTTCATAACAAAGTAGAAGATTTTCCTCGTGGTATCAGTTTATAGTGCCATGATCTGCCCTCGTATTAAAAGCACTTCAGGACCGAATTATTGTGCCGAGCTATTAGTTGTGGCATTAATATCTGAACTTTGAATGCAGACTTCAGAAGAATGAACATGTTTGACTGCAGCTCAATACTTGAATTTCTAAAGTTTAAACAAAGTTATAGCGATTCATCAATCGAAACCTTCCTATGCAGAAAACATAGAAATATGGTAACATTTTACCTCAACGAGGACGGATAATATATCTTTAAAAAGATCACTTGTACTCCCCAGTCATTAGTTGTCTGCGCCAGGCTCAAAAGTATTCAGACACCCACTCCTTTTGCTCGAATTTGAGCTGTCCTTGATGCGATGGTTTTACTTTTAAAACAGCAGTATATCTTCATGTTTGACAATGGTGTTTGCAAGTGTTGCTTTGTCTGCTGCCGCCGGTGTATAATATTGTTTGATTGACGGATTCAACACAGAATACCACCTAGGTACCATTTATCTCTCATGAAACTTTTCGTGTGTGTTAGTGGGTAACGAAATAAGGACTTGGAAATCCAATTAACTAACAAATGCCAGAACGCCTTCGGAAGCATATTTCATTATATGTCCAGAATGGATGAGTTTCTGTCAAGCCAATATGTACTATGCGCACAAAAAGACTGTGGTGCCATTTGGTGCAATGTTGTACAGTATACATAGATAAATAAATAAACGGTATATTTCTCGGCATGCGAGAAAAAGACGAAATACAAGCCTGATCATTTGATACAGCAAGATTGGATAGTGGAAGGATTTTCTTCTCATTAAATTGTTTAAGGTGTTCAATCATATAAGGCAATAAAATATGGAGAAGTTGACATTAGGAATAAACTTGTTGTATGCGTCAACTGAAGTAAATTAATACAACCGTTCATAGGACCGTCTCCCGGAGACCTGCTTTTAAAATTTACTTGCACATCTCATCTGGTCATGTGCCCTATTGGCTTGGAGCAATTAGCTAATGATATTTTTGACTCGTTTTTTCCTGTTACCTGCATTCACATGCAATTTTTCCATCCTCATGGTGACAAATTATATATATATGTATATAAGTGGGGGCCTGTGTAACATATTAAGCTCACCCCATCATACGGCCATCATTAAGCTAATCCTAGTCTAGTACTTTTACTATTTGCCAGTGAGTTGGTGATAACTCGCGTTGCATGAGTGTACTTCATTTTTGGGAAGCATTTATCCATCACTTCGGGAGATCGGCCCAGTCGTGACCAATAGTGGTAGGAAAGAAATAAACAAATAGGAAGGGAATGAAGCGACAGTAATGAGAAGATGATGGGCTTTTGTCCGGTTGTCCTATATATGTTGTACAAATTATCACTGGAGACATAAGCCCTCAGCAATGTACACAATTATAAAAAGAATTTTTTGTGGAAATAATTGAGATGGGTCCAACAGTTATAGCAGATCAAACGTTGAAGACTGATGATGTTATATCAATATTTCTGGCCTTGAGAAATGCTGTAGATACACATAATAAGTTCTTTAGAAAGGGAGAGAAAATTGTATGCAGTGTAGAGCAAGTTAACTTTGGTTCCAACTGCGTAGCTGCTTTTGGTAGGGGGAGAAGTTGATTTTAAATGGGGTAAGCGTTCAGAGTGATCGTAAACACGGATGATCCTTGTTGGTTTTCAGATAGTGCCCTCAGATTAATCCAGTCAAAAGCAGAGATAATATCTATATTGTTTTGACGGAGCCCGGAAAACTGCAGCACGTGCCTAAGGGGTGGTATCCAGAAAAAAGTAAAAAAGTATTGACATTGCAGAATGAATGTATAGCAGTAGGCTAGAGAGCAACTTTAAGGCATAATTTGGCCTTGACAAGCGGCAAAATTATTGGTAACTAATATAATTTTTTCTTTAGAAAGTAGCTTTTATCTTCTGTTAGACATGTAGAGGGCAGTAAGATCTAGCAACAATATAAATAAAAAGTGCTCAGGCATTGGGGCCATATCCATATTGCACCTATTTCGTACAAGGATTCATTTGTCATGGTAGATCGCAGTATACCAATAGCAGTTTCAACGTTTAGAAATGAACGTGTAGCGTATCGCAACTTTATCCCTAACTGGACTTAGTGCATCTTATATGGAAGTCTATTCCATAGTATGAAGTATCAGCTAAGAAAAAAGTTGTCTGACATTTTTGTGTGTGATCTCTTTAGTTTCAATTTGTTGTTATTATTCTGAGTGCAATACAATGACATTTCTGCGCATTGTATTGTTGGATGTGAGGAGCGTTTTCGGGTAATCGTATCAAAGCCGACGGAAAGTTAGAAGAGGTAGATTGTCAAACACATTTCTGTCAGGCATTGTCGTTGATTTTCGCCGGCTGAAGTAATCTGCCTTGAAAATCCTTGGTATAGATCCGATCAAATTAAAACACCGAAGTCACTTTGCGGTGAGAACAATTCCTTACTATAAGTGGTGGCTCTTGTTGTGTCAACTGATTCAAAATTACTTGTAAGTTGATATTTTCCAACGAAATACCATTTCTACCAAACAACGGTTCGTTGGGTGTGCACACAATTGCTGATTAAGTTAAACTGATTGTGTTTGCAGAGCATAAATGAGTTAACATAAGAGAAGTAAGTATTGCACTATGGGAGGCCGTTAACGAACGTAGGCGCAAGCCATATATTTATCGTTTCTAACATTTGGAGACGGTTTACTTTATTGTGCCTCCGGCATACGGTTTACAAGTGGATAGTGTTCTCATCCGCATGTCACCACCTTCGGCTTCTTATACACAGGAGATATGAAGAAGACATTTGCGCAACTTAGTTATCCCATGTGAAATGCTGTCCGTTCTTCATCGGAATCCACAATTGGACAAGTTTCTGCAATTTTAGTGTATGATGATGAAGAAAATCTGTCGAACACATATTTTGGGCAAAGTTACTACGTGTTAATCATCTGTTAAAAATGCCTCAAATGTATATATAAAGCTTAGCTCGACTTACTTAATATTTTAAGTAAGGATGAAGTATATATGTTCTGTACGGTACGATTTCTTCAGCATAAGGCGAATTTGAAATGGCGTTTACATAATAAGCACACTTATGCGAAACATGATCCAATGATCGCCGCAAAGTCAGCGTGAGAACAGGACTTACTTACAGACTGAATAAAGTCTCCTGGAAAATAGAATAAGTAATTGAGGCTGAAGCTGGGAATAATTGAACTGAAGAAGTTTTATTATTACCTACCTAATTTTGTCTGTTTAGTTTAACGTACCTTCTCACAGCTGCTGCAAAAATGCACGCATTCTTACAAACTCGGATGCGTGCCCTAGCTTGCTTGGAAATCTCAATGGTAACCCTACTGATTTCTTCAGCCGGTAGTCAAAGCCAAATGAGCTGGCTACGAATCCGCACACACGACCGAGGAAGCTAAGCCAGTAGCGCCCAACTATCCCTATGTATACCGGAGTCACTTAGGTGGGTAGAACTGGTAGAACTCTGACTTCCTATGGTGGTTCAGTGTAAAATCTGCTGGAATCCCTGCCACGCACAAAATAAGCGCTCGCGTATGCTGCCAGCTTCCCCAACAGACAATCACTCACTGGTTTCCGATCATCAGAAGAGAGCTAGGATGAGCGTTGAACGTTTGGTTACGTCATGCTTATTTCCGCTTCTTTCAGTGTACTCAGGCTGTTGCTATTAGCCCTGCGCTCTTAAAAAGGTTTATTTGTCAGTTAAAAAAGCTTCTCCAATTCAACAAATTGAAAAGCGCGTTAGGAAGCGAAAGATGGTAGAATAATATTCTGCGTATTGTTTTCTTCCTAGCACTAACGATAACCAACGGGTCAACAGTGAATGTAACCAAATAAAGCTGAGGTGCAGAGTGAATGGGGAAATTCACACTTCAGTTTAAGACAAGCTTTCGCTGAGAACTAATTTTTATGAACGCACAAGTCTGGCTTCAACCAGCTTATTGCGACAGTGAATGAAAATATAGGTACTTCTCCTGGGAACTGCCCATACACATACGGACAAATTAGTTGTAATTGTCACCATCTTTGTCAATAGCATCAGACTGCGTCGAAAGTGTCAGCAGATTCCTGAGCCTACCTAGCTTGTTTTGCATTCGCCCAGTAAAGCAGGTCTTCCCATTATGTCGCCAAGCACATTCGCGACCCGCTGCAGTAATTGATGATTTTTGGAGTCGTGCGTCTTAGCGACGGATGGAATTTTATAACACTAAAACCGTCGTATTTCTGCGTTTTAGGTTTTGAGTACATCTCATATCATACCTGTATTATGCCACCATTATAAAAGCTAACCCTTGTTCAACAGGTCTGCAGCAACATATAGAGCAATATTCGACCTCGGTTGGGTGAACAAGTATTACTGAATCAGCAGAGTAAAACCGATAACTTGATATGTTGTACTCGCTCATCCACGTGGTATAATCTAACATGGTTTTGTATCATGGGAATATGGGCTAACAACTACGTTGACTCGCCTCGTCATTGTTACAGAGACCTGGTTAAACCTTGAGATGACCGATTCTGAGATCAATTTACCGGTATGTCGTTGCTTCGGACCGATGGCATCGGAAGGTGTGGCTGTGTGATTTTTACTTTAATACAAACCTCAGATGTGAAGTTATCGATCTCCCGGGAAATCCGGGCTCCCTAATTGCTTTGGTGCTGCCTATGGTTGCGAAACACGGACACATTTCTACTAACCGTTATTTACCAACCACCAAACTCTTTGGAAATGGACTCCAAACTGAACCACTTATTTCAGTTTGCTTCTACAATTCCTACAACCACATTATTATCACTGAAGAGTTTAACGTGCACGACATAAATACCCAGCAACCGACGGTACACAGTTTAAAGCCTGCTTGCAAGAGCTAATTAATAGACACCCTCTGTACAACCACGTAACCTCTCCCACCAGATTTCGAACTGCTGACAAGCCGTCGATACTGGATATTGTGTTCATTAACGAAGAACTCATGGTTGACTGGATAGTTGAAAGCACACCACTGGGTCGCAGTGATCATGTTACTCCGCTCTTTGACTATATATAACATGCGCAGTATCCTGAAAAGGAGGATGATAAGGTGTATATTGTGTGTATACTGTGTTACGTACGTTTGTTAAGGATACATCTTAGAGTTTATTAGACGAATTCCCCCCAGCTGTTGCCTGGGAAACCTTTACAACGAAAATCAGCAGACTGGTAGCGCATGCATCGGAAGAGAAGTCCTTCCAACCCAAAAACAAGCATAGATCATTTCTGAGGAGCAGAACACGTAAATGCATGTTTCGGAGGGATTTGACATGGCGAGATTACAAGGACTGCTCAAATGCCGAAACCAGGACTGCATACGTGACACATCGTAAATTCTATTTGAAACTAATCTAGAAAGACAAGGTCACGCATCAGCAGGAATTAAGGAAGCGATTACGCACGAACCGCAAATGTCGGCAAAGGCAGGTTAGCGGCGTTCTAAAGGTGAAGCAGGTATTCCAGCCCTGTTCGCGAGTGATGGGTGCAAGCGATCAGTAATGGAATTAATTGATCTCCTAAGGCTTCATTATTCCCAAACTCTCCAGCAGGTAACCAACCCAAACATTCTCCTCGTTTCTATTACTCCACCGTCGGGCTTAGACAACATCACATTCATCGCGGACGCTGCGTTGAAGAAGCTGTTATTCTTGTGCAGCCACAGTTCTTCTGGAGTCGACAACATACGACCAAAGGCTTTGCAGGCGGTAGCTAGTGATCTAGCCGAACTACTGCCAGTTTTCTATCAGCGATGTCTGGAAGAGAACCATATTCCATCAGTATGGAAGCGATGGATTATCACTCCTATCCATAAAGACGATAGCCACACTGACCCTACCAACTACCGTCCCATAACACTACTTCCTGTACTATCTAAATTGACGGAATCAATCATCGCAGATGCGCTGATGCAGTATCTGGAACACTACAAATTAATAGCTCTAGAGCAACATAGCTTTCGTCGAAAGCGTTCCTGTAATACTAACCTGTTAATCGCACCCAACAGCCGGACTGAAGCTGTTGATGATGGAGCAGGAGTCGATGTCATCTATCTGGAATTTACAAATGCATTTGATTACTTCGGAATTTTCGACACTGCTGCATTGGCGACCCAATCCTGAGTTAGATTAACAAGTTTCTACACGAACGACGGTTAGCGGCGAGAGTCCGAGAATCATTGTCCGATGCAATTGAGCTTGTGTGGTGTAACACAAGACTCGGTGCTTAGACCTGGTGCATTCTTAATGTTCATCAACGATTTGTTGTGAACAATTTCATCCGGTTTCCTATTTTCGCCGTTGGTGTCAAGATATGGCGAAGGATCAGAGGAGCGGACGATGACCAACGGCTCCAGTACGATCTTAACATGGTGTCGAAATGGTCAGTACGAAATGTCCTACCCTTCAACGTAGACATATGTCGCGTTGTGCAATTACGCCATAGATATAACTACATTTATTTGCTTGGGACAAACGGATTGCAGACCAGCAGGAACGTGATCTCGGTGCGTTTGTGCAGAGCTACTTCAACTTTTCAAAACAGGCTGAAGTAGCTGCCAAAAATGGCAACCAGCACGTCGGCATGCTGCGAAAGGCCTTCAGGAGATTTGACCCAGAATTCTTCCTAAAGCTGCACAATTCCTACGTGCGCCCGCTTAATGAATACTCTATCCAAGTTTGTTAAAATTGGTTGAAACGCGACCAAGAGACTTTAGAGGCACCGAATCGAAGAGCAACAATGTAAAGGGCCTGCGCTATCACTCTTACCACCGAAGGCTGAAGTTGCAGGGAATTTTCAGCGGACGCTATGTAAGGCTGTACGGCGATCTCATATCAGCATAGCAGATATTGAGTGACCCCAAACACGTATGCCGTCATTTGCTGAAACTTCGCCATAACACGTAGCTCAGGGGTAACTGCTTAAACTTGAGGGAACAATTTAGCCGTTTAGAGTTTCGAGGTAATTACTTTTCCCTTCGGGTTTGCCAACCCCGAAACGCACGCCCAGACGCAGTTGTATCCTCCTCCACTCTGGACGCTTTCAAAAAAGGATTAAATGTTGGTCTTAGCTCCCAGCATTTTGTTACCTAAACTCCTCTATTGTGGATTACGTCAAGCATGTATTCTACAGGATTTATGAATCAAATGAAACTAAAAGCAAGCGGCCATATTTAACTTTTCACGCCTTATATCACTGACTATTGAACCTCAGCGTATTTCTGAACGTACACGCCAGATTATTTTAATTTTACACTCATGCATTTTATCAAAGTAGTCATCTCGGCAGACGTTCGGTAGATGACCCAGACATATATTTTGATTTCATCATATTTACCCTGAACATCCTACGGGACGTGTCAAGCACTTGCATTTAACCCGTGAGAAATAATTGTCCATTGTTCATTGATATACTCAAGGCATTTGATCGCAACCTGCATAATTACCTCTTAGCCAAACTAACTGCACTTGACATAGGCAACCCTCTGCTTTCATGGTCTAAATCATAACTCACAAATAGAACCCAGGTTGTTCAGATTCAACAAGAAACAAGCACACCAAATACTGTCACCAGTGGCGTGAAACATGATAGTGTTCTGGGATACTTTTTATTCCTACCATGTGTGAACGATATTTTTGACATCTTAACCTGCATTACCATAACTTGCCTTAACTACATTAAAGTTATCTTCACTGACGCTATTCTAAACTGGATTAATATGCTACATCCGTCAAACGAAGCAACACACGAGTGGGTGTTGTCATTTCCCTCTTGCTTTCTCATGCATTTACTGAACCAGAACGGAAGATTATACTATTTCCATTCCCACTTCAAACTATCGTTATGCGGTAGTGCAGTTAAATCGGTAAACACTTACAATATGGAGTTATTTTTCGATGATCCTTTAAATTGTACTTCGCACCCCTACCATCCTACGGGACTAGTAAAGCACATGCTTTTTTACCCGTGATAACTCATTGTTCACCTCTGGCAAATCTTTCCTATTTGCTAATGACATAAAAATTGTGTACACTTTTAATAATACTGAGGTCAGTGTAATGACAAGCAAAATCCAGCGTGAATTAATGGCGCTCGGCTCATGGATCTCCAACTGGATGCTGACATCCTCTGCTGATAAATGCCACATAGTAACCTACAGGTGTGACATCATACTAGGTTCACTTACCATAAATGGTAAGCCATTGTCTTATTACCATACTATTCGGGACCTATGGATCCACTACTCAAACACCCTAAAATTTGTTGAACACACCGGACATCTTACAGCTAAAGCCCGTCGGAGCATTTGGCTTCTTTTCAAAATATTCAAATTTAAAGAATCAATTAACACCATTTATAAAATAAAATCAAGTGCAATGCTGCATTATGACTCCATCATCTTCTGTAATTCCATAGTGATTGATCCTATGACATAGGAACATGTGCAACGATCACTTTTTACTGAGCGCCTGCTGGACTACTCCACCACCCATTCTTATATGGACCACTGAATTGATCCATTGCTGTTGCGAAGAATGAAAATTAACTTGTTCCTCGTCTTTGATACATGACACAAAAAATACACTCCTCACACCCAACGGTACGACGAGTAGAATTGTCAATTTGTCACAGTAGAAATAACAACGGTAACAAATCAAATGTGAAAAGATCACGAAGGAAAACTGTCCGACGACTTTTCCCTTAACCAGGAACCCATATTATGGAACAGACTTCCATCTGAATCGGACAAAGTCGGACAAAGTCGGACATAAGTCCATCCTTTCTTGTTACTGCTCCTTCATCCCTTCTATTTGTTTAACTCTCTCTTACCACTTTTGGCCACGACTGGGCCGAACTTCCGAGGATTTTCTAGTTGGTTAGAGTACAGATTGTGAAGACAACCGATAAGGTGAATGCCAGATGAGACAGCCGGTTCGACAGACGGATGGAGAAAGTACGATATTCGTTAAAATTACGGACCACGTATCAAACTAATGTGACAGCTGTGTGCTCCTTCAAACCGCATTGCTCTGAGTTTGATAGGTTCGCTCAAACATGAATGATTAACGTTGACGGAAAATGCGGCATTCCTGTACCTACCTAATTTGTATTTTATTAGGTCGATTGCGCATGGCATGAAAAGCAGATGAAGGGAAGTCGCTTCATTATGCAAAGCGTACAAAATTGAATAGCTTGAAATGACGGCAAACTTCTGGACTGGGTGCATACGTGATTATGTGTCATAGATGGGGCTGCTGGTCCGAGGCGCAAAGAATACATGGTTGTGACTGAATAACCTGCTGCGGTAAATTATGGTTAGTTCCAAGCTAAAGGGCTCTTAATGAAAACGAGTAAACTTTATTGTGTTTGAAATAATTACTACCAAATATCAATAATACAAACTTTGAATTTGCATCTTAAGTCTCAGTAACACACGCTGAATTAGTCATAGCCGTAGTCATAGTCATAGCCAGGGCGCTTCTGGAGCCGGAATCTTCACTTCGCAGGGAAGAAAAACGATTAAAGGCCGTTCTGCCTCCAAACGAACATTTGGGATTATTTACAAGCGCATAGTACACAAGCTGGTTACTATTGGCTTCTTCACCAACTCTCCTACCTTGAGGTATTACAAAACGTGCTTGAAAGGCACTTTTGAAATTGCATTAGGTCGAGCCGTTTGCCCAACCTACAACCATACCGATCCTATGCGGATGGCATAGAAAACATAGAAAACACAGAAAACGCAGATGTCGCTCATTGTGAAAGAATGCAGTTGACAAACTCGTGGATTAGGCCATCACGTAAAGTCGTCAGCAGCTGAATATTACGACGATGTTTGTGGGCTTGTAATGCAACTTGATTTGGATTGTCAATTATGCCCACGTAGAATGAGCAACCAACTACACGAATTCCCTCAATTGTTCTCCGATTTCGCCAGCGTCATAATTTGCTTCCATTATCAGATAAATTGCAAATTGACAAATGTTCACAACCGCTTAATCCAGCTGTCAAACAGAATTGAGTAGCCTCCAAACAACTGTTATCTTATGGCACCAAAGCTTAAAACAGTTGAACGTAACATTCTGTCCCGAGAATGAAAACTGAAGTAATAACGGAACACGCAGCGTGAGAGCGTGGGGAGATTTCACCTGGCGCATTATTGCGCCTATTAATCGGGCAATGCCATCTAAGTGTACCAAACACGGATTCAGAATTTATTCTCAACTAAAAATAAATAAGCGTATGTAAGCTTAACTGGCAGAGTATTTTGACATATGTTGTCGTAATTACTTACTCTTCAGCAATCCAGTACCCAAAGGCTACTGCCCTTCAGGATGATACCTTATCGTCTATGGCATCCGTTAGACGATACTGAAGGGAAGTACAAAATAACGACGTCTCCGTTATGGAGAACAATTATACTACTAGTACGGATAACGATATTCCTTTTAATAACCTCGCAACCGGGATGCTGTGTTGAAGGTTGCAATGCCTGGGAATCAAAAACGGATAAGCAGTGATATTTAGCTTTACTTCGAGTTTATTCGCACCCGACATTCACAGACAGTTAATGCCATCTAGATAAAATAATAAGAAGCACACCGAAAAGATGTCAAAAATCTGACCATTCGCTTTGGATGAGTACGTGTTCAGTTGGCCACTTGCTCCCGGACCGCTTACTACTCAGGTGATGCAGCAGTAGCCATGGTTGATTAGTTTAGAGACATCATGGGAAGCTAAGATCTGAAACGCGATCCCAGTCCTCAATCGTTTTTGTGCTGCTGGCCTGGTTTCCCTGCCATCTGAACTATTTAAGGATGAGGGTGAGGCAATCTGCAAAGCACTGACCCCCTACTGGAACATATCTGAAAGGAAGAGAGTGTCCCGGTTAACTGGAGCGAAGCGATTATATTGGCAATATACAGGGAGATATTTAAACAGACTGTGCTAACCACAGGAGTATTAGCCTAATGCCTGTTGTGATAAAAGTCTTGGTCTCGATTTTCATTTGTCGCCTCACTGCAGAACGGGTCTCCGATTAGGGAAGGCAGGCATATTTCCGCCCAGGACGTAACTGTATAGACAAGGTATTCTCAACGTTTATTCAGCCGTGGCCCCCTTTTAAACCTTTGCTTTTTCTCATGGTCCCCACTCTCGATCACGGCTACTGCAGCAATCCACAACGCCTAAAAGACCTAAAACAGTGGCTTCCGTTGGTCAGATTGGTATCTTAGGATCTTGGATAAAATAGTAATAGTGATGTCATCGTTCTTTTCTTATAAACCTCATTTTTTTAACGTTCATAGCCTTATGATTAGATTAATTGTGCGACAATATCAAACCGATTATTTGTGCTTAGACAAGTCATCAGTAATAGTTAAAATCCTGTATTCTTAGTGTTGGCTTTCAACTGTAAGGCATGTCATGAAACAGGAGGTGTAATAACTTCGTATCAATATTTTTATCGAGAAAATGATGCGAGGCATGAGCCTGATGTCCTTGAACAAGCTTGCGTAGGTCCGGCTCTAGGCTTGACAACAAGGGTCGACGGTCACTTCATGCAACGTTCTCCAATTTGTTTCTTTCTACCTGTGGTTAGAGGAGCCAAGCTGCTGAATTCACATTCAAACAAGTAAGTGGATGGAAAAGCATTGAAATATAGTTCAGCTATTTCCCACAGTCTCAGATATCTGTTAGGGGCGGCAGTCTTTATCAAAAAATAGCTTTCACGTTGCGTTAATTTGAACCACGCTAGTGTGGCACTTTGATACCCTTTGAGACATTCCTGTATTTCAACTCCAACATCGTATGGCTGTACATCAAATGTACCGTTTGCACGTCAATCAGGTCATGAAAACTGTCTTTCATTTCACGCCTGGCAAAATCATTTAAGTCTTCATCATTCAGCTGCTCCGTGACTGTAGCGAGAATTGGGCACTGAAAATTCCTGAACTCCGGTGTGTTGGGTATGAACTGCCCGCTCCTTAAGAAACGCAACGATGACTTCTTTGCTCGAAAGGATACTACTCAAATTGCCATGAAGAGTTCTATTTAATAACTTGAGTTTTCCAGAAACAGCACTCATATAAACACATCTGGTTAAGCTGTATACAGTTTCCTTTCATATTCAGTTCCAGAGAAATAATGTGATGCTGGTATCCCAGAGTGCAACGTAATGGCGAGAACAGTTGTCCTTTGAGAGCCATCTAACATCTGTATGCAACAGGAGCAACTGCAAATCTTTCATTGTTCTCCTCACACAACTGCTCTAAAGATGATCATTCTCTCAAACAGGCCCAGTTGCTCAAGTAATCTGGGGGTGCATCAGTCACATCTTTTTAAACTGGTTTTATTCCAGCTATGTGAAACTTCTCGCCTATCTTTCAAGAGTAAAATGTACTTAGCAAATTGGAATCAACGCAAATGACCGCTTGCTCTCTAGGTAAGAATCGCAGACAATTATATGCGGTATACAGGATTGGTACGAATAATTTGCGGCCTGGTCATTAACATGGATTCAGGCCAACTGCAATACGGTTTATTGCTCTCGCATGACGGTCTATCCTAGGCTGGAAATGCAGTCGTTGGGCTATTTGTCGGCCGTTTCAATCCGACAATAAAGCTGGCAAGCTTCTCCTTCTCCTGGCTTCCTGTTAGAGGAAAAAAACAAACCTGTGATCATTTCGAATTCCCTTTGTGTTAAAATGAGCCGGAAGCCAATAAACAGTGTTGCGAAGAGTTGTGGCTTCTGTTAGAGTTTGAAGCCTCAGGCACTAACAAACACTGTGATAAAAGTGATGCATTATGTCGGTTAACTGCGGTAGACAGACCAGCCTGCAGCAGTCTTTTCTTAGCTATTTCAGACAAAAAGTTTTTAAGTTACTTGTGCATTTGATCAAAACAGGATGGTAGACACCAAAAACACACATAAGTGAAGGCATAGAGTAAACCCAATGAACGAGTTTAGAAAGGTTAAGAAGCACTGCTTTACAAGCACTGTTGTGTGTTATGGTGGATTATCGAAATCGTTAATGCGGGAAATGCAGTTGATATTTATACTAGCAAAATAATGAATTTATCCTATGTAATGCAGTGGCCCTGAAATCTGAGTGCTTCCATAGCTTGAAAAGGCGAAAAAAGAAATCCATTTGCCGGGAGTAGAAAGGAATGCGGTGTCAAACAACAAGATGTAATTGGCGGAGTATGTCATCCAACCGACTTTTAAATATGTCTAGCGTGAGTTCCGAAACCTACCACTCCGAGAGGGCGTTTCATGTTTGACACACGCGAAAGGAGACGAAATTTCTACGGCACTCAAGTTGGCTGTACTTTTCTGTAACTATAAAGGACTGGTCTTGGATCTTCCCGTTACTGCTCTGTTGCAGTAAACAGCGGCACATGTCATTTTGATTGCGTAAAAGCTAATATGCCATAAGCAAGTCGGCTGGTAGTACGCGATAAAGCCCGTTGAATAGACCAACAATTTAAGGCCTCTGAATCAAAGCCGAAATACTCGAGACAATACTGTGAAGCCGTCTACTAGAAGCCACGTTTTAGCTGAACAGTTTGATTCCGTGATGTCACCATTTGTCTGGTGGTCTGTTTAACTAAATGAGGAGTGTGAAATTGCTCAACTTACTTCAAGCTTCTTTGGTTGTTCTTCAGCAGACTGTGTAACCGTTTTACATTGCTAATGCACCGGAAACTCCCGCCATAACTGGAAACCGTCCAAAATTATGTACTCGAGGGACAGTTATTAAACTCAAGCAATCAGTGTTTTTGCCCTCGTCTTAATCCGAGATGATAGCCAAGAGGCGTTCTGTGGTAACCAGGTGAAAATAATCGGTTACCATTGTTCATCTCATCGTAATATAGTCGAAGCTACCAACATACATCACCGTAACTTGGTACAAGGTAACTTAGAGTTGCAGCTTAAATTTATCTATGGATTAATTCATAAGCCCGAATGATCAAAGTTGGTAAATTTACCTGCCCAAGTAACACAACTTTGATGGTCATGATTTCAGAGAGTTTCGTGGACAATCGGTTAGTTTTTGGTTTACAACGTTTTATTTTCACTCAAAAGCTTCGTCCAAGAACTTGGACGGTCCCCCACTAACATTATACTTAGTGCCAAGTGTTATTGATCATTGGTTCCGTGGAAGAGTGACACAGAGTGTGTTGTAGTCCTTGGAATGTCCTAGTTGAAAGTAAGTATAGTGGCAGCGTAAAATCGCCTTTTTTGCTTAGGATCAATCTTTAGAAAAGTATTACTAGGAAAACGCATAATTAACCTAAATTGTGGTTTGACTAGGTCGGTCCCACGGTTAACACGGTTACTCCCTGTCAGCAATACGTCATCACTGCTGATGGAAGCTCTTTTCGTTTGTACGCGCAACAAATTTCTGACACCCATGCATTTTTAGGTGCATAATGTTGGATGCGCTTACATGAGCTCTTTTGTACACTGTTTTCTGAGAATAACGTCACAAAATGTCAGCAAATTTAATAGCTTTCTTTTTCTGAATGTTCTCGCCTGAAAGTACGCTTCGGCAGCTGTATACACTCTCAGTGCCCGCTAGTCTGCAACATTCGTTGTTACATGCTAACTTATGGGACTGGAGGAAGTTGAAGATAGTATGCAGAGGATTAATCTCCTAGTTTGTCAATCCGTTATGGATCATCCGTTGGAAGTCTGCACCAAGACAGTTTCATTGGCTTTTTGTCAAGCGTATACTGCAAGCCAGGACTTAGTTTCATGGCGTGTAATTGAGATATACTTCTGGGAGGATTTATTGTTTATCCTATCAGTATGGAAGAAATCTGATCCTTGCAAATTGCAGTGCCGTAAAATGGAGCAAAAATGTGCAGTTGTCGAAGCAGGTACTGGCGAAAGAACCGGACTTATTTAAGATGTCGTAGAGACTACAGGTATTCACATAACTCTGGCAGTCAACTATTTCACTGTTAGTACACGTTCGTGCTATCAGCTACGAGTATGAAAGCAACAACTAGTACCAATTCGAGGGCAGGTCGAAGAAACTTCTGGATGACTTAGTTAAAGCATATCTTAAATACTGTAGTTTGCTTTAGTGACGGTGGAAATGGCCTGTTTTTAATGTGTAAGAAATCCAGACTTCGAATGTGTGAAAAGGGGCAGTAAGTTGGGCTGTCAATGAAGAAGTGTACAGCACAGTTTCATATCATTAAAACGAACGAACAACGATGTGGCATTCCTCGAGCGTCTGGTTAGTTACATGTAACAACAAAAACTACAACAACAGCAGCAGCAGCAACAACAACAAAAACAATGTCACTATATAAGCCACTTGAACTTATGCATTGCTGCCATACAGTCATGCTGACCTATGGAATAAAGAATAACAAGAAGAAGAGAAGGGAGCTTACCGTAAAACCTTAATGCCCTAAGCAAACGTTCCGGGTCAATGCGCCTACACCTTGTGTTAACAACGTGCCGTCAACAACAGCTGACTATCGTGCAGATAAGGCGGCATCAGCGAGACAGCTTCCTTGCAGTTTTCACTGTCCGGCCTCATTAACAGCCAGTACGCCGCAGATAACTCAGCATAACACATAATTTAAAAAGGCTATTCGACTAGACGGCAGCAGACACGCCGCTGGTGGCGACTGCGAGCCATGTCCTGTAAAGTCTCGAGCCAAGCACAAGGCGAATCACATGGACTCCAGCCCGGAAGGCGAGACGGACCGATGGCACCCAGTTTGGTCGTCATTGGCTTCATTACATGCTGCCAACTTTAATGTTGTCCACCTCGAGTCTTCTGCCACACTACATCTGGCATACTATGCAAGGCCCTCCTGTGTAAGCGGTGACTAGGCATAAGTAGTACATGCACAAGCCATCGCAACTTATTCGGTACTATCTGCTGTTCTATGAAACGTGCTTGGTTATCACTGCCTAGTATTTGCCTACGCATATCATCATTGCGGACACGCTGGCGCCATCCGACACCAACAATGCTTCGCAGACAGCGATGACCAAAGACTTGAAGGCGCCTCAGATCTTCAGATCGAAGCGGCCACATCTCACTCCCCTAGAGCGGGAGGGCCCTCACTTTGGTCTTGTAAACACGGTATTTTGGATGGAAGGAAGCCCCCTTCTGTTCCCAAATTTGCCGTAGGTTCAGAAAGCCAGTTTCGGCATTTAAAGCGCGTGAAATGACTTCAGTTTCTATGCGCCCATCCTTGCTGACGCAGGTGTCAATTTGAGTAAATTAATCGACCATCTTGAGTACCTCATTATCAAATATCAAGAGGTCACCAAGTAGCTAGTGGCCCAGTAGCACCACTTTGCAATTGGAAGGTGCGAAGCGCATACCATATAATAGGACCACTCTAGACGGGCTATTCAGATTTGCTTGTGCCGCCACAACATCGTCAAAAAGCAAAACGAGATCGTCCGCATTACAAGATCAGCTAAACTTCCACCAGGCAGGATCTCAACACCAGCATCGTGAAGCTCCGTAGGGGAACACTGTTACGTACCGATGGTGTATTCCTAATCCGTGAATGGACCCGTAATCCGTTTATACATAGGAAAAACACCAACGCCGGATGGTACGTGTGAAACTGTGCTCTGCTCCTAACCGGAGCCAAGTGAAACATCTAGGACCAAAACGAACCAATGGAAAACAGACCAGGCAGCGAATGCACTATGGTCATGTGATTGGACGCGTGTATTTAACGGGTGTAGCATGACGCATGGGTTGTAGATGTCCCTAACATCCCTTCACATAACAGATAAAATCATAGTTGTAAAATGTAACCTTCTGGTAGTCTGGGTGCACGTCGTGGCCTTCGAAAGACGGCCAGTAGATCAGCATTATACATCTGGGTTTTTTAAGTCGTGTCAGTTTGTTTTGTATCAAGGGTTCCATTCTCGGGGTCTGATACCGCGTATGCACCCTGTCGAATAAAGTCGTTGTGCCGGGTACGGTTTCTCCGGTTTGCATGATGGATTCGACGACGAAATTAAACAAGCATTGAGAAACCGGACAACGCTAGCGAATACCAACTGTTGTCGACAAGCTATACGAAAAGGCACATTAGACCTTGACATGGCATGTAATGTTCGAGGAGAAAGCACGCAAGATGTTCACATATGTTGTGGGAACACATTTCCGCGCAATTAGTTCGAACAGAATGCATCGAGAAACTGAATCGAACGCACTCTCGAAATCGTGGGATACAGCTATTGTCGGTCTGCGTTGTGCCTAGTACGGCTCTAGCACTTGCCGCAGAGTGACTATATGGTATATAATAGCCATTCTCAACGAGAGCCATATGACCCCCTAGTGGCCATAGAGAATTCTAGCGGGGCCTGGGATGAGCAAATATTTTAGGGGGACCATGACGGGCCATGCTGGGAAAATAGTTTGTGATCACAAAAATAACAAAAATACGTTTTACAATTTGCTGGCAGTTTCTCTCCGCGCACTAATCTTCCCTGGCAACTACTGGTCAGTGAAGGGAATTACATGTGCTCAAGTGGCTGTTTACGAAGTTGTGAAAGCCAGACCGGGCAGACTTTGTTGCGGAACTGGTATAGTTCCGCCAAACTTACGCAGATTTCCTTGGGCTCCCCTCAAGCATACAATTTCCATACGACGACTTAGACTGCGCAACCAACAACCGATTCTTCCTATCCACAGTGAACCAACTGGGCTCTACTCAGAACACTGATGCTTCTACTGTGCAAGCTGCAGTGAAACTAGCGAACTCTCGTCAGAACATTGCGGTAGTTACCGCAGAAAGCCCCAGTGACACTAATGGATTTTTCTTCAAGACACTACCACTGTGTGACAACTCATGTGACGGTCAGTCTTTATCGTTTGGGTCTCACTGCGATAGCGTTAGGTTGCACGTTTTCCGTCTCCAGTCACAGCTGGCGTGTAAATGTGGCGGCTAGATCACGTTAGCCCGCGACGTGCCGAACTCGAGTGGGGGTACTATATCTGAAGAACTTTCATTCCTTCCGACCAAGAGTCTAGACAGCTAAGATGCGTTATAACGCTTTCTTGACAATCAGTTCAGCTGAACTTTCAAATACTTGCAGACATCCGGTTTCTTTGATGAGTATATACGACAGACTGTGTACGTAAGGATAATTCTCTGAATACTCATGGTAATCAAATGCCTTGCCAGCACGCATTGGGGGCCACGTTTGGCAATAGCTGATACACGTTATCTGTTCCGTTGTTGATTATCACATGCCGGTTTCTTGAACTATCCCGGCATTTCTTTCCGTGTTTGTCACTTCTGTTTCCATTTTGCCTGTTGTCACCGAATGTTGTAACGTTCCTGTAATAAATATATGTCAAGGAATCTGTCATTTGCTGCTTTCCATTTGTTTCCTTCAAAGGCTTTTTTAAGAAGCCTTCTTTAGTCATTCTGGCTATTCACGCCATCTCAAAGCCATCCACAGTAACCACTTTTGGGTTGCATCTAACAGGGTTTCCACAGTTTTAAATTTTGATATAGTAGACACCAAATGATGCTATGAGTATGCTTATCCAATGTCCTATAATTTCACAGTCAAACAAGAAAGATTTGCTGCTACCAATAATTCATGGTAAATGCAAGGCTGGAGGTGGACATCCATAAAATTGGCAGCGTGTAATGAAGCCAATGACGACCAAACTGGGTGCCATCGGTCCGTCTCGCCTTCCGGGCTGGAGTCCACGTGATTCGCCTTGTGCTTGGCTCGAGACTTTACACGACATGGCTCGCAGTCACCACCAGCGGCGTGTCTGCTGCCGTCCAGTCGAATAGCCTTTTAAAGTATGGGTTATTCTGAGTTATCTGCGGCGTCCTGGCTGTTAATGAGGCCGGACAGTGAAAACTGCAAGGAAGCTGTCTCGCTGATGCCGCCTTATCTGCACGATAGTCAGCTGTTGTTGACGGCATGTTGTTAACACAAGGTGCAGGCGCATTGACCCGGAACGTTTGCTTAGGGCATTAAGGTTTTACGGTAAGCCCCCTTTCCTCCTTCTTGTTGTTCTTTATTCCATAGGTCATCATGGCTGTATGGCAGCAACGCATTTGTTCAAGTGGCTGATGTAGTGTCATTGGTGTTGTTGTAGTTTTGCTGTTACATGTAACTAGCCAGACGCTCGAGGAATCCCACATCGTTGTTCGTTCGTTTTAATGATATAAAACTGTGCTGTACACTTCTTCATTGACAGCCCAACTTATTGTCCCTTTTCACACAATCGAAGTCTGGTTTTCTTACCCATTAAAAACAGGCCATTGCCACCGTCACTAAAGCAAACTACAGTATTTAAGATATGCTTTAACTAAGTCATGCAGCATTTTATTCGATCTGCCCTCGAATTAGTGCTAGTTGTTGTCACACTCCTAGCTGCTAGCACGAACGTGTACTAAGAGTGAAATAGTTGACTGCCAGAGTTATGTGAATACCTGTAGTCTCTACGACATCTTAAATAAGTCCGGTTCTTTCGACAGTACCTGCTTCGACAACTGCACATTTTTGCTCCATTTTACTGCATTGCGATTTGCAAGGATCAGATTTCTTCCAGACTGATAGGATAAGCAATAAATACTCCCAGAAGTATATCTCAATTACACGCCATGAAACGAAGTCCTGGCTTGCAGTATGCGCTTGACAACAACCCAAAGAAACTGTCTTGGTGCAGACTTCCAACGGATGATCCATAAAGGATTGACAACTTAGGTTAATCCTCTGCATACTATTTTCAACTTCCTCCACTCCCATAAGTTGGCATGTAACAACGAATGTTGCCGAATAGCGGGCACTGATAGTGTATACAGCTGCTGAAGCGTACTTTCAGGCCAGAACATTCAAAAAAAGAAAGCTAATAAATTTGCTGACATTTTGTGACGTTATTCTCAGAAAACAGTGTGCAAAAGTGCTCATGTAAACGCATCCAGCATTATGCACCTAAAAATGCATGGGTGTCAGAAAAGAGCTTCCATCAGGAGTGATGTTGACGTATCGCTGACAGGGAGTAATTGTGCTTACCGTGGGACCGACCTAGTCTAGCCAGAGTTTAGGTTAATTATGCGTTTTCCTAGTGATAATTTTCTAATGATTAATCCTAAGCGAAAAAGGCGATTTTACGCTGCCACTATACTTACTCTCAACAATCCATTCCATAGACTACAACACACTCTGTGTCACTCTTCCACGGAACCAATGACCAATAACACTTGGCACTAAGTATAATGTTAGTGGGGGACCGTCCAAATTCTTGGACGAAGCTATTGAAGGAAAATGAAACGTTGTAAACCACAAACTAACCGATTGTCCACAAAACTCCCTGAAATCATGACCACCACAATTGTGTTACGTGAGCAGGCAACTTTACCAACTTTGATCATTCTGGCTTATGAATTAAACCATAGATAAATTTAAGCTGCAACTCTAAGTCACCTTGTATCAAGTTACGGCGATGTTTGTTGGTAGCTTTCACTATATTGCGATGAGATGAACAAGAGTAACCGATTATTTTCAACTAGTTACCACAGAACGCCTCTTGGCTATCATCTCGGATTAAGACGAGGGCAAAAACAGTGATTGCTTGAGTCTAATAACTGTTCCTCGAGTACATACTTTTGGACGGTTTCCAGTTATGGCGGGAGTTCCCGGTGCATTAGTAATGTAAAACGGTTACACAGTCTGCTGAAGGATAACCAAAGAAGCTTGAAGTAAGTTGAGCAATTTCACACTCCTCATTTAGTTAAACAGACCACCAGACAAATGATGGCATCACGGAATCTAACTGTTCAGCTAAAACGTGGCTTCTAGTAGATGGCTTCACAGTATTGTCTCGAGTATTTCGGCTTTGGTTCAGAGGCTTTAACTTTTTGGTCTATTCAACGGGCTTTATCGCGTAATATCAGTCGACTTGCTTATGGCGCATTAGCATTTACGCAATCAATTCGACATGTGCCGCTGTTTATTGCAACAGAGCAGTAACAGGAAGAACCAAGACCAATCCTTTAGAGTTACAGAAAAGTACAGCCAACTTGAGTGCCGGAGAAAATTCGTCTCCTTTCGCGTGTGTCAAACATGAAACGCCCTCCCGAAATAGTTTATTTCGGAACTCAAGCTAGACATATTTACAAGTCGGTTGGAAGACATACTCCGCCAATTACGTCTTGTTGTTTGACACCGCATTCCTTTCTACTCCCGGCAAATGGATTTCTTTTTTCGCCTTTTCAAGCTATGGAAGCACTCAGATTTCAGGGCCACTGCATTTCATAGGATAAATTCATTCTTTTGCTAGTATAAATATCAACTGCATTTCTCGCATTAACGATTTCGATAATCCACCATAACACACAACAGTGCTTGTAAAGCAGTGCTTCTTAACCTTTCTGAACTCGTTCATTGGGTTTACTCTATGCCTTCACTTATGTGTGTTTTTGGTGTCTACCATCCTGTTTTGATCAAATGCACAAGTAACTTAAAAACTTTTTGTCTGAAATAGCTAAGAAAAGACTGCTGCAGGCTGGTCTGTCTACCGCAGTTAACCGACAAAATGCATCACTCATATCACTGTGTTTGTTAGTGCCTGAGGCTGCAAACTCTAACAGAAGCCACAACTGTTCGCAACACTGTTTATTGGCTTCCGGCTCATTTTAACACAAAGGGAATTCGAAATGATCACAGGTTTGTTTTTTTCCTCTAACAGGAAGCCAGGAGAAGGAGAAGCTTGCCAGCTTTATTGTCGGATTGAAACGGCCGACAAATAGCCCAACGACTGCATTTCCAGCCTAGGA
>OX104063.1:52718097-52761347 GCA_944474145.2 Dicrocoelium dendriticum
ATGGATAAGAGCAATTTGCGAATCCTTGGGAGAAGTGTTCAGGTACTGAGTAGATGATTTTGAAGTCATTCTCTGAGGCTGTATGGCTACACTTTAGGATGTGCTACATGATTGAGCTGTCTGAAGACCTCATTTCGCCTTTGTAAAAACCATGCCTGGATGTGTTCACGAATCCTCTGAGATAGGCGCCTCGTCGTGCGACCCACCTATCGTCCACCACAGGAGCACAAGCACTGGCAAACGTTCATTGCACGGGTCAACGACAGCAATCCATCTTTCAAGGGTTTGTAAGCAACGGCTTGTTGCGAAAAACGATTCTCAGGCAGGCAGCGAAATAAGTTTTCTCTACAGCATCTTTCAGGCGTCCGGATAACATATCAGCTGCAGAATCAACCTTAAATGGTATATGTATGAAAACACAATTCTTAGGACCAATGCTTCTAGGTGGCTTTAGATTGCTTTCCATCAAATGCTTCATGATAAATTTATTAGGTTAGCCATTTTCCCTGATGGCCTCGTTGATTCTCCGTAGTTTTTCGTCTACGGTATCCGGTGTATATATACTGCGAGCCCTGATAGCGAGAGATCTGCTTGAACTCCGCTTATGCTCTACAGGTACTACGCTGTGGAAGTTAGTGTACTGCACAGTCCATATGTGCTTTATGTGAATCTTTCTGCCGCATAAACCGTCCGAGTTACGGATAACTTCTACATCCAAGAAAGGTAACGGTTTCCGAGTTTGTGTTCACAAGTGAAGTGGAGATTCTCGTGTGCGTCATTGAAAGCTTTCAGCAACTGTTCCGCACGCTTTTCGGATTTGCAAAGTACGAAGCTGTCCTCAACATACCGTACGTACATTTCGGTTTCACGGATGTATGTTGCAAGTGGGCTATGTTCCAATTTCGCCATGAAAATATCAACCAGCAGCGACCCCAAAGAAGATCCCATGGCCACTCCGTAAATTTGACGGTACCTTTCACCATTGAACGTGAACTGAACATTTAACTGCAACGAAGTAGCATCTCCTTCAGCAAATTCTCTGGAAAAGTTGCGTATATGCGCAGTTGCTGAGCAAGTTCGCACACGCAATCCACGGTTTCGAGCAATGGAATGTTTGTGAACAGCTACTGGGCGTCGAATGATATCATCCTTTTGTTAACAAGGTCGATTGCAGATATCCTCCCAACATATTCGAACGTGTCTCTCACGCAGTAAGTGCAAACCAAATTCCGTAACGGCTGCAGCTTCGCCTCCCTCCACTGGGCTAGCAAATGCTGCGGAGAACTCACCATGTCCAAGACTGGGGGAAATTGGGGCACCTTCCTTGTGAACTTTAGGCAGGCCATATAATCTCGGTAGGTGTGCACCTGAAGGTTTTAGCTTTTCGAATTCTTTCTTCTTGTTGAGTTTGGCTTGCATCATCGCCCGAGGCAGCCGGTCAGCTGTAACTCTAACTCACCTTTGTTTTCTTTTCCTGCCACGAGCCTCTGAAACTTATTCACGTCACTGGGGGTATGCCACATTTTGTGGATAAAATCCACCCTTTACATTAGCACTATGTCGAAGCCCTTGTCTGGCTTAGAGATTATTAATTGGATGTTTAACCGTAGCTCTTTAAGTGACTGCATTTGTTCCCTAGTGACAATACTGTCGCTGGCGCTGTAAGTGCTTTGTTCTTTCTTTACAGTCCGTATGAATGTATCAAAATGCCGCTGCATTTCAATAGGCACCATGTTCAGAAGAATTTGGTTACACAACTCACCTTATGGACAATTATTGGACTCCATAGATCCAAAACGAAGATAAATGTAATTGTATTTCAGCCTCTTGCCCACTGGTACAGAGGATCCGGTTGACAACGACTTATATTGCATCACACCAAGTAGTACAGAAACATCGCACTTCTCAGTTGCTGCATGTTCAGAAGGCACCTTAGATGGCACAAGTGCCGTTACCTCTGAATTCGACGAAGCATATGTCTGTGAAACATTTAGCAGTATTCCATTCTTTATTTCCTGGTCCCTGTTGATGTTACATGTCTAACTACCACAATGGAGATAAATAATTAAACACAAGAGTCCAAAACACACCGGGAATTTGGTTACTATGATAAGTTGGGCTTTGATAAAAGTAAAGTAGTGAACAAAACAGCCACCCTTTTGTAACGTCGCTGATGTAGTTTCCCTCGAATTTGCGGAATCGGATGAGCACATTCGTTAAACACAGAAATAGCCATGGTTTCCTTCTGAGGTTCCGTGGACGCGATTCCGCAAACGGGCCTCTTCTTCCGGTTTGCTAATTTCGGAGGATAGTAACACTTGAAATGACCGCAACGTTGGATCCTATCGTATGGCATAATTCTCGCTGCCCCTCGAGGGACATAGACTGGGTCATGTGACCTTGAGCGGAAGTATAATGACCCATCCAGCCACTGTCCATGGCATCACGGTGAAATTAACACACCATCTTTCTGAACTTGGAAAACCTCGTTCGCTCACATTTTAACTCCCAGAGAAAACAAGCTTCCTTCTTGGAAGAGGTATGTTTCCATGGACAATGCACAAGGCTATAATGTAAACCGTTAGATTTGATTTAAAAATTTTCAGGCATGCTTGCCATAAATTCATGAAATAGATTGATTGCGTCCATAAATATTCCTAATAGCATGGTAACACTTTGGGAGATCACGCGGATTCCCTGAAACTAGCCCCAAAACGCCCTGGGCATCCGCGGACCAAACTTTGAGGAACAGTACTATAGAGATTCTTATACTTATAAATTATGCCCAATCAGACATGAAGAGAACAATCGCGAAGCAATTTTTCGATAAATATCCTCAGGCGTTACAATTATGAAGTAGATAACTAAAACTTGCAAAAAGCTATTGCTAGCTATGTACAAGGACAAGGACGTCAGATGATAAGGGCAACAGTTAAACTGGGAACTTATTATGTACAGCAAGCAATAACAGATTGAAACGAGTCACGATGGACCGGTGACCTTGAGGCCAGCTAACTGCGTGAGGTCAGTTCAGAATTAGTGGTTGCACAAGAGCTCGCTGCTTGCATAATTCCGGTTGAAGACGTCCGATAGCAAGAGCTTCAGCTGTTGTCAGGAAGCGCCTTTTGACTCCCTTCGAGCATCGCTATGGGGCAACTAGGAGAACCGTAAATGAGTATATAACACGACATTGATGTCCAGTGTTGATCAGGTGCTCACCGATGCGATGACCGTAGCGCAATAACTCTTCTTACTGAATAACAGTGTGATTGCTTAACTGTGAAAACGAGCACTGATACTGCACACGGTCAATACTATGACAGTCTTAATGTATGTGCCCCGACGGAACTGGTTGCAGTTCGAGTTATAAGGACACTTAGAGGGAATAATAGAATAGCACGGGCAATGAAGAGAGTGCTTGGCAAGTCTCGTAATTTGTTAGACTGAAAGCCACAAGCACTAGTGCACAAATACAAGGGTGATCCATCTATGTATTATGAGAGGGATGTATTATTGCAATACGCAGCTAGGAAGTGGGATACACGGAAATGATACAGATAATTATCTTGCGATATATAACCTATCATCGTGACATATGAGCTCAACTTGTCAATCTGGTAAGTATATGGCGTGAGAACGAAATTTCTCGATACACTAAATCTGTTCGCGGCCCTCCTTGAAGAATCGTACGGTTCGGGAAGTTCATGCTTTGCTGATGGCTGTCTCTCCTCTAACAGGCACATGTGTTATACTATGGAAACCGCTTTATTGCCCACCCGGTTTATAGCCCACCCCGCTTTCTTGACAAGTTTTTCAAAATACTAATTATTTTCATATAAATATGCTACATTTCACCGGATAATTGCCCACTGTCAGGGTCGTCCCACCGCTTAAGTGCCCAGCTGCATCGGCTGTGCTCTTGACGCTTTATAGATTTTACGCCCTCGCTCCGACTATCTTTTATTGCGATTACCTCACAGCTAGCCAGTCTGAACGATTCAAGAACAACAAAGACGTCGGCGGCGTTTTTGACAGGTCAGAGAGGGCTACCTACGTCATTCAATACACGAGCAAGCTAAATGAACAAACGGCTGTGGGCCATCTCCCAGCCTTAATAAAACTCGACAACTGAGCAAAGTGGAGTAATTTGTCCGCACTACATGTGTCCCTGCTCTATTGGTTGCACACAAGTATGGTCAGTAACAGAAAGGATTTGTCCTTGACACAAACCTTGCATCGCGCTTTCATGATTCATGCGGACAATGTGTTTACAGTCGGATGCCCCGTGACAAAGCAGGCAATAGTATTCCTCCAAAGACTCTGCGTCGACCGTTATGCACAAAACCAGAGGGCAAGAAGACACTGCTCAACGTGGCCGCTCTAACGGAATGTCCTACTGTACAACAAAATGTATCATACTCGTGACCATTTTCTTTCGGTGCACTGCCCATAGTGCTTTACTTGCGTTCTGAAACTGCATTACATGGCAGTTTGTGCAACTTGCAGCAAAGTGGTCACAAGCCGTTTGATATAATTTGCTGCTTACTTACTGGACTGCTTGCTAGATAGCGGGGACGTTGATGTGCATACACTTTGGTACAGCTAATGTTTCGTACGGCATTCCGAGGTACGGTATTGCGTACGGCTCTAGCGCGGAAACATTTGAGGTATCCGTTACCTGGCTGCTGGTTTCCCAGGCTGTTTTCACTACTGACTTGACTATATTATTACGGATTTAAAGCAAAGTGCCCCCGAGCAAGTTTCGTTTCAGGTAACCGAAAGGTGACTAAGCCGCTGGAACGGTTAACATTTGCCATTTTATGTCATTCGGATAGCAGAAGTCAAGTTATGCTGTCATCAGTGATGTGAGGACGCCACTAGATCAACATCGAGTGGTTTTCAGCCCAACAAATTAGCCCCACTTACTGGACATAACCTGCGGTACTGATGCTAAGTATGTTGATGGAGCCACTCCTTTCCTGTGCAGCCATACAAATCTAGGGAGTCTAAGAATGCTACCTAAGCGAGTACGCGCAATTCTCCACATATCTTCGGCTTGACACCGCTGCCCTCGGCTTTGTTAATAAGCAGGTTCTAAGCGACAGCTAATCAATCCGGAACTGTTACCAATACTAAACCACCAAACCTTTCCCCGAATATCCTTATCGTATCTTGCGTGCAGCATCAATCACAAGGGATTTAGTGTGGCGATGCGCATCCACATGCGCTCTTTTCCTAGTGCAAGCGATTATTCTATGCCCATTGTCATCAGGCTTGCTATATCACTGCTCTGCATAACGGCACACATCCGATTCCTGATACGTCTGTGATGCATACGTAAACTGCTACAAACTCCACGACGAGAAATGAGCCAGCATTTCCGATGAACCACATCGCAGCTTATGTGTCATCAGTAAAGCATATTGCATTATGTTATTTCACAGCACATATACGGAGAAGGGTACGCTGAACGACGTTGCGTACTCCTTTCTAAACGGGCGCCCGGGTGTTCCACTATCGCGAACCTGCCTATTGCAAGCGGGACTTGTAGTATTCGAATCAACTACTCGGCTACGAAAAAATGAAAACACCATTTCTATGTATAAAATTATATGTTAATCAGATGAAAATTGGTTACAAATCGGACATGTGAATAGCACGTCCATAATTCGCCGTCACTTGCAGAAGCATTTTCTCGCAGTGGCGCGGTGTCACAAGTGATCGTGTCTCCGACACAATCTGCTCCAGGAATCTGATGCGACACTCGCTTGGGCTGAGAACACAAGCAGGATCCCCTCGGAGCATTTTCACATGCCTGTTCCTCATCGCTTGATTGACGTAACTTTTGATTACACTCTAAATCCCCTCGATAGGGTTCAGCGCCGGAGAGTATGGGGATATTCGTAACATCCTCCCTGATCGTTACTGTTCTTCCAGGAACAAGTTTTCCAATTCTGTCTGGTACGGGGCGCCGTCGCAAATCAGCATGCACCATGTGAAACTAGCAACGGTCGCAGCCACTGCGCACATCTTTGTTTATTGTAACTTTCACGTAAAACGGAGAACGATATCAATGCGTCCTTTGTCATGGCTCCGACAATGTGCCACGCTAAAAGCTTGGTACAATGCGCTAACATGCATGTAAATGGTATAGTGCCCTACCTTCCCGATAACCGAGATTTATCCTTATCTTAACAAAGCGACCCGAATCAACTTGGCCATGCAGTGTTGAGCGAGTGCTACAGACGCACGTCGTGAATGGGACCTGGGATGTTGCTGAATCAGTGCTCTGATACACGGTGGCGTGACATTCATGACTGCATGAGGTGAGGTGTTCGATCGATAATTAGCCCCGATTCACACAGTCCAGCTGAGTAAAGCATGATGGCAGGCGTTAGATGTGGCAAGAATGAGGCGACTGAATCACTCCTCCGTTCACAAAACAAAGATAAGCTGCCCATGCTGACCGCCTCCATGAGTATTTATCAGCTCGAGTGTGCCTGTGAAGCAACGTATATCGGTCTTGCGGCGCGGCTCTTGTCCAAACACGTGAATAAAGACTGCCAAATTTGGTTGCAGCAATGTGGCTCTTGGGCCATTGACAGCTCCATTATGGCTTATTTTGTCGATAATGTATATCAGGAGGATACAAATCTGCCTTTAGAAAAGTACGCGAGGTTCGACAACACAGATAGAAAGGTTTACGTCTTCATACAATTCCAACGGCCAAACCTAGTTGCAATCGCTCATTTTAACCTTCCTTGTGCTCACAAAAGATGCTAATCCCGAATCTTCAGCTTACTTGGCCCGCGAAAACGGAGACTACTGAGGCCAACGGCCTTAGGTCAAATTCCGTAACATGTAATTAACTTCTTTCACTTTTTCATGTACATAAGTTTTCTTAACTGAGTCCATTTTGCTCCTTTTTAGCCCTACATATGGATGCAATGGTCCGAAGCTGAATAATTGAAAGCAATTGCTCACCAAATGGTCGCGTTATTCACTCTAATGAGGCTTGAAATACGACTAGACCGCAAACCATTTTTGGAACTCGAAGTGAATCTAAAGCAATGCACCGAATGTCATCGTTCCGTATGCTTCACTGGGCCCGAATATCTGCCGGCAATCAGTACCAAATAAGATCTCCACGTTAATGAGAATCAGTGTGCAACGCTGCCTGCTGACTCCCGTTACGGAAGTTCCAAGCCACATATCAATTTTGAGATAAGTGGTGTAGGTGATATCTTGGTTGCATGATTTGCCACTGACAGCAGTGGAGATAACATCCGGAAGAGTCAAAGGTGTGTGATTAAATCATATCATTTTGACCGGATGGAGTAGATGAGGATCGGAAGACATTTTCACAGCCCAAGAAATGAACTGAGCATTCAGGATGGCTTTATAATTTTGACTAACTACATAAATGTGTATATTTTCCGACAGGCTGGATAGGTTCCCATTTGGGAAACGATCAGTTGTACAGCAGGTTTCGTCATTAATTCATGAAATCTGTGTTCGTTGTGGATAAGTAAAGCAATGGTTTGTAGAATATGCAGTGATTAACGGACAGAAAAGCAATTTAGTCAAATAAATAACTGAACAAATACGTCGTGTTTCTCGCCGATGCGAAAAGCCTTTCCCTGGAAGGGATAGATCAGACAACAGTACTACACTGCAACCGTTTCGCGCCCTCACACAGCGAAGTTGAATGACTGTGAGCATGAATTTCATGTGTGAATATGTTGCGCAAGTAATCGAAAACCTAGGCTGGTTTTGCAAACAGGGAATGCAACACGGTAGTTTACAAGCAAATGAAAGATGTAATGGCGGGAAACATATGTGGCAGTGCGGCGGAGCGTGGTATGCGGGGGACTATTTAGTTTACACGTATGATTTATACGAAATATTTGTCAAGTACCATTAACATCGTTTTCAAATGCATCATCTAGGGATTTTGATGCACCGAACATATTAACGGCTTTTGAACGGACAGATGCCTAGTTTTCACAAGCTTAAACAGGATGTTCTGATTTCTTTCGGTTATTTGCTCCTTATCTTAGAATAATGGGTTAGAAATAAACATGTACTGAGTTTTGCGGTGCACATCGGATTGGTGACAGTCGACTCCTTATTGTGAAAACGGTACCCATTGTTCTCAGACATTTGAACAATGTTCCCTGCACTGTGCTGATGATGGTCTATGGTTTTAAAAAAATAGGCGCAGGTTCACCTTCGATCGCGGAAGCCAGACTGGATCAAGTCCAAGTTCGATGCAGCGCGCTCTGTATGTCATTTTTGAGGAATAACCGCATAATTTCTTCGTGAAGCGTCGCTAGACACTCGACAGCATAGTCGTCTGACTTTCGAAGATTCCATTGGACCATTGAAACATTTTATTGATTGGTAGTACATCTGCTTTCTATAGCGAGATTCTGGAATTGTTGAGATGAAAGTGGCTACCAAAACGGAAACGGTTAGACTCCACAGTGTTGCACACTGATTTCTGACTGAGCATCTCGGTGTTACCCGATTGCAAAATTGCATATTGAAAGTGGGGCATGTAATGCTTCATGAGCCTATCTGCGATGAAGTAAGAAAAACACTAATTTCATTTACTAACGAATATTTTATTCGAAACGAAATGGCACAAAAATATGCCATATGAATTACACGTCCGTAATTAGCCGTATCGGGCTGGACTGTTTTCTTGCAATGATGTGTGACAATCTCTCGCCTCAAACACAACCTGCTCCAGAAAAGCAATGCCCTACTCGCTTTGGCTGAGTACACAAGCAGGGTCCCCTCGAAGCATTTGCGCATACCCGCTTCTGTGCTTGCTATACATAGTTTTTGATTACATTCCAGATGCTCTTGATGGGGCTAAGTGCTGGAGAGTATAGAAGTAGTCGTGGAATTCTCCCAAAACCTTATTGTTCTACCTGGATCCGCTTTCTATGTCCAGGAGGCATGGTGCTTTCTCAATATCAACAATCACTGTTCGATAAACTCCGTACCGTTTGCATATCGCACCTGTCGTAGCCACTGTGCAGACCTATGCTTGTTGTAACGTCTACATAAAATGGAAAACGCAATCAACGCTTCGCTTGTCGTGGCTTGATAACGTGTACATGTTGACTATGATTATTGGCTTTGTTTGGCTCCGAGTGCGTGCACATAATTGACTGAAAATAGCTCACCAATTCACACAGGTTGCATCCCGCCTGAAAACCCGGTTACCGCAATACGGACAAGTTCCGTAACACGTTGTTCTCCGGCGTATTCATGGATTCCGGAACGGCGTTCAATTTCTTCAGTTATAAGCCGCGCGTCTAGGTGTCTGGCGACGATACTGGTACTGACCTCAATCTCGAACACCGTCTTCAACGGCAAACAAATGGTTGCAAGTTCGGAGGACACCCAGATTGTCGCCGCGAACTTCTGTCAAGACTCTGAGACGAGCATCCTCGTGTTGTCTTCTGGGTTCCACAAACTGGCGACGTACTTCAATTATCTCTTTGCTCATACGCTTGCAGTATTCCATATCTCACTTCCATCGAGTGGCGCGTCCACTGTCCTCTTCTTGTCCTTACGTGTAGGCCAAATGATCGTTACACGACAACTAGGAAACTTTTGCATCATAGCACATTTAAGCAACATGCAATCGTCCCCGCAAGTGACCACCCTTAGGCATTTCGCCGCTGGCCGTCTTGTTGCGTAATAATTGCTCAGCTTCTTGTGGCCGGGTCAACGTCTGTTCACTTCGCACACTGGATTTGGTCAGTTAATAAGGTGACTTGCTAACTTCTTCCTAGTGTCATCTCAGGTGGTACAGGTTGAGTCATGGCCGATTACTTCAGAGACTCCATCGGAGGCTGAGATCCGAAACGCGATCACAGCCCTTAATCTTTTCCAGCTGTTGGCCTAGATTCCCTCCCACTTGCCCTGTTTAATGATGGTGGGGAAGTCCTCTCCAAAACACTCAATCCTTGTTCGAACAGCTCTTTAATGAAGAGACTATTCTGGCCCCAATTCTCGTTCGTCACCTCAATGAAGAACAATAATCACGGATTAAGAAAGTGAGTGCAGATATCCCTCCGTGACGGAGTTGTATAGACCATACATTCACTCTGCGGCAGGTGTTGGACCAGCACGACACGTACAACAAACTGAGTATCTGTGTTCCTCGACTTTAAGAGTGCGTGCAACTCAAGCAATCGATTGATTCTGTTCAAAATACTTGCGTGAAAAGAGGTTCCTATGAAATTTGCAAAACTTTTACGTGGCCGTTACTCGAACACCACAGGCTGCGATGTACCAGATATTTTCCCGACAAGTGGCGATCGTCTGCGTTGCCGAAATCCCCACTTCAGTTCAATTTCGTGAAATCCATCATGGTGTTGTCTTGCGAAATCACACCGGCAGGCTTTAAAATTCTGTCTGAGAGAAAGCTAATTGCGCTTTATTGTGCGGACAATATTGCCTTGCTGTCTAACGATCTTGGCAGGACCCAGTTAACCCTGAATAATCTCTTTAGAGTGGTCCCATCATTTGGCATACGATTCACACCTTTAAACTGCAAAGTCCTGTTACAGGACCACCAGCCCTTGATGCCCCATCGACTCTTGATAATGGGGAACGGCTTTATAAGATGCATCAGCAAAGTCGGGCACATAAACACTGGAGTCAGTTCTCATAGTTCAATAGCTAGAATTGCCTACTTAAGTATGCGACAGCCGTGGCATCAGAAAGGGTTCCCCTCGGTCTGAAATGCCGTGTTTCCGATGACACAGGGAGGGCCGTCCTGATCCATGACAGTGAGACTTGGCCCCCTGGATAAATAAAAAATGTTTTATTCCCGACAGTGTGGGATACGCCTAAAATGGCATGATCATAGCAATACAAAGCGTATAGTCAGTAATTGTTAAAATTGTTACTAGGTAACCAGTACCTACTTGAGTTATGTATATATGTAAGTGCATGGTTTTTAATCATGTTGAGTGAATTCGTTACTGTTGTGCTAAATTTGTGGTTGTGTTCGGTGAATTCGTCCACATAGGAAGGGATCAAATAATATCTTCGAATTGGCTGACTTCTGTGAGTGGAGTAAGATCCTCCGGAAAGCCAGGAAGCAGTGACTATATTTAGTGGCGAGTCAAATCTGCCACGTCACAGTGTTGTTAGACAGATATTTGTGAATTTTACAGGGAGAACGCTTGCCAGGCGGATACCCACCACTTCCTGGAACACTGCCGCCGAACCATTCGCTGAAACAGGATTAACCCGGACCACCCAGCTGACACCACGTGGAAGTTGTTCGGCTAGCCAGACGATGTGAAGCGCCTTCAACTCTGGTCATCGCTGCTGGCGAAGCATTGCTGACACCAAGTGACACCAGCGTGTTCGCAACAATGATGTGCATAGCTTAGCGTTGGGAGGCGATTATCAGTTTAGTTCCACAGAAAAACATTTAACGGTGGACACCTTACTTTGTGAGTGTCCTAACCTACTTATGCCGATTCTCGGCACTGATTCAATTAAGTCTCTTGGTTTTGTTATTTTTAATCATGAGCATTTTGTGCACACTTGCAAGGGAGAAACCGCCATCAATGACCATTATCCGTCTGTGTTTTTAACCCGGATTTGGAAAATGTTTTGGGAACCGCTCATTTATCATTAGATTTCTTGTCACGACCGACTGTGCTACTGGCTAGGCGTGTCACGCTTGCGTTGTGTTACAAGTTCTGCGCTGACTTGATCAAATTAGTGAGGAGGAGTGTGATAGCCAAGTTTACGAGCCAGCCGACTGGGTTAATCAGCTTGTAATCATTACCAAAAAGCCGGATGAACTGCGAATGTGTATTGACCCGAAACCGTTGAAGGAGGCTCTGTGTAGAGAGCCTTATGCGCTACATACCCTAGAAGGTATTTTGGCACGTTTGGCCGAAGCCAAATCTTTCACGAAGGTAGACTTGTCTTCCGCATTCTAGCACATGGTACTAGAGGAAGAATCCGGTTTCATTACTACCTTTACTAAATCATTCGGACGTTATCATTGGCTGCGTTTACCGTTAGTATAACGCTGCTGTAAGGCCGATCTTGCTCTATGGATCAGTGACATGGCCAGTTCGCGGTGAAGATATTAAACGCTCGGTCGCTTTTGACAATCGGTGCGTGCGAATTATTGCTCAAGTCTGGTGGGAACCCAACCTGAGGTCCGTCAGTTCGTTTTTGGCAAGAAGCCATCCGGTGTCACGCTCCAGTGTTGACTGGATCTTAGTCGCTTACGTTGGCTGGGCCATATCCTCCATATACCTGTTGACCGGCTTCCTCGGCGTGCACTATGTGCCGTGGCCGCACCAAATTGTGCGAACCCGCGAGGTAACCAGTCCATGATGTGGCATAGAGGCATGACGAAATTGACTGAAAGACTTGGTCAGGCAGGTGTGTGATGTCTTCGTAGATGGGCGCCTCGGGATGGTCCGTACCAGTGGTTGGAGACCGTATCAGACATGCCGCGGTCACGCATTCAGTGGCGTTCCGGCATTCGGTTTATTGCATCTGGCTATTAATTTTCGCCCGTTTCTGATTAGTCTAACGCACTTCCTTGCTTCCATTTTCTTTACATACACCCCATTATGTTACGTTGTTAGTTATTGTTATTCTTGCGATGCGAGTCGCAGTGCTTCGATCATAGTTGCTTAAGTGAACCGAACTGAACTGTTTGCATTTTGGTCAGAAGGCTTCGAGTGAAAATTTTTCAAAGGTCGGGTCAAGCGCTACATGACTTACATGGTGTGGCAGACGATTTCCTGATCTACGGCTCAATGGAAGAAGAACACAATGCTAACTAATCTCCACCGCTTTTTGCAACACCGTGTGCAAAGGATCATCTAAAATAAACATGAGAAAATTGAGCTTCGGAAAGTCAAGCTGAATTTTGTTGGGCATCTGCTAACGACCGAAGGGAATCAGGGTCGATCCAGAAACAATTAGGACAATACAAGAGATGTCACCTTCCAGTTACTTGAAGAGAATCGATCGTTACACGGTATGATAAATTAGTCGAGCTTTTCATCCCAAAACTCGATCATATCATGACCCCGATCAGGAAGACAAGTCCAAGTGGAGTAAAGTGGAGGTAAGTAAATATACGAAACAGCGTATGAGACCATTAAGCACTTTTTCAGAAACCTGCTTGTAATCAGGTATCATGATCCAACGCAGCCTCTGGAGGTACGCTGTGACAGTAATCAGGACGGAACAGGTGCCGTTCCCTTACTGATTAGAAGAACCATCAGACTTCCACAGTCGAGCACGCACAATTACCGAGCAGCGCAACGTAAAGATTGGAAAGGTGATGCTTGTGGTAGTCTATGCACTGGAGCGTTTAAAGGATTATACTTTTGGAAGAAAGACAACTGTAAGTGCTTAACATAAACCGTCTGTGTAGCTATGGAAAAATGGAACAATGGTTTTTACGGGTAAAAAGGCAAATGCCTAAAAGGTCCCCTAGGATGGTTATGGTGAAAGTACAAAATATAAAAAATTGCTAGCAAAATTGGGTTTAAACAAGTAAACACACTAAAGTATACATAGTATAGACTGTAAATCCAAGGCAAATCCATAAGAAATGGCAGCAGATGAGATGTCGGTAAAAATTGTGTCACTTTCTGGTGTACACAGAGGAGGTAACAAACGTAGAACGAAATCTGTGCTGTGAGCATCAGTGAAATCGCTTTCTGACACTGGTGCTTCTCCCTGGGGGCAATTGGTCATGTAAGATGCTGCAGCGAAATAAGTGCACGGTCAACTCGGGCTTTGAACTCTGCCAGCGTGGGAGCACAAATGACAGATTCCGGTAGGGCATTCCACGTACTGCAAACGCGTACGGAAAAGAAATTCCGACGGCATTCCAAGCGACTGTGCTGCTTTGCAAATTTGAGATGGTGCCCTCTCAAATTGCTGTTGTGACTGAGCTCTGGTAAGAAGCGGCACGTGTGGCTGGGATCACTCAAAAGTTGCTATGTCAAAATGAGGTCCCTGCGCAATCGCCGATACTGGCCACTGAAGAACCCGAACACTTGTAACCTTCGTTCATACGGCAAATTATACAGACCCTAGACATTCATGGTTGCCTGGCGTTGGGGTATATCCAAGGCGGTGAGATCTCTCCTCATCCATGTCTGCCAGACGTGTATTGCGTATTTCACATGTGGCCGTGTGTATGAGCCGAGAAGTTGTGGAAACATCGGTGTCCAATCGTCCGAATGCACGCTTCAGGTGGCCCACATGTTGGATGCCCGTCCTAGACGCCGTTTCAGCCTGCTTCGAACATCCTAGGTCGACCTGGATCAAAACTCCCAGATCCTACTCACCAGAAGTCGTTTGAAGCTCCTGGTTGCCGAGTTGGTAGGGCTGCACCAACTTGTGCCGTAAGTGAAACACTCTACATTTGTCCAGATTGAATCGGAGTAGATTCTGGATTGGCCACGCGTATACCCTATCCAGATCAGCTTGAAGTACTGTGATATCATCTGGTGTTTTAATCGCCCTCCCCACCTTGATGTCATCGGCATAAAGAAGGCAGTTCGAACTTATGATGAGTGTGATATCGTAATTTTTACGTCAAAAATAATCGCGGTCCTAGTACCGATCCTTGTGCTACTCCACGGTCAACTCGGATGCGATCTGACAGCGAATCACGCACACGTACTCCCAGGCGCCGGTGCAGAAGAAAGCTACTGATCCATCCTAGGAGAGGATCACCAATACCAAAGGTCTGGAGTTTAAAGAGCAGAATGTTATGATCTAACCGGTCGAACGCCTTTGAGAAGTCGTGAAAGACTACATCAACTCCTGTGCCAGAGTCTATTACTTCAGTCCAGCTGGATCGTGCTAGTAGTAGATTTGTAGTGCATGATCGATTTCGTCGGAAGTCATGCTGTTCCGGTGAGAGGTAGTTGAATCCATCGAAGTAGGCCGTTAGCGCATCAGAAATAATAGTTTTCATGATCTTTGAAAGAACCGGTGGTAATGTTATTGGACGGTAGTTGGCTGGATTGGAACGACTACCTCCCTTGTGAACAGGGGTACTCATCCCGTGCTCCCAAATATCGGCCACGTATATTTCTTCGAAACAGTGTTGGAAGAAGCAAGCCAAAGGCTCAGCTAAACTCTCTCCTACTGCCGCTAGCGATTTCGTGTGCAAATTATCAACTCCAGGAGAGCTGTGCTTGCACATACTCAACAGCTTTTTAGTGCAGCTTTTGCTGTGAAGGATATGTAAGTGAGTATTGGGGGTAGAGCAACCATCTCCAGAAGGTTAGGTGTCCAGTGATCGCACTGTAATGTTGCAGCACGTTGTAGGCGCAGGGTATTCGCCGCCTCCTTCGGTGTTCTTGTGGGTCCGTCCGCTGTTTGATGTGGGGGAATTCTCCGTTTCACCTTACGTAGACTGTTGACCTGTTGACACAGAAGCATGTGGTTTGAGACCACACGGCCTGCCAACGTCTGCCGGTGCACCATTCTGTCCACGGGAACAAGCTGAGTACAATGGTCACATTGGGTCGGATAGGCCATGCAGTTCCCGGTGCTCGAGGAGAGTTTGTGGATATGCCAAGCTGAGTTTTGCGCAGCTATAGACTTGCGTTTCCTGCTTCGCAGTTTAGAAATCACCCTCCTTGTACGTCTGGTTTTAATTTTTGTCGCTTCGGCAGCCAAAGAGCCAAACTTGCTGCTGAAATATTCCCATTCATTAGCGGTTGCCTCGTCTGTTAAAACTGTCCAGTTTGCTTTCTCAGTTACCTTAGCTCATATGTCGTTTTTTGCATACATTCTGGTTGCGTCTGCAATCTCCAGGTGATATTCTTCATGGTGGATGTATTCGAAGGCTATTACTGCATGATCGCTGGGGCCTGATGGGACTTTGGCCATTACCCCGTTGACCGTGAATACTTCGTTGTTTAATATACCATCCAGTATTGAATGTTTATCTTTTTCTAGGGAATCGGCTGGGAGTGTTAATGTAGTCATACAGCGGGTAGCTGTAGACGAACTCTTGTAGATCGGCCTTAAACCTTGCTCTGGAAGTGCTTGGAATTCCAGAGCGTTGATGTTGAAGTCGCCAGTAATGAGAATATGACTGTAAGTTGTGTTTATCACCATCCTTATTGCGGATGTCAGATGGGAGTCAATCTCTGGCGTGGAGGAAGGTGGACGGTAAATCACCGCTACTAAGCAATTGCCGTCAACTTTTCAACGTATGCGGCCCAAAGGGAATCTTGCACCTTGCTGACTGGATCCTCTATGAGCTCACATTGGAGGTCATTGCGGAAGTACAGAGCCACCCCTCCACCTTTGCTGGGTCCGTCGTGCCGAACAATGGACATGCGTGACAGCGCGATCTCCATGTCACTTATGTCAGTGCGTAAGCATGTCTCCGTTGAAGTGATGAGGTCGCAGGATTTTGATCGTTGATGTAGTCGCATTTCGGAAAGTTTACTTAGTAAGTCTTGAGTGTTGGTGTACATACGGTAAAGCTTCTCGGATGTCAAAAGCTGTTGACTAGGTGCACATGAAAGATGTATATTTTTGTGCTGACCGATGAGAGGCCGGCAGCAAATGGTTTTTTGGGTAAATTGTCAGATCTCGATAAGAATGTAATCTATTTTTGGTCTATCTTGCACCTGCGGCAGACCTCTCGATATCTATGGGTCTTTGCGCACAGGTTTCTGAATAGCTTTTGTGGTTATATTGAGTCGCGGGTGGTTTCATTACCGCGAAAACAGCGAGTGGCTGCGGCTCTCTAACTTATGTCCTCAGTCGTAGTTCAGAGGGAAGTGTGTTGTATAGTAACTGCCAGATACGGATTAAATTCACGGCCATCTGTTGTGATTACACCGTTAGTTTCAGTATCCTCGGGCCACTGCCTCTGTAGGTTGGCGACACGGGTAACCGTGAAATCGACTGAAGTATGACGTCACCAGCACAGAGAGTTTCACGGATATAACGCCATTCTTCCAGATCATGAGCATGGGCTTCCTCATTACTGGTTGTCGTAGCTCGGGCAAGTCATGAATAAAAATGATTCTTTTGCTACTCTCCGTGTGGTAGTCGTTTGAGTTATTTTTGTCCCGCTAGTGTTCGCTCCATGAAACGTTCGGAAGTATGCGTATTCCGCTGTTTCCCGTCCGCAAGTGGTATGTCGACAAAAGCACCGTCTCAACATCATCTATTGATCCGATTGTTACTCGCATTAGCCGGGACTCGCATAATGTTTCGAGCTTGGATGTCTAGTGATACGCATTATATCAGTCGGACTGGCTTGAACTCCAATTTTATCACAAAGTAAATTCCATTGCTTTAAAATTTTCCAGTTGTTGACCCCTAAGGAGTTTGCCTTGGACTCAGGAATGTTGGTGCATATAAGTGTCAAGGTCTCCTAGTTCCGCCTAGTCTTCGGTGATGTGGGAAGCACGGTTATCTATGGATTTAGTGATGTCTGTGCAGGTTGTACCTGATCCTTGACTCGTTTTGCGACTGTACTGGGCGAGGATACTGAGATGGCACTTCGATTATACCGAGCAGCAACGGTTGCATAGGTGCAACGGTCTTTAGATCGCTTCGGATTTCGTTGGTCAATCGGAAGAGTGAGTGTTACCGAGGTTGCATCAGTCGACACATTGGATAAGAGGATATGGACGATGGGCCTAGGCATGCTTTTATCGGTCGCGATGACGACTTGGTTCGTGGTTCTCAAGATTTCTAGTACTGCGCGGCCGTTTGGACGCCTGGCCATTTTCCTAGATTTTGATGGAGACGGATTAGGTGCAAGATGGGCTATTGTCGACTGGTTGCATGTAAATTATGTTCATTTTCGGCAACTAGGCAGTCTTACATTTGGGTTGACGCTAGTATGCCTTTCACTAGCAAAACCGTCATTTTCGCTTCGAGCGAAACAATTTTTCATTCAAACGATGTTCAGTTTCGAAGACTAGGCCGCCGTACACTAGTACGTATTTTACTAGTTGAATCATTGTGCACCTCGGACCGAACCAAAGAGAAGCCGACGTATGGTATTTCTTTAGGTCGGTTCTACAGACGTTGACGCATTTCAAATGGTACCGGTCTTGGCAATTTGTACTAGTCAACCCTCCTTTTAATACCTTAGCACAAATTTGATTAGCACAAAATGTTTCGCTTCGGGTTACCGGTGTGGTGGTCATGATGATCGCTTACTGTAGAACAAATGCAAGATGGCGGACATGCACGGCAGTTGGGCTAATCAATGAGAATTCCGTAATTAGCCAGAGAACATCCACCAAGTTTACACAGATTGAAGAATACACCTAGCCGGTAAAATGATGTAAAACGATCCTCGTCGTCTCCCGAGTATGCTTATCCGACTTCAAAAGTACGGCAGAAAATTGTGTAAACGTACGTGAACCAGGTGTTCATCGCCGATAAGCTGCCAAGATCTCAGCTGCCAGTAGCCAAGCATCATACAGAAGAGGTAGAAGTAGTTAACATAGTACAGCATCTGAATGTGATGGAGAATTGTCTAAAAGAAATAAGTTTCCACAAAGAGTAATATGCCACATTTTCAGCTTTGCGAGACGTCATTCTAAACGGGTGGTCAGAGATAAAGAAATAGCTGCTGAAGGAACTTACATCCTACTTCAGTTTTCGGGACGAACTCTGTGTGATGGCAAGCCTTGTTCTAATCCCTTCAAGGCTCCGTGAAGAAATGCAGAAATACGTCCACTGCGTGCTTCTCGACGCAAGGTGACCGCTCCGTATCGTGCTGCAAGTGTGTTCGCACTTCCTACTTGACACTTTGTTGTACGTCGCTAAATTTACACTTTTTCGTCGCAGTTTTACAAGCTCCAGCTACTGAAAGCAATTTCTGTGAAATAATTCTAGCAGAGAGTGTTTCTGCCGGATTTATAAATTTGGCTAATTTTCCACCTTATTCATACGTGGAACTTCGCGCAGCAACATTAACCCATCCAGGATTTGGCCTCTTTCGATAGAGGAGTCTCCCAGCATTCGAGCAAATTTTCACTCATCTCATTCCATCACCGTGTTACAGCTACAGAGCAAACTACGTTCCCATTGTGAAACTCTCTCAGGAAAGCAACCGTCAACGAGTATCGTTCCTGAGTTCAGCCCGTGCGATCAAACGATCTGTCCAGCACGATAATCATATACACCTATCGCCGTACCCGCGAAGTATTTTGTGCTAATCAAACATGTGCTAAAATAGTAAACGTCCGGTTGACATGTTCTGCTTTCACTAGCGGTAACCATCTGAACTGCTTGCGAACAACTCCTCGTGGTGCCAGCTGGTGGTGGATTCCGTAATTTAGTTTGTGACTCGCCACTAAATAAGTCACGCCCTTGCTTCATCCTGGCGAAGCATTGTATTCCAGCAACGTTATGCTGTAGTTCTGGGGAGCAGTGGGCCCCTGTTTGACAAAGGAACAAACGAAAGGTGTATGAACTGAGCAATCAGTCACCGGCTCCCAATGGGCGCGATTCCCTGAATTCGCTCCGCTGCCTTGCGGACAGACTATTCAGCCAAAGGCTCGGGGTGGTGTCCCCTAAGTCAACACCCTACTTCGGCTTGGGCAACCGGGTAGTATCTCGCCCTCTGACGAAACCATGGACATTGTTGTGTTGTGTTTTCCTTTACTATTTCTGTACCTTCGTTTGAATCCCATAGTTTCTGATGGTATTATGTCTATTCGTAGACGTTCGCAAATAGAGATAAGAGCATCAGTCTGTCGAACCGGAATACAGAAATAGAACTGTACGTCTGTCCCACCCTGGTTCTGTCCGACGTTTACGAAGGTTCCACTGGCAAAATTTACTGGCATTAGCACTGAAGCAGGACAGTCTAGTCACCGAAACTGAACATAATTAACTTGCTTCGCTAGTGGCAACAGTAACATAGCTTGCATCTCAAGGGTCTCCCTCAATTACTACCTCGAAACCAGGAAAAAGGGACAGGCGTTCTCACGGCCATGCAGTATCAGAAGCCTTGGGAACCACAAACCAACTCGTCGTTGCGAAAGATCGAAGCATGCTCAGCTCCACCGCCCACATTCTACTATCTAAAGTATCTGTCATTTACGGAAGCCTAACCCAAATGATGCACACGACCCGATTAAAGCTACCCCTGATCCAATCAGACCGTGACACTGCCAAGCCCATCATCTGTGAGTTAGCCATTAATGAACCATATAACTCAGCCATTACGAGACACATGTTGAACTCTAGACTTTTGATCACGTTGTATCAATGCTACGTGGTTATATCCATGATCTAGCCTTTTATCCACCTACTTGGAGTAGTTCAGGTCATATCAACTGTCGACGTAATTGGCAAACAAAACGGCAATCTCAGCTGACGCTCTCCATGCGATACTTCAACAACAGCAGACGCAGGTCGAAGACGCTCAACTCCGTCTTCCAGATACTCTAGCTCGTAACAACTCAATGTGTTCCAGGGACAAGGTATCGCATGATGAATAAAAAAATTTGAAATCCATTGTGTCTAAAATTCAGCTTTTCCCACATAACGATGCGTCTGGTGTTCCATTTGAATCCTGCTTCAAATGCTATGAGGACATATTTCGGGTTGAGTTCGGAGACAAGGAGGATTCATGGTGATCTCGAACACTGCCGCCTAAGTTGGGGGCCATGGAACGCGACCTTATTATAAATCACATTTTGCCAAAACACCCACGTGGTTTTTCATTCGATGACACGGTTCAGTGTCTCACTCAGATCCTTGGCGAATGTTGCTCACTCTTCAGCACAAATTATCACTGTTTAAAGCTTGTCAAACACTCCATGGATGACTAGGTTACCTATGCAGGTATAGTCAACCGAGAGTACCAACGCTTTATGCTGGCATCCATGACAGAAACACAGTTCAAGTGTCTGACGTTCATCTGTGGTCCACAGTCTGTCAGAAACGGACATCCGCACACGACTTCTCACCAAACTGGAGCAAGACGCAGACATCACGTTGTAGAAGATGGTCAAAATGTCAGCTGCTGCTTAATCTGAGGCATGATTCCAGTATGGTGGAACAGCAGCAGCTCAACATGATGGATGTTAGACAGGTCAGGTCAAAACAGCGGGAGTCCAAAAATACGCCTACAGCATGTTGGAACTGTGGCGTATGGCACTAGGCTTCACAGTGCACTTTTCGCCGACATGGGTATAACCAATGTCAACGTTTTAGTCATAAAGATGGTTTCTGCAAGCCCCACAACTCGGCTAAACTGACACTTCCAACAAAAGACCTTCGAAGTCAACACAGAGGAAAGCGAGCCGCAGCAATTTTGATACAGACCAAGTCAAATCGATATCGCGAAAGCGCTATCTGACAATGAGTGTTAATGGGTATCCCGCAACTCTTCAGTTAGACACTGGATCCGACATCATGATCATTCCACAATCCATTTAGGAAGCCATCGGACCTCCTCCAGTTTTCCCACGCAACAAACTGCACTCAGTGCATCTGGAACTACTCCTGGATTGGTTTGTGAATTAAGTTGTTTGGTAACCTATAATGAGCAAACGTTTGTGTCCAGATGTTACCTCATCAGTAAGTCAAGGCTGAAGGTTCTATGTGTTGACTAGCTAGATAAGCCCAATCTGTGGAGTATTCCTTTTGAAAAACTTGCCAACTGACATTGGGTATCAGCGTTCACCAGTAATTCTCGATGCAGGGCTCCAGCAGATGATTTCACAGTGGTTGTTTCAACGATAGGCAGTACTGTTTTTCAGGATGGTCTCAAACCTTGTACCAGAATGAAGGCCCATTTATAGTTGAGAACAGATGTTAAACCCATTTTTCGTCCAAAAGCTCCAGTACCGTATTCTGCCATAACGAATGTTGAGCAAGAGCTTAATGATCTACAAATAGCAGATGTCATACAACCGGTCCATTAATCTGACTGGGCTGCTCCCATTGTGGTAGTACGAAATGCTAATGGCTCCAGCAGAATATGTGCAGGTTTTATCAACAGGACTTAATAAGACCCTTCAGACGCACAACTATTTAGTTGATGAAAGATCAAATCTCATGGTAATCGACGTTAAGTATCCAGAGTTCATCCCAACTTTGACCACAATCACTGTATCAACAACCATCAGACAGCTGCGCCAGATTTTTTAATCGTTTTGGTATGCCCGAAACATTTGTGTCCTACAATCGACGGAGGGATTCGCGACATTCTGTCACTCCAACGGTGTGAATCAGACGCGCAGAACTAATAGTGGGTGTTATCTACCGTAACCCGTTAAACCGTTGTTGCAACTGGCTACCACATGTACAGAAGTACATGAGCCGCTTTCAGTTCTTACTGATGAGGATCTAAATTTACCTAAAATATTTTGGCCAAACATTCGGCTTCTTCCCGGTCATGGCAATGTTGAGGCTCAAATCATTAAAATGACTATTGAAATCGGGGCGACGCAGCATGTCATCCAACTGACGCGCATAACTCCGCACTCGGCGTCTTGTCTGGTCCTAATGTTTACGAGCTGGGGGCAGAAGCTGAATGAGATCAGAGTTCTCGAACCTCTGGCGAACAGTGACCACTGCACCATTGTGGCCAGTATAGAACTGTCGTTACCGTATTACAACCAACGGAAACCGACATTCAACTATTGGAAGACGAACTTCAACGGGCTCGTCCAAGCTGGTAGTCAGACTGATTGGACACTACCGCAGAATGAGACACTTGAGGCCTGTTAATCATTAATGAAGGAGAAGCTTAACTCTCTCTGTACTCGGTTCGTTCCCCTTAAGTTTTCAAAGATCGGACCTGTCAAACCGCATTGGTTTGATAAGGAATATAGACAGTTAGCGCGACGGAGTCGAAAAGGTGGGGATAGATACATCAGCTAAGTTTGTGATGAAGATTACACGGTGTAGAGAAACAGCGTAACTTATGGAACGCAGCAAAGATCAAGAAACGCCGGCAGTTCGAAGGGGAGCTAGCATCCTCGGCCACAACTGCACCCAAACGTATATTTACCTACTTGAGACGTCAACTGAAACCTGGGGGCTAACTACCGGTCTTAGAGAGCTTGGATGGAAGGACGCTCATTTCAAGCGTGGAGCGCGCGGACGCCTTGGCTACGCACTTCCTCACCGTATTTTCCAGTAAACCGGCGGCTGTTCCAGTACTGGCACAGGTTGTGCCAGTCTTGCTCGACAGCCTGCAATGTGATGCAGTTGAACTGTATCAGCTACTCGGCAACCTCGATGGTGCAAAGCCCCCCGGACCAGACGGACTTCACCCACTAATACTCAAGTCCCCATCGATTATCATCACACCAGCCGTGACAAACCTACTCAATAAATCAGTCTCTGTGGGATCTTTCCCTAACGATTGGAAATGTTCGATAGTGAGACTGCTTCCCAAGGGTGGTGATCCGAGTAAACTAGAGAACTATAGACCGATCTGTTTTACTTCGATCTTATCCAAAGTTCTCGAGAAGGTTCTGCAGAAGTGTCTGCTGTCGTTCTTCGGATGGCTAGACGTATTGACGTCAACGCAACACGGCTTTAGAGGTGTGTCTCGTTTTACAGAGAATATACTATTTATTTATTTATTTATTTATTCTACATAACCAACTTGATGTATTCAAACTACCAGGGGGTACGCGCTCTCAATGAACAGTGGGATGTTGACGTGGTGTACATCGAATTTAGTATGGCGTTTGACAGAGTGAACCAAGAGATACTCCTGCTAAGCGGAAGTGATACGGAATCGGTGGCACCCTACTTCAGTGTTTACACGAGTTTATTGTGTGACGAAAGTCAATGACTACCTGACAGACTGGTTCCCATCGACCAGTGGTGTGCCTTAAGGAACTGTACTTGGGTCAGTATTATTTCTTATTCATATCAACGATATTCCGCAGCAGCTCCAGTCCCCATGTGCCCTGTTTGCAGATGAGTTGAAGATCTGGGGCATCATTGAGAACCAGGACGAGTGCGCCCGTCTTCAGTATGACTTAGAGCGACTGTCAACGTGGTCCACTGTAATGCAACTCCTTCTTAACGCAAGCAAGTCGGAGTTCATCAGTATCGCCAGACGTTCAGCCAATAAATCATACACTTTGAATGGCCAGTTGCTCCAAGTCTAACACATCTGTCAGCGACTTAAGAGTGCTCTCGCGACACGATATGTGATCATTAGAAATACAGAGAAATTGTACCATACGGGATTTCGTATGCTCTGAGCATTACGATGTAGGTTCTCCACATAGTCTGGAGAAACCGTCCCTCGTATATTGATCTCGCTCATTAGACCAATCCTTGAATACGGTGCCTCAGCTTAACATCCGACAACCAAGTGGGAAACTGAAAAGCTGGAGCAAATACGGCACATCGCAACTAGAATGATATCCAGTCTACAAAAACTCCCGTATGAAAAACCTTGTGAAAGGCTCGGACTCTACACACTATCCTGCCGCCGGGTATGAATTTACCTTATTATGACCCATCAAATATTACACTAGAATCATTTCCTTATACTGCGGCCAATATTTTAACTGCGGGAATCGTGTAACACCAGAGGACACTATTACAAACTCAGGGTACCCTGCATAAACAAAGTATCACATCAGCTTTGTATAGAGCGCTGGAACATGCTTCCGGAAAGTGCTATCAGGAAATCTACGGTTAAGGAGTCTGAGCGGCAACTTGACGCTCTTGGGTGGCAACACGTAACCTTTTCATTTTGCTGAATAACACGCATCTTCGTACTTCGATTTTCTTTTCTCTACTTTTCTTCACACATTGGTATTGTTTTCCTATTTCAAGTGCACTTTCTTATTCTGTACCTTCGGTTTCTCTTCCTATCTTTTGCATACTTCACCTGACTGCCCCAGCAGGGACTGCTAGGGCAGGAAACTTGGGCATTAACTGGATGGCCAGGGCGCCATACGGGTGTTCCGTTTTGGATCCATCAATAACGCTGAGCACTTCATCAATTCCTAGCTCAACGATCCACTAAAGATGGAACACTCACAGGATTCTCCTATGGTTGCAGTCCCAGGCGAACTTGGACTTGAACTCGAACCTAGAACGAAGAATCGTAAACTTATGAAATACACTATTAGAAGAATTAATCGAGGCCGATTCTGTGAAGTGTTATAAACGCGTATCGACGAATATTTCGGAAACCTGTGGTTTTGTAAAACGATGCACAACGTGTTACGAATTTAGAGATCGCCTCTGTTATGATTGCGTAACGCTTGATAAGCTTGTCACTGGCACGATTGGAGTACGCCTACGGTAACGGATTGGAAAGCTGGCCAATCGAATGGATTTGCATTGACCTGATGGCGTTAGCCCGGGGTACGCGCTGGTGAGACGGAAATTGAGCGAGCGTGAGAACGATACTAGCCGCACGTATTACGGTAAACGTTGAGCCCTCGGAACGGACGCACACGCGAGGGGGTTACGGTAGACGCGCGCTAGTGCCTTATAAGCGAACGCTGCTCAGCTATCGACGCACATAAAATCACGTGACCGACCGGCTCCCAACTAAGGCGAAGATGCAGAAAGGCAACTGGTCTTCTGAAGGCTCTTTTACGACCAACAAAGGGCGAATCACAGCCAATGCTACCGGTTATTAAGTTAGTTAAAACAGTTAACACGACGAGATGGTAGTTTACAAAAGATCATTATCAAAAGGTGCGCAGTTGGGCCGCGTCTCGGAGTGGCTGAACTCTGCTACTTTGTGAGGAGGAATTGGGCCCCGCTTTCCACAGCCATTATGCCGGAGTTTCTGGCGCGTTTTTGCAGGGATATTTGACGGGCCCGCAACACAATGCCAAAAGAAGACATCGTATACCCGGAACTAATGACACCAATACGAATTCCTAACCGAACAAGATTAAAAGAATAACTGACGATTCACAACTAAATGCTTTTGCTTTTTCATATTTCAATAGAGTTGTACAGAAACCTTTCTACTTGCTCCTAAATACAGTCTCAGTCTCATACGGGAACACAACCCTTCCCTCCCTCATCGAATGGTTAGGTGGAGCGCTTTGTTGACAAGTTCAAACGTGCAATTGTCAAAGGGCGCGTGGGCGGTTCCACGAACAAGTGGCTACAAACATTTATCATGGTGTATGAAATCACTCCACATCCCAAATGGAATGGAACGTCACCGTCTCAGGTCTGTCTGGGATACAATATTTCCACTTTCCAGAAAATAGTTCGGCGGTAGTGTTCCAGAACAATACGAGTTTTCGCTGGGCAAGCGTTCTCCCTATAAAAAGCAGCAAATGTCCGTTTAACAAAACTGTGACGTTGCTGTTGTGACTCACCACTAAATAAAGTCACTGCCCCTTGCTTCATAATGGCGAAGCATTGTATACCAGCAACGTAATGCTCATCCGTACAATCATTGCATGTCCACGGACGTCAAACATCCCTTTAGCATTGGTGACACGTTCAGACAAAAGCAAAAACTTTATAAAGCCAAGCAACAGAGCCTACACACACAAATACATTAATTTAACAACATAAATGACATTCCTATAACAATCCTATTGTACAAGCCTTGATCATCTGTTGTCTCTTATCATAATCATGCCTGTGCAGGCGCGCCTCGCTTAGCCGAGAATAAAAGTGTATTTATTTATTTATTTAATTAGCGGACCTAAGAAGTACCGAAGTGTCACAACAGCAAAAGCAGCGCGGGACTGCGCAAAAGCTACAGATCGGTGACGTTGTAAGGGCAAGATATTTTCGTCAATCGAAAAACAGTAGGGCTCCGGGTGCAGTTATCAGACAGATTGGTCGAGTCACCTATCTAACAGAGGTCCATGGCGAAACTTGGCACCGCCAAATGTATTACCTCAGAATCCGATCCAGCAGTAACCATGGTTTACCACACCGCAATCCAAAGCTTGCTTTTCACATAGCATTGGAGGAGTTCTCTTTGCCGAAACTAATAGAAGCAAATTCGGATCAAGTGCATTATGCAAGCCAGGAGTCGGTACCAGCATTGGATACAATACGCAGGCGCTCAGTGCAGAATCGACCACCACCAGATCGATTCAGATGGACTCCAGGGCTGGAGGTTCCAGGCAGATATGTCAACAGAATTGGGTGTCATCTACGGCAACCTGACCAAAATGATGCACAGGACCCGATCCAATCAGACCGTGACACTGCCAAGCCCATCATCTGTGAGTTAGCGATTAATGAATTATATAACTCAGACATTACGAGACACATGTTGAACGCTAGACTTTGATCACATTGTATCAATGCTACGTGGTTATATCCATGATCTAGCCTTTTATCCACCTACTTAGAGTTGTTCAGGTCATATCAGTATCGACTGATGCGACACCGATAACAACCACCGACAAAACCCGAATCTCTATAAAGACCGATCCACTTATGCAACGGTTGCTGCTCGAGATAATCATTGTGCGACTTCAGTAGCCTCACCTTGTAAAGCCAAAACACAGGTCAAGGACCAGGTGCCATCTGCAGACACGTCACCAAACTCCTCCATAGAAGTGCTTCCCACATCACCGAAGACCAGTCAGAACTACGCTGCCTTCACACTTGTATGCACCAAGGTTCTTGAGTCCAAGGCAAACTCCTTAAGTGGTAAACAGCAGGATGCTTTAACAACAGTGGAATTTCCTTAGTGATCGAATCGGAGTTCAGGCCAGGCCGATTAATTTAATGCGCATCACTAGACATCTGAACTCGATGTAATGCAGTGAATCCTGGCTAATGTGAGTAACATTGAGATCCACAAATGATGTCGAGACGGTGCTTTTGACGGCATAAAGTCTTCGGACGGAAGACAGTGGAATACAATTATTCCCAGATGTTCCAGGGAGTGAAAGCCAGCGGGACAAAAATAATGCAAATGACTACTACACGGAGATTAGCAAAGTAATCAAATGTGTTCATGGCGTGCATGAGCTACCTACAATCAGCAACGAGAAAGCCCATGCTCATGATCTGGAATAATGGCATTACATCCGGGAAGTTCTCTGTGCTGATGACGTCATAGTTCAGTCGATTACATGGTTACCAATTTCGTCGCACTACAAAGACAAGGGCCTGATTATATGAAAACTAATGGTGCAGTCACAACAGATGGCGGTGAATTTAATCTGCAGTTGGTAGATACTAAACAACACACTTTCTTCGGTACTACGACTGAAGACAGCATTTGGAGAGCCGCAGCCACTCGCTGTTCTCGCCGAAACAACACCACCAACGGCTCAATCTAACCACAACAGTGATGCAGAAAAACGGCGCTCAGACAAGGAACTATCGAGAAGTCTGCCGCATTTGCAGGCGAGACCAAATACAGACTGCATTCATATCGAGATTTAGCAAATCATCCAAAAGTCGATTCGCTGCCGGCCTCTCATCGGCCGTTACGAAACCACATCCTTCGTATGCTACACGTCAACACTTTTTGATATCTAAGAAGCTAGATAAGTTTGGTTGTCCGAGTAAGTATTTAAGATTGTGTACCTGCCCAGTGGTATGTGGGCAAGGGTGCAGCTGAGTGGACGGACTTCGGATGACTGCAGTTGTTCCAGGCGTGAAGCAAGGCTGTGTCTTAGTTCCTGCCCTGTTTAATATACATCTTCATGCAATGATGTCTTGTGCTTTTGATGCCGCTTGTACTTTCGGTGTTCATATGGAGTACCGTATTGATGGTGAGTTGTTGAACATCCGTCGTTTCGGTTCGAGAACCTTAGTCTGTGAGACAACTATCCGTATGTTGCCGTTGGTTGACGACTGTGCGTTGGTTGCACACAGCGCGGATGAGTTGCAGCTCATGACTAGTGCTCTGGCTCCGACAATAAACAAATTCGGGCTCACCATCAATACAAGCAAAACTGTCTGCCTTTTTCAGCCTTCACCGGAGGTGAAGTCTACTATGGTGCCGCGAATCAGCATTGGTGCTGAAGTATTGAAAACCACCTCCCGATTCTGCTAGCTTGGGAGTATGATGTCGATCGACCAGAATTTGCACAGTTAGATGCGGCGGCGAAATTCGGAAAGCTAGAGTACCGAGTGTGGTACAACCATCCGCTTAACGTTGGCACGAAGTCGATGGTCTACAAATCCATGGTGCAGTCCGTTCTTCTATACGGCAGTGAAACGTGGGCGATGTACCGGCGAAATGTGCTATATCTCGAACAGTTTCATCAGCAGTGCGCGTCGGTTGTTGCGGCAGCGTCGCAGACACCGTGGTGTTTCGCCTAAGTGGATTATATGCAGCTGAGTGCATGTCTTTGCTGAGACACCTGAGGTGACTCGGTCATGTGAGCCGTATGGATTCGATGCTGATACCGAAGCAGCTGTTATATGGTCAACTGAGTATGGGGAAGCGGTATGTGGGGAAACCGAAGCTTGTTAAGGGCACATGATCAAAGTGAGCCTATCACATTCTAATGTTTATGTCGGGAATCGAAGGCGGTTGATCAGCATGCATGGGGGAAGTGATCACGAAGGTAGTTGCCGAGGTGCAAGAGAAAGCCTTCCTACATGCCGAGAGGTAGCGGCAGGTGAGGAAGCGAAATTGCCGGTGAGATGTACTCCATCGACCTGTGGCACATGGTGCTGTAACACTTGCGGTCGCGAGTGTTTGAGTTAGGCAGGCCTACTGAGCCATAAGAGAAGCCAATCGCTTACAGGATCCAAACGACGATGGCTGCTGCTTAGAACGTAAGCAGAACCGGAGCAGCGTTGGTAGGTATAGTGAATTCGATTTACTAACCGCGTGGTTATTTGTTGAGTTACTTTATTTCAAGTGCTTAATTTGCTATCTTGTCTTAATACTCACTTCTTTTTACCGCATTTTAACGTCACTCTGAATAATCTGCTATTAACTTGCACCTGATGCTTTGACTAATTTTGGTTCATTTGTTAACCTTTTCCTGTTTCTGACATTTTTTGAGAAATATCTGTTATCTCCTCTTGAACTTAGCGCGGATTTGTTGTTATCCCATTTATTACGTATGCCAAATTAGCCAAGACTTATATCAACCTATCAGTAGATATTAGCCGGTTGATTTTATTTGTTATCGTCTTTCCATGTGATTGGCTGCTGCTTGACATCCCCCTTGTGGTTACGCTTGATATGCATGTTAACAAGATGTCTACCTGTCTCCTACCCAACACCTCGTCTACACTGGCTACAGGAAATAGTTGGTCGCTGCTGGAGGGGATGGGGTGCATGGTCGTCGTGACCGTGTTAGACTCGAAGAGTGATTTCATGCAAATTGTGTGCATATGTGTGTGTGCGTTTGGGGTGGACTACGGTTCAGCGACCACCTTGTGTGCGCTTCATTCCCCGAATGCAGTGTGCTTGTATTTGCCTGTGAAAGGGTGTGGGCCGGCTCCTTAGATGAAACGTGGCTCGCATTCGCATGCCACACCAATCTCATTCCTTCAGGTTCACACAGGATATGGGGTGCGTAAGCAGAGCTGCGAGTGGTTTAACGTAAGCCAATCATGGTCCATCTGTGGGCGCAGGCGTCCTGTGGCTGGCCACAATGACAAGTAAATCCGAATGCGGATGCAGCCAATCATATTTCTCCTTGGCGAATTCCTTTAGCACTTCTACTGCCATCGCAATGCTGCTAGACCTTACCGTGGTGCGATGGTGCGCTTGCTTCAGTGATCCACTGAGCTATGCTCGATTGTTTTTGCACCTTGGGAGCCACTCCTACCAGATTCGTCAATGGTTAGAGGTCAGACACACTCAGCCTCCTGGTCCTCCAGGTTGGGGGCTGGAATGAGGATGGCACTTTATTCCAGAAAACGTGGTTTCTGTACTCCAGTCATCATCATCATCATACACGTTAGCTAGAGGTGGGAAACACCTCAGCTACTGTGCCGCAATACATAGAATAAAGAAGAAAAAAGCAACTGGTGCAAGCTGGCTGAGCTATCGGTAACGGATGGGCATCGTTCCGGTAAGTTACCAGCCGGCTGCTGTGCACCCAAAAAAATTATTATGCAAACTTATATAAGGCTAAGTAATGAGATCGTGGTTGGAGGGGGAGGATAAGAGGGATGGGATGGGACAAAGAAACTTACAGCACGAACGCCACTGAGGTCGGCTCCTAGCCATGTCAGCAAGTGTGTCCAACTAAACGTGTTCATCGTCTTTCGGACCCCAACCAGGGAGCCGAGACGCTCCAACCGAGGCCAGCACAGAAGTGAGGGCCTTCATTCCTCTGGACCAAGTCATCGCTTGGCCACCCTTCCTCTTATTCCATCCACACCCCCGGCGCGCAAACAACACACGTCGCGGAAGTCGGTGGGCTGGCATGCGTAACACGTGGCCGAGCCATCGGAGCCTGATGCGTGAAATAACGGTGCTGAGCGGTTCATTTCCTCTTTCTGTGACATAAACAAGGCGTCGAACACGCTCGTTGCTCACGCAATGTTCCCACCAAATGTGAGCTAAATTACGAAGGCACCGGTGGTCGAACGAAACTAGCCTCTTCAGGTCCGCTGCTTTAAGCGGCCAGGTTTCACAACCGTACAATAGGGTCGAACGTACTGCTGCATTGTACACTCTACCCTTCAGGGCAAGAGTGATGTGGCGCCGGCGCCATAAGTGGCGAAGGTAAGCAAAAGCGCCCCGAGCTTTTGCTATACAATTCGTGATTTCATCTTCAAACCCACGGGCGCTGATACAACTTCCCAGGTAGTTGAATTTTTGAACGACTTCTAGCTGATCCCCACCAAGGTTCAGCGTAGGAAGACGTCCAGACCAATCTTGGAGAAACGCTTTGCATTTCGAGGGTGCGAAGCAAAGCCCGAAGTGAAGGACAGCTAGTGCTAATCTGTCCAGTGCCGCTTGGCACGTTTGTGAGCTGTCACAGATCAGGGCAATATCATCAGCATACTCTAAATCAAGAAGTCGCTCTCCTGGGAGTAGCTCCACACCTTCTAAGTCATGTCCTGTGAACGCGATTTCCATGACTTCGTCAACAACGAAGTTGAAGAGGAATGGTGACAGCGGGCATCCTTGTCTTACGCCGCTGGAGATATTAATGGGCGACGACAACTTGCCGTAAGCCCTCACTCTGCCCGAGCAACGCGCATATAATGCTCGGATAATATTCACATATTTCTCAGGTACACCTTTCCTGAGTATACAGTCCAAAAGTGCATGTCTATCCACCGAATCGAATGCACCTTTGATATCGAGGAACACGACAACGGTGGGCCGCCAATATATGTGACGGTGCTCCAACAACCGACGCAAGGTGAAGATGTGGTCAATGCAGCCACGACCTCGACGAAATCCAGCTTGCTCTTCACGAATCTGGCTTTCACGAGTGCCAGTTAGTCTGTGAAGGAAGACAGAGTCAAGCAATTTGGAGGCGATGGAGATCAGACTGATTCCTCTATGGCTGCCGCATTCCGATCGTGAGCCTCCTTTGAAAATTGGGACTATGATGGAGCGGCTCCAATCGGTTGGGACAGTTTCCTGCTCCCACAGTCTCACTAGTAACTCATGTAAATCATCCACAAGAGCAGGTCCCCCGAATTTGAAGAGGGCTGGAGGAAGGTCATCAGGTCCCGCGGCTTTATTTAACTTCAACATTTTGATCTCATGTTCGACTTCTGAGCGAGAGGGTGGATCCAAATGAACAGCCCACGGAGCAGGGCGATCACTGGTCGGCGAGAAATCTAACAATTCCGACCGATTAAATTGCATTTCAAGGTGCTCAGCCCAACGTTCCAGGCGTTTTGATAGGTTGTGGATAGGCTGTCCACCCTCGTCACGTATGGTTTCACTAACACCAGGCCTCCTGCTGCCTGTTTACTGTATCAGACGGAATAACTCACGATGGCCACAAAGGGCAGCGGCCATTTCCATCTCTGTTGCACGACAAGACCACCAGGATTCACTGTCTTCAGGCTAGCACGGAGTTTCGCCCGGAGCTCTTTGCGAGTTTCATTGTGTTCGCTTCCAGCCGGAATATGCCGACGAGCATCTATAAGTTCCAAAGACTGTGAAGAGACCCAATGTGCACGTTGGCGATTAGACATACCACATGAGGATTTGCCTGCTGCTAGTAAGGCCTGTTGCATATGAGACCAGTGAGCTTCAATTGCATCCGGTAAGCGTTTATCCAACTCGCATGACAGCGTAATTTGATAGGCGTTCAGAACAGCTGGATTCACCAGTCTGCCGGTGTCAATGAGCTCACAACATCGTCGCGGGCGTCCGCCAAAGCGCATCCGCAGGTCAGCACATACAAGTGCATGGTCAATGTTCACACCTGTGCTCCAAATCGAGCGACAGTTCTGGACGCAGCATCTTCATCGGTAAGTTATGGTAAAGTGATCGATTTGCGTCCATAGCTGGTTCGAGGCTGATGGGCGCCAAGTCACTCTCCGGAGGGTGCTGTGTCGGAAATTAGTGCTCGCAAGAAATAAGCGAGCATCCTCACACAAATGAAGTAACCGCTCACCGTTATCATTACGGGAGCCTATACCATGCTGGCCGCCCAGATGCAGCTCATCTGTGGATAAATTTCCAACTTGAGCGTTCAGATACCAAGCCCGCACTACAGTGTCCGAGCTTCTTCTGTGACGAAGGAGTTCGTTCAGTTGGCGATAGAAGTCGTCTTTTACCGAGTCATCACTACAGTTTGTCGGTGCATAGGCAGCGATAACGAATAGACACCTGTTAGTCCCACGCGACTTCGAAGTTTTGAACGAGCAAGCCAATCGGACCGCACACTCTCTACTCCAGGGCTCAAACCCCACTACCTTGCGGTAAGGTTCTTGAATAAAAGGCTTTGGTTAAGTACCCTAATCGTTCTCCTGTCTAGGCCTGTGAAGCCTGACAGCATTCCGTCCACGCAATACAATGAATCTTTAACAATTTCTTGATGATCTGGCCGTCGCAATGGCGGCCTATATGTTGCATCGAGCAGGGTGGATAGGGATAAGTCTTTTCCGTCTTCTTATCCCCCTTCTTGCATTTTTTCATCCTTTTCAGCACGCTTCAACTTTACTTGTATCCCCCCATTTACAATCCCCCGATACTTGACCCTACCCCACTTTGCTTCAATAGTCGCTTATCTTCTATTTTCAACTCACAAAGTCGCACGGCGTCGCTCCTATCCAGTCCACAAGTCCATGTTCAACCAAGCGGACAACGTCAGTTCATCCGCTTCAATTTGGAGTCCTCGCATCTCGATAAGACTGGCATGCTTCAACGTGCGCACTTTGCTACAGACTGCTACAGATTGGCCAATAGGCAGCACTTGCCCGCACGCTAGAGACCCTGTCGATCGATATTTGCTGTCTATCAGAAACCTAGCTGCAAGATTCGAGCTCCGTGCTTATCCTGCGACCGCGCATATACAACACTGACAGCACATTCTTACTGTGCCTGTCTAACGATGATGCAGCTTCAAATGCCAGTCAAGCAGGCGTCGGAATGGTTTTGAGTCCCCGGGTTGAAGATGCCCTGATCGACTGGATCCCAGTCAACAATCGGATTGCGTCGTTAGATTAGCTGGTTCATTTCATGCTGCGAAGTCGCGCGGAGACAGACGGTGCCTGTTTGTCATTGTTGCGGGTCCGTCAAAAATCACCACAAAAAGGCGCCAGGAACCCCGGCAGAATGGCTGTGGAAAGCGAGGTCCAATTCCTCCCCACAACGCAGCAGAGCTCAGCCACTCCGAGGCGCGCCCCAACTGCACACCTTTTGACAATGCTCATTTGCAAACTATCATCTCTGCGTGGTGACTGTTTTCCCTAACTTAATAACCTATAGCACTATCTGTGATTGCCCTTTGTCGGTCGTAAAAGAGCCTACAGAGGACCACTTGTCTTTTCTTTCTCTTCGCCTCAGTTGGGAGTCGGTCGGATCGCGTGATTGCGTGTGCATCGTTAGCTGGCCAGCCTTCGCGTCTAAGCCATTAGAACGCGTCTATCGTAAACTCCCCTCTCGTCTGCGTCCGTCCGTGACTCGGCGTCTATCCGAACACGTGCGGCTAGGATCGTTCCCAAGCTCGCTCAATGATCCGCCTCACCGGCTAAGCCAGCGTCATCAGGACAGCGCAATTCCGTTCGAGTGGTCAGCGTAGCAAGCAATTATCGTAGGCGTGCCAGCGACCCTCTTATCAGGCAATTACGCAATTATCTCAAGAGGCGGCGTTCCCTCAATTATAACAGCGGCGACGACTACGGCAATCTACACAATCTATAACAGTCATTGCGGCCTAAGCCCCCACAAACTGTAGCAATGATTCGGTAAAAGATGATTGCTATCATCAACTTCACGATCTCTTTCGTTACAGAAGGAGCACGGATACTGTTGTGATAGCTGTCCATCTGAACCCCCAAGTCAGAACATTGTCCTCTGATGTGCTTCATCTGGGCGGCCAACATGGTGTAGGCTCCCCTATTGGTAACGGTGAGGGATTGCTACAGCTCGACGAAGATGCTTGTCTTTTCCTCGCGAGCACAAACTTTCAACACAGCACCAGCAGAAGCGTGAGTTGGCGGCCACAAGCCTCGGGCTGGCCATGGATGCAAATCGATCATATCGCCATCAGTTACCGCTGAAGAGGCCGTGTCCAAAACTGTCACTCGATTTGCAGCACGAGCCTAGACCCTGCCCAAGCATTTGACTGCGCCGATCTCCGGGTGCGGTTCGGCGGACGTCTTCAACGTCGCTCTGAGCGTATTGATGCCAGCCAGCTGGCGAAGCTTGGTGTTCTGAAAGTGTATCAAAATGCGCTGAAATCCGCGCTGAGCGAGCCCCCACTGAACATTATCGCACAACACTGGTTGCAAATACGTCAAATGTTACTATCAGCAGACATGTCTTCATGTGGCAAATCGAAATGTCAAACTGGACATTGGGTCTCTACGCAGTCTCTGCAACTTATGGATGATAGCCGACGTATTCCGGCTGAAAGCGAATAGAACGAGGCTCGAAAAAATCTCAGGGCAAAACTACGTGCTAGCCTGAAAAAAAGCGAGAAGCTTGGTTGTCTCAACGTGCATCTGAGATGGAAACAGCCGCTACCGTTGGCACTCATAGTAAGTTATTCCGTCTGACACGGGAAACAGGCAGCAGGAGACCTGATGTTAACGAGACCATACGCGACCAGGGTTGGCAGCCGATCCACAGCCTGTCAAATCGCTTAGAGCGTTGGGTCGAACACTTTGCAAGGCAATTTACCCAACCTGAGTTATCGGTTCCTTTTTCGGGCATTGAGCGCCCTTCTTCCTGGACCGATGCATTGGATCCGCGCTCACGCGCAGAAGTCGAACTTGAGATCAGGCTGTTGAGATCGCATAAAGCCGCAAGGGCAGATAGATTTACCCCAACCCTCTTTAGATTCGGGGGACGTGCCTTAATAGCCGATTTACACGAGTTGCTAGTGAAACTTTGAGAGCAGGAGACTGTCCCGACAGACTGGAGGCGCTTCGTCATTGTCCCAAATTTTCAAGGGAGGCTCCCGTTCGTAATGCGACAATCATAGCTTGATCAGTTTGATATCAATTGCCTCTATATTGCTTGTGTATGTCATTGCTCTACAGATTGACTGGCGCCCGTGAAAGCCGGATTCGTGAAGCGCAAGCGGAATTTCATGGAGGTCGTGGCTGCATCGACCACATCTTCACTTGCGTCAATTGTTGGAGCACCGCCATGTTTATTGGCGACCCACCGTAGTCGTGTTCCTTGACATAAAAGTTGTCTTCGACTCAGTCGATCGGCGTGCTTTTAGGGAATGTCTGCTGAGGGATGGTGTGCCTGATAAATATATAAATATTATCAAAGTGCTGTACGCGCATACTTCGGCAGAGCAAAGTTTAATGACAAACTGTCGCCACACTTCACTATCACCAGCGATGTGAGACAAGGTTGCCCGCTGTCACCTTACCCCTTCAACTTCGCTATTGAGGATTTTATGGAAACAGCGTTCGCTGGACACGACCTATATGGTGTGGAGCTAGTTCCTGGTGAGCGACTTCGTGACTTGGAATACGCGGACCATATTGCCCTAATCTGTGATAGCTCCCAAACATGCCAAGAAGCCCTGTACCGATTAGCACTGACTTTCAATCCTTTTGGGATATGCTTTGGTCCAACGAAATGCAAGTATTTCGCCAAGATGGGCAGGGACCCGCCCCTGCGCTAACAATTTTTGGTGATAAGCTAGAAGTCCTTTAGGAATTCAAGTACCTGGGCAGCTATATTAACGCCCGTAGGATCGAAGATGTGGCTAAGAACTGTACGGCAAAACCTTGAGATGCTTTTGCCAATCGCCGCCACCTGTGACGCAGACGCGACATTATTCTCGCCTGGAAGGACAGTTTATAACGCAGCCGTCCGTTCAACTCTCCTATGTGGTTGTGAATTCTGACACATCAGGTCGACAGACATAAAGAGGCTCGTCACATTCGATCATCGCTGTCTTCGCAGCTTAGCTTATGTCTGGTGGGAGCACCGCGCGAGCAATGAGAGTGTTCGGCGTCGCGTATTTGGTACAGGAAGAGCGAGTGAACTGCTCAGAACTATCGTATCACGCAATAGGCTCCGATGGTTGGGCCAACTGTTGCGCATGCCGGCACACCAACTTGCGCGACATGCATTGCTTTTGCGCAGGGGGTGCTCTTGGAAGAGGATGAAGGGAGGTCAAGCGATGACTTGTTGGAGAGCGATGAAAACCCTCACTCCGCATTTGGCGTCGGTTGGTGCATCCCGACTGCAGGGCTGGGGTCCTAAGTACAATGAACAGGTTTGGTTGGACACACTTGCTGATATGGCTTGGAGCCGGCCCCAGTGGCGTTTGTGTTATGAGTTCCGCTGTCCGCCCCCTCCTGCTTAGCCTCACCCTCCAATCACGATTGCATCCGTTAGGCATAAAGTAACTTTTTGCGGCACTATAGCCGGCTGTTAGCTCTCTGGAACGATGTACATCCATTACTGGGGACTCAGTCGGCGAACCGATGTCTTTTTCTTCTTGTCCTTTGTATCGGGACACAATAGCTGAGGTATTTTCCACCTGCAGCTAACATGTATAAGGTGGATGATGCTGATGGGCTAGGATAGTGTTCTGACCTCGCCACTTGGTTAGCCGTCAATTTGTAGTCACTACAGATACGGGCGGTGCCGTCGGATTCTTGTACTGGAACAATTAGCGTGGCCCAAGATGCATGGTGTACTGGCGACAATATTCCGTCTTTGTGGAGGTGCTCCAGCTCTAACTCAACTACCAGACGGATCGCAAAAGGTAAGCTCCGTGCTTTGAAAAATTTCGGCTGCGCTGTCGTAATCGAACTTATCCTAATAGCAGGCCGCTTAAACGACGCGCTTAACCAACGTGATATGGTGCAGTTTAAGATAGCGGAAATTGAAGGGAATTTAGCAAAACGTCAAGTAGCAATGGAGGATTAAGCCCGCAGAAGAAAGGCAGATGTTCTTAGATTGTGTCCAGTCTGTTACCAGTAATTGTGTACTTCGGATATGGCCAAATCGGAGTGAACAAAATGGCAAGCGGAGATAAAATCTTTTGACTACTACTGCCGTAATATGGATGATATATTTATAGTGGCGGATAAATGTATAAATCTGGAGGAGGTTCTCGATCGGTTTAAGCGGGCACACGAAGCATTGCAACTTGCCTACGAGGCAGAAACTTGCAATGGGCTTCCGTATCTAGATGTCTTGTTAACTAGGAGACCAGACGGCTTCATCCAGCGGAAGGTCTACAAATAACATACGTGGACTGGTCAGTACACGAATTTTCACAGATATAAGCGGAACTTAATCCACTGCCTTACCACAAGAGCAAGTAGAATTTGCTCGCAGGACACACTGGATGAGGAACTAGCCTTTATAAAGAATATGCTGCGCAAGAATGGCTGCCCTGATAGATTTGTTGCAAAGAATTTTGAAGAAAGCTCAAGCCGGTACCAGTTTTAACCGCGGCGAATAAGGAGTTATTTTTAAAATTAACTTTTAAGGGGGATGCCGCTGTCGAGCGCCTAACCCAAAGTCTTTCAGCGGTAGTCAAGTCGACATTCCCAGCAGCCAGGTTAAAGTGTACATTTTCTACTGAATCACTTGTTTGTTCGCGCAATAAGGATATGCTACCATTGTTGACCTCGTCTATGGTTATTTATCAGTTCAACTGCGCTTGTGACGTTAGCATCATCATCATCATCATTACACGTTAGCTGGAGGTGGAAAACACCTCAGCTATTGTGCCGCAATACAAAATAAAAGAAAAGGAAAAGTGACAAACAGTGGCAAGCCCGCTGAGTCCCCAGTGACGGATGGACATCGTTCCGGAGAGCTAACAGCTGGCTGCCGTAAAAAGAGAATCATATTATGCCTAACAGGTGAGATCGTGATTGGAGGGGGATACTAAACAGGAGGGGGATGGGCAAAGGAAATCACAACACAAACGCCACTGGTGCCGGCTCCGAGCCATATCAGCAAGTGTGTCCAACCAAACGTGTTCACCGTCCTTAGGACCCCAGCCAGGCAGTCGGGATGCACCAACCGACGCCAACTTCGAAGTGAGAGTTTTCATTCCTCTCGACCAAGTCATCACTTGGCCTCCCCTCCTCTTCTTCCAACCGCACCCACAACGCGCAAACAATGCACGTCGCGGGAGTCGGTGTGCTGGCATGCGCAACACATGGCCCAGCCATCGGAGCCTGGTGCGTGATATAATGGTGCTGAGCGGTTCACTCGCTCTTCCTGCACCAAATACGCGACGTCGAACACGATCATTGCTCACGCGGTGTTCCCACCAGACATGAGCTAAGCTGCGAAGGCAGCGATGATCGAATGTGACGAGTCTCTTCATGTCAGTCGACCTGATGGGCCAGGTTTCACAACCATATAGGAGAGTTGAACGGACGGCTGCGTTGTAAACTCTGCCTTTCAGGGCAAGAGTAATGTCGCGTCTGCGCCACAGGTGGCGGAGATTGGCAAAAGCACCTCGAGCTTTTGCTATGCGGTTCGTAACCTCATCTTCAATCCCACGGGTGCTAATATAGCTGCCCAGGTACTTGAATTCCTGAACGACTTCTAGCAGATCACCACCAAGCGTTAGCGCAGGGTTGGGTCCCTGCCAATCTTGGAGAAGTACTTTGCATTTCGATGGAGCAAAGCATAGCCCAAAACGACTGACAGCCAGTGCTAATCGGTCTAGTGCTCTTTGGCATGTTTGGAGGCTGTCACAGATTAGGGCAATATCGTCCGCATACTCCAAGTCAAGAAGTCGCTCACCAGGAAGTAGCTCCACACCATCTAGGTCGTGTCCAGCGAACGCTGTTTCTATGACTTCATCAATAGCGAAGTTGAAGAGGAAAGGTGACAGCGGGCATCCTTGTCTCACGCCGCTGGTGATACTGAAGGGTGGCGAGAGTTTGCCATAAACCCTCACCCTGCCCGAACTATGCGCGTACAGCGCTTTGATAATGTTTACATATTTATCAGGCACACCTTTCCTCAGCAGACAGTCCCAAAGGGCACATCGATCGACCGAATCGAAGGCACCTTTTATGTCAAGAAACACGACAACGGTGGGTCGCCAATAAACATGGCGGTGCTCCAACACTTGACGCAATGTGAAGATGTGGTCGATGCAGCCCCGACCTCGACGAAATCCGGCTTGCTCTTCACGAATCTGGCTTTCACGAGTGCCAGTCAGTCTGTGGAGAATGACAGAGGCAAGCAATTTAGAGGCAATCGAAATCAGACTGATCCCTCTATGATTGCCGCATTCCAAACGAGAGCCTCCCTTGAAAATTGGGACAATGACGGAGCGGTTCCAGTCTGTCGGGACTGTCTCCTGCTCCCAAAGTCTTACTAGCAACTTGTGTAGATCATCTACTAGAGCAGGTCCCCCGAATTTGAAGAGGGCTGGGGGAATTCTATCTGCTCCTGAGGCTTTATGCAATTTCAATAGCCGGATCTCACGTTCGACCTCTGCGCGTGAGGGCGGATCCGAGGAGACGGCCCAAGGAGAAGGGCGCTCAATGCCCGAAGAAGAAAGCGATAACTCAGGCTGGTTAAATTGCCTTGCAAAGTGTTCGGCCCAACGCGCCAAGCGTTTTGACAAGCTGTGGATCGGCTGCCCACTCTCGTCGCGTATGGTCTCGCTAACACCAGGTCTCCTGATGCCTGTTTCCCGTATCAGACGGAATAACTTACGATGATTACCCACGGCAGCGGCTGTTTCCATCTCAGAGGCACGATGAGACCACCAGGTTTCGCGGTCCTTCCTAAGGCTAGCACTTAGTTTTGCCCTGAGATTTTTGCGAGCCTCATTGTATTCGCTTCCAGCCGGAATACGTCGGCGAGCATCCATAAGTTCCATAGACTGTGTAGAGACCCAATGTCCGGTTTGGCGATTTGTTTTGCCACATGAAGACATGCCTGCGGACAGTAACGTTTGACGAATATGCGACCAGTGATCTTCAACGGTGTTTAGTGGGCGCTTACTCAGCCCAGATGTCAGCGCACTATGGTATACATTCAGAACATCTGGCTTCGCCAGCTGGCTGGTGTCAATCCGTTCACCTCGACGTTGCGGACGTCCACCGAAACGCACCAGGAGGTCGGCACAGACAAGTGCGTGGTCAGAGTCCACGCTCGTGCTCCAAATTGAGCGACAATTTCGGACACATCCCCTCCAGCGGTAACTGATCGCGATATGGTCGATTTGTGTCCATGGTTGGCCCGAGGCTGGTGGGCGCCAAGTCACGCTTCTGCGGGTGCTGTGTCGGAAGTTAGTGCTCGCGAGAAAGAGGCGAGTGTCTTCACACAGATGTAGCAATCGCTCACCATTATCATTACGCGAGCCAACACCATGTTGGCCGCCCAGATGAAGCTCATCAGAGGACAACTTTCCGACTTGGGCGTTTAGATCACCAGCCAACACCACAGTATCCGTGCTTCTTCTGTAACGAAGGAGCTCGTGAAGTTGCTGATAGAAATCATCTTTTACCGAATCGGTGCTACAGTTTGTAGGGGCGTAAGCCGCAATGACAAACAGGCACCGTTTGTCCCCGCGCGACTTCGTAGCACGGAAGGAACCAGCTAATCTAACGGCACACATCCTACTGTTTACTGGGATCCAATCGATCAGGGCAGCTTCAGCCCGGGGACTCAAAACAATGCCGACGCCAGCTTGACCGGCATTTGAAGCTGCATCATCGCCAGACAGGCGCAATGAGAATGTGCCGCCAGTGTCGCATGTGGGGGATCTCAGGGTAAGTACGGAGCTCGAATCTTGCAGGCGGGTTTCTGATAAACAGCAAATATCGATCGATAGGGTCTCTAGTGTGCGGGGCAAGTGCTGCCTGTTGGCCAATCTGCAGCAAAGTGCGCACGTTGAAGCATGCCAGTCTTAGCGAGACGCGAGGACTCCAAGGGGAAACGGATGAAACGGATGACTGACGTTGTCCGCTTGCTTGAATATGGACTTGTCACTGGATTGGAGCGAGGCCCTGGGATTGTGTGTGATTTGAAATTAGAAGACAAGCGACTACTGAAGGAAAGCTGGGGGAGGGCCGAGAATTGGGGGATTGAAAATGGGTGGGATATAAGTAAAGTTGGAGTGGGGACGATAAGGATGAAGAAGCGCAAGAAGGGGTATAAGAAGACGGGAAGGCCTGAGCAGTAGCATCCATACCCCTATCCACCCTGCTCGATGCAGGCAGATAGGGCGCCGTTGATTTATCCTCTGCGACGGCCAGAGCATCAAGAAATTGTTGTAAGGAAGTTTCATTGTATTGCGTGGGCAGAATACTGTCAGGTTGCCCAGGCCTAGAACAGGAGAACGATTAGGGTTCTCAACCAAAGCCTTTGGTTCAAAAACCTTACGCAAGGCAGCGGGTTATGGCACTGGACTGAGAAGCCCGTTTTATGAAATGAGGAGCCACCCCCATTCCAACCCCCAACCTGGAGGACCAGGAGGCTGAGTTTGTCTGGCCTCTAACCATTGACCAATCTGGTATGAGTGGCTCTGAAGGTGCAAAAGCACCACCCAGCATAGCTCAATGGATCTCTGAGGCACGCAAACCATCGCACCACGTTAAGGTCCAGCCTCATTTGCGATGGACAGCATTTCTCGACAAGTCTGACTCGTCGGTGCAACAAGCACCTTCACAGCCTGTGCCATCACAGCTGGCACCGCAAC
>OX104063.1:52761528-53013406 GCA_944474145.2 Dicrocoelium dendriticum
ACTTGGCGTCCTCCTGTAGCTGACCAGCGATGGACCCAAATTGACCATATAGCCATAAGTTACAGATGGCGTGGTTCCATCCTGGATTGCCGCTTGTACTGGAATACCTGCGTCGACTCTGATCATGTCTCGGTACGCTTTCGTTTCTCCATGAACTTTGCCGGAAGGCGCACCAAGCGTCTCCTCAGATTGAAAACTGAAAAATTGTCCTAGCCCTCGGTCATGCAAGCCTATCAAGACACACTGCATACCGAACTGTCTTGTTGTAATGACACTAAAAATAGTAGAATAGGACCTCGGCCGCCATGCACAACACAAGAGCATCTTCAACGCACCAGTCACTGGATATCCGAGAGCTCGTTGAACCTGGTGAAGTCTGATAGCAACCTCCTGGCTGGATCTAACCACAATGTGACCAGAGAGGCTAATTAGGGCGAACTAAAGCGGGTATTACAAGCTGAAAAGGAAGCCTGTTGGATCAGTAGGGCTCAAGAGGTGGAGGAGACAGGAGCATTAGGCAATTACCGCAAGCTCTTCCAGCTAATCCGCACCACTTGTCTCAGGAAACCAGACGTCAATGAAACAAGCTGAGACAGCGCGGGTGCACTGATACACAATAAGGAGCGCCGTATGCCCGTTGGGTAGAACACGGACCTCTTCTTACTCATCTGATGCAGGAAGAATCATGGACGGTTAGTTTAGTGCCTCCGGCTGAGGCCGAGGTCTGTAAAGCGAACACAGTCCTAAATCGTTTACGTGCCGCTTTCTCGGGTTCCCTCCCACCCGCACTATTTAAGGATGGAGGTGAGGTCCTCTGAAAAGCACTGACCTCCCTATTCGAACCTATCGGGAAAGAAGAGAGCGTCCCGGCTAATTGAAGCGAATCGATTATACTGGAAATATACAAGAAGGGCAGTCGCACAGACTGTTCTAACCACAGGGATAGCCTAACGCCAGTTGTGAAAAAACTATCGGCCTCGATTCTCCTTTGTCGCCTCACTGCGGCATGGGAATCTCGGATTAGGGAAGAGCAGGCCGGTTTCCGCCCATATATTCACTTTACGGCACGTGCTAGAGCAGCGCCACGCACACCGCAGACCGATTATATAGCTGTGTTCCTTGATTTCAAGAATGCGTTCTATTCAGTCGATCCATCGAACCTGTTTGAAATACTTGCGCGGCAAGGTGTTCCCACGAAATATGTGAACATCCTACGTTCTCCATATTCGAAAACACAGACCGGGTCAGAATCTGGGGTAACCTATCGGGTAGCTTTCTGTTCACAAGTGGCGTTCATCAGGCTTGTCCGATTTCCCCATTTTTGTTTAATTTCGTCCTGGATTCTATCATGGAGTGTCCTATTTCCTAATCGCACAATGTAGGCGTTGAAGTGATTCCTGGTGAATCATTAGTTGACGTTGATAATACGGACGATATCCTTTTGCTTTTCGACGACGTTGCGGCGGCACAATCAACCCAGAATAGCCTGTCTAAAGTTGTCCCATTAATTGTTATGTGCTTTGATCCTTCAAAGTGTAAAGTGTTGCTACAGGAATAGTAGCCACTTTATGACCCCTTGACCCTTGCTAACGAGGAACTCGAGGTGGCTGAACAACTCACTTATTTTGGCAGTTGCATCAGCAACGATGGGCGCATAGATACTGAAGTCAGTTCACGCGTTACAAAGCCCAGGACTGCCTTCTTGATCCTGCGGCATCTTTAGCGGCAGAAGAGATTATCTCTTCGTCTGAAAGGACGTGTATGCAAGATTACAATGAAGGCCGTTCTGCTCTATGGTAGTGAGACTTAGCTACTTCGATCTGGAGATCTGAGGCGTCTTCAAGTCTTTGATCATTGTTGTTTGCGAAGCATTGCTAATGTAGGATGGCATCAGCTTTTCCGCAACGATGATGTGCGTAGGCGAGTACTTGGTAGTGATAATCATGCTATTTCCTTAGAACAACAGATAGCACTGAATAAGTTGCGTTGGCTAGCGCGAATGCTACATATGCCTAGTCACCGCTTACCTGGGGGTACCTAGTTTAGTCTAAAAGGTGTAGGATGGCACAAGGCTCGTGGTGGACAAAAGTTGATTTGGCAACGAGAAATGAAGTTACTGACAACCAAACTGGGTGCCGTTGGTTCGTCTCGACTTCCGGGCTGGAGTCCATGTGACTCACCTTGTGTTGGGCTCGAGACTTTACAGGACATGGCTCGCAACCGACACCAGTGGCGCGTCTGATGCCGACTACCAAATCGAATTGCCTGTTTAAAATATGTTTGGTGCTGAGTTATCCGCGGGGTAATGGCTGATTCTGACGCGGGGCAATGAAAGCCGCAAGGAAGCTGTCTCGTCGATGCCGCTTTATTTTGCAGGATAGCCAGCTGTTTGTGACTGTATGTTGTCTACGGAAGGTGTAAGCGACTTGACCCTGAATGCTTGCTTAGGGCATTAAGGTTTCCAGGTAAGTCCCCCTTTTCTCCCTCTTATTTTTCTTTATTTCATAGGTTAACATGGTTGTATGGCAGCGAAGCATCATTTCAAATGGCTGATCTACTGCTGTTGTTGATGATGATGATGACGATGACGATGATGATGCAATGGGCTGGGGATAACTAAGCGGTATTTTGCAGGTTCCGCACGGTTATCGTCCATAAAAGTGGAATACATATGTCATACTTTCACATTGCAGGGATCTGCCACGCATTATTCAATTTAGTAATACTGAAGCTAATGATTACGTTGGTCTCCCAGCTACTGCCTGCATCACTTTCTGGTGATTTATTTTAAAAGCTAAAGAACTACTGGGCTGCAACAAACGCTCTTCCCCAATACAGTCGTTGAACTACTGCTGAAATTTGTAAACAACGGCGTTCGGAGGGTTGCAACAGGTACGTTGAACTTGCTGAATATTGGAACATAATGCACTAATACAGCGCTGTTTGGACCCTCGGCGGTTTGAGGATCACCGAATACTGAGAATAGTTAGGAAATGATAAGCTTCGCCTTCCCGCACCTGTTTATATGTTTGTGTAGTTGCTCGTGGTTGCACAAACCTCCTCGCTAGGCGCTGCTGGTGCTTCAGTTTTGTCTCATGCGCGAATGTTGTACGTTGATCAAGCGGTGTAATATATTTATTTGAGTCACTTCGGTTGCTCTGTACATGCATCTGTGGTTTGTGTATCTCGCATTTTTAATACCATTTACCACTCTGTATCCCATTTTGGTTTGCGCTTTGTGTCTAGGCCAGCAGCTTGCCTACCATTGGATAGACCTCTTTCTTTATCAACTCTCGCTGACTGTTGGTAGTTGCTGGAAGAAACTGTATGCACATTCTTCTTGACGCTGAAATTCGCAACTAATAGCTGCAATTGATGTGGAACAGGCTTAGTCTCCCCCACTGCACTCTGTACTGGTCGCTCTCGCTTATCAGGCCGTGTACATTTTGTGCGTAAATATACAAATTTTTATTTATATATACTCAAGCCAGGTCTACGCAAAATACTGCAGCCTTTAACCGGAGTTCGGATGGAAGTATTTTCCTTTTTTACGCCAACGTTTAAACTATTTAATTGCTGGTTTCTTACGTAACCAAGCATTTTAGGATTCTTGTACCGTACCCTCTATTATTTGGTAAGAGGTTGCCTTTCGAGTCACTGTGGGAGGACGTAATTCTAGAAAATGTTTTCTCGTATGAACCACCACTGATTTCCGATTTCTTGACTGTCGTTGTTAGTATTCTCGGGCACACCATAGATCAAGATTTCTTCTTGGAAATCCTTCTTCCTTGTTTCTTTTCAATTGTCACAGGCTCCAAAGACGCGTTGATAGCTACGCCTCCTGCAGATCCTGTGTTATATCGCACTTGTAGAGTAAAACCTTTTCCAGATGAATTGGTAATTCTAATGTCACGTTCATAATTTTGGGTCCCCAAAAATACGACGCGGGGTGGGGACGAGTAACCCGTATTGGTTTTGCGTTTGACTTTCTATTTGATCAAAGTGCACAATGAGTTCCACTGGTTTTGGTTATCAGACAATTTACCCCGTAATGTGATGACGATAGATTCTGGGACGCTTGAGCAAAGGACAGTCAGGGAATTATTGTTGGTTCCCTTTAGTATGAAGCTGCGAGGTCAGATGATCGTGAGCCTTTGCTTTATGCCAAGGAATTATGATCTGCTTTTTGTTTGCAACAAAGGAAGCCATAAGTGTGGCATCCCGGCTGACAAGTGCAGCGGTCTCTGCGTTTGTGACTAAATATCCGAGATATTTTAACAATCAGATATATTTTTGTCTCAGATACAGAGTGTTGGTGTTCGGATGACCATCGTTGCTGATGATAGCACTTGTTAAGACTATGTAAAGCTGCTCGATCACACGTTTTGTTTGGTGCTTGATTGTCTGGGTCCAAAGTACCGCTTGTCTTCCAGAGCTACGGTATACTTTGGTGTGACGTTACACCAAAGTTGGAAGCGATAATATTTTTGTGAAGCCTTTCGATCTTGATTAGAATAAAGTGAAGTGTGCATTGCTTTGCTTAGAGATTACTACGCTTTCGAGCACATACCCGCTTAGCATACATTATTTGCTCATCTGCCCGTAACCGGTTACACTTCAGAACTAAGATAAGCATACACGTGAAGAAAAGGATAGTTGTACACGCAGTACAAAACCAAAAGGCATTTTGGGAACTCTTTCAATCTCTCACCTCTCTTTGGGAGGGACTTGCACACATTGGACAGTACCATTCGTAAAAGTACGTACAGGCTAGCTAATTTGACTATTCGAGTACATTCTTCAGACCCATAAGCACCTGTGGCCTGGAGCCCTTTTCCATTCGCAGTTACTTGCACTCTGCTATTCAGCATGGTGTCATTTAAGTCGCGTACTATTCCGACGTTGTTCGGTTGCACACGCTACGCCTTTGCAGAATCAATGGCACCTATATCGTTTACAACTTCATCTATTAGGTAATCATTTTTCTTCAAAGATCTCTCAAGTAGCGTCCAACAGGCGCGAACGCCCCTAAGTGTTATTATTCACTGAGAGACCAAGCCAAAATCTGCCAATAGCTTTCCACGGTGTACTACTCTGTTATAATATTGACTACTTTAGGATTGGTTTCTTGACGAACAGTACGGTTTTCAGAATTGATGTAAGGCCAATCCGGCTTGTTAGCGGCTGGGATGCAACAGTAGAATTTCATCAAAAATCCTCGCTCTCATAAGAAACATATCCGTCAAATGTAAACACCTACGTGGATTTGAGGTATTTGCGAGAATTAGTCGCGAAATTATTCCGTCCCGGTCCAGCTTTATGGACCTAGGCAGTTTACGCATACAATGAATACGTGCAAAGATGATGGAGCACCCACTCTATTTGATTCAGTGCTACAGCCGCTAAATCGTAAGAAACTTCTCTAGTGTCCGCTTCCTCAACTATGGCAACGCTTTCCTCTGTGTTCATCATGCATTGTTGTTGCTTGATCTACACGCTTATAATATCCAACCACACCTAATCTTCTTGCCAAATGATTAGTTCGTCAAACCCTCGCAGGCAACTAGGTTTGCAACAAATGTTCCTCACTATTTACCACAAATTTTGTTGTGCTTCAGGGAGCTACATTGTCACCTTCCTTTTTCTCTCCATACGCGAGACCAATACCAATCCCCGATGAAGCCACTATGCCAAAGTATGTTGATGACGTTAGCATTAGCATAAATTATTAAATCAAACTCCTTCAATCTATCAGAAAAATTGTTGTGCCGAGTTAGTGCAGTGGTCGAAACCTGTTGTTTTATTAAAAGCGTACCTAAGTGCTACCGTGTACTGCTTTTGCTTTATAAAGCGGAACGATACCTGGAATTAGTCACAGAATATCTTGACTTCAGATTGGAGGTTACAGTACGAATTCTGTACGTCATCAACGTATATCGGCGATTCACTGGTCCATGATTTATCTTGGTTACTCTACCTGAATAGAATATTCACATATACAGGCGATTTTAGTTTCACGTCGCTCCATTGCGATCACCCAGCTATATTATCCAGCGGCCTAGCCCTGATATACTAGTCGCGCATTCTTGTACTCTTAGTTAGTTCGCTGTAACACAGTCGCTTTGTATCACACACCAATGAGTCAATACTTACTCGTCTTAAATTTAAAAGTTCTACCACTTGATACCATTTGCTCGAGAACACTTCGAACGCATCTTACAGGTACCCTGAATATTAACTGCAGAGCGGCATTTGATTGATATTTACTCGCTCAACTTTACGTGATTCCAACCGTTGAAGATATTGTTTGGTATCAGTCGTGAGAGCGTTCTAACGGCTTTCAAACAAGCTTTTACTCGTCCAGATCCATCAAGTGGTGGAGCAGCAAGGCAATTTAATTTATGCCGGCCGCGAACTCCTCCTATCTCTCGACGGTTCACTATCAAGCGCTTCAAATGTCCGGCCACGAAACTCCTCTATCAAACCCTTATGTAATCCGCTTCACGCGCACGCTGACTTATTTCACCGAAACATTCGACAAACTTCTACAAACAAAGTAGTCACGCAAGAGCGCTTTGAACCGTGTGATCTTCCTCTCAACACCAAGGCAATTGCTGAGCATAAGCCTGAAGTTTCTAATATTCACCCATTGAGCGCGGTATATAGCGTGTCTCTGGCTAAAGACTATTGTGGATCATGCGCCAAGTTTGTCGAATTGGGCATTCCGAGCTCTAACCTTTGTAGGATTTTCCACGCGAAAACCTGGTATGCATTTCAGTACACTAGGCACTATGTGGTTCTGCGTTGAATACACGAGCATGCCACTTGTATGTCTATCTCAATAATATGAACAACTACCAGTCAAGCTTGATTATATTATACCACCAAAATGAACACACTTGGGATTTGCATAGCTGCCTGGGCAACTTAGGCCTCCCACTAAGTACTGCTCCAATCCTGAAGAGAACGCCTGGTAATACCGCAAACGAATCGACCGTAAAATCCCAGGAAATGATTGCGCTTCCGATACCACAAGCGCCTAACTTTCTACTAATGCTGTTCTCAGTCCGATCTTAGTAACTGCATGTAAGGCTTCATCCAATCTCTCTACTGAATGCATGGCAAGAATACAAGCCTGTAAAGTGGGAGTTGTCATACGCTTTGTTCCAAGATTGGTCGGCAGCAATCCCTGATAGGTCTGAAAGCGAGGTGCGGAGCAGTTCTTCTAATGCAAATTTTCCTGAGGTAAACCACACAGTGACGTATTTATTATCTTTAACCTACGAAATGACAATAAAAAACAACAAACTGTACCGAGCTTACTGTGCTTCAATTTCCTAGAATCAGATTCCAAGTCAATTAGAGGTAGGCAGTTGGCCGATATGAACTAGTGGGATGCCATCAGTAACCTACTCATTGCTGTATTTAAACTTATACGTGAACTGCGCATCATGCGGCAGCGCAAATCTAAACATTTCGGAGATCCAGAACTTCCACGCGTTATGATGAAATATTCTACAAAATCGAATAAGTTCAGCTGTCGATAGATCGACTTAGAAGTAAACAATACTCAGTCCATGTCTTTCCAGACATGCTATGGGGCGAGCGTCATCGAATTGACCGCAGCTTAGAAAACCAGCGGAAGGAAACTGTAACTAGAACCATAATTGCACATGGCTTTCCCGAAATTGGAGTATGCTTTGAGCCCGTAATTACAATTCAGGAAAAGTTACAATGGCGTTATCTTCTTGAAAGACTTTCTATGGATGTCCTGCTTGCGAAATCCATGTCACTTCTACGCACCTTAATGAACTACAAAATTTATGGTCTAAGAGTATTGAAGGTAGTTCTACAGTCAAAAATATATTAGCAAGGATGCTTAAAATCTGGCATATCTGCCATCTAGGCTTCGGCTGAAGGCGAAGAATGAAATGCCCTAGTTTGATGAAGCCATCCAAAGAACTAAACGCGATGAAAGCTATAACAACGCGCAACAGATGTTTGCTACAAGAAAAAGAAAAATGGTTCCTGTATACTTTAAACATGCTTACTAACAATCTGAAATTTGATTTTATCTGAAAGCCATAGATTTTCGTGTGAACCGACTACTTTTCAGTTTTCCCACCACCTAAGTACTTTTGATAAGATCAAGTTTCACAACCACATTTTACTGCCTAGAAGGTAACAGTAATTACTACATAATTTGAGCATGTTGAATTTAAATCTGGCATTGGATTTACTCCTAAGATAAAGATTTTAGAAGAGTGATGTTAACACATTTTGCAAAGGAAAAGTTTTCACGATGATATTCTATGACACAATGTACATTCACTGTCGTAATTAATGCAAACTTATATCCTCAACACAACTTTTTGATTAGACATGACAAGCGCATAGCTTGATACATAACTGGCATAATTCGGGCAAGAATTTGCGTTTATGGTTTTCGCATTGGAATGATTTCCCAGGAGAGTTACGTTTGATGCGCCAACCATAATCAGGCATCATGTGTTAGTCCTATCGTCACTGTATTGCTCTATATACATTGCTATTGTGCAATAGAACGAGGTTGAGGCTACGCTTTGAAGTATCCATAAATAATCCCCACTCTCGTGGATCATATGAGGCAACTGCTAGTTGCAATAAGAGACTTGGAACATCATGGCATAAAACAAACTGCTTGTCCTTTGAATAAAAGGCAAGAAACTCTGCTCATGTTTACGGAAGAAGCAAACTGTTACTATGCACTCACGTAGATTTTCACAAAACATGGTACTTAATAACAGCAACCCTATTGCGGAACATAAAAGCACGCAATAAGTCATTCAATTCTTGTTGAATGAATTGCTGGAGACTGTTGTAATTTCAGCATGAATGTCTATGTCTTCATAATTAGAAGCTGATTCATATAACTGGGCCTTATCTTCACGCCCTAAATTTATTATGGGATGAAGCAGTACCAATAAAATTTGGAACTGGTATCTCTTCAGAGCGTCGAATGGGCAGAATTGCACGTTACATACCGGGATAAAAGATTCAATGCTGATCTTTCTTGCCAATTGCAAAGATAGCAGTCTTTTATGTGTTACACAAGTTATTGACAAACCAAGCAACTCCAAATCACAAGCATCTGCTTTTCCTTATTGTTTAGTCAAGTAACATTACTTCTCAATAACGGCACACAATGCGAGATGCACATTTTGGACTTCGTCACCTAGGGGTTTTCAAAGTATGCTTTATAGGCACATTTTACAAACTAAGGGATATTTCTCCTTTAAAGAACTAGTGTATAACAGACGCAGATACAACAAAATGTACCAGATTCATATGCACATTTATGTCCACCTGAGTGAGCCATGATGATATGTAAGGTGGGTATACGTTCCGATTTAGGCAGGACAGTCTCGCATTTAAGTCTGTCGTTCCGATTTTTAGAAGTGCTCGGCGGGACGCGCTGATGTTCCGCTTGGAGGTCAGTGACCTCGGTATGCCCACCTTTGAGCACATAGGATGTAGGTGATAACAACCGAAATCAATTAGTGGTGGTGCATGAACACCGTAAGACCGAAATAAATGAGCAGGCATGAGTTGGCATAATCGACTCCGTGGGGGCAACGCAACAAGGAGAATTTTTGTGACAATATAAAATGAGTGAATAAAAGTGCTGATTAGATTTTCGTGTTTTTGGTGGAGAACGCCTGCATTAAGTCCAGTTTGTTAAAAAATAATGTCTGTACGAACGTGTAATTTGACTATCCAATTGGAGAGCGATTGTTCATTCATTAACAAACTAACACACGACAGCAATTAGCTTTTTAATGTGACACATGTAAATCCGAATTTTCTGTTGCTCACCGTGGCAGATCAGATATCGCAAAACCACTAAATTCAGATCGCTATAAAGTAACAATGTCTGCAGCAGCATCTTCTACCACTGTAACGACTTATTTCTGATCAGCAACGCTTGAAATCGTTGAAGCCAAATTAACAGCCGTAGAAGGTACCTTCGCTTATCAGGATGTATGTCATAACTACAGTTTGCGCTCCATGAATTGCACCGGCAAATTAGTAGAGAAATGGTTTGAGCCGAAGTTAGCTTGTGCCCGCACAAAATGTGAGACAATAATAACTAATATTCCGTTCCCATTTACCAGAGACCAACATCAAGAACACTCGAGGGAAACAAAGTTCGTGGCACTTTCAACATACACCTCAAACCACAAGGAAATAAAGGTGTTCCCACTCCTCGTGAAATATTTTATGCCTTCACACGGAATTGAAGTTCTTATTAGATCTGCAGCAGTTTATTGATGACACATTGGACGCCACTTGTAAATTTGTAATGGATGTATTAGAACAAAATAATATGACCATGTAATCTGGGCGATTTTGTGCTGACAACGTCAACACGAATTTCTGTGGGCTTCAGAGAAGACAAAAACAAAAATCATTCACGAAATTGGATCCTTCGATTGGATAAACATTTATGGGAATTATTTGTTTGGCCTAAATTCTTCACAAAATATTGTAAAAGGCAGCTGCCTCTCTTCTTATGAATGTTGAAACAGTTGTGGCGAACATTTAGTCTTAATTTTGAATTTACGATTCGTGTTGAAGAACTGAAATAATGCTGTGATTTCAATGGCAGAGTGCCACCGCATTTTGGTCACGAGCAAACCTGACGACTCTCATTTATGCCTCTAGCGTAGAGGATCCTGAAGCTACTTTCTGCATTGAAATCTATCATTTATCTCGACAAACTGTCTTACAACATTACCATGCCACTTTGAAAATCCCTGCGGTAAGCGGTGGCTCTATTATACACAACACCAGTCACTTTTCACACTTCTGTACTAAAAATCGGGAACAAACTATTTCAGCACCGTGAGTCTTTTCAGCAATGTACGAACAACTTTGTTCCAACTGAGATAAAGAGTCCTAATGGCCAACTCAAACAACTGGGTATCATCCGAGAAAGAGATGTGGTGAATTCTTAATTTAATAGGATATATTGAGCTTTTGCTGAAGACTAGTGGCAGTTTGATTCAGACAGAATGCTAGCACATATTCTGGCCAGCGTTGAACGGCTGCTTCGTCCTATTGGGACTTATAAGCAGCGCCCCCACCGAATCCTGCTGCATTCGAACCCAGAACCTTACTCTTGCGAGCCAGCGAATATGCCACTTAGCCAGGGGCGATGCCAGTGTGTACTGCCATGACTGATATCTGATTGCGCTATAGCGCGTCTCAGCCTACACCGTCATACACGTCATTAACTTGCAGAGGACTGGCCTGGTCCCCATAGCCACTACTTCCTTCGCAAGCCACTAACAATCGAGGTGGTGCGTTGGCTGCTAAGGCGGTTATTAGTTATTTGTAAGCGTTAGAGTTCTTATCGAGTGTTTGTGGAGATTCTGCGCAGCTAGCCTCATGCGGACAGCCACCAGCTTCCAGCTTCTACGACATTTGTGTACATTAGTTACAGAAAGGAATGAATCAATTTCACGAAATGAGTGTCTTCATTTTGGGTAACATTGAAACCAACACTGTCCTGGGAAAAGAATGAAGTAAGCGTCAGGCTTTTCAAATGCACACTCCCAGACCTGGAATTCAAAGACAACGAGCTGTTCGACGAAATGAAAAAGCTGTGTAGGTCTGCAGCAGCCGGCAAAACTTCCGATTGGAGATGTAAACAATTAAATTTTGGCGTGCGGTTTGCAGAAGTGCTTTCCCATTTCCAGGTAGACTTGATCTCATGTAAACAAATACAATACCTACTGAATTTACTTTGTCTCCCTAGACTAATGCTCCTACTGACAGAAGCTTCTCACACACGTACACTGTTTGGACAAGCAAGAAAGTGCAGCTTATCATTCAAACACCGAAAGCAATGCTTATGGCAAAATGCAATTTTGAAGAAAAGAGCACCGGTTATCCCTGCGAACGACTTAACGTGGCGGCGCAGCGCCCAGATCTACTAAGAAATATACGTTCATCTGAGAATTATTGTTCTACAAATGTGGTTTCAGAAGATACAATGTCAAGCAGCACCTCAAATTCAGTAGCGCGGCCATTGTGCTGAAGAATGACAAAACTACTTTTGCTAATGCAGTGTAGTATTATATGTAGATATTGATTATTTTTTGTACGGTCTCTATAGCCTAACCCTATGTGAAGTAGGTTAAACGTCCTGCTTTTGCCCGCGAAAAATTTGGTCACCTTAGTCATATCTGAAACAAAATGGATTGGTAGCTAAATTTTTATTTAAGTACAATTTCCAAATGCATGCAGAACAGAGCATGAAGAGAAACGGGTTACAAAGTTGAAATCAGCACTAACAATTCATGTATACTCAGTTTAAAACCTCTTTCAGCGGAAAGTTGAAAATTTTGCTACCCTGTGTAATCGAACAGGGCGCCAGTAGTCTGTCTGATGAGCTCATAAAACCTGTTGACGAAGTGTTTTTTATGTCAGCAAAACGCAGATGCAGAAGATGTATATTGTAGGAGGTAAACGAAGAACATACGACCATTGCGAACGACCGGAACAATCTTAAATGTTGGCTGATGAATCAATCAGTACTGGACAAAGTTCGACCTACACCATATCCCACTTCGGAAAATTGGTTTCATGCAGGTTGTTATCTAGCACCTGGCTTTGAAGTCCGTCTGGATCTTCGTAGTTGGTTTGGTGGTAGATCCCGTGCCTACAGACTTTCCCACGTTTCTTGACTGGTCTGAGGGGCCTGTCCAGCTGCTCTGCGAAGCGCACGTGTTGTCGCGTGTTTCTGACGCAGCAATGAGTTGTTTGATGTTTGTTGTTATAGAGGAATGCGGAAAACTCATATCTGCTTTGGCTTCAACTGTGTTGAGGTACTTGGGTTTGTATAGGTGTAATGCAGAAATGCATTTCACATGCATAATGTGTGGTAAATGGGGGAAACTGGACGACAGCATTCTTCGTATGACAGGATACTGGTCCTTCGTTCTACTGCAGCAATCAAACAGCGACCAACTGTGAAACTCTTGTTGAATGGAAATATCTGATAGCACGTTGATGAATTTTTCATACAAAAGATATGTGAAGACGAGTATATTTTCGAGCAAGTATAAGGCTTCTTGATCCATGAAAATTCTTCGTTTTTAGCTTCGCTGAAGAAATACTGAAATAAAGCTACTGCGAGACCTTCCAAATGCTCACGATTACCTCAAGCAGATATTCTGGGATTTATGTGCACCTTACCTCTCTTCTTCAGTTTATTTTCATGCCAGAAAACAGGCAAGATCACTACTGCGAACAGAGGTAGCCCAAAACGCTAACTACCTTCCTTACCCTCGACTTTTATCATTTACATTGAATATGATTGCAGTTTCTCCTTACAGTGCTAGGTTTATGACATTTATTTTTACCAAAATATCGGACGAATAGACAAGCCTTTCCAACCATTTTCTGTCACTCATCCGTAACTAAAAATCTAAGTTGTGATCCATCTTATAATTAAGGGTTTACCTAGGTAATTCAAACAAAAGCAGTAATATTTTGTCACGGGACAGTCGTCTCACTTTAGTGCGGTTCAGTAAATATGTGTACACTTCACATATCGCCGCACAGAATCTTGAATATTCAGAGATGATTCATCCCTGTCTACTCTGTCAGCAGGCTTTTGCAAGTCTGGGAAAGCACCAGAGAGAGCTGTTTTGATCTTCTTGTTCACCTCAGTGGTACGCCTTCCATCGGACCAGTGCCGGTTTCAGACCCCGGGAATTCCGGATGCCAGTTGGTGTTTCACATACAGAGATTTAAGGAAATTAATTATTTTAACTGCCTCTTCGAGGAACATTTTGACCTTGGGCGGCATTTGCTTACGGCAACTGATTTTCGCTGAAGAATACCATGCCTGCTGTTGCTGATGATTTCAACGGTGTTGATTCTTGTCACAAAACCAGTTTTTCTGTTGTTGCTTTGGCACCACCAGTGCAAATATCTATGCAGTTGTCTCATGAAATGTTATTTTATTGCATTCAATTATGCTTCATTTAAAAAAGCTTAGCGCAATGATGTACTTCAGTAGAGGTCCATACAAAGAACATCTTATTCCAGCAATATTAGTTGTTAGTATCTCATGAGCACAATCAGCATGGCAAATCCAGCCACAACTGTCGACCCATGCAGTTGAAGAGCGAAGTGAGTATACATGATGCTGGGGGTTAACTCCTCCTTAACAGCAGTTGTCAGTGTCTTACTTCTTCGAGATACTATGTCATTTGATAGTGGTATTACAAATATTTACTTTTCTGATTGTGCATCCATCATGCACCTAGTCATTTAGACTGAACATGTCTTGACACGTTTTCCGGATATTGTGTGAGGTTCTCCAGTCAGCCCTATAAGAAAACTGACTATGTAAGTTGCTGCAATAAACTTTTCATTTACAGTCTGAGAAGCGTGAAGCATATACTTTTGGGTGTTTAAAATTTCATATCGTCTGAACCCGAAGTAATCTTTTCTTCTGTTTTTATAGTCTGAATGCGATTTGTTCATTGTACCGCCGCATTTTTACAGGCATCATAGAACTCTTCGGAAGAACTTTGTTTTACAATAGACACTGTGGTTATTTTTGCATTCTTTAAATCAGAACATATTTGTCGTTGTAAGTAGTCTTCTCACCTGCTGGTACAGGGGCTCCAGTTGGCATAGATTTACATTGCATCGGATCACATAGTGCAGGTACGTAGTAGGTATGATTTTCTGCATTCTCAGAAAGTACACCAGACAACCCAACTATTACTACACCTAAATTCGATGAAGAATGCTTCAGTGAAACTTTATCAAAGTCCCTGTCTTCAACCAAAGGTCTATATTGATTATATATGAAAAATTATTAAAAGGAAATTATACTTCAACACAAGTATTAGAACACACCACAAATTTTAATTATTTGAGAAGCTTAACTTTGAATAAAGTATAAATAAACCAAACAGGTTCCGTCGCAGAGATAGGTACTGTCCAATTCGGAAAGTCAAATGAGCATGCGTGTAAAGCACAGAAATATCCAAGTTTTGCTTCTAGTCTCCTTGGGTGGGATCATGCAAATTGACGTCTCTTTTCGATTCGACGGTTTCGGAGGAAAGCAACTTTCGGAATGACTACAAAAAGGGGCCACGTCCTTTTATTTACTTTTTGCCTCCTCACGAGGGAGAAACCCTGGGTTATGGGTGAGATTGCCACACTACCCTTCGCACATTTGACAGCTTGGTTCAGTCAGATTTTAAGTCCCTGCCAAACCAAGCTTCCCTCTTGAAAGTAGAATGTTGTACATGGGCCATTCACTGGGTTTTGCACACCGTCAGATAAGAATTAACAAATGTTAACTGCAGGTTTGTCATCGAACTGGAAAAAAATTTCCCACGTTCTGAACATATTTTGACGGATTTATAACATATTGGAAAATTCGGCAGACCCCTGAAAATAGTCGGCAGACCTCGAAGGGGTTAGCGGATCACACCTAGATGCACTGCATTCTTGATGAGGGTGGTGAAAGCGGAGTGATCCGTTGGTAGTGGGAAAAGAAGACCGAAGAGGAAAAAATGTCATTTTTCACAAGCCTACACACAATTAGGTGCTTCTCTCTACCCAACTGAAGAATGGCGCTCAGAAGCTTCGAGTTTCCAGGATGTATGAGCAAGGACTTTCTCCTCTCCCTTTGTAGCTTTGAGAGAACAGCACCGCGACTAACGTCAGACACATAAGAAGGCAAAACTTGCGACATGATTTTTCAAAATGGCAAATAAGGGAGAAGATGCAACCCTTCCTTTCATTTCATCAAAAGCGCTTTACTGATCGCTTATACAAGTGGAGGGCCATTCTTTCTTTTTTAATTGATCTAATGGATCTACTAAGGTTGCTAAATTTTGCCGGTAGCGCATATGGTAAGAAGACATTCCAAAAAATGACTTCAGTTCTGTCACGTACTTGGGCATTGGTGCTTCTGCGTTGGAACGGAGATTTTCATTACCTGGGCGAAGGCCGCCACGCGATAATATGTCATCCAAAACTTGGGTCTCGAGGGCATTGAAGAGACATTTTTGCTTTCAGACTTAAACCGAGGTCACTAAGACGCCGAGTGACTTTGTGTAACCTTTCATCATTCGCTTACTGTGAGCGGTCGAAATCACAGATGTCATCCATGTGTGCAACTTGCCCCTCAATATTTGTCAAGGCATGAACCAGAAATCTTGTCAGGCAGCAAGTGAAGAACTCAAAACCACTGACAATACATTAAACTTAAATAGGCCATCCGAAGCATGGAAAGCAATGAGATGTTTCGAATTGTTGGCCAATGGCATACGGAAGAATGCGCTTTTCAGATCTAGCTTGGAAAAGACGGTTGCACCAGCTAAAGGTAAAGTGAGTACTTCGTTATATAGCAAAAGGAATCGGTCTACGAGGATCTGGTTATTTAGTTCGTGCAAACCATTGCTTATCTTGGCAGTCCCATCTTTCTTAATACACTTAAACATGGATGCGCCCAATAAGAGCAGTTGATGGGTCCAATCACATGATTAGCTAGCATCTACTGTAGGGCCGCGGAGACAACTTGAAGTTTTACTAACGGAAAAGGCCGAGGTTAATAAATGGCAATGTGTTTTGCATCCTGCTTCAGCTGATTACAATACACACCTATTGAAACAGGTCCAATGGACTGCTAAAAGCTTAAGATAACGTTCATGCCAGTATATCACGTCAACGGAAGGGGCAAGAATGCGGGAGAAAGAAAGTACTGCTTGCAAAGCCACCATGGCATTTCTTCCAAACAAGGGTCATCTGAGGTGTGAAGATATGTGCCCTGCAAATGCCGCAGCTAACTAATGCGGCTTTAAAGGAAATTAATAGTTCCCTATATGGTTAACATATTTCCACTGTAGCTCCAAAATGAATGCGAGGTGGGCAGTCAAGTATGCTGGGATGGGTGGCGTCCTTAAAAGTGAAAGGGCAAAATAGCAACAAAGGAAGCACAATGTAGCTCCATATCTTAGATTCTAGGTACATATCACTTGGAACAGCATAATAAGTGAAAGGAAAGATAAGACACGAATAAGAGCGGAGAGAAAAGCGGCTGCCACAGATGATACTGATACACTCCTTGAGGTAGCACGGGCAAGGCTGATCTTCAGTAAAAGTATTATTTCAATGCGTGGGAATATCAGGAGCATATGAGTGGTGTGTCCATAATCCTTTGCGAGTAAATGATCATCGGACCCAAACTTTTACATAACGGTGAGTAGATGCTGTTAACATCAAAAGTGGACTGGTAACTTGATTAATGGGATGTTGAATATTCAAATCGATAACTAAAGGCAAAGCTGTAAGTGGCAGTCAAAGTACAAAGATAGGAAACTATAGAATAAATGATCGACACCCCAATGTAATCGGCTCAGGTACCATTGTCCGTTGGTCAACGTAGTAGTAACGGGCGGACGTGCTGCTTTTGACACCTAATGCGGACCTCAAATGGCGAATGTATGTTGCCTCCGCAATGGTGAGGACCTACTTGCGTGAGCTTTGCGTGAAACGTTCAGGTATCGAATATATATCATTGAAATCATTCACAACGCCGTAACGAGTCGATCTATTATGTTTTATTTTACTTTTTTTACTCTAACTACCGCTTACATCTTAGCACATAGCTATCGCTTCGGCTATTCAGACAACCCAATAATCAATTTACCAGCCCCATTTTAACGCCAACAGCATCTACTCACGGTTATGTAAATATTTGGGTCCGATGAGAATCTACCGGAACGAATTCTCAAACTATCCTTCATCTGCTCCTGATTTTTTCACTAGAATGAGAATATTTGCTTTGTCGCATATCAGCATTGCCTGTGAAGCTTTTAAAGGAGTATCTGATGCACAGTATTATTCTGGTAGTGTCTAGAGTAGAGTTGCAATTCTTCAATGAATGCAAAGCATCAACCCGCTATTCCAAACATTTTTGGAGAGGTATACGGCGATTTGCCTCTATCCAAATGCGGAAACCTTGAAGAGACATACGCTAAATTATGTGGAATTAACCCACATGAATATGCCGTAGCTGGAAGGATTTATTGCGCAACGGTTTCTTGCAGTGTCAAGCTTGCCTGCAGAACTGGGAAAGCCTTTTGAAGTGTACGTGGATTTGGCTAGGTTGAAAATGAACGCAAAGAAGCGAAAAGGTACATAATACACTAAATAATCATCTTCCACAACCAACCTACCCGTACAACCCGGAACGGTATGTGTTTAACTTATCCAGTGTGATACTAATTTCCACACAGCTGAAAATGTAATCTTTGGGCTCTAAGTTTCGCGTTTCGTGTAAGAAAATACAGCAAGCGGCTTTAGAGGTGCGGTTTGTAAGCGTAATGGCCCAGACTAGAGATCTGTTTCCAACAGTATCTAGTGATGTTGAGAACCTAAATTCTATCCTAGTGAGTAGTTGTCTCAAATGCGTTAGGGCTGAACCATCCAGTAGTAGTATAATTACAAGGGAGCACAGGTCAACCAAAGAATTAATAACCCCTAGGCCAGACAATAGTAAGGAGATCGTGTTAATGGATAGGACTAACTAGGTATGTAAGATGCAGAAGATACTTAGTGATGAGCGTAAATTCTAGAAACGCGTAGCGGGAAAATATAATAGAGTTATTAGCGCTACAGCTAACCGACTGCCTTAGATGAATGATGCAGGCAAACCTCATCAAGAAGAAGGAATTCGAAAAGCCGAAGTCTTCGGGTGGACACCATACTAAGTTGTATGCTCTTCCTAAAGTTCTCAAGAAAGGCGCTCCAATGCGTGCAATCTTGGACATGGCGCTTTCCCCCGGCATTTGTTGGCCCAATGGATGGTAGAGAAGATGCAACCGTTACGAATTGTGCTTTGCACTTACTGTGTGAGGGACACTTTGGATTCATTGAGAAAACAGTTATACTTATCCTTGCTTACCAAAAGATGATATCATTGGAAACCCCGTCGATATTCACGAAAATTCTGCTGCCCGAAACTGTGGAGTACGTATGTGAACTGGCCTGCAAACTGCCAATTTATGCGGTTTTTTCCGGAAATCTGTTCAAAAATGTATTACTTCAGTGCACAGTAAGTCTTCAGTTCACGTTCAATGGTGAAATGTAGCGTCAAATTGATGGAGTAGACATCGGATCGCCATTGGTGCCTAGGATGGTTAATATCTTTATGTCAATATTGGTACGTGGCCCGCTCAGAATGCACATTGGTGCGACCGATATGTATGTACGTTGTGTTGATTACACTTTCGTACTTTGCAAACGGGAAAATGGGACTGCGCAGTTACTGAAATGCAGTTACAGAAATGTCAGCCACCTAAGAGTATTCCCCGTAAAAATGAGTTCCTCATGCATTTGCCACTGAAGGGCACTTCCGTTGCTGATGCCCTTTCTGGACGCTTAAAAGATGCTGTTGAGAAGGGTACTTTCTTGGCCCGAGTGAAGATTGCTTACTACAACAAGCCATTACTGGCAAAAGCTTTGTAAGTTAGACGTCGTTGGCCGGTTCCATGCGCGCTTATCGACACTCGTGCTTTTGTGCAGCATGATACGTAAGTCGTACAACAAGGCTCTTAGTTCAGATGATTCACGAGCACATCCCGGCCTGATTCCACGTAAGTGAGATGAGATCTTCAAACAGCTATATAATGTCCATTCTTGATATCGGCCACACAAAATCCGTGAGTGACTTCAAACTTATATACTCTATACCTGAACGCCTCTAGCAAACTTCATGTAAGCAGGGCATTACCATTGCGCAGGCAACATACATTCGCCATTTGAGGTCCGCATTAGGTGCCAAAAGCAGCACTTCCGCCCGTTACTACTACGTTGACCAACGGACAATGGTACCTGAGCCGATTACATTGGGGTGTCGATCATTTATTCTATATTTTCCTATCTTTGTACTTTGACTGCCACTTACAGCTTTGCCTTTAGTTATCGATTTGAATATTCAACATCCCATTAATCAAGTTACCAGTCCACTTTTGATGTTAACAGCATCTACTCACCATTATGTAAAAGTTTGGGTCCGATGATCACTTACTCGCAAAGGATTATGGACAAACCATTCATTTGGTCTTGAAGTTCTCTCTCTTTGATGTTTTAGCTTTAGCGAAGATGAAATTAGTATTTTCATATTGTGTATCCGGAACATGACCTCCAAGTTTAGCTTCGTCGGTGATGATTGCCACCACCTGCGTCCGGCAAACTCGAATATTTTGTGTAATTTTACCGCAGATTTCCACCTGATGCCGCATGCACAGCTAGTAGCGAAATGTGCTTGTGAGTTCTACCTTCACAGCGATTGACAAATGGTTTGTCTGATGGTAGTTTTCGAAAGAGTTGCACATTTGCCACTGCTGTTTTGGTTCAATCAAACTGTTTAGATTGCAGTTTAATTTCCGTTTTGGCTCTGGTTAACTCACTGACTAGATTCCAAGTCACTTCCTGCAACGGATCCTCGTGTGTCACTGTCAGCAACTTCAGGAATTACTTACTAAGTGTGCATACAGCATTCAACCTTTTCGTGAGGAAGGAATGCATAACTTTACGGTCGAACAACACGACCCAACCGAGCAATAAATTCCTTTGAGGATTCATCTGTTTCCTGATGCCTAGAGGAAAAACGTATCTTGCAATACTCACAATGGAACAACGGAACAATGTTTTGACGGGCAAATATTCTAATGCTTAACAGGTCGAGTTTGATAGTCATGGTGAAACCCCAACATATTAATCATTGTTAGCGAAAATGGGTAAACACCATGAACACACTGAAGTATACGTAGTAAATAATAAATAAATAAATATTTTATTCTCAAATTCATAGAGACACACCAAATCAAGCATGATCTGGACTGTAAATCCAGAAGAACTGACGGTAAATTGGAGGTTGTTAAATATTGTGCCTCCTTCCGGTGTACCAAGCAAATGGTGAGAAACGTGGAATGAAATCTGGGATTTGTCCGCCAGTGAATTCGCTTACAGACACTTGTGTCTATCCCTGGGTCGTGGGTCATGTAAAATGGCGCAGAGAAATAAGTGAACGGTCATCTCGGGCCTTGAACTCTGCCAGCGTGGGAGCACATGTGACAGATTTTGATAACCCCATGTGCGATCGAGAGCACTGAAGGTGTCCCTAACGGATTTAATTCTTTTATGGCACCATTCATAAATCCGCCTCCGCCTCTCCTTTCCACTTAAATGTAGAAGCAGATTCAATCTGCTTTCCTCATTAAGAATAGGATGGAATAACTGATTAAAGCCAAGTAGTTTTGGAAGGAGGTTTTTCAACGGAGAAAGGCATCCGAATTTGTTTTGCTATCGAAACAAGACAAAATTGGAGACGGGGGCTAAAAGGAAATATTTATATTTGGACTCGAGACGACAAGTATTAGATCAGTAAAACGCAAATGCAGCATATATATATCATAAGAGAAAAGCGAAATACACACAACCGTTGCGAACGATACTGAGGAAAATTTTAAACGTCAGCCCATCGACCAGTTAGCATTCAGCATACTTCAACCCTTCATAGTACCCTCGAGGTAGTAATGCTCAACAAGTGGCCAGTCTCCTTACGCCTTGTGTTAGTTAGCTTTTGGATTACATAAAAAATAATGAATCTGATGTTGAAAATGTTGCCAATAAACTTTTGGAAAAAGGATTGGTGGCCAGCAACTCCTTAGTCTAGTAAACTTCAATTATGGATTAACTGCCTATGATACAGCCAAGATCCGAGAAAAACACATGCATGCATAATATTCTCCAAGGTCTCCTCAGTATACTTACAGAACTTCAGGTATGTCACGGTATTGATGCGCTCAATGAAAGCACCGCTAGCCCACGGAAAGCAAAGCCTGAACCATTACAAATAACTATTAATTGCAGTGCAGCCAACCGTTTTCATTATGTACGAATGGGAACAGAATTTTATAACCTTTGTATAAAATTCCACTTAAAATGTGCTCGCTTAAACGTTAGTAATATAATGAGTTGCAGTAATACAGTCGATTTCATATGGTTCTGTATTGAATGTACAAATATTTTACTCGTCAGATATATAGGTGTGACATAGAATTGCGACAAAGTGACACCCATTTTCGAGCCTGCAGCCGCCGTAAAAGCTGTTATGCTGAAACCCAACAAGTCAGCGCCACCAAATAGCTACCCAACATCAGAGCATCAGAACATAGCATCCAGCTCAAACGTAAGAGCTGCGCTGTAGATTTAGGCACCCTGACACGACGGGCTGCATCAAATGATGGGCGCACAGCAAATCTTTCATTAAAGCCACGTGATACGCTCAATACTAATCAATGACCAACAGTATACGCTTCAATTGTTGCTAACCACATGACAGAAGTACGGCTTACCGTAGTCTCGGTAGCCGCTAAAACAGGTGCAAATTTTGCCGCCACTATTGCTGCGGGAACTAGAACACCATGTGTTGTCCTACGAAATAGGGCATTTAGACATTCCTTCAAAAAACAGAACACCAAATAAATTCAGTATTCTCTAAGTATTTTATGTTCCTGTGTGCCTGAATCTGAGGCAAAATTTGCAAAGAATAAGCTGTTAGACGCTAGGAAACAGTGGGACTACCTGTGTGAATTATTAGTGTCCCAAGTTAAGCCGACCACAGTGAACCGTGTTTATGCCAGGTAATACTTCAGTCAAGAATGATGTCGAAGCAGTTCGCTTGTCAGCCAGTCGTCACCGTCCCACCCACCACACTGTTAGATTTTTTAACACTTCCTTAGAGCGAACATCAGCGACACAAACAAAATCCGGATGCCTACCGTGAACTATAATACCAAAAATTGGACACTGTCCACGGTGTCCTAGCACTGCATGTGTCAAGCGAGCTAAAGGCCAAGGTGCAGGATTGGAATGAATAGCGCTTCCTCCGTGAGTTACACTCAGTAAAAATCGTGATCGCTAATTCGACCTAAAACAACCGCTTTTTATTCAAAACCTTCTGAAATCATTCAATCCCAGTCGTTTCCAAGCCTTAACCAAAATATTGAATTAAACCTTAATTTTACGGTTATTAAGCAATAATTAAGGAAGTGGTCCCCGAGTGATGGAAGTAATAGTGCAATCGAAACTGACGGTAGAAAAACGATCGAAATATGGCACAAATTGCGTAAAACCCTGACATCCGAACTACATATAAAAGCCATTGATACCGGGCCAGAAATAGACAAGGTAAACCTGGATAAGCACAACAACCACGTCACCATGCCGCTCAGATTGGAACAATGTGAAAACAACCCGGCAGCTAAAAGAGGACTAGGTTATCATCCACTTGCTGACAATGAGTATTACACACAACAACCTCGAATGATCATAGTACCTGTGAGGACGGTCCTAACGAATAACGACCGGCAGCCGACTCGACATGGGTCAGCATAGACCTTCACCAAAATCAGCACAAAAAGCACGCTTTTAAATTCTGAGGCCTCCACCTGCTTGTATACCACTGCCCAAGAGCTTCTCAGCTAGCTAACCGTGCTTCCTATTCGTCTGGTCCTTAAGTCCTGGGCACAGTCCTTGTCACCCAAATATGGCTGAACACGGAGTTCACCAATGCTGAGGAGACACAGCCAACATGATTTCCCTACGAATCGATCGACTAAGCAGAGGAGGAGTGCTCCCATATCACCGAACTGGCCTGCATGTTACTATCATTGACGATCCACCTACGCAAGTTGTTGTCTCACTTTGGTGCCTCGTACACCGCAGCTACAGTTTACCGTCCTAAATTGTCCAACTTGGAAATGGATCACCGCCTGGCATCTGCAACGAAGCGGGTCCTGACGCATCCAAACGGTCATGGTCTTCTGATGGAGGACCACGACCTTTACCTATTCGAAGTTCCAGCATGGCCCAGCGAACAATCCATGGATAATTTGAAATAGATAATCGTCCATGTACCTCTGTACAACCATGTCACTTATCTTACGCGATGCAGAAAGGGTGACGCACACTCTGTCTTGGACATTGTGCTCAACGAAGAGGCACTAACCGTCGATAATGGACCCATACACGAACCGCTTGACCGTAGCGATAATGCGACTCTAGTCTTCCGTTACGTCGGCAAACCTAACAGAATCCATCGGTGAGCAAAACTACGAAAACTACGTCACCAACCAGTACGACAACCTGTCCAAGCTTGTTCAAGATACCGACTGGTCCTTCCTAATCGAGTAGCCAATCAATGTCGCCTGGAAGGTGTTTGTCACCCAATTCACACGTCTAGTGATAAACGCGTCGGAAAGCAATCTTTCACCCGATGCAAAGGATGTCCTTTCTGAGGAGCCTGACTCAAATATGCATGATCTGGCGCGTTTAAAATCTTTGTCTGATTCTTCAGAACGGGGATGCTTACACAAATCAACGAAATCACTGCGCGAAGTTGATCCGTTAAGAAGAACTCCGACAGCAACAATGCTTATCTGAGAAATTCCGTATTAATCTTAAATTGCTGTACCGACACAACAAGCTCCGCGTAGTGCAGCACGGAATTCCAGTTTTAGGTGCAACATGTCATCTGGTGCATACTACACAATGTTTACCGACGCGCCTATCCAAAAATCATGCACGTTTTCAAGAGCGAATCATCATTTCACTCGCTTATAACACACCTCCCACCGCCACCCGGGTTAAACCACACATCGTTCAGGGCAGCCAATATAATCAGAAGACTATTGTTATTGCGGGTGCACAACTGTCCTGGTATACACGATATTAGACCCAGGACACTGAAGTAAGCGGCCATGAAACTTGCCGAACCAGTAGCTGGTTTTTCCAAGGAAACATGGAATAATTGTACATTTTAACAAGAACGGGTACCGTACAGTGTCCTTCAACTAACATCCAAACTCTCTACTCCCAGTGTTATCAAAAGCAATGGAACATTTTATCACAGAGGCGCTTATGGGATACCTTGAGAACAAAAACATCCTATTGTTAAAACAGCACTGGTTTCGCCGAAATTAGGTTTGCACTGCAAACGTTCTTCTAGACCGAACAAGCTGGACTAAATCAGCCTATGTCAGATTGCGAGACGACATTGGCTACTTGGTGTTCTCCAAATCGTTCGATCGTTTGGACCACCGCATTCTCCGTCACAAGTTTCGAAGCTTTGCAATCGGTCCTCCCATGCTTGGTTGGACCGGAAAATTCCTCCTTTAACGTCAGTTGAAGTTGGGTGTATGCATCTTCATTTGCGACCAAATTTGAGTCCGTTGTGGTGTTCCCCAAGGATCAGTACTGGGATCACGTCTGTTTCCCTGTCTTTATCGCCCAGCTTGTTAGTTTGCTGCAATCGGACTTCCAACTAGTTGCAGATGAGGTCAACATCTGACATGAGACCAATACAGTGGACGATCGCACCGCACTGCTAGGTGACCTAGAGAGGGCCTATACGTGGTCATCTGAAAAGCTTCTCCACTTCAATATGACGAAGGCAAACTTCTGAGCCTACGCCATCAGCTTGCTCATGAATTTCGACCTACAGTGTGTGATATTTGAGGATCCGGAAACTCATGTTGCCGGCTTACTCTGGTGCAGTCTCGGACTGAGAATATGCATGACTAGGAGCTGGCATTTATCGTTCCCCACCAAACATCCACTACGGAAATAGATCCCTGCTTAATAATTGCACTGAACGAGGTAACACGTCCTGGATCAGCCACATTCCCATCGCCAGTGAGTTCAATGTATACGAGATGGAGGTATCGACAAATCCCAACTAACAATACAAAGCAGACTTACATGAGCTCATAGCTAGTATGCTCTTGTAGTCATATAACCTCGTCTTCTAGATTCAGCATAGCAAACAAACCATCAGTATTGGACCTTGTGCTCAAAAATAAAGAGCTCATAGTCAACAAGTTCGCGATTTATAGTCCGTTAGGTCTCAATGATCATGCAGTCATAATATTTTACTAAGATTGTTAGGCTGGGTATCCATCGGAACAATCGAAATTAACTCATAGAATCACAGGCCATCACGTCATGAAAGAATTCATCAAGGCATTCGCATAGGAGTTCCCCAAACATAGTCCTTTTGATAATGTTTGCATTATTAAATTCCTGTTCAATTTGCTGTAAACGAGCATTCAGCTTTACCTGTTCCTTGCCATTACACTACCTTCCTTAGCTATCTTAGCCTAGAAATCTGGGACGAGCTAATCATTCTGCGCGACACCGCGTCTTAGCGTAGTACATACTCATGTGTTCGTATCATTTACAAAACAAAATACATTTGACTTTATGCTGTAAATGTGTGTCCGGCCACAACACCTGCATTCCACCCTTAAGCTTTACTAGAACCTTTCGCTTACGAAGCTAAGACGATTAAACCACCCTGCTTTACGCAGCGACTTAGCCTTGGATGTTATGTTACTCTCCTAACCATCTACTGACTCCAACTGTTTGGCTCTTCGCTGTAGACGGGTATCCAACTGCATTTCTTAGCAAGGTAGGGCGACTGATTGATCCTGCACGATGCAACGCCTTAGTCCCGTATCTACGGATGTTCACATGGGTTATACAGTATTAAATGCCCATACAATTTTCTGTAAACCGGCATCCAGTTCCGCCACTTGCTTACCATTACTTATCCTGCATTAGCTATCTTCCCCTAGAAATCTGGGCGACTTAATTATCCTGTATGACGCAGTGATTTAGCCTCTAATGTACCGACATCCACGTACCCTTTACACGCTGCAACGCGTTCCTCTCCTCGCTTTTATCGGGCGTCCATCCCCAACCGGCATCTCGCTGCTTGTCCTCTCGTACTAACTCATATATACATAACATCTATGACAACGAAGATACACAGTACATAATGTTTAAAGGTTAATCCTTTGTTTCATCTTGTTCACTTTTCCTTGAGCAGTTCCACAGCATTTCCGTCTGGTCGTCTGTTCGGCTGCCTGTTGTCCGTTGCCTATCTTTCCGGATTTTCTAGACATGCTGGCCTTCACCTGACAAACCTTGCAATGACGGCGGATGGTCCTTAAGCAGCGATTCTGATCCCTACTCTTATGAGGCTAGCGGTTTTCTCAACCGGATACGGATATGAATACAAAGCGGTGCAAGGAGATCTGACGCCACTGAACATGACAAGCTGGCGAAAATGAACGACCGGTGACTGCGGATAGCAATGCAAGCAATCGGTGCCAGGTCAAATCATTCCACCATACCGTAAACTCAAATAGTCAATAACTCAACCTTTACTTGCGAGGAATATCTATATCGTTATTCGTGTTTATTGACACCTTCGCATCCGCAACAAAATTTGCTGTATCACAGTCACATCCCATGTCTTGCATCTCAGGAATCTACATAATTTGTCACTATTAATATTCGATCACACAGCAGTTGTTGCATATCTGCTTGTGCAAAACCGAATATACATTTTTGGTGTGCCTCTTGTAACACCGGTGGAATAACTTATTATTGCTTTTTATTTTCAATTACTTGAAAGTATCAGTGACCTGGTCAAAGGAATATGGGAAACCAAGTCACTTCGTTCCACGTGATGGCAGTCAATTCTCAGTAACAGGACTCGAAATTGCATGGTAATGATGGATGCAGCATGGTGTGCCTACGAGCCTAACCTAGATCCTGATGGTTGTGGAGAATTCCTGACTCGCCGCAAAGATTTTCCCACACTTCCCTGTGAGGACAAAGCAAGTTTTCTAAAGAGCCTAGCTAAAAGTTGGACGAATAATAAACCAGTTTAAAGGCATGTTAACAGCGCTAGTAGATCAAAGCACAACATGCCTCCACTTTTCCAAACGGACGATGGGGTACCAAGTGCCGACGAAGTTACAAATGCCCTGCGGTTACAAAACGCCCGGGTTTTTGAACACGCAGACTGTCACTGTAACCAACAGTTAAACACTGCCAACTCCAGTGTTTACACATTTCCTTTTCAATCTAGCAACTGTGTTAAGGGAATTTTTCTTGTTGAGCAATCACAACAGTCCGGCAGCCGCCAATATTTGCCCAAAGGCACTGAAGACAGCGGCCGCTAAGCCATCCGAGCCCTTGTCACGGTTTCTTCGGAGATACTTCGATGAACAAAAGCCTATACTATGTGGAAGCACGGCATCATCACCCATATATTTAAAGGACGCAGCCGTTCAGACCTTGCAAACTAACACTTAGTGACTGTCCTCCCTGTGTTGTCGAACGTGATGTAAGCGGTCGTCGCTGAGGATCCATTGGAATACTTGGAAAATAGGCAACGCGTTGGCACTGCGGCTGCATGGCTTCTGTCAAACAACCTTCGTATGATACGAGCTAGTTGGACGGAAGTGACCGATGTTGGCGTCATAGTCAGCTCCAATTATTTGGACATCTACAAAACTAATGCAACTGAACCAAAACACCAGTCTGAGAGCCCATACTTTGAAGCTGACCACAGAGTATATTTGGCTGGAATGCCATAGAAATTTCTTCTCACCCGTGTGTCCGCCGTAGAAAGCTCTCCCAAAATATGTTGTCTCTGCCACAAGTCTAATGATATTTATAAACGAATTGACGACCAATTTTTCCATTCGCATTTCATTTTATAACGGGTTAGCTAGGTGGCTACATGACGCAAGTAAACGGCGTTTCCAAAATGTCAACCAGTAGACCTATACGTTTATCACACTAGCATCTCTTCTCTTTTACGCAGTTCTGCATACGAACAAGTAGTGAGTCCACCAAGACACTAATCACTATATTATGACTTCTATTTTCCCAAAGGCTTCCGTCGCACGGGATTTGTTAGACACTACATATTTACCCGTATCACACCGTCGCCCAATCATCATCATCATCAATACGGTTTCATGCGAAAGTGCATCACTGCCTGTATTCTACCACAATGAACTCGCTGTTCTTCTGTGAATTTTCTAGTGCTGCTGTGCAAGCATTTTAAGCTGCTTGTCAAGTCACCGAAACACTTTTCTCGCTGCGGTGGCATTCCAAAGCCGACTGTCAATCAAACAGTTTTATCTCCGCACGTTAATTCTTGCAATACATATATTTCCGAAATACTCACCGAGATCAACAAAGCTCTTCGCAATGCACTTCCCAGGGGTATATCCACCTCGTCAACCAGACAAAAGTATAGAGCAATTTATGCCCGCATGAGGGCTTGCGGTCCGTCGGTCACTGCTTATTAATCCAGATTTCTGTTTGACCAAGAACTGGCCCAGTGAACCCTGCCAGTGAGGTTGTGTTTTCATTGAGCTTTTCCGTTAGTTGTTTTGCTGCAATTTGGAATTACTGTTAACACGTCTTGTCACGGCTGAAAATCTACCCGTCAGTGATGTATAAAGGCGCGTTTTCGATTTCAATTGAAAGCTAACCCACATTCCTTTCCCTCTGTACCATCGTTGGAAGGTACGTTATATTTTTCTGGATTCAAGCTATAAGCGAATATCTCAAACCGTGTCGGAGCGGAATTCCAACAAAGGTTATCGTTTAGCATTGCACGGGAAATACTTGCTCGATTGAGCATACCAGGCATATGTAAACGGTCAAAACGAACTAGGCTAACGGAGTTCCCCTATGTTAATCGAAATGGTAAGATTTATCTAGGATAAACCTTGCCAGATGGAATACCAGAGTCTTTTTAGTGGTATACAAGTTTAATTTGAACCGGAAAAAGCTTGGCATAGAAAAAGGAGCAAAATATCCATCAGCTATCAGCGTGCAATGGTAGATTAGATTATATTAAACTGAATGATGTGCCGGATATATAGCAGTCATGTGATTAAGCACACAACTACCAATTCATCTGCGTCAGTGACAGAACAGCCAGAGGGAGGAGTGTACCACAGGGAGGTTATGGGCATCCTACCTGTCAAATCCCATCAATCTTCGCCCCAATTCAATCGCAAAAGAAGAAAATCCGGAGAGATACGAATAAACAGACGCGATTGTTTCACATCCGTCCCAAAATCTATCGGTGCTAATAAGTGAATCCATATGATAACACCGACATGTAAGTGATGCAACAGGTACAACATGAGATAATCCTCATTGTGTGAGATTTCAGGTAGCACGCGACCGATGCCTAAGCAGAAATGCAAGGCAATGAATACGGAACATAAGCTGGAAGGCTGTTTGGACGTGGCCCGGCTTTTTGTGGTACCACAATTCAACCTCCCTACTATCAAGAGGACTGCGTGCACAGTATCCTCCATAAGTGGCCAGCACTGTTCGTGAGTATTATCCTCTCGTTTGAGATGAGTTAATTTGGTTTTAAAATCCACGCATGATATATTGTAGAATTCCCGTTTCTCGTTAGTGCTCTCACAATCTAAATCCTTGGGAGCACAAAGCCGAATGTAGACTTAATAATAACGTATCGTACATAAAATATCAAGTTTCTAACAAGTACTTTAGGATAGTGGTGTGTCCTGTGATATGCCATCAGCCATTACTGAAGCAGCAGGAAATCCCAATTGCCAGTGTGGCAAAAGTATTAATCGTCTGCTTTATTCGATACAACTCTGTTTTAGCATTACTTCATGCCAAGTCGATAGTGCACTTTTAGGTAAACCAAAGGTGAATTCTCCTTCGTGTTTGGTTAGCACTCTAGTGACGTTGAAGCATTGGATCACTTGCGTAGCAAGTAGATATGGGTGTTCCCTGCGCTGCACCAGGGCAGCTGTTAATATTAAAAGCTAAACCATTTAAGATTTATGAAAAGAAAATATTGTTCTATGCCATGCCAATTTGATACTTGTTTCTATTTATAGATACCTATTGAGCGGTCTCAAGTATTCCTCATTGTTGTTATTTTCAGAATCTTTAAGAAAATTTTAAATCAAGGTTCCGTAATGAAGGCAGTGAAGGAATGTAGGCGTGCTGTGATAATTCAACTAAAATACTTTCATGGCCAAAGTGGCGAAAATTTGAGACGAAAATCATGCCGAGACGGAGGATAAATTTGATGCTGCAAATGTTGTTTCCATTGCAGCACAGAACGACATTGCTAGCATTGATACGCTGGAAAGGGTCTGTACTCAATGGGAACATGCTTTTTTGCTAGTTTGAAGGTATGGATAGGCGAGCACTAGTCGGTACGATATCGGACACATCAGGCGCTTTTGCCGATGTCCGTCTGTCGTCTGTTAAGACTGTTTATGCTCTATTCTTGTCTGCTGGGAGTCGCTGCTGTGCAACATCTAGAACTTGCGATCAAGAAAGTAGCGCGACCTGGAACACGAATAAAAGGTGACACTATAAAGCCAACCAAACTGTTTTTCAGAGTTGTGGGAGAGAAAATTTTGCAACTGTTCCTAAATCGGCCGTGTGATGAGGCAAGCATTATGATCCAAGGCAGTCACACGATTCTAATTGGTCACATGTGTTCCTATCCGTAATCTAGTCAAAAGTACCGTTCGGTGTATAAATACAACCTGGTCAAGATGGCATACGCAAGTGAAATATCTCCAGAATTAAACTCTATAGCTCAGCTCCAATAGAACTGGTGAATCCAAAGGACGGGGACACATAGGCTCCAACTCCTGGTCCTGGAAAATGTCACGCTGATCCTGGACATTAATACAGTTCAAGCTCTTGATTTAGTTGATTTTAACCACGATCGTTTCACATGCCCGTCAGGAAGAACCAAATTTTAGTGGCCGGTCTCCAGCTATGATTAGTGCTGTCTTAGGGAGGTTAATATTTTCCAATCATATTGTGCTCGACACGTCTGTGCGATCAGTTGTGCAGTCTACTTAGGAGTTGCATTTGCACGGCTCTATATTTTTTCTGTTGAATCGAGTAAAGTAACGAAGACGGGTGAAAGACCGACACATCAACAGACTGCGCTAGTCAGGTAACAATGGTTACAGAGAGGTCAGGCTAATTTCGTACGTTTATCGTTTCAAATTATTCGAACAAAGTTCTGCGCATTGAATACTGTGTGCCGCTTGACAGTATATTTAACGCGAAATTTTTCACCAATTTAGAACCTAACTTTAGCATTCTGGCAAGGCTCCTAGAGGAGGAGTCAATTTTCCTAGTGAATTTCGCCATACCCTTCAGAGTTTCTGTTGGTTCTGTTTTCCTTTTGTTTTACCTATTTCCACTGAGTTATCAAAGAAAAGAGTGTTGCAGACGGCGGACGATCTCGAAGGCATAACGCAAAACCAGTGATGTGCTAACTTACGGTTTAACCCAAGAGGAACATGATGTCGAGCTCCAGCGTTTCTTGTAGCGTTACATACAAAAAACACCCAAATGTAGCAGGTAAAAGCAGACTTTCTAAAACCGGAATAATATTTTGTGAACCCATCTTCACCTCAGAATGTATCATACTCGATCCAGAAAGGGTTAAACGATACCAAAGAATCCAAACCTCGTAGATTAGTAGGCAGTTATTTGTTTGAACGAAATGGTCAATTATCTGAGCGGTTTCTTGCAAAGGCCTACAAATATTGTAAACGTAATCGTATTACTGAAACATAAGGGGTTTAAGAAATGAACAGTGAACCCCTTCTGTCTCCGTCAATTACCTTTTTAGTAACCTGCAACGCTTGACTATTACCAATCAGGTGGCCTCCAGATAACGAACATCGATTTGTCACAGGCAATAAAACAGGTGCTTTACAATTCCCGTAGAATGGCTGGGGTGCAAACTACAAAATCAGAAGACATGTGAGTCCCATTTATTAAGTGTTTATAGAGCTACATGCGCTGCTGAATAACGATTATTTAAACTAGGAAATGAATGCAAGCAGTAATGGTTGACTTCTTGTGTGTGTGTGTGTGTATGTCATGTGTACTTTCCTTTGGTCTATATCATACATAAATCCGCCGTGATTCCGTGATTTATTTATTCCGAGGTAGTTCACTATAGGTAAATAAGTGATAGGATCTAAGGGCAACATCCAATCGTTTTGGAAGATATCAGACTTGGTGGATGAGGCTATTGAGTTTTGTAGGGAGACACAAGTTCGACAAACAAGAAGAGCAAATTCGATTTGGTTCATCGTAATTAGATTCTAAGCCGCATAGGTAAGCTACCAATACAAAATGCACCAGTCGCGCGGTTCGCCCTATTGGGGCTCGTCAGTGGTGCGCATCCATCAGTCCCTTACTGGGGATCTAGCCCATGACCGCTAGAGGCTAACGCCAACAAGTCAGCAGCTTACCTCACTAGACCATGGGGGATGACAACCAATCATTAAGAATTGAAACCTAACTGCGATATAGCCCCACCCATCCTCCACTGCGGTGCAGGTTATTGCCCATGCAGAGGACAGTGGTTGGCTGTCACTGTCAGCTTTTCCCCTGCCAGCGGCAAGAGAAGACCTGATCGTAACGCCCAACCACTGTCCTCTACAGGGGTACTGAGCTGCACGGCAGTGGAAGATGGGTCTGGCTATATCGCAGTTAAGTGAAGAATTTGTAATGGTCGGCTGTCAGCTCCCATTTCTCAGTGGCATAAGCTGCTGGCTAGTTGGCGTTAGCCTCTAGCGGTCATGGGTTCGATCCATAGTAGGGGCCCATGGATGCGCACCAACGAAGAGCCCCAATAGGGCGAAACGCTCGTCTGGGGCTTTTCCGGATTGGTAGATTACCTATGCGGCTTGGAATCTAATTGCGATGAACCAAATCGAATCATACCCAAATCCGTCTATCCATTATTGATCACAGAAGAGAAAAGTGATTTCCTTGCCTTTCTAGACGGCTATATCATGCATTGTTTCAGGCTGTTGCCTCTGCGTTTGATGTTGTGGATGACTCTCCAAGAATGACGACATATATAGTTGGGGTCAACCACCTAATATGTGGCACACTAATATGAGATCACCGCGTAGCCGTCGGTAGCGTCCGCTGAAAACCCCCAACCACTTCAGTATTTGCTGGTAAGACAGATTACCTCGACCGCTGACGTATCTTGTTAACGTGGTGTGGTGGTGCGGGCAAGCTTCAACCAAATTTCCAAGTATGGATATCATATTCAACGTAAGGTGTAAATAAGATTTGTGCATCATCGTAATGGTGGATTGATCAAAACACGAAACAGACTGTCGTGCCTTTTGCCTATTTTCGCAAATGCATCAGCAGGTTTTGAACAGTGTAAGGTTTATTTAGGTGAGTACACAAAGGTCGCTTTTCTGGGAAAGAGTTCGCGATATGTATTACCCAGGCCGATATGTGTACTCACGTCTATGTTGTAGTTGACAAACTCAAGGTCTTTTTACATCAAGTGGAATGAATATGAAGATGCAGCCATGTGTTAATTCCAGAGGTGGCTATCAATGACTAGACCCAATACAGAGGATACAAAACTGCCATATTTGAAAATAAACGAGAATTCTATAGGGTTAAGATATACTGCTCTACAAGCACCGTTGGGTAGTCTGAAAAAAACAGTTAGTAATTCCACTGTCAAAAGATTAGACTCATCGAATATAATGCATTAGCTCTGCAATCCGAATGAACCCATATTCTCAATACGTGGAAAAATTAAATCCAAGATATTTTCCGAAAGTAGATTTGAGAGCGGCGTCAAGTAACGATGTATACTTGGTGGAGTGCGTCATCCTACCAACTTGTAAATATGGCTAGCGTAGTTGCAGAAACAATCGATTCGACGGAGCGATCCATGGTTGACACATACAAGTGGTAACTAAATTTTTACGGCACGCCAGACGGCTGTACCGTTCTGTTAATTTCAAGGAGTGACCGCTAAATTTGGTGTTACTACTGAGTTGCAGTAAAGTGCAGCACATATGATTTGGCTTGTATAAAATCAATTACGTCCTAATCGTCTCCTCGTAGTCAGCGATACCGCTCGCTGAATAATCCCAATGGTTTCGGCCTCTAATCCTGTGGAAAGTTGCGCATTCCAATGACGTATTTAGATGCCCCACTTTGATGTTGATCCAGTGTAGTAAAGTTTGGCATCACCCATGGCTACCAGGCTTAGATTGCGTATTCGACATGGGGGTGAACTTACCCATTCAACATCTGTCTAAAAATACTGGTGTGCAGTTGTGCGAACGCCCGTCGTGGCACGCCGACGTGTTGGTTAACAGTTTTCCATTCCTTTTCGGATTACTTAGAACAACCTAAGGTCGCGCTCGACGGAGGAGCGCTGCAGTACTTGCATTTCTAGCCTGTATGAATGGGTACTCTGGTGTCGTTTAGAGAGTATCTTGCATTTGTCCACGTTGAACTGTGACAGATTTCTGGTTGACCACTTATGTACCATATCTAGGTCACGCCGAAGTAAATTATGACAAGAGTCCGCTTGGACCTGGCGCAATATCTTGATATCATCAGCAAAAAGCAGGAAATTTTAAACAATTTTCCGTGCAAGTTCCTTGATGAATACAAAAATATCCTGTACCTAGAACTGAGCCAATTTTGCACGTCAGGCTAATGGTAAGTGATGGATCTACAACAGAGATTCTGAACTCTCTGTTTCTACCTAATCCCGTTTGGAATTGGTGCAAGTCACAATAACAAAGTACACGCCTCAAGTGGATATGGCCCATTCGAAAGTCAATTGTGACCTATGTGTAAAAACCCTTAAGTCTGGTCCAGTTTGCTTTAACTGTCAAAAAGCGTACCATTCGAAGTGTTTGAAGATGAGTGCACTCGAAACTAGACAATACAGCAGCAAAACCGAAGCATTTTGCTTTTGCCAGGTGTGCAAATCCATCCCTGTTGTTAGATGTGTAATTTTCCTAATGAAAAAGTGTGAAAAGTTGGCGGAAACAGTTGAGCAACTGGTGAATGCTAGCAGCGCATCTGTGAAACTAAACAATGCTATACTTGAAACTGAACGGACACCTACAAACTCCCCGTCTAGGCCGAAGAAGAGGGCCAGGCGTCCAAACCTCAACATCGCATCTCAGTCTCCAACAGCCCCTAACCACATGGCTCCACCAAGTGAAAAAGTCGTATACAACCCACTTGCTTCTACTTTCTCCAAGGGTGTAATAACTAGTAATTTAGTTGACATACTCGAAACACAAAACTCCAGCAAACCCAAGGTATAAAATAACTGGATCTCTACGCAGCGGTTGCTTCTAGGAAAACGCCGTCAAAGACACCTGTGACCCCACTTACCGGAGAGGTCAAAACTGTGCCTCAACATGGATCGCTATTGCGGTTCACAAATCCACAGAAAACAAAAGAACCTAGTGCTCTTAAGTCGCGAACCACAAGGCGGAATCATGGCGCCTTAAGTCTTGTGTGCACTAACGTTCCTGAATCCAAATCCAACACAATAATGAACAAATTGATAGACGATCGTAGTCAGTGGGATTCCAGCTGTAGTACCATCAGCATGCGCGCTGAACCCACTACGCTAAGCCGCATCGCACGACACCCATACACCTTACACTATGGTGAGCCACGACTACTTCGAGTAACACAACTTGCCGCGGAAGAAACGGAATCCATTCTGCTCGCTGCAACTCGACACCACAGAGCATCGAACAGAGTATGTATCTTACCGGATATTCCGTGGAAAGAACGTTCAAAGGATATGAACAATCAACAGGGAATTAGAAAACACGTGCTGAAAACCGTCATTATTCATGGCGTCCCTGAGTCTCAAGCTTCATCTCCTGAAGAAGTTTAGGCACATGACCTTGAGCAATGGCGATACATTCGTTAGGCGCTGTCTATAGAAAATGTCATTGCTACCTTTCTGACCAGGATTCCCGTGTCACCAAATTACAAAGGGTGTGGTCCTAAGTTGCTGAACTTGGTCTTACCGTCTGAGCTGACTTTACAGACAGTTCTAGAGAACTGGAGTAACTTCCGGAACATGTTACCAACAGAAATTCGACTAAAAGCAGCAGGTTTACGACCAGTGGATACTGGTTACTCTATGGAGAGAACCAACTCAGTGGGAACAACCGTTGTTGCAGAGTCCACCACAGCGACTGATCTGGCTGCCGTCATAGCATCCGGCGAGACACTGCAGGAGGTGAGTAACCATCAGGATCATCATGAACCTGATCACATGGTGCAGAGAGTTATTCCAAGTCATTCTCACGAGCCTAAGACAGTTCAAAAAAACGAGTAGCAGCCGACCTCAAGAGGGCTGGCCAAGTCTCAAACCTGTTGTCTACATCCACAAACAACCTTATAACCTATGAATCACCCTCCTGTTTTTATACCAACGCACAAGGTCTTTTAAGCAAACTGACGGAGCTTCGCATGCGTCAGGCCTCGATGTCAAGGGACCTGGTTATGATAACCGAGACCTGGTTGAATGAAGCGATCACTGATGCAGAAATCGCACTACCTGGGATGTCTATTCTACGCAACGATCGACGAAGTTGAGGAGGTGGAGTACTACTTTATTATCGCAGCGAACTACGCATTGATCTCATCGATGACCCAGATATTCAGATTGTCGATGCGCTTTGGTGTCGTCTTCACCTAAGGCGTGGGGACGCATGTTTGTTGGGTGTGGTGTATTGCCCTCCATCGGCTACTTTGGAAAAGGGAAAACCGCCTAGCCTCTACAATGAAGACCATTCTCTCGCAGTTGTACAGCCACAGTCTCCTGGTTGGTGATTTTAATATTCATACCATAGAAACCCCAGCCTGTATCAACGAACACTTCAAAATGGAAGTACAGGAGATAATTAGTGGACTAACACTCTACAATCACATCACATCTCCCACAAGATTCAGGACGGGAAACAAACCGGGTGTTCTGGATCTCGTATTCACCAAAGAAGAGCTTCTGATCGAAACGGTATTGATAGAGAGTCCTTTAGGCGACCATGCAACCCTCATGTCCAAGTACATATGTTATGCAGAGTATTCCTCAGAAAACATCGAGGAGTTTCAGCTCATTACGGATTTTGGCAATGTAATCAAAATTATAAATGATACATACTGAGCTTTTCTAGCAGAACGATCCCCCGATGACGCCCGGTTTAAATTTGCTCACCAGTTCAACACGTTAGTAAGTAGTGCTTCCAGGAATAGATCTTCGCGAGCAAAGACCGTAAAATCAATCATACGCAGCAAGACACGCAAGTGAATCGTTACGAGGAACTTACTCTGGCGAAGATACAAGGAGTCATCGAGTGTCGAAACATGGGTGGCCTACACTATCCAAAGGAATCATTGCGTAAACCTGGTACGCGAAGATAAAATACAGCACCAGCAGAATCTAGCTGAGAAATTGCTTTCTAACCCCAAGCTCCTGTACAGACACATAAGCAAGCTCCGCAAATCCAGCGATGAATTCCTGCCTTACACACGTTATGTGGACTCGCACAAACCGCAACCGAGGCGGCCAACACCCTATGTCAGCAATTCGCCCCGAACTTCCAGAGCACGACATCGCCGCATACACTGTTCCCGATCATTGTACCACCACCAGGACTTAGCCACAGTGTGTTTACGAGTGCGGATGTTAGGAAAAAGCTAATTGCCCTGCGCGAGCATACCTCTGCCGGCGTTGACAATATTCGTCCAAAAGCGTTGAAATTGACTGCAGTAAACCTGGTGGACCCACTCTGAAGTTCTTCCAACGACGCCTCGATGAGATGCGAGTGCCAACAATGTGGAAGCAGGGCATCGTCATTCCTATCCATAAGAGAGTAAGTCGTACAGATCCGGCCAACTATCGCCCGATAACTATCGCCTGCTCTCCAAAATCATGGAAGCGATTGTTGCCGAAACGCTGATGAACTTCTTGGAAGAACGCAATATCATAGCACAAGAACAACATGGATTTCGTGTGAACGGATTTTGTACTTCAAACTTGCTACTTGCTAGATCCAGTTAGACTGAGACCGTTGACAGCGGCGTAGGTGTTGACGCAGTATATCTGGACTTCTCAAAGGCTTTCGACCGTCTGAACCACCGTATCCTCCTTCACAAGTTGCAGTGTTGTGGAATTGATGACCCAATCCTCGGTTGGATAGGTAACTTCTTGCTTCAACGACAACTTAATGTAAGAGTTCGCGGCGTCATCTCTGACTCAATCGACGTTAAAGGCGGAGTGCCCAGGGCTCAGTACTTGGTCCACGACTATTCCTGATTTACACAAACGACCTCGCGACACTAATCACCTCCAGCTGCTTGCTGTTCGCTGATGATCTCAAGATGTGGCGAGCCATTAGAACAACCAGCTACAATGCAGCACTTCAGGATGATCTTGACAGGGTCTACGAATGGTCGACTCAGAACCTGCTTCAGTTCAACGCTACAATGTGCAAGGTGTTGAGCATACGCCATAAAATTACTTGCGAATACAGACTGGGGGCTCAAATATTGCAGCGCACTTAAACGGAATGCGATCTAGGTGTGATAGGGCAGGAAGATCTGGGCTGTTCCCATCAGGCCGAGAATGCCTCTAAAAATGCTAACCAACACCTTGGCCATTTGCGGAGGGCATTCAGGCGCTTTGATCCTTCCATCATTTCTCAGATGCTCAACGCCTACATTCGGCCTCATTCTGAGTACGTAATCCACGCCTGGCAGCCATTGCAAAAGCAAGACCTTACCGCTCTTGAACTGCCACAACGAAGGGCGACCAAGAACGTAATGGGCCTGTTTCATCTCCCTTACCGATTGAGGCTGAAAACCCTCGGGGTCTAAAGTGGACAATATCGACACCTGCGTGACGAATTGATAATGACTTATATGATCCTGAGGAATGCAAACCATTCTTGTCGTCACCTACTAAAGCTGAATAGCAATATCACACTCAGAGGACACCATCTAAAGCTGGGCACACAATACAGCCGGTTGGAATGCCGCTGGAATTTCTTTTTCCTTCGTGTGTGTCAACACTAGAACGCTCTTCCCACATACGTTGTTTCTTCTCCCACGCTAACGGCATTCAAAAGACGTCTGGATGATTCGCTTATCCACTTACATTACGCTATATAATCAGAGATGTCTACGTCAACCAAACGCGAACAAACAGTGCTCATTCTCAGCTTTTGTGTTTCACCACTTACACACTGCTGTTGTGGAATATAGTTTCCGATATATTACAACTGCATTCATCGATTACCTCAGTCCAAGAAAGCGGCGCACGAGTATGCGTTGTCGTTTCTTTTGTTCTTAAGACATACCTTCCCCATATTACTCTACAGTAACAATTCAGTACAAATTATAAAATGTTTATATGAATAAGGGGCACCTGAATCGCTAGACGCTTAAATTGACGATTAACAATTATGTATACTTTCACTTCCACCATCCTACGGGACTTGTGAAGCAATCGCTTTTTTACCTGTAATATATAATTGTTCATTGGTATGATTTTAGATAAGGAACTCCGGACACTGACCATTAATTTTCATTGAAAGCGAAAGTTGGCGCTCCAGCTCAAGAGAGGGTCACTGATTCCGTAATAACTGAGCTTGTAAAGGAGAATCCGATTGCTTAAACGAAAGAGTGACTTCGCTAAATCCAAGAAGATGACACCAACAACCTCTCCAGCGTTAGCTGACTCTATAGAAATACTCGGTGCGAATAATTGCTTTGTTGTGCAAGATCGCCGTCGAGGAAAGCCATGTTGCTCCGGTGGAATGATACAGTTATCGAGAAAACACACCAACACATCGGCAATGATAGGTTCCAGGACTTTGGATAAAACAGGTAGAAGAGACACTGGGCATTAGTTTTTGGGCTGTCTGCTTCCGCCTCTGTGAATCGGTGTTATTATACAAAGTTTCCAGATCGCAGGAATCTAGTTCTCTTCTAAGGAACGCTGAAAAACTGGGCCAATGGTTTTGCCAGTTATTTTGATGCTGCACCCAGTGCCTCTGAGTGAATGTTGTCGACACCCGAGGAGATGTGTTTGCGAAGAATAGTCGGCTTCGGCAAAACAGTTTGACAGTAAAAGAGCTGTGGGTAAGTCCCGGGGGCGGGAAATCACAATTTGGATTATGGCGTCATAATGAGACCCTTGAAATGTGGGAGCGTAATGCGTTTAAATTGTACTTGTTGCTTCCATAGCTGTTATTTTTGGACCACCAGTCATCCGGAGTGGAGGAATGCCCCGCCTCACTTTACGACGGTTACTGACATACATGTACAGCAGCTTTTAGCTAGCGCTAAATGTTTTCGCCATATTCTGCTGATTTGCGACTTTGTCATCTCCGAGCAGTTGAGTGCTGTGATTATGATGAGCTAGGTATTTGTCCCAATTATCTAGCGTTTGGTAAGGACCTATAATCTTGTCAGGTTGCGTTGCGTATAGTCATACACTTTCTAGTTCTGCTTCTCGCGTAAGAAACGGTTTTAGGAGTATTAAAAACCTTTGGCTTTGGGGCATCCGTAACCAGCTGCTGGTATTTGCTGACTAATTCAAGTCATGCGGCTTCCGGAAGTCATTCAGCGAGGAACCACTTGGTTGTGGCACTGACGAGCTGGGCTAAGCGGTCGCAGAACGTAATGGTGCGCACCTTCTCAGGGTTCTGGTGGCGATATTCCCCATAGCAGATGAAGTCGAAACTGATGAGAGGACAATCACTGCTACCCAGAGGACATTCTACATTCAATACATCAATCATATGTTCCTGGTTAGTGAACACAAGATCCAGTAAAGAAGGTTTATTACCTGTTCTGAAACGCGTGGACACGATGACATGATTGTAAAGTACAACACACGTTAGAAGCTCTTGCAGATCTGCTTTGTATGGTTCTCCGTTCGTGGCAGGGGTTTCTAAACAATGTACATTGAAACCACCCATGGTAATGACATGATTCTGCTTTTACTTGAGGTTGCATCTTAAAGCTACCGTAAGATAGCTCTCTATTTTCGGTGTAGGGTTTAGTGAGCGGTACACAAAAGCTTTAAAACAGGTGTCCCTACTTTGTAACTGCAGGTAGCACCAGAGAGAATCGGTGAAGTGTATGCATGAATTGTCAACGGCCTCGCACTCTAGGTTGCTTCGGCAATAATGAAGTACCCCTTGGCGATTCGTAAGCCTGCCGTTTCCTATGATTGACAAGCCCGGCAGCATGACTTCATCATCTGTCATTCCACTGTGCAAGCAAGTCTCCGTGCTACCGACGATATCGCATGACTTCGAAATTTGGCGCTTTCAGTCCGGCTATCATATTGAAAAGGTCTTGAGCATATGAATAAATGCAGAAGACTTTCTCGGTCTCTAGGAGCTCACAGTGAGCGAAAGGAGTCAATTGTGGTAGAGCGGCGACTGATTCGAGGTCGGCCATCATTCGTATTTTGATGGGATGATGATGCCACTTCGTTTGCAAACTGATATGGACAAGGTACGTCCCGTTCCTCGTCCGGACATTCTGCAGAATCGCGTGCCCGAGAGGTAAAGTGATACTTCTACGTAATCGCTGGTAGGTTTGCATTTTTAGGTAGGCTCAAGTCTTGTTTTTGCAAGGCTTCAGCAGCTTTTAACCGAAGTCCAGATGAAAGGCTTTTCCGATGTCACCGTCAACGTACTAATACTTCCATCGCTATCTGATCTTACTGAACTAGGAGTTTTAGGATTCTTAGTCGGCTTCCTCCATTATTTGGTGGCAAAGGTATTATTTTGAGCGATCACGCCACAATGCCGTCAAAGGAAAGTGTTTCATGAATGAACCGCCACTGTTGCTACTCGTGATTACCCTCCTCATACCTACCGTTGGGAGGAATTTTTGGTACGCCATAATTAAAGAATGTGCTTAGACCATTCAGCTTGCTGCGTCCATTCGAAAAGTTTCATTTCGATGTAAGCGTGCTGCAAAGGATCTCACGATAGATGCCTACATTACATAGCCCGTGTTGTAGCGCATTTGCAGAGAGTAAGACTTTTCCAAATAAACGGCCGATTCCAGTGCTACCCTAATAATTCTGGGTTCGCTATAGCGTGCATAGTTCGGGTGATGAGTAACTCTCACTAGATTTGTGGGTTGGGCTGTTACCTTCAGTAAAATGCACGGTGAGTTCCACTGGTGTTGATCGTCAGAGAATTAAGTTCGCAATGTGATGGCGGTAGTTTCGGGGACATCGGTGTAAACGACGGTGAGGGATTTGTTATTAGAGCCCAACTTTGTTGCATTTCAAGATCGGGTGACCTTTGTGCTTGGCATTATGTCATGTGATGACGGTATACTTTTTGTTGCGCTGTTGGCCTTAGCAGTGTTTGCAACGGCAGAGACATTAAATGTAGCATCCCGAGGGACTTTTACAACGATCTCTGCATATGATACTGCAGTCTCAGGGATTTCAACTCGACCCGAGGCCCTTGGGTTGCAGATACAATAAACTCGGCTTTCGCAGTCTCCTCCGTGCTAAGGATGCAAGTTTACATGTTCCGCTGAACTTGATCCGTCACTTGTTTCAAGTGATGCCTGATTTGCTTGGTTCTGAGTACGTTTGTCTAGCTGAGCTGCTGACTTGTTTTCATCCAGGGTTCTTCCAAAATACAAAAAGATAACAGCAATGGGTACCTCATCAAGCGTATTTCGAGCGAAGCAACCTTCACACCATTGCTTCTGTTTGAAGGCACTGTGTTACCATAGTGCACGCTCGCTTCCAGTGACATAATCTTAGCGTTCGTCTGTTGTTCAACTTTTTCTGCTAACCAGTTAAACGTTTGGACTAGCAGAAGTATGATTTTGACTAGTGGAATTGTCGAACACGCAGTACAAAGCCAGAGTTCATCTTGGGAGCTGGTTCGATCTCTCATGTGTTGTTCGGAAATATTTGCACATTTTCATGCTACGATTAGAAGCAGTGTGCGCAAGGTAAACCAAATTTGACTAGTCGGTTACACTCTGCGGACCCGTATTCTTCGGTTGCAAAACCTAATGGAGTCGCATTTGCTTGCTTTCTGCTAATCCTGATAGTTTTGCTACCTTACACAGTAAGCTAGTTGACCTTGCGTACTTTCCGTCTAGCCCGACGAGCACCTTAGTCAGACGGATGGATGCATCCACTTCGCCCGTTGGTCACACCCTGACCTGTGGAGTGAGAGAACGCGATAAAACCAACCTGCTCAGAATTGAAACGGAGCCACAGCATGCTGGTTTCAGTACACACGCCGGTAAAATGGCCGCACGGTCAGAGGACACCTGATGTGAGATATAATCCTGTTTACTGGCCGGAGGGCTGCTCGCAACAGGGTGACGCGCTTAACACGAAGGCACGGTAGATCGACCGCCGTCGATTAATAATTTTAATCAGCCGATGCTGTTTGCTAGCTAACAAATCCCCTCCAAAAAGGTTAAAACGATTTAGGTGATAAGTCGATAGAAAAATTCCAACGTTTGGCCATCTATTGGGTGGATTTAGTAATTTCGCTTTTGATGAGTGGAAATTTGGCGATGTGTGATGCGATGCGTAGTGAGGCAGTATTCGGATTTACATCGGATATTAACACAACCCACAATTACCATTCACTCTCCGGCTACCAAGATCGTCGCTAATTGTCTGACTGTCTCCATGTGATCATCATCTGTGAAGAAATGAGCCACAAGAGCCATTCTCACTTTGTGGCCACTGATGTGGCACTGATGCTTTTCCTCTCCATCACTGTGCATAATTTTGTTTATCGTGCCCTATGCTATTGCTCCGGACTCAGTGTTCACTGTGACCTTGACCATGATGTGCACCAAGCATTCCTGCTTAACAATGAGTACTGCTTGCAAAGTGCATTGATGTATGCTATGTCCAATCAGGAACGAGTAGGTGTCTGGTGATCCATCAAAAGGTGCACATGCTCACTTGTAATTTTGTCGACTCGAGCCGTGACGATTCCTTGTAATTTATCCGTTTGGGCTCTACCCCAGCGCTAGTTGTTGTCGACTTTAGAATGCGAACAGTTGTGGTTTGTTTATATTTAATTGATACGTAGATCTCGGATCTATTATTTGTTCTTGATCACTCTGCGATAGTTTGCTACGCTTTGCATCAACAGAGTGTTTGATTGTTAGAGTGCGCAATTTGGAGTGTCAGTAGTCATTACAATGCCCGTCACGTGAGGATCCACCTTTGCCAAAAAGTCGGACAATTAAAGGCATATCCAATTCGATGCTGTTTTTCTCACTATGACTCACCTGTGAGTAGTAAGTCTTCAGCCACTAGTTCGCATTCACAAATCCTGCTTGCTGCATTAAGTGAAAATGGTTTTCCCAACGAGATCTTTTGTTTGTTAAACGTAGGTTAAACCCCGCTACACGGCGGATCACGGGATGTTTGAAAAAGTCTTGCACAGTTTTCACAAATTCTTTATCTTTTCAAAATCCCCGGTAACGGAAAGAGCACGCAACAAGGAATTGAATGATTGACGATAATCCAAATTCCGTTAAGTTTTCAACTAGATATCTTACAAAATTTGTAGATTTTCTGAGCTATCATTTTGTATCCACTTTTCAGTATCGTTTGAGGAGGACCTAACTACCCTGTCTTGGGATAATGTTCTAAGCGCAGCGCAGTAAATGTGCTGCAGAAGGACAAGAACACTGTTGCCCGTATCGAGAGATTTCAGATGCACTGCCCTTGCATCAATCGTTCTCTTGCAGCGACATCTAACTCAAGGAGCCCAATTGCGTAACATCTGTTCGGCCTCTAGAAAACACCATCAGGTCCTCTTGCTTTTCCCTTTATTCAAAGTGAAACCACTCCAAAGCATGTTGCCGGTCGATTTCTTTTCTGAATTCTGCACACAGCGCTACATTCTTCTAAATCAGGGGTGTCCAAACAAATTTAATTTGGGCTACATTTTTGAGCCTTATTCAGCCTGACATTAAGATGATAAAAAATTACACGTGTGAAAAATGTCCAAGCCTGGATTAAGTGGTTCATGTTGAGGCCGGTTGCCAGTTGAAATGATAACGCGGGTCGGAATTTGGACAACCCTGAGCTAAACGAACACGTCAGCAGATTTGACCTTCTGAGCCTGTAAGTACATAACATTCGCTCTCCCGATCAACAGCGTTCTTAATGCCGTTAGTATGTTGGCGTCGCATTTAACCCCATTGCATGCTGCAAGCTGCGTTGGCCAAGTAACATTCATCCTGAATAGTCACAGCACCAAGATAGTAAGAACAAAGCGGCAAGAAAGCACAATCCCTTTTGCACGCGACCACGGTTTCCACAAGCTTTGCGGACGCGCGCATATTTCGGCCGTGTTTCCGCCCCACAACGCAACGTAAATGAGAACTCATAACATGTCATGTACTTGTGTCGTTTGTCCGCAACTTTGGGGCCCTTGGCTGCCTGCCTGACCCCTTATATTTGCTTCCATGGCTCACATTTTGGTCGGCCTGGAGTTGCTCTAAGCCACTTGATTTGCTTGACTTCTGTTGTGTTATTCGACTTGGGGTTATTCTGGATGCACCGACATAAGCGTTTCTGTCTGATTTATTGGGGTTTCTACACCTCTCTTTTCTGTTCTCTCTGGCTCAGGTCCGTTCCCATTCGTGGTTCGCGATCCGCTCTCCGCTCGTACTGTGCAGTTTGTTTTGCGCCATCTGATCTCGTCTATAACGCTTTCGCACGTTTCGGTCGTCGCTCGTTCTAGTAGCTTTCCATTATTCTGAGTGACCGTTACCTTCTGCACCAATACAATCTGAACAACTGTACACTGGCTTACAGCAACAGATGATTAATCAAAGACAACACTGCAATCACGGCGTCCTGTTATTACTGTAACTGACTTAAATAGGAAGGGTGGGTGTCATGGGTTAGCGGTGTCCACGGGCGCTAGAAGAAAGGTATGGTAGCAAAGCTGGAAGATAACTAATGCCAAGTCAACACTGAGGGTAAGATAAACGAAGCGAACCGTGGACTTTCACGGAGAAACTGGTGGGCCAATGTGAAGTAGATACGAAGCAGTTTACAGCAAATGTCGGTAGATTCACAAGCGCATGGCCACAGAAGACAACCAGAAACTGCAAAAAGGTAGGCTGCGTGTTGAGAAGAAGAGAGAAGTTGGCTTAAACTGGTTAATGTATTGGGAGTCATGTGTCGGATGAAATAGGCAGACAGGTGAGATCTGATAGGCAAACGAGCAGAAACTAACTTAATGGTCTCGGCCTTTTGCCGCAACAAGCTCCATTAACTGAATGGCGGTTGCTGGTTGCAGTTTTATAGGATTAAAATGGAAAATTATTATTTTAACAACTTCGTTGTTAATGATACTAGCCGAAGATTATAAAGGAAAGCACTGTGATAACTGGAGATACTATATTTCTCCATTACTCGACTTTCTCCAACGAACCGTTTATTCCTGAATGAGAGATTTCTACAGTAGCGTCCACAACATCACCGCCGCCTCGTCCGTTGTCATTGGCGTTTGACAGCTAAGGTGACAGAGTTAATGATGTGTTAAGTACTTCCTATTCAGTGCAGCTTTTGTGCATCTTGAGCTCCGTTAAATTCCAGTGTGCTGTGAGGACAGGCATAAGAGGTGACATTTCATGCGTAAGCACACACAAATGTCTCCGTGATTGCTTTTCTGCTTAAGACACCTGTCGGATTCAAGCAAAATGCATATTATTTATAGCACTAAAGTAGCTATACTGGTGTTGTATTTACTCTTAACAGTTTAACAGAAACTCCGCTTCCACATTTCACTCACGTAGACCACGTTAATAGAAACGGCCTCATCATTTTAACATGAAGATGACTGAGGCATCTGAGATTGCGGATGGCCGCACTCACTCCTTTGTCTGTCCATTGGCAAGCCAGAAACTGATTAACGATTGCACAGGCCACCAATTTCCTTCTAGTTTAATGGCCTGGCAGCCACGAAACAAAACGACGTTCGTTTTTGTATTCAAGAGTTGTGAACGACGGACATGTGAATTTCACTCTTGGACGTCAATATGAGTATAGAAAGTTTTCGAAGCAGTGAGCTAAGGCTAATGTGCAAGGCATATGAAATGTCTTGGAAAATACTTAACTCGCAGTAACCAAACATGAATCAATCTGTAGGTTTGAACCCAAGCTACTCTGCAAGTCGTTTAGTAGTATATGGCTGCTCGTTTACACGCGTGAAATTCTGCTGATTCAAGCTTAATGTTGAATTTAGCAAGTGCTGGCGCATTTCATCATTTGTTTTATTTAGAGGCACAAATGAGATACAGCTGTATTTTTTATAACCTGTGGTCGACCAACTTATCTGCTTGGCTGATAATTTCCAAACCAGTACTTCCTGTGGATGTGGTGGTTTTTCAAGAACACTGAGTCTCTGTGTACCGTAACACACCAACACTATATCGACGTCAGGCTAGCAGCGCGCACAAACGAAAAAAGCTATTGTCATAATGATCGATGGGTAGTACTTTCGCTAATTTTCTGCGCTATAAGCCTCAGTCATTCCGGAACTTTCATCAGAACCGTAGGAAGTGCCTGTCAGCGCGGTTTTGCAACAACCGGTTCCTTCTGTCGTTATACCGCAGCCGCGCCGGAAAAGACTGTATTGAAAAGCGTAGGGAATAAAAACTTTTGCACTGGGACATTGAACAATCCGGGAGAAATCCTTTTGATTTATCTACAATGTGCGAACGCTTAAAGTTGGTTGGAAACACACGGGAGGCGAATATCGCAAATAAGTCTAATGGAAGCAACATCTAGTTCAGGTCGGATAAGGGGAGTAGTAACCAGGTTGTGCAGAAAATGCAGTATTGTGGGCCAGGTTGGTGCAATATTTTGAATCGGCTGCTTCTGTGATTGCCAGTGGAATTGTTTTCGCAGCCTGAAAATCCCTATTTAAAGTCAAAAGAACACGAGACCACACGTGAACAATTCTTTTCTATGATGTTATTCAGACTATTACAATCAAATTTAAGGGTAAAATAAGGAACTGAAATCGACTCATCGGCTCAAATTACATAGTTATTTAACAGTTCAATGAGGGAGGCTAAAAGTTGACCTTAGACCTGACAGGTCGATTGCGTGATACCGAGCTTGATCTGTGGCAATCGACCTCAGTATCGTTCGTTCTAGCTGGCCAGGGAAGCTGTAGGGCATGGAGCAAATTCTTTTGTGAGCATAATGAAGGTTGTAACAACCGAATGCGGATCGATTTAGCTGTCGCGAGCGCACGGATGCGCAAACCTCTTGATGCTGGGGGACACTGTAAATTACCCGGAAGGCACGCTTTAGATCCACTTGATGCCCCACGTCGACAATATGGCCAAAACGGCGCTAATAATGGCCCCAGTTCCTCCTTGACGCAACCAGCGCGGGCGGTGCTCCTTCACGCGTTTGGACAAGTGCCGTTCCGTTCAACCAATATAGCTAGCGTCACAAGCTCACTTGTACTGATAAATAACCATAGACGAGGTCAACAATGGTAGCATATCCTTATTGCGTGAACAAACAAGTGATTCAGTAGAAAATGTACACGTTAACCTGGCTGCTGGGAATGTCGACTTGACTGACGCTGAAAGACTTTGGGTTAGGCGCTCGACAGCGGCATCCCCCTTAAAAGGTAATTTTAAAAATAACTCCTTATTCGCCGCGGTTAAAACTAGTACCGGCTTGAGCTTTCTTCAAAATTCTTTGCAATAAATCTATCAGGGTAGCCATTCTCGCGCAGCATATTCATTATAAAGGCTAGTTCCTCATCCAGGGGGTCCTGTGAGCAAATTCTATTTGCTCTTGTGGTAAGGCAGTGTTTTAAGTTTCGCTTATATCTGTGAAAATTCGTGTATTGACCAGCCCACGTATGTTCTTTGTAGACCATCCGCTGGATGGAGCCGTCTGGTCTCCTAGTTAACAAGACATCTAGATACGGAAGCCGATTGCAAGTTTCTGCCTCGTAGGCAAGTTGCAATGCTGCGTGAGCCCGGTTAAACCGATCGAGAACCTCCTCCAGATTTATGCATTTATCCGCCACTATAAATATATATCATCCATATAACGGTGGTAGTAGTCAAATATTTTATCTCCGCTTTCAATTTTGTTCGCTCCAATTTCGCCATAAATATACATGCGAACAAAGGACCAATGGGGGGTCCCATAGCTATGCCATCCTTTTGCCGGTAAAATTTACCATTAAATAGAAAGTGCACATTCCGTTTACACCGCAGCACTAAGTTTTTCAACTCAAGTACAGGTATACAGATCTTAATTTCCAACTACGTTATCTGCTCGTAAATGTAATCGATGGTTTCCATCAGCGGAACGTTAGCGAAAAGCGAGACAACATCAAAGGAGAGCATCACATTCTCGTTAATTTTTGCCTCCTTGATGCTCCCGACAAACTGAAAACTGTCACACAGGCTGTAAGTCACAAGCTGTTGTCTCACCGGCTCAAGAATTCCTACAATCCACTGGGCAACTGCGTGGTTGGGGGATTTAACCATTGACAGAATAGAACGAAGCGGGATGTCAGCCTTATGAATTTTTGGCAAGCCTTAAAATCTCGGAACGTTTGTGCCGCAAGGTCTAAGACTGTCATACAAGGCATCGGTTATGTACTGCTTGACAAGAAGCTGTTGGAGGCTTTTAGTTACCTGTCTTTCTATCTGTTCCTTTTGGTCAACTGCTCTAGTGTCGCAGGAAAACTTCGTCTTATCGCTCAGAATGGTTGTGAGCTGATCAATATGGTCTTTTCTGTCTAATAACATAATCCCGGCACCCTTGTCCAGTTTGCATAGAATGACCTCCTCATTATGTTTAAGCTCCTTCAGCGCGTCTAGGTGCCTTCTTGTTAATGGACAACGATTATGGACACGTTGCTCATGATATTGGTAGCAACAGTGTACCTAGAAGCACTTAAAGCGTTCGAGATCCATATTAGACCTAGTCGTTAACCCATTCGTTTGGACATGTAGGTTTTCGTATTGCAACTCGTAATGAACTTAGTTGTCTCGGTCTATGTGGACTAAATTTTAAACCGAGCGATAGAACTTCATTAAAGTTGTGTCCACTTTCATGCTAGAAAAGTTGTGCACGTAACTTTAGGGCTTGTTCGGAAACACAACTTGCGGTTTTATCTGGCTCAGCGTTTTTTATAAAGCCGAACGCCTCCGATGTACACGATAACTGGTAACAGACTGGACACAAACCAAGAACATCTGCCTTTCCTCTGCGGCTAAATCCTCCATTGCTACGTGGCGTTTTGCTAAATTACTTTCGATTTCCGCTATCTTGAACTGCACCATATCACGTTGGTTAAGCGCATGTCGTTTAAGCGTCCTGCTATTAGGATAAATCCGATTACGACAGCGCAGCCGAAATTTTTCAAAGCAAGGAGCTTACCTTTTGTGATCCGTCCGGTAGTTGAGTTAGAGCTGGAGCACCTCCACAAAGACGGAATATTGTCGCCAGTACACCATGCATCATGGGCCACGCTAATTGTTCCAGTACAATAACCCGACTGCACCGTCCGTATCTGTGGCGACTACAAATTGACTGCTAACCAAGCGGCGAGGTCAGAAAACTACCCTAGCCCATCATCATCATCCACCTTATACATGTTAGCTGCAGGTGGAAAACACCTCAGCTATTGTGCTCCGACACAAAGGACAAGAAGAAAAAAGACATTGGTTCGCCGGCTGAGTCTCCAGTAACGGATGTACATCGTTCCAGAGAGCTAACAGCCGGCTATAGTGCCGCAAAATTTATGTTATGCCTAACGAATGAGATCGTGATTGGAGGGTGAGGCCAAGCAGGAGGGGGTGGACAGCGGAACTCATAACACAAACGCCACTGGGGCCGGCTCCCAGCCATATCAGCAAGTGTGTGTAACCAAACCTCTTCATTGTAAGTAGAACCCCAGCCATGCCGTCGGGATGCACCAAACGACGCTAAATCAGAAGTGAGGGTTTTCATCGCTCTCCAACAAGTCATCGCTTGGCCTCCCATCCTCCTCTTCCAAGAGCACCCCCTGCGCAAAAGCAATGCATGTCGCGGAAGTTGGTGTGCTGGTATGCGCAATAGGTGGCCCAACCATCGGAGCCTAGTGCGTGATATGATGGTTCTGAGCAGTTCACTCGCTCTTCCTGCACCAAATACGCGACCCCGAACACTCTCATTGCTCACGTGGTGCTCCCACCAGACATAAGCTAAGCTGCAAAGACAGAGATGATCGAATGTGGCGAGCCTCTTTATGTCTGTCGACCTGATGTGTCAGAATTCACAACCACATAGGAGAGTTGAACGGACGGCTGCGTTATAAACTGTCCTTCCAGGCGAGAATAATGTCGCGTCTGCGTCACAGGTGGCGGCGATTGGCAAAAGCATCTCAAGTTTTTGCCGTACAGTTCGTAACCACATCTTCGGTCCCACGGGCGTTAATATAGCTGCCCAGGTACTTGAATTCCTAAACGAGTTCTAGCTTATCACCAAAAATTGTTAGCGCAGGGGCGGGTCCCTGCCAATCTTAACGAAATAATTTGCTTTTCGTTGGACCAAAGCATATCCCAAAACGATTGAAAGCCAATGCTAATCGGTCCAGTGCTTCTTGGCATGTTTGGGAGCTATCACAGATTAGGGCAATATGGTCCGCGTATTCCAAGTCACGAAGTCGCTCACCAGGAACTAGCTCCACACCTTCTAGGTCGTGTCCAGCGAACGCTGTTTCCATGAATTCCTCAATAACGAAGTTAAAGGGGAAAGGTGACAGCGGGCAACTTGTCTCACATCGCTGGTGATAGTGAAGCGTGCGACAGTTTGTCATTAACCTCGCTCTGCCGAACTTGGCGTACAGCGCTTTGAAATGTTTATATATTTATCAGCCACACCTTTCCTCAGCAGACAGTCCCAAAGCACGCCGATCGACTGAGTCGAAGACAACTTTTATGTCAAGAAACACGACAAGGGGGGGTCGCCAATAAACATGGCGGCGCTTCAAAAATTGACGCAAGTTGGAGATGTGGTCGATGCAGCCCCGACCTCGAAAAATCCGGCTTGCTCTTCACGAATTTGGCTTTCACGAGCTTCAGTCAATCTGTGGAGAATGACACACAAGCAATATAGAGGCAATTGACATCAAACTGATCACGCTATGATTGCCGCATTACGAACGGGAGCCTATCTTGAAAATTGGCACAATGACAGAGAGTCTGCAGTCTGTCGGGACAGTCTGCTGCTCCCAAAGTTTCACTAACAACTCGTGTAAATCGTCTACTAAAACACGTCCCCGAATCTAAAGAGGGTTGGGGTAAATCTATCTGCCCTTGCGGCCTTACGCAATTTCATCAGCCTGATCACAAGTTCGACTTCTGCGCGTGGGGGCGGATCCAATGCGTCGGCCCAGGAAGATGGGCGCTCAATGCCCGAAAAAGGAACCGATAACTCAGGTTGGGTAAATTGCCTTGCAAAGTGTTCGCCCCAACGCTCTAAGCTTTTTGACAGGCTGTGGATCGGCTGCAAACCCTGGTCGCGTATGGTCTCGCTAATACCAGGTCTCCTGCTGCCTGTTTCCCGTGTCAGACGGAATAACTTACGAAGAGTACCAACGGTAGCGGCTGTTTCCATCTCAGAGGCAAGTTGGGACAACCAAGCTTCTCGCTTTTTTTCAGGCTAGCACGTAGTTTTGCCCTGAGATTTTTTCGAGCCTCGTTCTATTCGCTTTCAGCCGGAATACGTCGGCTATCATCCATAAGTTGCAGAGACTGAGTAGAGACCCAACGTCCAGTTTGGCAATTCGATTTGCCACATGAAGACATGTCTGCTGATAGTAACATCTGAGGTATTTACGACCAGTGTTGTGCAATGATGTTCAGTGGGGGCACGCTCAGCGCAGATGTCTGCGCACTTTGATACACATTCAGAACACCAAGCTTCGTCAGCTGGCTGGTATCAATGCGCTCAGAGCGACGTTGAAGACGTCCGCCGAACCGCACCCGGAGGTCGGCGCAGTCAAATGCGTGGTCAGGGTCTGGGTTCGTGCTCCAAATCGAGTGACAGTTTTGGACACGAACTCTCCAGCGGTAATTGATGGCGATATGATCGATTTGCGTCCATGGTTGGCCCGAGGCTTGTGGCCGCCAACTCACGCTTCTGCGGGTGTTGTGTTGAAACTTTGTGCTCACGAGGAAAAGACAAGGATCTTCGTCGAGCTCACCGTTATCATTATGGGAGCGCACACCATGTTGGTGGCCCAGATGAAGCACATCAGAGGACAATGTTCTGACTTGGGCGTTCAGATGGACAACTAACACAACAGTATCCGTGCTTCTTCTGTAGCGAAAGCAAGAAAGAAAGAAAGAAGTTGCTAATAGCAATCATCTTTTACTGAATCATTGCAACGGTTTGTGGGGGCGTAGGCCGCAATGACAAACAGGCACCGTCTGTCCCCGCGCGACTTCGCAGCAGGAAATGAACCAGCTAATCTAACGACGCAATCCGACTGTTGACTGGGATACAGTCGATCATTGCAGCTTCAACCCGGGGACTCAAAACCATTCCGACGCCTGCTCGACTGGCATTTGAAGCTGCATCATCGTTAGACAGGCACTGTAAGAATGTGCTGCCAGTGTCGTATATGGGGGGTCGTAGGATAAGCACGGAGCTCGAATCTTGCAGCTAGGTTTCTGGTAGACAGCAAATATCGATCGATAGGGTCTCTAGCGTGCGGGCAAGTGCTGCCTATTGGCCAATCTGTAGCAATCTGTAGCAAAGTGCGCACGTTGAAGCATGCCAGTCTTATCGAGATGCGAGGACTCCAAATTGAAGCGGATGAACTGATGTTGTCCGCTTGGTTGAACATGGATTGTCGACTTGATAGGAGCGACGCCCTGAGACTGTGTGAGTTGAAAATGGAAGACAAGCGACTATTGAAGCAAAGTGGGGTAGGGACAAGTATCGGGGGATTGCAAATGGGGGGATAAAAGTAAAGTTGAAGCGTGATATAAAGGATGAAAAAATGCAAGAAGGGGGATAAAAAAAACGGAAAAGTCTGAGAAGTAGCATCGTTATCCCTATCCACCCTGCTCGATGCAACAGATAGGCCGCCACTGATTATTCTCGGCAATGGCCAGATCATCAAGAAATTGTTAGAGGAAAGATCCATTGTATTGCGTGGACGGAATGCTGTCAGGCTGCACAGGCCTAGACAGGAGAACGATTATGGTTCTTAACCAAAGCCTTTGGTTCAATACCTTACCGCAAGGCAGCGGGGTCTTAGCACTGGAGTACAGTGAGCCCGTTCTATGGTATAAAGTGCCACAATCATTCCAGCCCCCAACCTGGAGGACCAGGAGGCTGAGTGTGTCTGACCTCTAACCATTGACCAGTCTGGTAGAAGTGGCTCCCAAGGTGCAAAAACAATCAAGCATAGCTCAATGGATCACTGAAGCAAGCGCACCATCGCACCACGGTAAGGTCTAGCAGCATTGCGATGGCAGTAGAAGTGCTAAAGCAATTCGCCAAGGAGCTATATCATTGGCTGCATCCGCATTCGGATTTACTTGTCACTGTGGCCAGCCACAGGACGCCTGCGCCCACAGATGGACCATGATGGGCTTACGTTAAACCACCCGCAGCTCTATTTACGCACCCCATATCCTATGTAAACCCGAAGGAATAAGATTGGGTGGCATGTGAATGGGAGCCAAGTTTCATCGAAGGAGCCGGCCCACACCCCTTCACAGACGAAAATAAGCACACTGCATTCGGGGAATGAAGCGCACACAAGGTGGTCGCTGAACCGTAGTCCACTCCACACGCACACACACATATACACACTATTTGCATGAAATCACTCTTCTAGTCTAACACGGTCACGACGACCATGCACCCTATCCCCTCCAGCAGCGACCAACTATTCCCTGTAGCCAGTGTAGACGAGGTGTTGGGTAGGAGACACGTAAGCATCTTGTTAACATGCATATCAAGCGTAACCACAAGGAGATGTCAAGCAGCAGCCACTCACTTGGAAAGACGATATCAAATAAAATCAACCGGCTAATATCTACGGATAGGTTGATATAAGTCATGGCTAAGTTGGCACACGTAATAAACTGGCTAACAACAAATCCGCGCTAAGTTCAAGAAGAGATAACAGATATTTCTCAAAAAATATCACAAACGGGAAAAGGTTAACAATTGAACCAAAATTAGTGAAAGCATCAGGTGCAAGTTAATAGCAGATTATTCAGGGTGACGTTAAAATGAGGTAAAAAGAAGTGAGTATTAAGACACGATAGCAAATTAAGCACCTGAAATAAAGTAACTCAACACATAACCACGCGGTTAGTAAATCGAATTCACTATACCTACCAACGCTGCTCCGGTTCTGCTTACGTTCTAAGCAGCACCCATCGTCGTTTGGATCCTGTAAGTGATTAACTTCTCTTATGGCTCAGTAGGCCTGCCTAACTCAAACACTCGCGACCGCAGGTGTTACAGCACCATGTGCCCCAGGTCGATGGAGTACATCTCACCGGCAATGTCGCTTCCGCACCTGCCGCTTCCTCTCGGCATGTAGGAAGGCTTTCTCTTGCACCACGGCAACCATCTTCGTGATCACTTCCCCCATGCATGCTGATCAACTGCCTTCGATTCCCGACATCAACATCAGAACGTGATAGGCTCACTTTGATCATACGCCCTTAACAAGCTTCGCTTTCCCCGCATACCGCTTCCCAATACTCAGCTGACCATATAACAGCTGCTTCGGTATCAGCGTCAAATCCATACGGCTCACATGACCGAGCCACCGCAGGTGTCTCAGCAAAGACATGCAGTCAACTGCAGACATACCACTTCGGCGAAGCACCACGGTGTCTGCGACGCTGCCGCAACAACCGATGCGCAGAATCCGTTGCAGACACTGCTGATGAAACTGTTCGAGATACCGCACATCCCGCCGGTACATCGTCCACGTTTCACTGCCGTATAGAAGAACGGACTGCACCATGAATTTGTAGACCATCAAATTCGTGCCAACGTTAAGCGGATGGTTATACCACACTCGGTACTCTAGCTTCCCGAATGTTGCAGCTGCCTTCAAGGCGCGGATACGTATCTAACTGTGTAACTGCTGGTCGGTCGACATCATACTCCCAAGGTAGCAGAATCGGGAAGTGGTTTCCAATAATTCAACACCAATGCTAATTCGCGGCACCATAGTAGACTTCACCTCCGGTGAAGGCTGAAAGAGACAGACAGTTTTGCTTGTGTTGATGGTGAGTCCGAATTTGTTTACTGTCGCAGCCAGAGCACTAGTCATGTGCTGCAACCCATCCGCACTGTGTGCAACCAACGCACAATCGTCAGCAAACAGCAACGTACGGATAGTTGTCTCACAGACTAAGGTTCTCGCACCGAAACGACGGCTGTTCAACAACCCAACATCAATACGGTACTCCACACGAACACCGGAATTACAAGCGGCATCAAAAGCACAAGACATCATTGCATGAAGATATATATTAGACAGGGCAGGAACTAAGACACAGCCTCGCTTCACGCCTGGAACAACTGCAGTCATCCGAAGTCCGTCCACTCAGCTGCACCCTTGCCCACATACCACTGTGCAGGCACTCAATCTTAAATACATACTTGGACAACCAAACTTACCCAACACTAGCTACAATGCCGCGCGGTTCACCGTATCAAATGCCTTGGTGAAAACTACGGACAGTGTGGTGTCGTTCTCTGCACTTCATCTGCAACTGATGAGCCGCAAACACCATATCTACCGTTCTGCGGCCCAAACAGAATCCACATTACTCTTTTGTCATGTTCGATCCCACAACCTAGCTAGTGAGGTGGTTGAGTATGATTCGGGAAACGACCTAGATCATACAACTCAGCAAATTGATACCACGATAATACGTGTCACATTGCTTGTTTCCTTGGCCCTCGTACAGTGGTAGCAAATGGCCATCTTTCGACTCAGGAGGCACCTCCTACTCAAGCCACACGCTTTTCAATTGTTCACCCGGGACTGCGTGGGCACTGTCACACTTGACATTTTGCAGCCGAGCAAAGTGATCTCTGCGTCCCACGCAGTGTCGGTGTGTTCGCAGTACACGTCTTCATCCTATATTGTTGCAGCACCTGCAACATATTCTAGTCAATATCTGAACAGATGTTCAAGAGGCACATAACGCGCAGTCGACAGGTCTGCGTTATGTATACAGTCTGTGGGTATGCATCTTCAGGTCTACCATTCACCAGCGTCCCCATCGGCTCAAAAATCAGCATATAAACTGCCACCAAAGTTTCAAAGAATTACATGAGCTGTCGGCGTACGGCGTAGCACTTCATCTGCTTCGCTTTCTCAGACCACCATGCATTTTTATTGTAGTGGGCTCTCGAATAAGTCACCGCAGAATTTTGTGAAACAGACAGTTTTTCCCCAAGTCATTGGGGTCTGCCATATATGCAGCAAATGCCGCATTCTTCACACACACGAATACGCCAGTCGTCGCATTGATGTCATCAAAACAATCGGGGCGCTTGCAGTTTGTATGCTTGATGGTCTCTTCGGCAGCAGCAGTCAAATGGTAGCGAATGTTATTGAACAGGTATCTCAATGTGGCTAAGCATTCCACATCACACAGGCGTGCAGTCATCCCCTTCTCCAGCTCAATAAACTTCTCCACAGTAAAGAGGAAGATGAGGTTACATTTACGCAGGTTCACGTCAAGGGTGCAATACACAGCTTTACGAAAATATATGTCCAGTTTTGTCCCCACCAACTTGTGAGCAGTGCGGCAATCAGCTCCACACAGCACACGTGTTACACGCACTTCCCGCATTTCACGCTGACGTATGATGACATATTCGAGCAGGTGAGCATGAACACTCCGTGCGTGCGTCCAAGTTGCTCGATCACTCGCACTCAGTGCAAACCGAGTGTTCGCGATCGTCAGGCCGTGAGTGGCACACAGTGAGAGCAGCCTGTCACCGTTCACATTCGCGGAACCAATGCCATGCGGATAAATGTCATCTGTCCACTCCGATGCATCACGCCTAACGTGCGCGGTAGAAGTAGTCGGCCGCTCCTCGGCAGAGACCGTATCGCGAAGGATAACTGATTGTAGAATTGAGCAAGCGTATCATCGGTATAACACATGGTATAACACATGTGCTTATAAAATAGGCAAACGCACCTCCTTCGAGGCGTAGACGAGCAGTCATCAGTCACGCTTATGTTAATCGGCTCATCCTTCAACTGGCCATTTAGGCGATCGGATAATGCAAATCCGACCTCATGTTCGCTTGGTGCTGATGTGGCTTTTCCACCCGGTAGAACATATAGCCGGCGCCGGCTTCATGCAAATTACCTTGCTCAGCGAGTCGGGATCTCGCTGAGCACCGCAATATCAAGTTGTAGCGCGACAGTTCAATCACGACCAGTGCAGTGCGTCACTCGGGGCGCTCACTCGAATTTCGGCCTAGTAATGTGCGCACTATCAAGCACCCGATAATGATCGCTTTGCGTGCAGGCATGCGATTGCATTGGTGACCAATAGCTCGGGTTGTGATGGTTGTGCTTCTGAGGTTTGCTTGAAGAACCCCGCCCGGAGTCTTTGCTTCAATAGCCTGACCCACAGGGAAGTAATTGGTATTGAAGTTTGGTTGAGGGACTCAGCTTGAAAACTTTGAAAAAATAGCCCGACCTACAAGGCAGTGGTGAGCAGATCCTGCTCGGGTGTGTGTTTGCAGAGACGGAACGGGATCTGCTTGAGGTCAGTCACATGCAGCATTCGAGCAATTCCTATGTTTCGTGTGACCGTAGTAGGATGTAGACCTACGACCACTGCGAGACGCAGGAGGGATTGGCGGGTTTGCATCAATTTGATCATGGGCTGCCTGGCTTGAGGTGGGCAGTAGATAACAAGTAAGCATCCGGGGATGCCCTCCCACCGACGGAGAAAATGCGTGGCGCTCGTGCTCTACGCCAATCGAGCTGTGAGCTTATAACCCGTGGACCGGTTGTCTCCCGTGGCTAGGTTTTAAGGGAAAAAGTCCTTTGACCACTTCGAAGCCTCCGAAGATGATGAGGTTTTGATTAGGATAGTGGCAGGGCGCCCATACCTCACAAGAGAGCGACTCGGGTCCTCAGCCAAAACGTCCGAATAAATGTACACCCGAAATGCAGCGGGTCTATCACATGGTCAATTCACTGACTCATGCGATTTGTGTCCTGGTTCTTAGCTATAAGGTCATAATCCTATTCCCACCTAGCGGTAGCCACAATGAGGATTCGAAGACATTGACCAATAACACAACCGTAGCAGCAGTGGGTAGAACATATGTAAGGACCCATCTACCACAAACCACAGAATACCATAGACTCACTCTCCACAGAGTTATAGGGTTGGCAGCATTCGGTTTCGGATTTGCCTGTCACTGTGGCAAGCCACAGGACGCCTGCACCTACAGAGGGACCACGTGTGCCTTGCACTGCGCCACCCACAGCTTCATCCACACACCCCATATGCAGTGTAAACCCGAAGGAATAAAACCGAAAGGCATGTGGATGTGAGCCACATTACATCAACCGAGCTGGCCCATACTCCTTCACAGGCAACACAAGCGCACTGTATTTGGGGCATCAATCGCACACAAGGCAATGGTTTGACCGTCGTCCACGCCCCACTGATTGCACAGAACCACTCTTCGAGCCAAGCACGACCACAAAGACCGTGCACCCCGTCCCCTCCAGCAACGACCAACTGTCTCCTAGAGTCACTATGGACGAGGTGGTGGGTAATAGACAGGTAGGCACCTTGTCAACATGCACATCTAGCGCAGCCACAAGGTGGATATCGATCAACAGCCAATCACTTGAAATGACATTATAAAATATATCTGTTAAAGAATACGGCTATACAGATATAACTCTTCCCAAAATTCACATATGAAGTAAGTTGGTGAGTAATGAATCCGCTTTAAGTACAAAATGTATAGAAGGTACTCAAAAATGTTACAAAAGCAATAAAGTTAACGAAGTTAAACACAATTGGCGTAAGCACTGTGGCAAGTTAATAGAAGATAACTTAGGTACGTAGCACAAAGCAAAAAGTGGAATGAAATTTATTCAGCTTAATAAGACCTAGTGTAAGTGTGTTAGTTGAGCCCAGCTGAGATGAAGAAGCATCATGAACGTAACATCAGCCTCAGCATGAGGCACACCAGGGAGATAGCAAACATCTATACGCACATTAATTTGTTCCACTACAACAGACTTCCATTCGGAATACATTCTGCATCGGTAATATTTCAGAGGATTATTGTTAACTTAGTGAAAGGATTACCCGGTGTATGGGCTTAGCTAGATGACATTATAATTTCTGACAGAACGGATCACTAACACATGACATCGCTTGCTACAGTCTTAAAGCGTCGTCACGACTGTGCGCTCAAACTGAAGGAATCAAAATGTGAATTTTTCGCAGACAGTTTCCAGTACCTTGGATTTCGTTCGGATAAACATGGTTTGAATCAGCTAAGGAAAATTTTCAGCCCATCCTTGATTCGCCGAGACCATACAACGTCTGTGAGCTGCAATCCTTCTTAGGTTTGTTAACACACTATAGTCGTTTCCTACCTGATTTGGTCACCACCCTCGCACCCCTGTACGCCTTACTAAGAAAAATACCAATTGGCAGTGGTCAGTTAATTAACAAAGGACTTTCGATGCCGTCAAAGCAGCCATGCATAAGGCTAAACTGTTAGTAAATTTGATATGACGAGGTCCATCACTCTCCGATGTGACGCCTCAGCATCAGAACTCGGCGCTGTACTGTCCAACAAGATGAATGATCAGACGGAGAGACCCATCGCTTTTGCCTCTAGGAGGTTAGCATCGGCAGAGGAAAACTACGCACGACAGGTAAAAGAGTCATTGGCGGTTATATTCAGTGATAAGAAAATTCAGATGTATCTTTGGAGAAGAGGTTTCGAAATCTTTACTGATAATCAACATTTACTAGCCTTGGTTGATGAAATTAAAGTCGTCAACTAGATTTCATCTATCCGTATGCAACGTTTGACCTTATTGGTTTCGGCTTACAATTACACTATCTCTTATGTGCCTGGAAAAGCAAACGGCATTACTGACGCCTTGAGCTGGTTGCCGTTGAATCACCTGTCAGATGGTGTATTGGAACCACATGAATTGGTCCGTTTAATGTACCATTTGCCCAGGAAACCGGTGTTGAATTCGGATATCCTCTGTGATACAAAGCGCGATGTAATCCTTAGCAAAGTTAAACCTTTGCTATTCCAAGGATGGCGCGATAAAGGTGAGGCGGAATTATTGCCTTACTTCACCCGGCGTACAGAATTAAGCCTCGAGGATGACTGCTTCTTATGGGGGTCCAGAGCAATTATGCCGCGTCGTTTCCGACAGTATTTGCCGGAAGAACTGAAAGAAGCCCACCCAGGTATCACCAGAATGAAAGGGCTCGCGCGGTCTTAGGTGTGGTGACCTGGCATTGATAGTGACACAGAAAGCTTAAGTAGACAATGTGAATCATGTCAAAGTACACAAGGAAAAGCGTCACCAGTACCAATGAGTCTACGGAAATGGCTCGACAAATTATGTGAACGAATACATGCATCCTACTTTGGTCCGCTTGATGGAAAGACGTTTCGTCTCATAGTCGACGCATTAGCCAAATAGTATGAGGTATTTCCGCTAACACACGCCACTTCCGAGACAATCGTTTCCTGCATGTGAACATGTTTTACAACTTTTCTCAGTTAATCACATCCAGAACGCTTTTAAACTCAGACTTAAGGAAATATGTTTCGTACATACATCTTTCAGAATCCCCCTAAAGGCAATCAAATATCATCCACCTGACGCATATGTACCAAAACTAGACCCTCGGTGGGTGACCAGTCCCAAGTCAACCTATAGCGTATCAGACTAGTTTATGACATGAGTTACCCGAGAATATTTGAGTGTGGCGCAGATCGCATGCGATTTGTTTGGTGCCTAGTTTCTCTCGAGACTCGTATTCAGACACGATTTGCTACACTGAAGCTACACATATGCTAGGGGTTATGCACGCAAAATGTACGTCGTGTCATCTGTGCTTAGCAGTTACGTGTGATCATGTTGGTTGGCACGTAACTTTTCAGGCATCTCCACTTATACGTGAAATATGATTGCGCCGTGTGTCCGCCCAATTCATCGCTGAACTGTCCGTATACTGCGAGGCACGCACGTGAGTAAGTGTGAATGAATTGACCTTTGGGAATTATGACATGAAGTCGCTCACAAATACTGTTGTCCACGGTCGTCTGGCATGGAATTTGGGCTGATGACACCAGAGGGACGTGGTGAGCCTGTGGACGGCGGTGTGTTTGGTGCCGCAAGCTCACTGAGCGCAATGTTAAAAGGTCCGCGTTTGATGGATGTAGCGATTCGAATCAGGATGAGTGCGCGCGATGCACATTGGCATCCTCACCGAGGTTCCACTTTTCTATTGCCTTTGTTATACCATTGTTCGACTAAGCTTGCTTCTGGGGAATATTTCATATCGTTGCGTCATGGTTCCCATTGCGGTTGATAAGACATGAAAGTGCCTGAGTGGTTCCTCCAATCGTTCCCACCCATGATTCGTATTGTTGCGAAACAGACCGAATATGGTGTTTTACCAGGGGCGACACAAACAGTAAATGAATTCCTCAAACCTCGAGGCCATTATAGTATTCTTCCAATTTCAAGGAATGTTCTCAGTTAGTTGCTATTGCGAGACTGCAGTAAATAGCGGCGCATATGATTTGGTTAACTTAGAACAATATAATCATTAGCAGATTGTTGGGCAATCAGCAATATCCGTGGTTCCGCCTTTTTCATATGGCAAATTACGTGTTTCAATGGCGCACTTGGAAACAAGACGTTGAGTCTACTCCAGATCGGTGACATTGTGCTTCAGTTTTGGTTGCCTTGCTTGAATTGTTTGTTCTACGTGGTGGTCACCAGCTTGTAAGGCTATTTCCGTTTGCTCAGAACAACCCGTTATCCCGAACCAGTGACGTAAGTCAGGTTCGACGATAGTGAACTGTAGGGTCTGCCTTTCGAACCTATAGATGTAGAAGTTGTGGTATTGTTTGCAGAGAATCTACCCGTAGGTAGTCACCCTACCTACGAGAATTGATTCCTTCAGATGCTCAACGGTCGAAGGGATTGTGAACTTTTTGAGAAATAAGCGTTGTTCTCATCAATGAATCGTAGTATGTCACGAAAGTAGAAACTGACATTGCAAGCGTAGGCAAGACTCAGACGGATACGACACAGTACAACAGTGACATAGCGGAGAACAAAAACCCACCGCGACGCGACTGGATTTTATCTTGATGCGTTGGTTTGCCTACCTTCGTGAATTATTGAGCATCGTTCGGTGGCACATTCTAGGTGCCATCAGGACTGCTGATACCAAACGTGTCAATGGTTAGGGGTCGGATTAACTCAGTCTCACAATACTATTCAAGGGTTGGTAGAGGTTGATGGTCCTCTTCCCTTAGAAAAGCCACTGGAGACAACAGGTTTTAAAGTATCTCACAGCTAGAATGGCGTAAAGCACGTGTGTCACCCGTTGTCTCTGATAGTGGGAGTGCACCACGTGGTGTTTAATGGTTTGCTTCCTGCAGCTGCAATCCAGGCAACTCCTGGTGAAATAGGTGCAAATCCGCCAATTCCCACATGCGGTTACCTGTGGTCGCACATAAATTGCCCTAGGTCCTCAAAGGCTGTAACGGACAGTCCTCAAGCCAATGCCAATGGGACACGGTAATCCCGCTCTCCAGTTGGACTAACTCTCCACTATCTTATGGGTCAAGCTATTGAGCCAAATGTTCTGGGGAGAGCCTTTCAACGTGACCGCGTTGTGGGTCGGACTGTTGAGTGAAAAGTTAGTGGTAGGGCACCTCAAACAACAATCCACTTCCGGAATGGACAGCAGGAGAGTATAGTCAGCCCTCTCGATCTCATCGCCAACACTTCTTCTCTACTCATACCACTCCCTTCTCCCCTGTTCATTGCGCAAGGGACAATCACTGGCCCCGCAACAGAAGCTATCCAACTTAGATTCGCATTTCTGAAAGTTTCATTTGACGTCCACACACTTTCTCAGATCGAACAACCGCAGCACTAACTCGCAGTTTACACTCCCTCGATATTGGTGCGTGCTGTCTCCTAAACACGTATACAAGATAACCGCGTCGTGACGAATCTTTCACTTCCTGGTTCTGAATCTGCTGACAAAGACTATACTCTAAGCGCTTCTGGCCATATGAAGTAAATAGCTCGTTATTATGCTGTCCATATCGCATTCAGTATTCATGCAGAATGCCAGTGAACAGCCATATGTGTGCGCTTCGAGTTCGGAACTCGATTGTAGTATATAACAACCGTCTGGGGATATCATGCATTTGCATTGCTTCTGTTTATGCCATGGTGACACCAGTTCGGAGGGTATGAATGACCAATTTTATCGTCACCAGGAACTACCGTGACTGTGATTGTTGCTGGCTACATTGATGTCTTAGTGGGTCGCTTTGTGGATTCTGAAGAACACCTGTTTCGGGGTGCATATACGCCAAACAGAAAGTGGCGATCGATTCCTACAACGATGTGCTGACCTCCATGTGCTCATTGGAAGCACTGCTTTCAAGCACTAACGTTCGCATCGTGTCACATGTGCGCACTGAACCCCTCAATGACGTTGAGCCAAATTGACCCTGTTGCTGTAGGCCACGCGTGGCGCACAGTCCAAGATCGTCAGTCAATTTTGAATGTGTCTGCATTCGGACTAGTCTCTAGTGGCTCCTAGTTCAACCGCTTTTTCAGTGACACTTATATTTGGGGTATCAAATAACTTCCTAACCCAGACGTACCTGCAACACCGTGGTGCGCCGTACACCTCGATCACACTTCGGGAGGTTTTCAGCCTCCTTCGACATACAAAGTCGGCAACCATTGTCTGTCCAGAAGGGTGTGCCACGGAATCTTCTGTCTTTGCTACTGGATGCCCCATTGTCCCGCGTTTGTGACACTGAATGCCTTAAGCTTGCAACCAAGGCCGCTTGAGTCTTACTCGTGGCTCATCCAGTACCGCTCTGCGCCGTTGGTCCACTTAGATTGACCAATATGGGCTCCCCCATATATAATGTTCCCAGTATGGTTGATGCTAACAAACTTGTCATGCCCACACGTCTCCGTTTGATCCCGTCTCCATCTTACCCAGTAACTTGTTGCACTTCGGCGCAGCGCGAATACTGCACGTAGGTAAACATACGGTGCAAATTAACATGGTTTAGTCTACTCTACACATAATCTCAAGAAGAGGCCCACGCAAGCGCCATCCGCCGGAGGGTAAGGCAAGAGTATTGAACACTGGAACACTGTGTTAAATGGAACACTGTGTTAAATGTCAACCTGGAGACTTGTCGAAGTTTGTGTAAAACGTCAGAGTCCAACGAACCGAAAGATAAACGAGGCGGATGTGATGTCGTCACATTCGCCCTTGATCCACGACCGCAAAAAGAAATCCAAAGAGGAGCCAGAAAGAGCCTTGCATACTTTAAATCACATTTACTTATGTAGTGTTGAAGGCCAAATGAAGGGAAGCTGCTAAATTACACTTGAGCCAACCAACAGAAGGAAAACGTCAAAGGCAACGGCGTATCAGCATCCGTGTACTCAAGATCGAATTGCATATGTCTTTAAAGATAGCATCACGGGACCCCAAGCGTAAAGCAAACATCCATTTAGAGTGACGAGCACTGGCCAATCAGAAAAACGAAATGTAGCGTTTAAACATAGGTCACGAAACAAACGAGAATAATAAGTTCATACCCAAAAATTAAAAACTAGTACAATAATCGTGTGACAACTAAATATTCCTTTAACATAACCAAGCAGAACAGTGATGCGGAGAAAAACCAATGGCATGTGTTCTTGCAAATGGCACTGCTGAGAAGGACACGGAGACGAGCATCCATTAACAATGACTGTGTGTACCAATCGGGCTAACACTGTGGAGCATTTAAACAACAGTCAAGATGTAGAAAATAGGAAGAATAAAGACTGGCTATTAAGCTCGTTCACAAAAGTTAGATATCCGATAAGTGCTCTCCTAATAGAGGGGCACATCGAAATTCATTGATTAACATTCACGTGGATAATCTGTTGTTGGTCTCGCCCAGTTCATCAGTTCAACGAACTCAAGGGATACTTGAACTTTTCCTATTATGCTTTATTCCATCCCTGTGGCAACATGATTTTGTGAACCAAATGTTGAACTGGACTCGCGCCTCCTCCATCCAAAAAAACGCTAATGAATCCCCGGTGAATTCGTTCAAGTTGTTATTACGTAACCGTAGTCGGAAACTGCTTGCATCAGTGAGGCTTCGTTGATAAAGACGATTTGTGGTAAGAGTACTCCGTTTTGATTGCGAATTATCCATCCCTCAGCAGTGGGCGCAATGGTGCTGGTAGGGTACACACCTATTTAACTGGTCCTTTGCTTGGGTTGATGAAGGCAACGCGATGTTTCGCCTATGTGAAGAATCCGCTGGCATGGAATTTGAGATAGCGGCGCCAGAGTGGCGGTGAGAAGGTGTGGACCGCAGCTCGTTTCTGCTTCCGGCATGCCCACTGAAAGTTCAGCGCTTGACGGATATGGCGATTCGAATCAGTTTGAATTCGCGAGTGCTGCGCATTGGCAGCTCACCGTGGTTTGATTATGTGTTTGATAGGGCAGTCGAGATTGTACTCGCATATTGCCTTTATTACAACCGGTCCACGGGTTATAAGCTCACAGCTCGATTGTCGTAGAGCACGAGCGCCACGCATTTTCTATGTCGGTGGGAGGGCATCCCCGGATGCTCACTTGTTATCTCCTGACCGCCTCAACCCAGGCAACCCCTGTGCAAATTGCCGCAAACCCGCCAAAACCCACCTGCGTCTGGCCGTGGTCGCAGGTGTATCCTTCTACGGTCGCAAAACATATATAAATCATTCCAGTGCCTCAACGACTTCTTGACTTAGAGTATGCAGACGACATTGCCCTCATCTGTGACAGATCCCAGACGTGTAAGCCGCGCTGGACAGATTAGCACTGGCTGTCAGTCGCTTCGGGCTTTGCTTTGCACCACCGAAGTGCAAAGCGTTCCTCCAGGATTGACAGGGTTCGCCCCCTGTGCGGACCCTTGTTGGGGATCAGCTAGAAGTCGTTCAGAAATTCAATTACCTGGGAAATTGTATCAGCGCCCTTGGGATCGAAGACGAGATCACGAACCGCATAGCGAAAGCTCGAAGTGCTTTTGCTAACCTTCGCCACCTATGGCGACGGCGCGACATTACTCTCGCCCTGAAGGGTAGAGTGTACAATGCAGCGGTACGTTCGACCTTACTGTACGGTTGCGAAACCTGGCCCCTAAGATCGGCAGACATGAAGAGGCTACTTACGTTCGACCATCGGTGCCTTCGCAGTTTGGCTCACATCTGGTGGGAACACCGCGTGAGTAACGAGCGTGTTCGACGCCTTGTTTACGGCCTAGGAAAAGGGAATGAACCGCTCAGCACCGTCATTTCACTCACCAGGCTCCGATGGCTGGGCCACGTGTTGCGCATGCCAGCCCACCGGCTCCCTCGACGTGCGTTGTTTGCTCACCGGGGATGTGGGTGGAAGAAGAGGAGAGGTTGCCAAGCGATGACTTGGTCCAGAGAAATGAAGGCCTTCACTTCGGAGCTGGCCTCGGTTGGAGCTTCACGGCTCCCTGGTTGGGGTCCAAAAGACGGTGAACACGTTTGGCTAGATACACTTGCTGATATGGTAAGGAGCCGACCTCAGTGGCGTTCCTACTGTGAGTTTCTTTGTCCCTCCCCATCCCTTTAGCCTCCCCCTCCATCTACGACCTTATTTCGTAGGGTAAAACGTAATTAAATTTTTGTTTTTGCCTAGTAGCCGGCTAGTAGCTTACCGGAACGATGCGTATCCGTTGCTGGTAGCTCAGCTGGCATTCAACTGTCGTATTTATTTTTCCTTTATGTATTGTATGTATGTATGTATTTCCTTTATCTATTACGGTACAATAGCGGAGGTGTTTTACCATCTCTAGCTGACATGTATAATGATGATGATGATGATGAGTGCCTCAAAGGCTGCTTGTGACGGCCGTCTAGTAGGTCCCAACCTGTGGCTACAATTGCACTCCCGAGCTGGATCTGCTCCCCACTGCCATTTGGGTCAGGTTATTGAGCCAAAGGTTCCGGGCGGATTCCCTCAAGCAAACCTCTAAATCACCTACTGCCTTGTGGGTAAGACTATTGAGCCACAGGCTCCGGGTGGAGTCCCTCAAGCAAACCTCCGAAGCACTACGACCACCTCGTGGGCGGATGCCCACCAATGCAATCGTAGACCTGCGCGCAAAGCACTCAGCATCGGGTGCTGGAACGTGCGCACACTACTGGACCGGAACTCTAGTGAGCGCCCCGAGCGACCCACTGCATTTGGTCGCGATGGAGCTGGCGTGTTACCACATCGATATTGCGGCTCTCAGCGAAACCCGGCTAGCTGAGCAAAGTAAGTTGCATGAAACAGGTGCTGGCTACACATTCTACTGGGTGGGCAACGCCGCCTCAGCACCACGTGAACATGGGGTCGGATTTGCAATATCCGATCGCCTCCATGGCCAGCTGGTGGATGAACCAACAGGGGTCAGCACGCGACTGATGACCATTCGCCTACGACTCGGGAGATATAAATTTGACACTTTTGTAAGAACGTACGGTAAAACCATGTGTTATCCTGATGACACGCGTGATCCACTCTACACTCAGCTATCCTCCGTGATACGCTTGGTGAGGAGGGGCGACCGACTATTTCTGCTGGGTGGTTTCAATGCGCGCGTGGGCGTGATGCATCGATGTGGACGGATGTTGTCAGTTCGCATGGTATTGGTTCAACGAATGCGAACGGTGACAGGCTGCTCTCACTGTGTGCCACGCACGGCCTGACGATCACGAACACTCGGTTTACACTGAGTGCGAGTGATCGAGCAACTTGGACGCACGCACGGAATGGTCACGCTCACCTGCTCGACTGTGTCATCGTACGTCAGCGTGACATGCGGGAACTGCGCATGACACGTGTGCTGCGTAGAGCTGAGTGTGGTACTGACTACAAATCGATGCAGACCATACTGGAGATATGTTTTCGTAAATCTATGGATTGCACTCACACCGTGAATCGGCTTAAATTAACCATTCTCTCCCTCGGCACTGTGGCGAAACCTACTGAGCTGGAGAAAAGGATGGCTGTACGCTTGTGTGATGTTTACTGCATAGCCACAGTGGGCGACCTGTGGCACTACATCCACGACCAATTGACAGCTGCTGCCAAGTTGACCATCGGGCGCGCAAACTGTAAGCGGCCTGATTGGTTTTATGAGAACAATGTGACGAATGGCGCATTGGTGTCTGGGAAGAATACAGCATTTGCTGCAGAACTGGCAGACCCCAGGGACATAGGCAAGAAGAGTCAGTTTTGCAAACTTCGACAGCAACTGACCCGAGGGCTCCGTCGCTTAAAAAATGCATGGTGGACGGAGAAGGCAAAGCAGATGAAATGTTACGACGAACGCCGCCAACACAAGGAATTGTTTGACTCCTTGAAGGCGGTTTATGGGCCGAAATTGGAAAGGCAGAGGACGCTGCTCTACTGCATACATAATGCATATCTGGCGGAAACACCGACTTTATCTTGAGCAACCGTTCAGAGATTGATTTGCCTAAATTGAACGACCTCAAGTGGTACGATGGGAAGACGAGTCTGGCGGACACGTCGATATTGCATGAGACGCAGAGAGCACTTGCTCAGCTGCGAAACGGCATGTGTGATGGAGCCGACGGCATCCCGCCAGAAGTATTCAAACACGGCGGCTCCGTGTTGGTGACTGCGCTGCACCACTTGGTGCAACGCATATGGATTCAAGAGGAGGTGATGCTGAGCCGAAGGATGTCCTTGTACTACCACTGTACAAGGGCAAAGATAACAAGCAATATGCCACCAATTATCGCGGCATCAACTTGCTGAGTTATGTGGACAATGTGGGAGCCCGAATCCTACTCAACAGCCTCGTCAGTCAGGTTGTGGAACCTAACGTGGCTGAAGAGCAATGTGGATTCCTCTCGGGTCGCAGCACTCTAGATATGGGGGTTGCTGCTCGTCAGTTGCAGGAGAATTGCAGAGAACGACACCAGCCATTGTAGTCACTTTTTGTTGATTTCACCAAGGCATTTGATACGGTGAACCGCGAGGCATTGTGGCTGGTGTTGGGTAAGTTTGGTTGCCCGTGTAATTTTGTAAGTTTAATTGAATGTCTGCACAGTGTTATGCGGGCGAGGGTGCAGCTGAGTGGAGAGACCTCGGATGACTTTGCAGTTGTCTCTGGTGTGAAGCAAGGCTGTGTCTCAGCTCCTGCCCTGTTTAATATATATCTTCATGCAATGTTGTCCTGTGCTTTTGATGCCGCATGTGCTTACGGTGTTCGTGTGGAGCACCGTATTGATGGTGGGTTGCTGAACATCCGTCGTTTCGGTGCGAGAACCTTAGTCTGTGAGACAACTATCCGTATGTTGCTGTTTGCAGAAGACTGCGTTGTTTGTACACATCGCGGATGAGTCGCAGCACATGACTAGTGCTCTGGCTTCGACAGCAACCAAATTCGGGCTTACCAACAACACAAGCAAAACTGTCTGTCTCTTTCAGCCTTCACCGGAGGTGAAGTCTACTATGGTGCCGCGAATTAGCATTGGTGTTGAATTATTGGAAACTACTTCCCGATTCTGCTACCTAGGGAGTATGATGTCTACCGACCGGCAGTTACACAGTTAGATGCGTATTCGTGTCTCGATGGCAGCTGTGGCATTTGGGAATCTTGAGTACCGGGTGTGGAACAACCATCAACATAGCATTGCCACGAAGTTGATGGTCTACAAATTCATGGTGCATTCGGTCCTTCTTTACGGCAGCGAAACATGGACCATATACCGTCGGGAGGTGCGATATCTCCAGCGGTTCCATCAGCAGTGCTTACGACGATTTTGCGCATCAGTTGGGGCGACACAGTTGCTGACACTGAGGTGTTGCGACAAAGTGGAATTTACGCAGTGGCGTGCATTATTTTGCTGAGACAACTGAGGTGGCTCGGTCATGTGAGCCGTATGGATTTGACGCGGATACCGAAACAACTATTATATGGTCAGCTGAGTATTGGGAAGCGACATGTGGGGCAACCAAATTTACGTTACCAGGACATGATCAAAGTAAGCCTCTCACCTTCTAATCTTGATTGCAGGTCATAGAAATCGAAGGCGGTTGATCGGCGTGCATGGCGCGATCTAACCACGAAGGCAGTTGTCGAGGTGCAGGAAAAAGCCCTCATACATGCAGAGAAGAAGCGGCAAGCACCGATGGATTTTACTCCATCAACGTCGGGGGCATGGGGCTGTAGCACATGCGGTCGCGAGTGCCTGAGTCAGGCAAGCCTAGTGAGCCATGAGCGAGGTCAATCGGGACCACTACCGAAGCGACGACGGGTCCTGCAGAGAACGCAGAAAGAGCCGGCGCAGCGTTTGTAGGGACGCTGCATTCGATTTACTAACCGCGTGCTTGCATGTTAAGTCCCTTTATTTCAGGTGGTGCGTTTTGAATTGTATCCTAATGCTTTTCTTTCTCATATGGATGTCCACCTGTACGCTCTTCTATAAACTTGCACACGTCGCTGAAGCCGATTGTAGTTAAGTATGATAACATTTTCGTGTTAGGGGTATTTCCGTGAAATATACTTTCTGACCTCTTAAACTTATCTCGGATTCTTTTGTAAACATATAATTTCATATACCCATTACTTTAAGATTTGTCACCGTTTCCTTTTGCTTTACTGGATTTATTTTCTCTGTTATATATTTCTCACTTGATTGGCTGTTGATTGATATCCCCGGTGTGCCTGCGCTGGATGTGCATGTTGACAAGGTGGCTTCCTGTCTATTACCCACTACCTCGTCCATACTGGCTCTAGGAGACAGTTGGCCGTCGCTGGAGGGGACGGGGTGCTCGGTCCTTGCGGCTGTTTTAGGATCATAGAGTGGTTCCATGCACTCAGTGTGGAGTGGGCTACGGTCCAGCCACCTCCATGTGTGCGCTTGATGCCCCAAATACAGTGTGCTTGTGTTTGCCTGTGAAGGAGTGTGGGCCGGCTTCGTTGAAGAAACATGGCTCCAATCCACACGCCTCCCGGTCTTATTCCACCGGGTTTACACTGGATATGGGGTGTGTGATGGAGCTGTGGGTAGTGCAGTGCAAGGCACCTATGGTCCCTCTGTTGGTGCAGGCGTCCTGTGGCTTGCCACAATGACAGCCAAATCCGAAACCGGATGCCGCCAACCATGTATCGTGGAAACAAGCTGACCTTAAACGATGCTGCATTCCAATCGCTTATGTGTGAACATATTGTTGTGCCACCGTTCTCAGTTACACTTGGTCTCACAAACTTATGCTCAAACTCGTTCGAGCCAAATTCATCTGCACTATCTATAATGCACCGCATATTTCGGATCTAGCTTGTGTGGATGGTCATTTGCCTCCACATGGCGGTTTTTGCGATATTCCTTCAAAAACACAATCGAGGAATTTGCAAAGCAATAAACACACAGAAATGTGTTTGGTGTCAAACGAAAGCCAACTATAGGTTTCATGTGACTAATCAGCAATAACAATTGTGGACCGTTCATGAAAGTAGCTATCGTATAATTTGTGTCCGTATGGCTCCGTCCCTCCGTTCGCCGCGTGAACGATCTAGCCGCTTAAACGAGCCGCCTAGGCATGACGCAGAGAATGGGACAACCTCGAACTCACAGACAATCCAGAGAACATGCGGCCGGCAAGAAACCATAAGCGCTCGGGCCTGAATGGAATACCATTTTTTGAAGCAATGGATCATGGCAACCACTCGAAAGTCCATGTTAACACATCCATATCGAAAGTAGTTTGCAAGGATTGGAATCCAGTGTAGCAGTTGCCAAGGCAAGTTCTATGCAAATGCTCCAGGCTCACAGTGAACAAAGCTACAAAATAGTAAACCCGATTCACTGTGGTTCTGTTCAGTATGTATATTCAGCCCCCTGCTCTAGCCTGTACATGAACAATCGCAGAAGTACGACAGACTAACGGCAATATTTGAACAAATGAAAAGCATCAAAAGCGATTCATTTGTAGAAAGCGTGACAGAGAGTACATCTCAGACATCCCCAACACGCACCGAATGAAAATTGAGGAAGAAAATTAGGTAATGAGCTAAAAATGCTTCAACTGTGGCAGTGAACGCCAATACCACCAGTTACTCAAATATGCCTGAAGCAGCCAACATCAGTTCGATTGCACTGAGCACTGTCAGGGCCTCGTCCACCTTCTCAACGGTTCCGAAAATTCAGAAGAGCTTCGACACCAGTGGTGGTTGGAACTCGTTTGCTGCCAAAGGTGACGGAAAACCTAGATTTTCGGCCACGTTTAATGGACTTACAGTGAATGAAGATGAAGCTGTGCCCAAACAGTCTCCGCCGACTGTCTACAGACCACTTGGTCGTTTGATCTCAACCAAAATTGCACATAATTTACCAGAGGCAATCTGCATCAACGTTCCGGAATCAATATTAAATTCCTTCAAAGGAAAACAACCCAATGGCTTGAACCAGTGGAAAGGACAGGATCCAGGGGTGAACTAAGCTTTCATTTAATCAGCGTCCCGTTTCGTGTAGCAGGAAGAAAGAAGATCTCGCAGCAGTTTGACGTGAACATAGATTACGGCGTTTATATTACAAAATGAACCAAAAGAAAAATGTAAGCACAAAAATGTAACTGCATTTTCATGTATTTCCATAGGCTGCTTGCATGACGTGGAACTTCATATGTGATAATATAGGTGCTGTTACTAAGCCCGTAAATTTGACACGCGTTATCCTTCAGCCAAACTCACAGAACTACGTTGAACCAAGACTACTCCGAGTTGTGCTGACTTCAGCCAACGAAGCAGAAGCTGTCCTGTTATCGGTAGCTTGCCTCCGGAATGGGTCATGATCCATCCGCCTACTACCGGATGCTCCGTGGAGCGGGTGCAGACAGACAAAGCACTAGTTGGACGAATACCGGAAAGAATTTCTAGCTAGAGCGCTCCTTGTACATGGTGTTCCAGAGGCTAGAAGTCATATTGTGCGCGAAGCGATCACTCACGACTAGGAACAATGACGATAAATTCGCAAGACCCTATCCCTAGAGAACGTCATAACGCAATCATTCTCGAGGCTGCGCCGATCGCCAAACTACTAGTGATGTGGCCAGAGTATCATGAAAATGTCAGCAATGGTAGTGGAGGGATGGTATGCAGGGCTCAGCAGCCTTTCTTCCGAGCTCCGGATCACAGCAGCATCTGCTAAGCAAACACTTGAAAGCAGCTACTTAGTCAGACTACTTACCGACTGTGGTTCGGATAAGTTCAATCAACTGGCAAACACACCCCATACATCACGTACGAAGAGGGAAGCAAAGAGCTAATGGTAGGATCCATGCATCGGACACAGATGAGTTCGTCATCCCCTCACCCAAAAAACGGTCAGTTACCGACTTCTCACCGGTCGGCACAAGATTTTATTGCAGACACCCATCCCACGATTTACTGCTGAAAACAAAGGAACATTCCTGCATTTACACATAAGTTCACCTGCACAAGCCTGCCGAACTGCGGCTACGTCAAGCGTCATATGCCTGGGACCTCATACTCGTTACGGAAACCTGGTTGCACTCAGAAATTACCGATGCCGAACTCACGATCAATGGTATGTCCCTTCTGCGAAACGATAGACCTAGCAAAGGAGGGTAGAGGTATACTACCGCAACGATCTGCAGATCGAACCGGTGGCCAATCCGAAAATGCTCATCATAGACTCACTCTGGTGCAGTAGTGGACTGAGATGCAATGACACTTGCATTTTGGCTGTTGTATATCGTCCCCCAATGTTCGCCTTAGAAATGGAATCCCGCCTAGCATTATCCTTGGGAACAGTCATATGAGGACGACGTTCTTATATTCTCATCTCAGGCGACTTCAATATTCATGATTTGGAAGTTTCGGCATTCACCAACGAACAACTCCAGACAGGCATGCAAGAACAAATTGTAAGCATTCCGCTCATTAGCCATGTCAGCTCACCCAACAGATTCTGTGCTGAAAAAAAACCATCTGTGCTTGAGCTGGTGCTCATGAAATACCGTTTTATATAAATGAAGCAAAATGTACTAGGCGTGCGTAATTCCCGGATGCGTGTCGCACCATATACTTGCAGTGATACGACGTAACGCATCCGCGTGCTTCAGCTACCGCATTTTCCAGAAATGTTTTACGCCACAAGCTGTTGCTCAAAACGTATTCCGGATCCCCAGTTAACATTTCGCCATACCTGGTCCTCATTACATCCTTCGCATACGACTTGATAACAACCCATGATTTCAATAGGGTTAGCGACGGAGAGTAAGGCACTAGCCGTAGCAGTGATCCTTTTTGATACCTTTCCTCCGAAAAAGTGTTCTCCAGGTCCGCGTGGTACGGCGCATCTTCACAAATCAGAGTGCATTGATTGAAGAAATGTGATCCCTGGGCATTCAGCATTTCTCGAACCCACTGCGCGCAACGTCGTTTATTGTGCCTGGCACGCTTCTCTGTCATGCTTCTCTCATCATCGCGCCAACCACGTGCAGATTCTGGCCGCCACTGTTCGCCACTGTACACTTTGCACGATTTCCATGCCTTGATTAACCCCTAGTACAAGCAACAAAGAGGCTGAAATACGTCTCATCTATCCAAACGGGTTCTCTTCATTCCGCCTGTAATTGTAGCACTGTCAAGACGAACAACTTGCGTCGCTTTTGTTCGCCAATGTGTTCATTTATTTCGGGATTGAATGCAACTTCTTCAGAGCAATAAATATCTGGGCACCTTGGTACCGCTGAACTCCACGTCGTATTCTGCTTTCAGCCTCAGTCGAAAATTGGATGGGGTAACGGTGGGCTCATCCGATATACATACAAGGAGAGTATTTATGTGGCTTTCTTTCAGAGACCGGCGAAGTGCCCGCGTTTTGCCCCTTCAGCTCCGTTGATTCCACCATATGTATCAAACTACGGCACGAGTTCACGTTCATCTACAGAAAGGAAGCGACGGTCTTCCAATCCTCCCCTTCCTCATACGCCTTCAGTAAACTTTCCCTCAGCTCCGGACAGTGGTACACGTAATGACCTTATCTCAGCATTCTATGTGCGCGCAATGACCGTCCAAACACCGACTGTCTAACTCTGCAGCCGCCGTCCCTTTAATTGCTATCGAATGGGTCAAGCATTAGGCTTTGGGATACGTTGTTTTCGTGCAGGCGAGACCGTTGACTACCACGGTGAACTCTGACAGACACACGATTTCGAGAAGACTGTGTGGATAGCACTGCTTGCTACCCAACGAAAGGTAATACAGCCGATTCACGCCGGAAGCTGATGAAATCAAATCGATTTCATTGCATGGTTTATATAATGCGGACCTCATCCTACCTGTAGCCAGACAGTCAAGGCCCATACCAAGATTGAACCTGTCCAGATAAGAGATGCGATTCAGCTGTGACAGACCACCGAAGTAAGAACATGAGACCTGTAAACTTAACCGTGTTCTCTTCCTAATATACATCGATCTAGCAGGCTCGCGGTTCTGATCTGCTCCAGTATGACATAGAGCGGAAGGGAAGCAGCGTTACAACAATAGCTTAGTGACCTAATCTGTCAATGAGCGCAAAGTGCCATCGGTGAGTTATCACATTGTTCTCCCGCGTGGTGACGCAATCACCAACGGATACAAGGGATGTCATATGCAATCCATATGTTTGTTAATGGGACCAATAGTCTATGCCCCGCCGTCATTCCCTGTCATGGATATCTCTCAAAATCCTTCCTTAGAACATCATATCCTCCAACATTACCCTCCATCACTAGGATTTCCACAAATAGGCCTCAGGAATCAACAGATGATCTCTGTATTCGCACAGCTTCTTCGTGGGAGTCAATACAACCAAAAAACCCCAAATCACCAACGCTTCCTTGGGACGCATTTCCATTAACAATACTAAGTAACAGTCCTTCTTAACCCTCCGTGCAGCACTTCTTTCCGTATGTTCTATAGATTCCGCCGTTACAAACATTCGTTTGACACTACGTATATTGCATCTCCCAACGACATTCATCCGTCTTACAATTCCTTATTTTGTTTTCATCACTGAAATATGGTGCAGCTCGGAAAGAACTACCACTGGTTGGTATTCTGACCCGGCCTGTAGCCGGTGTCTCTGTACCGAATTTTCAACGCTTGTCCTAGCAGTCCGAAACGTATCGGGCGCACAATTTGTGCTTGGTCTAAGGTGCACAGTACCAGTGGCACATTTCGGCCTCAGGTTAGTATTGCCTCTGGTCGAAACAATCCATTGCATGTCGACAATAGAAATAAAACTAAGCATAATGGTAAAAATACTAATGGGCATTTCACTCATCAAGTGAAATGCTGTGACATTATTTGGCATGGTACATGCACGCAAGGTGATATCATGCTCTTACAGGCGCAAGATCAAGTTGTCTTCTTACGTTTGTCTGCATTCCTGGCAAGTTATTTGCCCCATATGTTTGTTTTATGCGAAGGTAGGTGGAAACTTTGAAGTTTGAGTATGTTGTAGACGCTGAGGACTAATTATGTTGCGTGACTTAATGGTATTACATCCAATAGAGGTTATCTGGGCTTTCCTTGAATGGATGTTCAAATGAGATTCCCCACTAAAAAATCGACATAAGGGTGTTTTGGTAGAGTTAGCTTCCCTACTTACTGCGAAAAGATTACACAGTCTCACATGACCTGATGCTGAACGGCAGTCGATAGCACAAAGCAGCATATATGTTGAGACGCTTGCCTCGTGGTGTAATCAGCGTAACCTCTTTGTTACCTAGGTCTCGCGTGTAATTTTGCTGCAAGATCAAGCATGAATCGATTGTAATGGGTATTGCCATGAATCAGATTGTACAGCCGCGTCCAGTTATGTGTTCCTCTTCGCGGCCAAAGCAGATGGAGCTGGAGTTGCTGGTATGGTTCCCGAGATTTTGGGATAGAATATTTTCCCAATAGGTGTTTAGTAAACGACCGTTGAAGGCTTTCCATCGATGTCCTGTCTGATTTCTTCATATTGCCTCAGATTGTGCTGCGATACTCCAGGATGGGAAGATTAAGGGTTTTAAACAGTTCAACTTTAACTGTGCTTGTGTGCATGTAAAGAAGAGATGTTGGCAAAGGATTGTCTGGCTCGTGTTATCTGGTACTCAACCTGTTCTAAGAACATAAAAGTACAAGTATATCTGGTTCCCAGGTCAATGGTAAACCATTGTACCCAGATACGTTCACTGTTACGTGTGATAAATACTATGGGTGTCAAGCGACCGCAACATATGATACTTGACTTTTGTGTTTAAAACGTCATCACCCACCTGTCGCACCAAGTCTCACGCGAATGAATGGTAGTACATTCAGCAGCTCAACTCCTCGGTACTTGTGGACCAACAACTAAATACGGCACTGCATGTTTGTTAACCGGACTGCTATCATTGACACAAAGAAAGGAGAGTAATGTACCGAGCGCACGTCCTTGTTTAATCCCGCTGGTAATTGGACGCAAGGAAGAGCAATAGACGCCTAAGGTGACTATCTTAGCGGGACCGTTCATGTATGCTGATAACCAAGCCATTAATGTGTTGCGGACTTCAAAGAAACCTAGCTGATTCGATAACCGTTTGCGAGGTATCCGATCGAATGTTTCCTGCATGTACAAACATAGAACTAATATGGCATACTTTGAGTCAATGGAGTCCGGTATGTAGTTCAGGTAATACAGCTAACAGAATGTGTACGATCGTTAGGCAAGTAAACTATGATAGGACCGGTCTATCAGCTCCAGTGATTTGATGAACTTTCTCACACATTTTTCACCAATTTCACGAATAAGCCGGCTATTATAGGAGTGTTTTGGCTTAACCTGTTAATGGCCATCTCCTGTTTTGCGCAGCTCTTGTGGCGAGGGCCAAAGAATGAAGTTTTCCATTAAGCTGCAAATTACTTGATTCCTTGTGAAATGGTAAGCATATACAAAAGGAGCAGTGACATATCAGGTTCTCGCAGTTTCATGGCGGATGGGGGGAAACATCCAGCCTCCAGAATTGAGCAGGGGTGATAGAATGTGTTGCCTAGCGGATATTGCGAAGAGCAATAGCACTTTAGTTGGAACCTTAGTGCAACTATAGCGTTAGTGTCAAGGGTCATGCACGCGGAGAAGAAAGAGCTAAATGCACCTGGATGTCGCCTACCATTTCAGTAAACAATGAAAATAGTTTGTTCGTTTTCCGACGGAAAAATCTGACCAGCTCTTTCGTTTTATCTGTCATTCGTAGGGTTACTTTACCTTCATTTGTTCTCCCCATCAACTGTACATGCATATATTACAGCGACGAGTCGGTGCATCTGTGAAATCATTGTAAAATATCCTATCCTTTTTTCGCGCGCTATCGGTTTACTGCATTTCCGAGTTTTCGAAAGTTCGGCGGCTTCTTTTGAAACTGTACTGATTGGTATTTCTTGTGCAACAACCAGGATTATCTCTTGCTGAAACTAGTGATAGAAGTGCTCCACGGCTGCGCATGCATTATTGGAGAGAGAGGAAGCATCTCAATCGCAGGACCGGATTAGTTGACGGAAGGGTTTCCAGTTAATACTGCGGCTGATGTGGTAGGAAGGAGGTACTTGTTTGGTGGCCATTTTAACGGTGATGGTTAAGCGTATCATGTTACCGTCGCTACCAGGGATGTTTTCCGAAACATCTCTCTGTACTTTGGCCATACTCAATGTAAACATCACGTCCAATTTGTTCGTCAACCTAGCCGGTATAGCAACCCACTGTGTCCAACCAACTGACTGAATAAATGAAGACTGTGTATAGACGAGAAAGTCTGGAAAGACCCGTGTATCTTCGCTAGGTTGAAATCACCTACAATAATGCTTTGTTTGTGCGTCTATTCTGATACAAAAGCAAAAGCTGAGGTGATACGGACAACATTCATGGTTAATGAATTTGGCGGGCTGCGGATAGTTGCGAGTAAATCGATGCTCCAGAGAAGGAGAACTGGAGAGTATCAGGGACATTTGCCAGCGGTGGATGTTCGAACCGTTCAAATGTACATATGTGATGGAGTTGCATGAGGCCTCTTCCACCTTTCTTTTTACAGCGATATTTAGGAAAGAGGTGTTAAAGTGGGGTAATTGGATTACAGGCTGATAAATCAGCGGGGTACTACGTTTCGGTAACGAGGATTGCTTGCAGCTCGTTTAAATTTGCAATCAGGCTTCTGAACTGCCGTTTGTTGGTAATCCATCCGGCGTCAATCAAAAGTAATGAGAAAATGCCATAAATAGTGGAATCAGCCTTCACATCACTGTCAGGTGAGTCAGTGCAATGACGGTTTATTTCAGCGGTAAATGTGCTTGGGAGTATTGGGAACTAGTCCATTGCTACTCACCTTGCGGCTGGGGATAGTGTGCCGTCGCCATCCCCGGTATACCTTGTGAAAAGTGACGGTTGATGTATCAAGGGTACATTGCGGTTGATTTGGCGCTGAGCTTATCTGGTCATGTGAAAAAATTGCAGAAATAACGGGTGCATATATTTGGCATCTGCCGCTTATGTAGGAAGTTTGAATAGTTATGTTTTCATTCATATATATATATATATATATATATATATAAAATTTCTGCTGCATTTTCTCCTGGCAAAACTCCTTAATGTCATCCACACGGACGGGTTACCGCACATTGCCTCATAATATCCCTGTAGCCGTTTACACGAAGTGTGCAACCGAAGAGATAGAAACCTGGCTCCGACGAGTCTGCCAATCATATACCCTATGTGTCTGCTCATTTTCGTGGGACTTCGGATGAGATGAATCGAAGAATAATAAAATTGACTTCTTGCGAGCGCATGGCTAGCACCGCAGTTGTCGCGCACTCCTTCAGTTCATGGACTCTGTGACTGCGACGGAATATTTTAGAAGTCGTGACAGATTGAACAGTGTTATGCTGTTCAAGCACTAGGCCTCGTGAGAAACCTAACGCCGATTAAACTGGAAGTGTGGCCAAGCCTAGTTGTTCCCTAATGGAATAGAGATAACAACGTATGAATTAGCCACAGGTACTCCAGGCCGGTGAACCACACCAGTTTGGAAGTCACAAGCAGCTCGCAAAATGGGAACATTTAAATGATTAGGAATGCAGATGGAACTTCTCTATTGCATCCAGTGACTTGATTGCTAGCCTCGAGGCTTCGTCAATCGTATGACTCGACAACGAAACACTTCACTTTGCTACGAAAACTGCCATATTGCTAAATGCCACATCATCGCCAAAGGCAGCAGGGCAGGGCCAACAAATAGTGGTGGCGCACGAACTTTACTCTGGTAATTCAAGTATATACTGGGGCAGTCAAACCCTGTTCGCTCATTTGCCGACGTCCGTGTATCTTGTGAATAATTTACATCGGGATCCGCGCACGCTAACCCTTCCATGGACAAATATTACAGGAGGCTACGCAAGCAGCCATTTTTTTACGCAATGACAAGCATTACTGCCGACGTTCAAGTTACGCCGACACATGTTGTCATCAGAAAGCCACGAAATCCTGAAGTCATGCTGGACGATGATATTGGCTCCACAACGCACTCTTACAATACATTTCCAGTGCTCGCAACAGCACAGTATGCAGGCAGCGTCCATAGTGCAGCGCAAGTGTCTGTCATATCCAGAGTGGATTTAAACAGCAACTTCATAAATTGGTATCAAACCACCTGCTCAGCAGCTTACTACATTTGTTATCGATTGACCGAGGCGATATCTGGATCTCCTGCCATTTTAGTCTCCTTTGAATGTCAACGTTATGAACACTTTTCTTCGGGAAATCGGACCCCCTCCGCTGCCAGTTTTCACGTTCCCGTTTAAGTGCTTTGCTAGGAACTTCTCCGGACGTCCATTTTTGCGTACCGTAGGGGAGACGCGTTGCAGCTGACATGTAATCGCTTTTTCGGAGCATAGCTGCCTAGTTAGCGCAAAGATGGTAGGAATCGGAACTCGTTTGTAATTCACAGGACACCAAATTTCAGACATAGATTAGTGTACCATTTAGGTTTCTTTTAAGCGAACATCTAAAATTGGAAGGCGATGTAACATTTATTCTCAAATGTAAATTGGATTGGTGGGTAACAGTTACTTAGCCCCTACAGTAGTTGTTCTGTTTGCTCGGCAGTGGGCCCAACGACGAAAGTGTCATTCATATCGCGGCTATATGAATGTACATGGTGTGTATTACCTCCTGATGCTCTCTGCATGCAATCTATCCAAGCCGCTAAGTATATGTACACGGCTGTCAAAAATACCGGAATAGCCAAGTTCAGAGTATCCTGTCGATATTTTGTCCTTTCTTACTCTTTTGACATCGTCAGTTGCTCTTTGTGTAGTTCAGCCTACCGTGCTCAAAATACTAACAGTCTTAGTTGAGTCTGAAAACCACTCTCTTAGCTTTCAACGGACCGACGAGATAGGCAACAGGAGAGGTGGTCACTGAATGGCAAACAGGAAGCCTTTCGTAATGTCGAACGTACGCAAAATGAAGCAAGCGGGATTTCGGAACGATTTGACAGAGAAAATTCATGGCAAGCAGCGCTCCAGAATATCCAAGAACAGAACCTCAGACAGCCGAAACTGCATTGATGTAGTACGACAAGTGGAAAATCAACATTTCTTGATATTTAAACTAAGAATACTGGGATTAATCTAAGAAGCTTTTACCATGCAGCTTATTTTGTAACGAAACTCTTTATTGTTTCAAAAGTATCAATTATTTTCACATGGTTGTGTTTGATGCTAGGATTGTGCAATCACGGCTGACGTTGTCTGCGCAGTCTCCGAAAGTGTGGCAATACCACGGTCCTGGATCTGTGTCTGCCAGTTTCGTGGAACAGTGAAATCTTTTTGCCCGATTCAGAACAACTTCGGTCAGCCTCCGCCTAATACACTATGGGTCTTAACTTAGCCCGGTCGCATAGTAGGGTAACTATGGATGACAGCAATTGTCTAGGGAAACTTTTCGATGCACTCAGTGGACAACATAAGCAGGCAGCCAAGGACGAAATCTTGAAGGCTGCGACCGTCTAAACCGGGCTTAACTGTCTTCCCCAAGTAGGCAAGCATGGTACAAAAGGTGTGCACCAACGTACGTGATGTGACATAGCCGGGCTGTCACAGTGCCGAGGGCTTGAGAACCAGACACTCAGTGTCATCGCGCAGCCGCAGCGAGTGCGTGAAAGGCTTGTCTGAAACACAGGTTAGATGCTTACCGGGTCTGAGCTGCGGCACGTGACTGAATCGTTGGCAAAGTACGCCTGCAACATGTGACTGTCTGAATGCTGGGATTGTCTGAGCGTTACTGTGTGTCTGTTCGCACCGAATACCTGACTCAGGAGACTTTGCCGTGCAACTGCTGCGCGCGTAATTTCAGTGCCTGTTTGCTTTTACTTTCTGTACTCTGGTTGCAGCCGAATTCCTCGATAACGGCTCTTGCCTCCAGTTCTTTGTCTTCTATCAGTTACGGATGCTCGTTACCTACGCACGATTAGTGCGATACACTAAGAATACTGCATAAAGTTAATATTAGGGGTAAGGAGCCGGTGGGTGATCAAAACGTTATGCCCTTCAACATCATGTCAACGGATGCAGTGAGTAAGGCCTATTGTTGCGTTACATCTACTTGGCCTTATCGCAGAAATGACTAGGAAATATTCGCATCACCACCGAGATGGCATTATCTGGATACAACGTGACATAACTGCGGCATAGGAATAGCAACGGGTTCTTATCATGAGGAGCTAAATGCATGTCTATGCAGCATTTGCCGTGTAATTTGATAAACAAGCCATCTGCATGACGAGGAGCAGCATTAATCCCGCTAGCACATGATACGCAATCAACACGTTTGTCAGTGCCCCCATAACGCTCATGATTTGACCGCTTCGTATCAACAATACAAGCAAGATGGCGGATGGCGTGCATGCCCAGTAAAAACTTACATTTCTGCTGAACAGCCAATTCTCAGGTGCGTACAAACCGTCATAGCTTCTGCAGCAACCCAACTATAAGAATAAGCCAATGAACAAACAATTATCGCAGCGCTGCGGAATGTCGGCATTGGAGCTATTGGCCTGTGTTATTTCCTTCCCAATTGCAAACTCCGTGAATGCCTGTTATAGGTTTGAAGGCTAATTACGTTCATCTACAGAAATAATAAGGTATAATGCATAATAATAATACTACTAATGATAATAAGGTATATTGCCCATGGTACCGAGAAACCAAGCATATGAAGGGACAGATCATAGTTTTATTGCAACATGCTGAGGCATGCGCGGCTGTCCATTGTTTCGGTTTTTGCACGGTTACAATAGGGATGCCTTGTGTAAATTTTCACATGGTATTTTGTCTCCTTAAGATACCAGTTCGCGAGCATTCTCATTTGGTTGCTTTCGGTGTAGCTCGGTTGTGCCATGATGGCAACGGTTTGATGGGGGAGATGGGGAATATGAAAAGGATGTAACAGTCAGATTCACCAATAAAAATTAACTGAGCACTACAACATCATATTTAATTCAGTGCAATAAATCAGCTGGTGCTATTGGCGAGCAGCAAGTTAGGGAGTTGTGAAAATAAGGAAAACAAAATAATAAGGAAATTCCAGTTAATAATCATAATCAAGTTGTATTGCGGATTAATTTAGACAGTATTCACATCGTACGACGTTAAGGTGTATCGTAGTATGTAGACATTACTTGGTATATTTACGGTATTGAAATAATCAAGTTGTGTTCTGGGTTTCCAGATGTGTAAGATGCTGGGTGAGCTCAGTTGCATTCAATTCAGCCTTAATTGTAAGTGGATAAATATGGCGTGAATGCGTGTGCAGGGAGAAGGAAAAGTCAAAAAGTTAGGCAAAAGCAAGTTGAAAAAAACATAACCGATTATTCACCACAAAGTCATGAGGTACAGAGTGCATAGTAGTTTTGCAGAAGATATCAAAGAGAGGGTAATGGGCAAAGTGTAAAATAGTTATCCGATTGTTGGTGTAAACATATAGAGGAAAAGCACCACAACTAAGAGCAAGGCTACGGTCTAAGGAGTAAGTTAATGGGAAATATCGGTAGGAAAGGAGGACAGTGGAGATGAAGTAACTACGAACCTGTAGCACAATAGATTCAGTGCAAAATGAAGTAGGGTAAGAAAGAACAAGTGAAGTAATACGGGCATTGGTGGAACCGTCTCCCGGGAACCTGCTTCCATGCGGGGTAGTCCCTCGAGAGTTTTCACCCGCACCTCCACGCCCCATCTGGTCATGTATCGGTATGGTTTAATAGCATGCGGGCCACTACCGGTTTTATTCAACATTTTGGCAGTTGCTTTTGTGGGTGAGCTAGTTACTCAAGTCAATCAGCACTTTCATCATTCGTAGTTTTGTTCAGACATGATGACCGGAATTACCGGTTGGCGTCATATGGCAATAACTCTTAGGTTAGCAGTTCAGATTAAACTGTTATTAAAGTTTGTACACTTTCTATATTCACCAGTGGATCTTTTGCCATGGGTATACGTGTTGTTTAGAAGCTTCAAACCATCACCTCAGGAGATCGGCCCACTCGTGAACAAAAGAATAACAGGAGAATAAGATGAAATAGTAAGATTAGGAGGTACAAATATCAGCGAAATAAGTAGCCAATTAGCGTGTCTCGCGACATTATGGGATGCCATATGATTGGATGTGATAAAATATTGCAGGAGTTTAGAACAACTGGTAACGTTCTTAATGAGTTGGCTTCTCCTTTCAAAAGGCACCAGGTGATGAAAATTATCTGGATGACATAGGACAGGAAAACATTTGCAATATACAAAGGGGAGATAAAGTAAGATACACTTTTCTTTCCCCACCTGCAAGTGAGACTTCAAGGGTTGCATCTCAGTGCATAAAATTAAGGTATGATGGAGTGTGGTGAAGCTGCATTATAGGTCATATGTTGTTTGGACTTGATGAAATAACCACATCTGTAGACACTTGAAGATCGAATGATTTCAATATGTTCTGCATGAAGAGAAAAGCTCCCAAATTCATTTTTAATTTGGTTAGGTTCTCACTTGCCCGTACTTTCAATGGTAGTTTGCTCCATACGTGAGTATACCTTACCAAGACGAAGTTGGAGTGGATATTTAAGCTCCCCAATTTTTACGGGTAATGAGTAACCACTATTTCTTGTGGGGTACGGTGAGGAATTTTGCAAATTAAGATCTGTTCCGGTAGTGTACACCCGGCTATGTATAACGTTGCAAAAGAGAACTAGATTATTTATCAGGCGGCGCAGCCATAGAGGAATATTTTAAGACGGCGACAGCGGTCTTCATATTTCAGAGTGGTGGATCGGCCAATAAGGAGTTTGGTGCAATAAGGCTGGATGTTATCTAAAGCAATTTCATCCGTTCCACGAAGGTACCTTTGGATGAGTGTGCACTACCACCCGTATGGGTCTAATGATTATCTAAACCATTTCCAGTCTCGCTTTGGGTAGCAGAAAGGAGTTAGTGATATAAACGTTCAAGTGCCTGGCCCTTGCTATCTGACATGAGGCATATTAGGAAAAGTTTAACGATGCGGAATATATTACTCCAAGGTTCCTAAGTGAATAGGAGTTTGAGATGTTTGTACTTGATAGGGTGATGGGGCCATACACTATGCAGCATCCATACTCAAGCACATGCGATTTTTCAGCGGATAATTTCATGGACCGATTTTTACTCCAAGATTCCAGTGTAGATAAATCCTCAGTTATGTTCTTTGGTCCCCACTCAAGGCTATCAGGTGGAAATAATTAAACGAGTTGAACAGCTTCCGCAAAGAGGTATGATCGTCCATGTTTGATGGAATTACAAATGATAGGTATATACATTATGATGACTAGTGGTCCAAGGACACTGCATTGGACAACTCCGCTTATAATTTCTTTTGAAGCGGAGAGTTGCAGGCCTATTTAAACGGTCTGTGTCCGATTTCCTAGGTAGCATATGAACCAGATCGGCAATGGTTGCTGACTTTGTACGAGTGCAGGACGGACAGCAATAGTTGATGTGGCACACCATCAAAGGATTTGTGTAGGTCTAGTAGAATAACCATAACTTCCATCCCACTATCAGCAACTGAAGTTATGCGATCGAAGAATTGTATTTGACAGGTTAAACAGGATCGTTTCGTGAGAAAGCCGTATTGTACGTTGTTTATCAGGTCTGCTCTTGTTAAGAATTGAACAAGAACATTGTTGACAATTCCTCCAGTGTCTGTGAGGCTGCTGCAGTATGATTAAGAGGGCAATAATTCGTCATCGCAGAAGGAGAGCCACTTTCATGTTTTAGTGCTATTATCGCGAGTTTCCACTGTGGAGGGAAATATCCACTGTTTATGGTTAATGTGAAGACTTTACCATCAGCAAAGGAAAGCTTTTGCTTCCGTACTTAATGACAGCTGGAGGAATACCACAGGGTCCTGGTGTAAATGACGGTTTTGTGGTTAGTATACTCTTTGAATATCACTCAGGCTCACGGGACTATTAGACATCTCTTCATATGTCTTCTGTTTTCGAACAGGATGGGATATACTTATATCTGAATTAAATGAGGCCGCATAGTAAGAGTACAACGCTTCAATCATTTGGCTAACTTTATTTGTTGAGCCGTCTTCTAATGTCGACTTTGGATTTGATGGTTTTGCTTCGGATTCCACTCGTTGAGAAATTTCACCAAGGTTCGTATCTTTGCAGGTATTTGCTGATATTTAGAGCTCATATTTCAGAGCTTTGTTTTCTTCGGTGAATTCATCTTGCAGTGCCTGAAGTTTTAATTTCAGTAGAGACTCATGAATTTGCAATAATATGGTAAGGTTATTGTTTTTGCGATATTTGGACTTCAGTTTCTTCAGTTTGGCGGTAATTTTTAAGCATAGCTTGGGTTGACTATTACTGTAATGGTGGTTGTTCCACTGTGTGGGTACTAATAGCTCGGTACAGGTGAGAAGGTTGTTTATCAATTTGTTGGTGGTTAAGGTTGGATTCTGTGTTAAGAAGAATTGGCCCCAACTCAGGGTACTGGGAAGATGGTCAATTATGATCCAGTCAATGCGATGGATGCAACGAATGGGCTTGTCAGTTAGTCGTAGTTTGTTTACTGTCTTAATATTCATACTGCATAGCACAGTATTGTGGTATCAGCCCATTAGTGGGCTGTCAATATTGACGAGCACTAACGGAATGCCCATGGTAAATATCAAATGTAATATGTTGGCTTTCTTGTAGCTTGATTTACTAGTTAGTCCAGTCATTGATCTTAATGCTATGGATTATTCATAAGAGGTTTCCTGACACTTTAAGTTTGTGTGTGGTCCAGTCAATATGCGGTAAACTGAGGTCGCCACATACAAACTTATGTTTGCAGGAAATATTTGAGGCAGCTTCGATAACATTAACTAGTTGTTCGGTAACGTGTTGTTAGTGTTACCGGATCTATGGACGCAACTCATTAGAAAGTCACTGGAAGGCAGTTTTAAACACAACAAATCTTCCAGATCATTGAGGGTCAGAATATCAACAGGATTAACTATGATGCCATCTCGAATGTAGATAGTGCATCCTCATCCTCATTTGCTTAGACGGTGTTTTCGGAACAGGTGGTACCAAATAACTTGAAGCTGGGAGTTACTTATATCTGTGTTGCGTCATGTTTCAGTGATGAAAACAAGATCGGAGTTTTAAGACGGACTTAAGTTGTAAGAAGATATAATCTAGGTCGTTGTGAACAAATGTTGTTAACTGCGTAAGCTAGGGAATATACGGAAAGTGGTGGTGCAGGAAGGGTTCGGTGGGACTGTTTGCTAGCACTCTTATTGTTGGTGTGCCACAATGAAGCATTCGTGCTTCGGAGACCTCTAGGTTGTATTGACTCCAACAAAGAAGCTGTGCGAATACAGAGATCACTTATTAATTCATGCATCGTAGTGGTACAAATCCCAATGGTGGAGTGAAAGATTGAAGGATACGTTGTCCTAAAAAAGGATGTTGAGAGATTTCCATAACAGGGAATGTCGGCGGGACGTAGACTAGTTGTCCCATTAACAAACATATAGATTGCAAATGACATCACTCCTACCACTTGGTGATTGCGTCACCACGCGGAAGAACAATGTGATAACTCAGCGATGACACTTTGTGCTCATTGACAGAGCGGGTCATTAACCAACTTTGGTAGCGCTGCTTTCCCTCCGCTCTCTGCCACTCGAAACCATCCGGGTATAAATCAGAGCAGCGAGCCTGCTAGATCGAATTATATTAGCAACAGAACACGATTAAATTTATAGGTCTCATGTTCTTACTTCGGCGGTCTGTCACAGGTGAATCGCATCTCTTGTCTAGACAGGTTCGACTTAAATATGGGCCTTGACTATCTGGCTATAGGTAGGATGAAGTCCGCATCATAACAACCATGCGATGCTGTCGATTTGATTTCATTAGCTTCCGGCGTGATTCAGCCACGTTAACGTCCGCTGGGTAATAAGCCGGGCCATCTACACAGGCTTCTCGAAATCGAGTGACATCCTTAGGCTAGGGCCTGCTAGAGTGCACCATAAAATGTCAGCAGCCTCGCCTTCATGATAACAACGCATCCCGGGGCTTTATACTTGACCCATTTAATGACAATAAAAGGGACGGCGACTACAAAGTTAGGTAGTTGATGTTTGGAGATTCACAGCGTCCACACAAAATGCGGCGATGAGGTCATTACGTGCATCATTATCCGGAGGGGAGGGAAGGAATGCTAAAGGCGTATGAGGACGTGGAGGCTTGGACGACCGTCGCTCCCTTGATGCAGGTGAAGGTGAGCACCTACCGCAGTTGAATACGAATGTTGGAATCAGTAGAGATGTGCGACGACACGGGGGCTCGTCGTCGGTCTCTTACAGAAAGCCACGTGAATGCTCTCATTAAATGGATATCAGACCTGCCCACAACTACCCTATCCACTCTTCGTTTGAGGCTGTAAGCAGAATACGGTGTGGAGGTGAGCGGTATCACGGTCTCCACATATCTGGACGGGCGTCTTATAACCCTGAAGAATTTGTATACAATTGTGGAATCAGTGGACAAATTGGAGAACAAAAAGCGACGCAAGTTGTTCGTCTGAACACTGCCACAATTACAGGCGCAAAGAAGAGAACCCGGTTGGATGGATGATACGAATTTCAACCTCTTCTACGCTCGTATTAGGGTCCGCTCAAGACGTGGGATTCATACACAGTGTACAGTGGCAAACAGTCGCGGCTAGAATCTGCACGTAGTTGGCACGATGAGGAGGGAATCACTGATAGGTTTTGCTATTTTGTGTGGCAGCTACAACAAACGACGGTGCGCACTATATGTTCGAGAAATGCTGAAGACCCAGGGATGGCGTTTCATTGATCAGTGCATTCCGATATGTGACAATGCAAAGTGCTACACCGACCTAGAGATCGTCTTTCAGGAGGAACGATATCGAACAAGAAGAGTGCTACGGCTAGCACGTTACTCTCCGTCGCTGAACATTATTGAAAGGGTATGGAGTGCTAGCAATGCTATGTAAAGGACGCAATGAGGACCAGGTATGGAGAAATGCTGTGAGGGGATCCGGAATGCGTTCTGAGGAACAGCTCGTAGTGCACAGGGATTCTGGAAAACATGGTAGCTGAAGCGCGCGGATGCGTTACGTCGCATTACTGTGAGCATATGGTGCGACACGTATCGGGGAATTACGGCCGCGAAATTCATTTGCTTGGTTTACAGCATATGGTCCTTTGAATAAAACATTTTTCTGTAAAATAGTTGTCACTTTGGCTCAAAGGACAGAATGGCTCCTGGTGCATGAAATGCTCTGCATTGGGGATACAGAGCATTATGGGTTCCCAAATAGTCGCAGATATTTGTTGCTGTTGTCGCCACTGTTGGTGTTGGAAGAGCCGCTGAATAGTGCTGTTGTTGGTGGCAGAGTGGAGAAGTAAACTGTGTCATATGGGGTGCTTGTTAAGTCGGTGGAAGGCTCGCAACCGGCATTACGTCTGGAAAAGTTGGGTACGTATTATTTGTCCAGCGGCCCAGAGGCGAGATAAGGCGCTTAGACATCACTACTCACATGATACCGTGGCAACAGATAGGGGAGTGCAATCGTCCACCACGTTCTACTGCCAGTGCAGGGTTGCGTCACAAAGTGGCAAAACCGCGGTAAATGGTGTGTATACAAGTGGTACACGCGCCCACAGAAGTTCGGTGGGCGTCCACGATTTCAAAGAACTGGATGTAGCGTGCAAGGCGTCAAAAGCAGATGAAAGTAAGGACTCTTGAATTTATAACAGGTATTCAAGCAAACAAACTACGAGTAACTGACAAGTCTGCTCGTTGAATCCATCTCGGTGACTGGATCATATTTCACCTTCTCCGCAGTACTATGTTGGGACCAATTCTTCTTAACGCAGGATCCAGTCTTAGCCACGAACAAATTTATGAAAAATATCCCCACCTGTACCGTCCTATTAGCACCCGCACAGTGAAAAAATGCTCATAACAGTAGTGGTTAACGCAAATCATGTTTCAAAATTATCAACGAACTGAAGAAAATTAGGTCCATCACCCCATCAAGTACAAACATCTCAAACTCCTATTCACTTAGGAACCTTGGAGTAATATATTCCGCATCGTTAAACTTTTCCTAATATGCCTCATGTCAGATAGCAAGGGCCAGGCACTTGAACGTTTATATCACTAACTCCTTTCTGCTACCCAAAGCGAGACTGGAAATGGTTTAGATAATCATTAGACCCATACGGGTGGTAGTGCACACTCATCCAAAGGCACCTTCGTGGAACGGATGAAATTGCATTAGATAACTTCTAGCCTTATTGCACCAAACTCCTTATTGGCCGATCCACCACTCTGAAATATGAAGACCGCTGTCGCCGTCTTAAAATATTCCTCTATGGCTGCGCCGCCTGATAAATAATCTAGTTCTCTTTTGCAACGTTTTACATAGTCGGGTGTACACTACCGGAACAGATCTTAATTTGCAAAATTCCTCACCGTACCCCACAAGAAATAGTGGTTACTCATTACCCGTAAAAATTGGGGGGCTTAAATATCCACTCCAACTTCGTCTTGGTAAGGTATACTCACGTATGGAGCAAACTACCATTGAAAGTACGGGCAAGTGAGAACCTAACCAAATTAAAAATGAATTTGGGAGCTTTTCTCTTCATGCAGAACATATTGAAATCATTCGATCTTCAAGTGTCTACAGATGTGGTTATTTCATCAAGTCCAAACAACATACGACCTATAATGCAGCTTCACCACACTCCATCATACCTTAATTTTATGCACTGAGATGCAACCCTTGAAGTCTCACTTGCAGGTGGGGAAAGAAAAGTGTATCTTACTTTATCTCCCCTTTGTATATTGCAAATGTTTTCCTGTCCTATGTCATCCAGATAATTTTCATCGCCTGGTGCCTTTTGAAAGGAGAAGCCAACTCATTAAGAACGTTACCAGTTGTTCTAAACTCCTGCAATATTTTATCACATCCAATCAAATGGCATCCCATAATGTTGCGAGACACGCTAATTGGCTACTTATTTCGCTGATATTTGTACCTCCCAATCGTACTATTTCATCTTATTCTCCTGTTATTCTTTTGTTCACGAGTGGGCGATCTCCTGAGGTGATGGTTTGAAGCTTCTAAACAACACGTATACCCATGGCAAAAGATCCACTGGTGAATATAGAAAGTGTACAAACTTTAATAACAGTTTAATCTGAACTGCTAACCTAAGAGTTATTGCCATATGACGCCAACCGGTAATTCCGGTCATCATGTCTGAACGAAACTAGGAATGATGAAAGTGCTGATTGACTTGAGTAACTAGCTCACCCACAAAAGCAACTGCCAAAATGTTGAATAAAACCGGTAGTGGCCCGCATGCTATTAAGCCATACGGATACATGACCAGATGGGGCGTGGAGGTGCGGGTGAAAACTCTCGAGGGACTACCCCGCATGGAAGCAGGTCCCCGGGAGACGGTTCCACCGATGCCCGTATTACTTCACTTATTCTTTCTTACCCTACTTCATTTTGCACTGAATCTGTTGTGCTACAGGTTCGTAGTTACTTCATCTCCACTGTCCTCCTTTCCTACCGATATTTCCCATTAACTTACTCCTTAGACCGTAGCCTTGCTCTTAGTTGTGGTGCTTTTCCTCTATATGTTTACACCAACAATCGGATAACTATTGCACCCTTTACTATTCACCCAATGCTATATCATTGTGCACTGTTACGGTGTAAGTTAGAAACCTACTGAAAATATAGAGGACGGATGATTTCGTAAACTTAACATGTAGTTGTTTTCAATCAGGACCAAACCCGATGGTACATCAGGAAAGCTGAAGGAACTTCTCCGAATTTGGGCAGGCTTTACTTGACAAACGCTAATTTGGTATTGGCAGCGAACGGGACAAAACTATCGTTTATTTCAGAAAACCAAGGAACCGTGATATTTAGTTACCCATGGTGATGCTCATTCGGGTATTAGGTGTTTTGGGAATTGCTACAAAAATGAGCGTTTTGGCCATATACGCGAAAGTACTTAGCCGCATACATTCGAATTTTCCCAAGCTGTCTAATTGGCTGCGAGCGGGATGCACCGAAACCACCGATGCAATCAACTGAAGACGACGAACCGTTGCAATGTTGGCTATTGGGTGTAGTTGGACTTCCACCGTTCAGTCGCCTAGGAAACTATTACGTCCTATTGATGATTGACCAGTTCACAGGATGGGTAGAAGCCGTGTCAATCAGAGATCAAACGGGCGAAACCATGTCACAGGTATTCGAATTCAACGTAGCAACAATGTATGGAATACCGAAATACGGACCAAGGACCTTGCTTTGAATCGAAGGAGTTCCAGGCCATGTTGAAGAAGTGTGGGATCCAGAGACTACGCACGTCACCATACTACCTGCAAACCAACGGAATGACAGATCGATTTTTATAGAACTATGATGGTATGGGTAAACTGTACGAAACGGACTTATCGAACCAGAATGTAGTCGACCACCAATGTTACTCTATTCGAAATACAGTTCAGCAGAGAACCAAGGATTTCTTTCGACACCTGCTTACTGAATCATTATGAGTGGGAACATTCGACAGTGCATCACGAGACATTGGAAGCAAGTGCCAGAAGAGATAGCTAATCTCGCCAGTGACCAAATAGGCGGAGCTATGGTGTCGGGTACGCAGTGTATAAGTGGAGACTGTTTAGCAAAGGGGTACAAGTCAAGGTACAAAATAACGCTCGACCAAGACACAGGGGAGCATGTTTGAGCAAATTCAAAATAAGTTGGAAAGGTCGGTACACAGTAATTGATCAAAAAGGAGTGAACAAAAAAATTAACAGCGGGACGGCGAAAAACTAGGTAAGATTACCTCTACCGCGGCCGTGATATTGGAGGGAAAAACAACTTCGAACATGGGCGGGTGTAGTGGCGTTGAAGGCAGCGAATACACAGGAGAATGAAAAGCCACTAGAATGAGGGAGGGCCGAAAAGGGCGCAGACAACATGGACGAGATCGGACAGCGCAACCCCAGCCCAACAACACTGACAGAGAGCGGAAAGCGAGCAAAGACAGAGAAGGTGTCTGATCCAAAACGTACTGCAAAGGAACATGTCGATAGGTCAATAAATCAGACAGAAACACCTTTGTCAGTGCACCCTGGAGTAACACCCATACGAATAACGCAAACGAGATCGAGCAATTAAGAGCTTTAGGACAACTCCATGCCGGTCATAATGCGAGCTACGGAAGCAAAGCTAGGGGGTCAGACAGGCAGTCAGGACCATGAAATATTCCGGCGGATGAGGCACGAACATAAAATGTTGTGATTCCTCATATCTATTGTGTTGTGGGACAAAAAGATGGTCTATAAAGGCACGCATGTGCGCAGCTATGAAAGCTGCTTTAGTTCCCCTTCGTTTTTGCCAACGTATGACGTGCTAACTATCAGGCAATGCGTATCAAGCCTTCTGGGTTGCGTTGAGGAATCTCGCTGACCGATGCGGCCCAGGTGTCATGAGAGAAAGTTAAGCCTTATCTCACGGAATTGTCTACTCCCTTCATCTCGCTTGCGAGGAGAAAAGAGACACCAGCACGGCCCCCTTGGACAGATACCACTGGCAAGTACTTGCTCCAAAAGCTTTCTAGGTGCTGGAGGACTTACTGCGCGGCTCCATCAAATAGCAACTATGATAGGTACCGTGAGGCTAGAAATAAATGTAAAGGACACTTGAGTAAAGCTCGACTGTTTTACGAAAAGTGATTGGTTGATGGAGCTTCCGAAAATCCGAAGATGTTGTTCGCTTATGTTAAAAGGCGCTGTGGTTCCAATTCGGTACTTCCAACTTTGATGAGGGCCGATGCAACTCATGCGTATGCGCACTCTGACACGTCTCCTGTACTTGGTGAGTAGTATGCAGGGACATTTTTATTGATGCATCGTTGACTAGCGTTGCACCTGTCACCAGAGACCCTGTGGGTTCTTATTTAGCTAAATTTACTCTGGTGGAAACACAAGTCTTTACTCTGCTGTAAGAACTGAACACTTCTAATGCAGCTGGGTCAGATTCAATTCATCCGAAGCTTCTGCATGAGTTAGCGGCGGAACTAAGTGAACCGCTAACGATGGGATTGCAGAAGTCACTTGACAGCTGTACATTACCTTCTGAATGGAAGGAGGCTGCATCTGTCCTATCTGCAAAAGTGGTGTCAGGAGGCTGTTAGCCAATTATTGGCCAGCCAGTCTGACTAGTGTCTTGGTCAAGCTGCTTGAAAAGCAGGTGAGAGATTCTTTGGAAGATTACCTGAATTGATGTAATCTACGTAGTGCACAACACGGATGCTGGAAGGGGTTTCTGTCTGGCGAATTTGTTGGTTGCTCGTGAAGCTTGGGTTGAAGCAGTGGACAAGGGCCACGTAGTGGAAGTGCTTTTCGTTGACTTCTCAAAAGCATTTGACAAGGTACCCCCACTTGTGGCTATCACAAAAGCTGAGTTCCTACGGTGTATCTGGCCTCGCCTTTCACTGCGTATCTGCAATCTTGCAGGGAAGTGAACGTTGCGCACGTGTGGGTCACGGCTTATCCCTTAGTCAAATGGTTCATAGCGGTATCCCACAGGGCTCTGTCCTTGGGCCCTTGCTGTTCTCTATCTACCTAAACGATCTCCTTCGGGAGCTTGGGGTATGGCTGTTGTTTGCTGACTACCTTAAGCTTTGGAATGTTGTGAATGTCGCTGAGGGTTCTGAGGCCATTCATCATGCCCTGCACAGACTCTGGGTCTAGCCCAGTTAGTGACTACTGCCCATTAATTAGGGAAATGTGTTCCATCCTTCGTATTGGAGCCGCCTTCCTAACTTTGAAGTATTTGCTCAGTGGGGTCGAACATTCCCTTGTCTCAAACTAGGTAGAACTAGGCGTCGTCTAGTCCTCGTCTTTGCATTATGTTGACAACTGCAAGAAAGCCACAAGTAGGGGTTTCAAAATTTTGTGGTTCATTGGCCATTTTGTCGGGGTCTTACTTGCCGGCATATTTATATATATGTTAACAACATTCCTTCAGCCCCTCTATAGAATACTGCGGCCAGGCTTACCCGCCCTGCCTTGTTCGGGACGAAATGGAGCTCGAGAGGGTTTTGAGAGTAAGTACCAAATTGGTCAATGGGTTATGGGAAAAATGGTACCCCTAGCGTCTACTTAGCTTGGGTATATATATAATGCACTACCGACGGCTTCTAGGACACTTAATCCTTAATTATGGCATTTTAACAGGGAAGGTGGGACCGGACTTGAGCTGGCCAATTAGCCCGGCTTGGTTGCCTTGTCTTTGCGGTCATCGCATGAGGTTACAAAAGCCGCGTTCCGACCGGATCAGAGCGGAAACTCGGTTGTCAAATAGAGTTTCCGAGTGTTGGAAGTTGCCTCCAGAAAGTGTAGTCAGTGAACCTACGGTTAAGCATTTCCAATCTCAGTTAGGCACTCTTTGGTGGCAACACGAAAGCTTTCCTTTCTCCTGACCATATTCACCTTCTAACTTTAGCTTCATATTTTGTCATTCTTCTCATTCTATGGTCTTATCCAGCATTTAAATGACTCCGTCCTCCTTATTTTCCATTTCCTTTCCAGGTATTCCTTACTTCACGTGACCTGCAAGGCGGGGAGTGCGAGTGCAGGTAATTTGGGCAGTAACTGTTTGACCAGGTTGTAGTTTAGGTGTTTCTTTTTACCTCCATCAAGAAATCGTAGCACTTTATACTTTCCTAGCTCAAAGATGCGCTCAAGAAGGAACACCCAAAGGATTTTCCTATCGTTCCAGTCCCATTTGAATTTGGATCTGAATCTACTCTAGCTACTTTGGAGAAGAAGCACCCATTGGGATCAAAATCGGAAGATACTTACAACAACTTGCTCCTTTTGTATCTTCACGGCACTGATAACGCCGTTCACATTCTTATGAAGTGGCATCGCTGTTAGTCTTCATTGAGCCTCTAAGTCCAGGAATAGTTGTAAGTTTTCACATTTGTTGCTAACTTTTAGATGCAGCTAGTTGGCAGTGAACAAAAGCATGGAATACCGACTAAAAATGCTGCCTGTTCTCATACACGGTATCGTAATTTGCATATGTTGATTCACGTAGAACAATACCGGTCCTCAAAACAATAGTCCCACCTGCTTTGGCAACTAGGGCTTCTGGCACTACGTTTTTCTACCGCTTCTGCACACTTACAATCGAGAGCCTCACTGCGGTTATGTCAACACACAGTTAGAGGGTGCACGTTAGTGTCCACGTTTCTCTAGTTGAGAATGGTCGAAGCGTTATTGTGATCTCTCCGCGTGTGGGACGATTAGGTCATCCAGAGTGAACACCTGCCCAATAACATCTGTCGCCGGGTAGCAACGCAATCTTTCACCTCTAATCAAGATTCGGTATTCATTCGGCAGGGTAACAATTATAAGCATGGATGTGTCATTTTGCAATGTCGCTTTGATTAGGTACCGTGTGAGGTTGTGTGCTTGGATGCGAAGGCAACCCTCCAGGGTTGAGCACGTAAATAAGACTATCCTGTCCCCTTGCCTGAGTCGACTGTGACAGAAATGGCAAGAACAATTTTCACGTTGTGGGCGCAGCTTATTTCGAGCGTGGAAGCGTGCGACAACAACGGATGATTGAAGGGCAGATGAATCATTGCCGTATCCGTCTACGATCCGGGCAGTGAGTGATGGTTAGACCTTATCTTGGGCTGGGATCAGAAGATTCCGTCGCAGCCGGTTGCTAGTGATTCACCCTCAGTGTCGCCCACCACTGTCTGAACTTGATAAGTACTTTTAAAGCAAGCGCAAATTAGTTTCATTGCGACGTTGACGCGAATTCTAAGCAGGGACAGGGGTTTCTATTGTCTCAAATTGGACGGCTTCAAAATAGGAGGCCATCCATCCAAAGTTATTGCCACATGGGCACGCTATTGGCCACTAGATAGGTCGACGCTGGGCAATTAGAGCGTCGTTATTTGCCGTGTATTGTTGGGTTAAACCTCATCATGCTAAGTGAAGGCATCAGTAACTAGACTATTTCGCTCTTCCAGGATTTGTCGCAGTAACAAATCCAAGGGCAATATTAAACTCTGTGCCTCAAGAGAACATAAATATTTCAACTATGAGCCTACAAACTTCGTTCCCCACAGCGTAACTTCTTTCACCACCGAGTGTTAATTCGTTGTGTTAACTAATTCGGATGAGCTAACTCATGAGGCGAACGCAGTAGCCAATAAACTGTATTCCTTTCCCAACTGGGATCAAGCCTTTGTGTTAACAGGGATGGTAAGTCCAAGGCATCGCAGATTAGGAAGTCTGACCCTGCATACATTCCAAGATAAACTGTAGTGGCTTTCCCATTGTTTCCCACATAGCCAGTTACAAGGGATCTTACCTCAGTACGAGTACAGAAGATCATAGGATTGTACGCTGTCGCCTGCGCGAATTGTAGTCGAGGACGAGTCGCCGGTCGGAATAGAAAGAGCAAGTTAAAAATGCCACCTACAGCGTCGTTTAAAAAACAAACATGCATTGTTTCTGACTTGGAAGAGGAGCTACCACTTCTCCGCAGTTAAGTTAGACGTGTATAGAGCAACTTGTTCAATATTGAGTATTGCTTGGTCCTGGCCGTGCTCCCTACATATGGTGATAATGAGCTAAATCGGCCCACATTGCTACCTCGGTTGGTGTTTGCAACTGGGAATGAGGACAGCCTTTTCCCTACAGCTGTAACCTATGAGACTGGTCCCACGATGAAATCGGATGCCATCTCATCAGAGCTCTGTGGGTATGCGGCAGTAATATTTCCGATTATTTTATGTCAGTTCTGCTCATAATGAACGATCGAGAACCGACGTCGCGTTAGATGAAACTGTTGTTTGCTTATATTCGGGACTTGTTTGTTATGATTTGCATAACCGTGAAGTGTGTCGGTGGAACAGTGTTTGTGTTGCAGCACAGGTCACTGTTATCCCTCTGAAGATGCAAGCATCATATATGCTTCCGCAGTAAATGTGAAATGGAGGCGAATATTTGGAAATTCTACCTTAGACATCATGCTTCACATGAACCTCAGCCAATATGTCATTTAACCTGTGTCCAACTCCGGATATCATAAATGATGCTCCTTCTCACAGGTCAACATATTCGTAATGTGGAAATGTAGCTGAAGCGTACATGATGGGAGACACAATGAGGGCAAACTTCTTTATCTTTGCTTATTTCATGACAAGAAACAAGACTCTCCAAAAAGACTAGGTGGCACTCGTATCAAATTGAAGAATGCCTTTCTCCGTTACAACTAACATTGATTTGGGAAAGCACATGCAAACATACCAACCGAAAGGCCTAAGAAAAATTAATTCTTTGCCATAAATCCGTGTCATATGTTAGTCAATTGAGCTGTTTCACGATACTACAGGTTGTCAAAATTTAAGCGACGTACAAAATTGGGACCGAATACCACATTGACATACTATTACGGGCGCGATGCACTCAGCAATTGTCGCATCCAAACATTTTGTATCACTCGACTTTAACGCACTTCCTTGCCTCTGGAAAACAAGCTGTTAAGTGCGGAAAGAATTTGCATCAGCCTGGTAAATTGTTTCGAACAGTATTGCCCACTTGAACAATGCAGCTATCTTAATTGATGTATGAGCCACTTTTATGTATCTCCAGGCTAATATTTCATTGAATATTTAAGGATGTGGAGACTAGAGCAAAGAGATGCCTTAGGAAACGAAACCCTCATGGGTAGGTTGTTTCCCTAAGACGTCACGTTCGTCGTTCCTGCACCAATCCGGTCGCTAAAACATAAGTCGGATGTGCTTGGTGGTTCACGCGTAAGTTCATGTGAACCAGCCGGAAATCACGGAGTACAAACTAACTTGTGCTTACTTATGATAATTAAACTTTGAAACCCAAATGAAAAGTATGCTGTGGTGCCGTATCGGGTTGATGTAATTAACGCAACCGTTTTCTCCTTCCTCATATTTTTACCAGAATAGATTTGTTTGTTTTTGAGGAGGAAAGGGTCCAAAACATTCTTAACACATGGCACAAAACCGTGAAGTATCGCAACAAACGCTTGTTGGGTACATGCATACGTAATGATGGGAAGTTTTCGATGTAGATTTCTTAACATGAACGCGTGACGAAAATTGTCATACATGTTTTCTCTTCTTTTTATAATAAGCAAAATTCTTTATATGCATGCCAAATCACCTGCTGATGTGCAGTTACTACAATCCTCCCACGTACCAAGTATGAGCCGAATGTAAATGATAATACATTTCGAAAACACCAGACAAAAGGTGAACCACTGTACTCCATGGTTCATATTCAGACCAGTACAAGCATATTTAAGGGTAAAAGGAATAACTAAAATTAGCCCATTGGCTCAAATTACGCAGTTGATTTGCGGTTCAGTGTTGTCTAATAAACATTGACATCTGACCTGAAAAGTCTGCGTTGTGCCAAACTTGATCGGTGGTATTCGACCTCAGCATCTTCCGTTCTCGCTGGCCAATGATGCTGAAGAGCATTGATCAACTACTTTTGAACAATGAACGGTGTATTTATACGGGGTAAGAAACAATGCCTTACATGTCCCGCTGGGTGGATTTGCAGAATTATCAAAAAATAAAAATGCAGTGGACTATTTACGTTTAAAAGAGGGACTTACCGTTTGTTTCGCTGTAGTCCTACCATCGGTGTAGTTTCACAGCACAAAGATACAAAAGCCAATAAATGCAAAGCATAATCTAGGAGTGGGATGGAAATGTAGTACTAGGTATCAAGTGTGAGTGAGTAAGTGAATCAAACGTCCTTTAAATATAAAGAGTGATGGCGCGGAACTGACCGATTCCGGAGGAGAAACCCACGAGTGACACATGCGGAAGAAAAATAAATTCCTGTTGAAATCCAGAAAACCATCCTTTTCTTCCAGTTTTGGCGAGTACCCTCACAACCTGGTGTTACTGCTGAGTTGCATTAAATTGTGTCACACATACTGTGGTTCGTGCAGAACTAAGTAAACCACTGGTAAGTCACTTCGTAAGCGGACGTAACGTCCGCTGTATACCCCATTCGTTCCAGTTTTTCCTCGTTTGAAAGATGGTGCATTCCAAAGACGTAATTTGTTGCTTGAGGTTGGGGCTGCTTCAATGTACTAAGGTCATGTCTATGCAATGGGTGCCAGGCTTGAATTGCATAGTTGGCATAAAGACGAACATACGCACTAAGCATTTGCCAGAAAATATAGCAATCTACTTGTCGTAACAGGTCCACATGTTGCTTGCCAGTTTTGGAGGCTTCCACGAACTGTCTGGAACAACGCAGATAATCCTGAACCAGTACGCACAAATCACGTTCGGTGGCAGCTCGTTACTGCACATGCGTTCCGAGTCTGTGACAGTGATTGCTCTGGTAGGGTATGCATAGCATCTTGCATTTACTCACATTGAATTGCAGTGAATCTTATGTGGACCACTGATGGATCGTGTCTAGATCACTCTGAAGCAGTTCTTGGTCAGCATATAGTGGGCTGCACAACCGGATACAAGTAGATTCAGCCATCGCAACTGCGGGGATGCGCAGAGCTCTGGATTGGTGCTACAGGACCCTGTAAATTACCCTGAAGGTACGCTTTAGATCCACTTGGTGGCCAGTGTAGACAATATGGGCCATAACGGAATGCTAACGGCCCCAGTTCCGCCTTGACGCAAACGGTGGGGGAAGTGCTTCTTCATGCGTTTGGACAACTGCCTTACCTTTATGAATTTGCAATACCTATTGTCCAATTAAATTATTTTTTATCCATGCCGACAGATTCTCCTCTCAAGATCTCAAACGACTGCGTAGATTTATGGTAAAGGCTTTTAAAGGCAAGGAAGTTACATCAGTAAAGTCTGTAGATATTAATATATCAAAATCGAATTCGTCGACGCAAAAATATCTACATCCAAGCCTTACTTTGAAACAACAATAATATGGAAAATGTTAAACAAATAAGCGGGGTCACTCGTAGGGTCACAACTTCTACTCCAGATGTGGTAAAAATAAACCTCAAATTTGTCACCAGGATAATACTTCATCCTTTGATATATCATATGCTGGATCACAGCTACCATCAGATAACCCTTCTTCTCTGAACAGCCTAGAAGTACACAGAAAGTAATCGGATTGTAGATGAACAGAGCTTATGGTCAGTATAAATTGTCTCTAGTGGCTCTCAAGGAGTGTGCAGATTACCTGGCGGAACCCCTCGCCGACTTGTACATGCTGTGATTCAAGTAGCACAACATAGTTTACATTGAGCAAAGCGCAAACACCACGCCTGTGCAAAAGAGAAGTGCCTGGAAAAATCGACCAGGCACGTCGTTTGCTCTTAAGACATTTGAGAGGCTTATTCTTAAAAGGATCGCAGCGCACCCTAATATGGATGACCCGCATCAGCTTGCATATTGCAGCTCAAGAGCCACTCTAGATGCGGTAGCATGTTTGGTACATACTGTGTTCTCGTCAATGGATAATAAAAACAAATCCATCCGCATCTGTTTCCCAGTTTTTTGCAACGATTTCGGCTGTGTGAACCGTGAATTAGTGTTGCGCGATACCTTAGTTTCCGGAGTCAACTTCTCTGATTCTTCTGTTGCAAGATACTTTCAACTGCCATCCCTAATTTACCAGGTGAATGTGGTAAACTCTTCTTTAATCAGCAGGAACTTTGGGGATTTTCAGGGAGCCATTTTGTCCTCAATCTTTCTTTCCACTTACGTTGCTTCGATCCCCGTCCATCAAGAAGCCGTCCTGCTGAAGTATGCGGACGATGTAATTCTTGGCGTCCATCATGTAAGCATAAACTCAACGGCAAAGCTACAAACCGGATTGGGTAACTCACTGCTTGGTCCAAATCTCTTTGCCTACCATTAAATAAGGATGTCCTTTTTAAGCTGCTCAAAGTAAATCGCTCACATCACATCCTGACAGTGGCTACAAGTTTGCATTGACACTGAATGTTTGACATCCTTCATCTCCGTAAAATTCCCAGGTGCGACGCTGAGCTGTGGGCTTACATCGTCCGTTCACCTGAAGGAAACATTCACTAGTGTTAGAAGACTCTCACTCAATATTACACATGTCAGGTCTTCTTCTATATCCCGATTTTTGATCCAGCGTTTTAGCACTGCTTGTGTGTTATCCGACTGGACCTATTGCTCTCCACTTAGTTTTCCATGTATCCTTACTAAGAAACTGAAATAATTGCCATCTTAATGAAGTGTCTATCCCGGTGCATTGAAATAGCAAGGATGGAAATTGTCAACATGATTGTTTAAAGCAGTTAATTCCCTTCAACCATTTGAAAAGCATAGAAAGAAGACAAAGGCTAGTAGATGCATGCATTTTTTATTGTCTCCTCAGTACCATTAACAATAACCGATTTGCCAAGATAAAGCTACATCTAGCCATATCTGTTATTGATAATAGTACTGAGGAGACAATAAGAAATACATGCGTCTACCAGCTTCGTCTTCTTTCCGTGCTTTTCAAACATTATTGTTGCCAGCCATGTTAACTGCTGTAAAGTTGGATCTAAACTCGTCACAAATTAGACATTGCCTCCACAAAGTCTTTCCGAATGCTTATCAACCTCCTCTTCGACGAGACAGATCTACGATACTATGTATGCCCCCACCAAGGCCTATGGAGCAACTGTTGATCTTTTTCTGTCACGTTGTTTGGATGATAAAAATTCAGTCTTTCAATAACTGATTAGTAAATTACGCTAGTGATCTTGCTCAGCCAAATATGTTTTTAACGATCGAGGCTTTATATTTATTCGCATGTGCTATCTCTCTTCATTTGGATCCCATTCCATGGCTTGTGTTTTAGAGCTGAATAATCACCCTTCAAGGGTGTTCAAGCACATTCTTTTCTTGACTTGAATTGTATAATTGTACCTTGACAGATTTTTCTGTTCACTCACTTCTCGGAGCCTTAACTGACTGTTGAACTGCCCCTACTCAGAAGCAGTCTCTTACTCTATACGGAAAACATTTCTTTCTTGATATATTCCTAAGCTGAAGCCTTCGACTAACGGCATCCTGCACTAAATCATCAATCAGTTATTCTAGCCACAACCTTGACCCTTTTTGTCGGAAGCATCTAATACGTACGGATGCACAGAATATGCAGTTGTGATGCTAATAAAACAGACAGTGTCGAGCTAATGCTCTGACCAAAGTAGTTTAAGATGTATTGTGGAATGTAACAGACAGATGAAACGACATTGTCGTCTTGGAAACGGTAGTTTTGCTGCTCTCGCTCTACTCGAAGTCTGACGGCCACTGAGACCATAGTGTGATAACGCGTTCGGTCGCAAAATGACCCTAATGTAAACGTAGAGCGATATAATGCGGCTGTTGACAGTGAGAGAGTGACAGAGATCAATACCAGGTGTGAAGTCACTCTCTCTGCAGAAAACGTTATTTACATTGTGACGAATGTGCTGCTAGTATTTTAATCCAAATAACAAAGTGGTGCCACTCACTCCGGCCGGTCAACACGATGTTGCGATATAACTTTGGAATCAGTGACTTAGCTGCTTCACAGATACTACAATTAACCACGTGTGGAATTGTACTAGCTGTATCACAAAAAGCATACTCGTAAAACAAGCATGTAGCATGGTGAACACGGACCCCGGGGCACAATAGAACCTTAAGCTGCAACAGATTTGTTGACTCTAGAGCATTCGTTCTTTACGATGTGGCACTTTAGCATGGAGGGCAAAATACTACTCACAGCGCTCACTATCAACATGATACTGAAAATCTCCGAGTTTGCAATATTTATCACATATCGGTTTCCCACTTCCCACTTTCCGTCGTTTACCAAGATATTAGAGAGGCCGCTTGAGTATTTGACAAGCATAACGACAGCCATCTGCAGGTGGCCCTGGCCATCTTGTGTACTCATTGCGGTAGACTACAGCTAAACCGAAACACATTTCTTTCTTTTGGGATGATTTCGTTTATTGAATGTCTTGACTCTCTTTCGTGTGACTGCACAGGTCACTAGCCACACAATGTTTCCTCATTTATCTGACGGTAGGTGCAAATGCATATTGCCCAGTTCGATAGAAGTGGCAAACTGTGCTAAGTCGATTAACTTGACACTTGAGCTACCACTAACGCACTCACAGTGCGGCAATTTGCGACGGAGCACTGTCTAAAACGGTATACCAGTTGGATGCCTCACAACGTCCGTCTCAAACGGTCATGACGCGGCGAATTGCAGTCCTTCTATCAGTACTATTCCGTACTGGAACACAACATATATCTTGATCCAGCAATATAGCTTGGTCTACCAACGTCTTTCAAACACTTCCCAAAGTCAAATGTCGTGTACGGAAGTCCAACCCAAATAGTGCATTTGTCCCTCCAAGCAAACCTTTGACTTGACCCAAATTAGACTTTCACTGCTCAACTAATCCTCAGTAAGTGTTGTGTCCGTTAATCGGTTTTCTAATGAAAGTTTACAAGAGAACAGCGTTCACGAACACTGCGCAGACATAAATGCGTACACGAAGATTGTGCATACGGAAGGAAGCGCACAGCGGTGAATGCGGACAAAGAAAATTGCGCACAAAGAACAACAGTCAGATGAAACATACTTGGGACTGAATGTAAAGTTCCCTTGTTTGTCTGAGTAACATACGTGAAGTGCTAATCGAAATTATTTATTCAATCTACACTTAGGCCGCCGATGAATTGTGTTGACAGTATGTTGAAGTCGTTTGAATGAAACGAATAACATGCTCACTCCCGGATCACAATCCCAACTGTGACCCACGCTGCTACTTCACTTTATTAGTTGGCACGTTTCACCGGTGTCTTATGGCGGTTCACGATTTTATGCTCCCATTAAGCGCATGTCCAATCATTAATGTGTTGTTCTGGACTGGGCTTGTCGATATGTGATATTCACGTGGAAAATTACCCACCTTCACATTAAGATATGGGGTAAGTCACTTTTGATAAAGTCTTCATATTGAAATAGGTTATAATTTCGTTATAAACGTAAAATTAACAAGACGTGTGCAAGATTTGTTTGTATCAGTACTTCTTGCCATTGTGCCAATGTGTGCCTCAAAGAATCCTTTTACATCTACTGGGACAAAGGTTAGGACAAACAGGGACTTGAGCTGAAGATTCATGTTTACATCAGTTTCAGATACATCCTTTAGGCTGACGTTGCCAACTTTCCGGATGAGGCTTTGGCACGGGTACAAATATCAAGCTTAGATTTCAACATCAGGAAAAGTATGTGTTGCCGTCTTTATAAAAACGATCTCAAAATATACTGAAATATTTTAGGCATCAAATCAGGCAGGAACAACTCCATTATTTTGTACATTCCAGACTGTCTCCGTTTTTTCTGCAACGATGTTAATACAACTCGGATAACAATTGCTTACGTTAGCAAGTTTGGGTAATATTATCACAATATGCATCTGTTTATAGGTAAAGGTCAAAACTGGCATCTTACTAGTGCCAAAGCGCTGAAGAAAGCTGACTTCAAGTGGCCAATTTTCCGTGTGGGTATTTGGTATTGCGGGCATCCTTCCATGTGCGCATTTTTGTGTGTGGGCATACTTCCGTACGCGTTTTCTTCTGTCTGTGCTTTCTCTGTTTGTGCATTTATGTCTGTTCGCTTTTTGGTTTGCGTAAATTTCGCGCGCTTTCTTCCATTCACCTCGTGAAACCGTTAATCTAAATATTTTTATGTACTAAATGCACTCGTGATCGATCTGCACGAAATACTTCCTGTTCTAACCACAATCTGGTACCCTGTTCACTACCGAGATGAATTCGGGGTCACAATATCATAGGTTTAAAAGGTTTTATATAGTCTACAGTTTAGTTTTGATTACGGATATCGCACTAATTTCACTGAATATGCTTCCCTGCGCTCGTCTTCCATGCTAAACTTCGAAATGCCATGCACTCAGGCATGTCAGTAACAAGCTAACTAATAGTACTTGCTTGAAAAAGTTTTGGGTTAGTAGTACTTTTTGATTCTTGATGGCAACAATGCGATGGAGGGTCGTTCAAACTTCATAAGGCCAGCTGAGCATTACGCGCAATCCATGCTTGCAAGCAGACTTGGAGCAGACGCGAAACGACGAAATGTAGTTGCATGGTGGGTAGCTGCTTTTTGGAGGAAAGTACATGGTACGGGTCAACCGCCATTTAACTGGCTGTTTTTCCTCATAAAGTTACTCAATCAAAAGCACGGTGGTGTGCCTTCATTGATCCTAAGAAACATCCAAGATCTACCACAGTTTCATCGGCCAGGTAGGGCCCCGTATGCGGACGGCCTGAATAAAGTAAATTGATTAGCAGCACCGAGGACCGCGTCCTACTTCAGTAAGCTCCGAATAGCCTCTCCATGTGGTCATTAGAATTCTGACTCCTAGTCAACCAGATTAAGTCGATATTCATGGGCCAGGAGAAGGGTGGTGACGGCTGAAAATGATACCTAGACAGTTAACAGCTACATCTTACAAATTCTGTGAGGGACATAATTACACCTTGGCTCTGCAATCCGAAATCCGTAGAGAAGAGGAGCAAGATTTTTGTAACGGACTTCGTATGATTTGCATGCTTAGACGCAGCATTTTTAGTGTGTCCGGGGTTCAGCATCGCTAATGGTAGTGTAAGGCAATTTCACCTAATTCCCATTTAACCGAAGCAGGGTACAGAAGGTCAAACGAGTCCAACACATCGCTACCAGGCTCATTCCGATTATACAAGGATTGTCTTACAAAGTGCGCTAGGATAAATGATGTTGCTGGGGAATCACATGGTGACCAACCGCATATTATATCACGGTGACGTCCCCATGTTGAGACCGATGCTGTAATTATGAACGCCATGCAATGCGCTTGGAAAGCGGTACAAGCTTGTGTTGCCGGATATGAAGTGCCCTGTGCTTCGAACGGGCAGCGTTAAATGAGCGGAGCAATCTGCAGAACCTCGTAAAAACCGAATCTGTGTAGCAGTTCAAAACTATTTAGATTTACATTTCAACCCCAGTGAACATGCTTGCAATGGCATCTCACATATGCGAGCCCACTGATCAAATATTTTTAACTGTTACGTATGAAATTGAAGAACGCTTAGAGTACCCACAGGTGACATACTTTTAAAATATTTTTGATTATATGGGATTGTAAAGATTTAAATACCGGCTTGCTCCTAAGATACAGCATTCGGTAAGTATCCAGGGTGTCAGTACTGCAGCGACATTCAGGGTGACTATTTTGTTCTACGAAATTCAGGATTTAGTATTACAAAATCGTGTTGGTTACGTGTTAGCCTTTGGTAACGCACATAAGGACGTTTTGTTCATGAACAAGTGCACCAGTGAAAATGCATTATCCAATCGATGGTTCAATGGTGTATGATGGGATAAAAATCGTGACTTTGAAAGACCCACAGGATGGATATGTAAAGACAAATTAAAATCAAAATGTTCCAATGTGGAACGTGAAGTATCAGTGGTTAAGTCATTGCGCTTTAGCAGTGTTGTGTATCGTTTATCACTAAGATAAAGTCTAACTGGCTTACAAATGTCGTCATGTCTGGTACGTTCACACACATTTTGGTAATGCATTCCAGTGAGAACAGATTCTAACTGAGTAAAAATACCTTCTACAATTCAGACGGGAGTGTTGCGTCATTAGTTTCAGGTGGTTGCCTCGGTTTTGTTTGTAAGGGGCTAGGATCAACAGTGATGTACAAGGATGCTCGCTTTCGGTTAGTATCCGGTATGTGAGAGTAAGATTCTCCGCGAAGCCGTCGGTATTCTAATGAGAACACACCGAGTACACGAAGACGCAGTTCGTAACTTATACCGGATAGTGCACGCGTTGCCTTTGTGGCTCTTCTTTGGGGCTGTTCCAATAGGCGGATGTCTCGTTTTAACCATGGACATCAGGCCTGAATTGCATATTCAACATGAGGACGAATGTAGGAGTCAATAAGCAATGGTACTAGAGGTCGCTCAAAGGTGCCGAGAGCTCGCCTCAAAAGTCTCATGTTCAAGTTCGCCATACTTGTTGCTTACAAAATTGGAGCGAATTTCCAAGACTCACTTGCACAATTATACTTAAGTCGCTTCCACTAATCACGTGTTGCATGACGTGTTGTCCTAAATGGTATGTGTTGACGAAGCTGCTGCGCACCGTCAGCAGGTGGCACTTTGCATGGCTCTGGAGGAGCTGGTTCATTTCTGTCCATTCGTTAATCCGAGTCAGATCTTCCTGGGGCTAGACACGGTCGGATGCTGAGCGAATTGCTCTCCATATTTTAGTATCGTCTGCGAATATTTGCATCGGAGATAGAATGTCTGCTGGAAGGTCATTAATGTAGACTAAAACAGTAGCGGTCCGAGGACGGCTCCTTGTGGTACACCACTGGAGAGCAAAGGCTTTCAGAATAAGTGTCGGCTACTCTTACCTTGATTGCTCTGTCGTATAAGTAGTCTTCTAACCAGATGAGTAGGGAACCGTTGATACCGTAGGCAGCAAGCTTTTGGAGGAGAAAGAAGTGATTGACCCTGTCGAATGCTTTAGAAAAATTCAAGTATATCACATCTATGGGGACTCCTTCATCAGCCGCCCTGGTCCATAAATCCCGATTAATCAGCTAATTGGTGAGACAGGATCGTCTGCTTCTGAAACCATGTTGGGCATTAGAAATTATTTGTTTAGTTTCAAAGTATCGCATCAGTCCACCTGCGATTACTGATTCCATCAGTTTTGATAAAACAGGAAGGAGAGTAATAAGTCGGTATGTAGTAAGATCCGATCGCTTGCCTCCTTTGTATATTGCAGTGGTACTTCTATTTTTCCATTCAGATGGGAGTGTATGGGAGTTAAACATACCCTGAAAAAGGTTGCAAGTGGTGCTGCTATGGTGGGAGAAATGGTTTTTAGTACTATGGGCAGATTATGTCGATTCCAGGGGCACTGTACTCCCGGTGAGACTGTAATTTGTTTGCAACGGATGCTGGACTAAAGGTGACGCTGGAAAAGCCAACGACATTGGCTGAGAGTTGATAGGTCGTAGGTTCCATGATATTTGTAGCTACCGGGACAAACTTCAAGAGTAGAGCGTTCGCGGCATCCACAGCAGTAGCTGTTAGGCCTCTCGCCTGGTGTCCTGATTACCTTCTGAATTGTGCAGGACTCCCAATTACTGGTTAAATGGAAGGCTGGATATTCTCGGACTAGTTGCCCAACCCACATTGCATCGGACCCGAATCAACTATACGCTCTATCATGTGAGCTTTAAAAGTAGTTATTACTGTGCGGAATGTCCCCATCAGCTTGAAAGCGCAAGATGCACACACAAGCTAAGTATCAAAAATTCTTCATTAATTTACTGTTATCTTGGTATAGGCACCATAAGTGAATCCTCCAGAAGGATAATGGAAATGACAATTAGACACAAGTGGTCCTCCAGAGTCTATTTCACCAAGGAAAAAGGGCAGATTTCATTTTACCAGTAATAGTGACAACATCGAGATGGAGAGTCATGCAGACTTCATAATCTCTTCTGAAATGCCTTATATATTACGTTTGCTTCTTGACCCAGCGAAATTCAGACTCCTGATGCACAAGTGTATTATATTAGATTGATATTATTATACACCTATGTGCCCCATGCTGAGGCTGATGTTGCATTCATGGTGCTTCTTCACCGCAGTCGGGCTAAACCAACTTACAATTAAACTAGGCCTTTTTAATGTGGATAAAATTCATTCCAGTTTATTTGGTTTGTTCTGCGTACTTAATAAACTTCTCCTAAGTTGCACACCTCGCTCATACAAATTGTGGTAAACTTGCGTAATTTTATCGCGTGGTATTTCTTAAATAACTTTCAGACATTTTGTACTTATTGCGAATTCACTTATAACTAATTTCTTCCTATGCTCATTTAGTATTTATGTAGTATTTATGTCGTCATATGCGTTTACGTTATTCGATGTCGGCATTTTGAATGATTGGTTGTTGTTTGACATCCCATGTGTGGCTGCGCTTGATGTGCATGTTGACAAGGTGCCTACCTGTCTATTACTCACTACCTCGTCCATCTGACTCCAGACGACAGTTTGTCGTTGCTGGAGGGGACGGAGTGCACGATCCTTGTTGTCGTGCTAGGCCCGAAGAGTGGTTCCATGCACTCATTGTGGAGCGGACTCCGGTCCAGGCACCGCCTTGTGTACTTGATTCTCCAACTACAACGTGCTTGTGTTTGCCTCTGAAGGAGTGTGGGCCGGCTCCGTTGATGAAACGTGGCCCCGATCCGCATGCCTCGCCGTCTTATTCCTTCGGGTTTACATTGGATATGGGGTGTGTGGATGGAGCTGTGGGTGGTGCAGCGCAAGCCATCCATGGTCCCTCTGTAGGCGCGGGCGTCCTGTGGCTGGCCACAGTGACAGGCAAATCCGCAACCGGATGCCGACAACCATTATACACCTATGTTCTCATGCATTAGGTCCGTAGTGATAGCGTAGCTGCTGACAATGGACCTATCAGCGCTCATAAGGCTAATTTTGACAACTTTTCAGACATCAGACAAGAATACATTTTTATGCCCCCGTGACAGGTAAATTTTCAGCCTTCATAAAAATGCTATCGACATGATAAATTGCAATCGAAGAATGACAGAACAACAACGAAAGGAATAGCTCAGTGAAAAGATAACCACGTAGGCAGAATTTACCGGCCAGTTCTAGAATAATAGCATTTTGGTCCAAAAGAAATTAGGCTCAATTGGAATGACCGATGAACCATAAGCTCTCGTGCGAGCATACGTGGCTCTATACTTTTGTCTGGCCGACCTGATAGATTTAAAGCTAAAATGAGTCATGTGAAGAATGGGAGTGAGGCGTAGTGCGTATTTTCGAAGCAATTTTCTTGCATGAAATTAGCTGCTTATATACAATTGGTTTCTGCCAGAGTTGGATTGAAATACCGTTGCAGCAGGACAAGTGCTTTAGTGACCTGTCAAGGAGCTTGACATGCTTGCACTTTAGACCTGAAAATTGACAGGTGGATAACAAGTGCAGTGTGACAGAATGCATGTAGCGATAAACTCCGAAATCAAATTATGTGCTCCACTGGATTATCGCAATCTAACAACGTAAAACGAAAGTGGCCTGACTTTGGTGAATATCTGACCACGACAAATCTCGGCCGGGTGTAACTCCAAGATACGTTACTGATGTAAAGAAGATCACAATGTCACCTACAACCTTAGTTTGGGACAGATCGTGTCAACGTGCTGGCAACGAGCTGCTATATGAAATGAAACTAGAACGTCATTACACTTGGATGCGCTGAGCGTCAAGTAGCAGGAGTTTGACCATTGCACTAATTCATGTGGGCAAATTTGAGCTTGGCTGAGGAGGCCGAGTTTTGATGATTCACGTCAATACTAACGTCATCTACATGTTCTAACATGGTTTTTAGGGTACAGGTATACAGCTAACATAAGTTGATAGCAAGAATGTTGATAAAACTTTCACTTGAAGGAAACCGGATGTTGTGGTAAGTGAGGAGGAGATTTTGCCGTCAAACCTGGTTAACTGAGTTCGTTTGACGAATTAATCATTTAACAGGAATACTATGGGATGTTGAATACCAAACGAGTGTAGATCTCACAACAGCAATTTACGGTTAACAGAGTCGAACACGTTGCTTTATTTGTGGAAGCACACTCTTGTGGAATTGCTCTTACTGCTTAGCCACAATAAGACTGAATGCACTAGACAAGCCATTGCGTCTTGTGTGCATCTTAAGCTTCTATACTTAAACTGAAAGGAGTCATCCAAACAGGAGTGGGTCAGCAAATTTTTCAGGAACGGTTTTCTCAAAATTCTGCAAATCCACCGAGATGGTTGCTATAGGCAGATATTTATCAGTTCCACTTCTCAATACTGGGGTTATGTTAGAATCCTCTAACCATCCGAGCTTGTAAGTTACCTTAAGCACATAGTGTACAACTCGGTTGGTGGCTGGGCTAAGGAAACGGCAGGTGGCTTGCGGACGACATCAGACAACCTGTCAGGTTCGTATACCTTGTCTGAGTTCAGTTGGGTTAGTTTCTTGTGCAGTGACGCTACATCGACAGGAGGCAGTGAGGCCGTAGGCCACTCAAACGGTGCAGTTGACGAGCAAGAGAATGAGTCACTGCTGATGCAGCCATAGTTGCCATTTAATTCCTTTACATACACACCAGCATTTGTGCTTTGACGAATGACCGCTGTTTTTCATCATACGCCAAACTGCACGACAACGATATTTTCCAAGAGTGGCCTGGACAGAACGTGACAAGTTTTGCAATTCTTCCTTCGCACGAGCATTACAAAACGATATTTGTGTTTGAATGGTCTTTCCTTTATCCCACGAAGCTGTTTAAGACGAGGTGGAGATGAAGGTGGGTTCTGTCAGGCAGCAGAGATAATAACAGAAGTTCAGATAAAATATCACAAATTGGGTTGCTACATCTGTGTCGAAACACAAACTGTCTGTGGAAACAACCATTTCTCTGAGCCGCGCTATGTTCGAAAGGAGGGATTGTCTCTATTTCCATCCACGACCATCCCAGCGATTGACAATCTTGTGGTTTTCTTCTTACTGTAAATAACCGGGGTCAGTTTGATTACGGAGTGATCTGAACTGCCAAGTACTGCCCAATAGCAGACGGAAAATATCTTTAGATTATTTACAGCAACTAAATCAAGGGTTTTCACTCACAGGTGGAACAAATTAAAATATTCTGGAGCCAAAGAATTGTGAGGAATGTCGTGACCAAGCTGCTGAAATCACCAGCAACTATGTAAAAGACAAGTCCACTTTCCCAATAACGGCCGCCGTAAACTCAAAGTAAAACTTGTCTGCTGATTTGCGACAACTGGGGGATATATTAATATTGGCCTGTAACACGGAGCGGTAACCACTCAGATATTTTGGCTTAAAATTAAGACTGCACCGTCGATACGTTGTAACGAGTAGCAGCATAGTTTTTTCCGTTAGGCACCAAGAAATGTTAAAAAATTATGACTCCACCGCCACGATTCCGGTAGGTGCTTGGGTGATAAGCAAGGAAACAAATAAAACGGTCAACTTTAGCAACGGCGTCTTCAACATATTTATTTTCAAATCACCTGCAGCATGATGCTTAAATTTGTGCATTAATTGCGGTTAAGAATGCCTTTAATGTCGTTTATTTTTCCAAGGAACAAACAGACGTTGACGACTAGAAATGTGAGCGTGTTCATACGTGTCAAGCTTTTCTTCCTCAGGGTAACTTTCCAGCCCACAGGATGCCATTATATAGATGTTTCTCTTTTGTAAATTGTTCTACCTTATTCCGTCTAACTCTATTACCTTTGTTGACTTGCGCGAAACAAATAACGACTACTGAACATCGCCGATGTAGTTTATTTTGTACTGATATTATTCTAAGCAGCAGGTGTGTAAAACGATGGGTTTTTGGAGTGCATCATCGAAAACATGTCTGTCAACACTTCATTGAAAGAAGTTATAGCAAGGAAAAATTTGACGGCCTCTATCAGTGGCAACTTGTGGTTTAAAAATTGGAACAGTCCAAGTAGGATGTATTAAGAAAATGTCTTCGATCACTATTGAGTTCGGAAGATATATCATTTTGTTAGACACACTTATCAAGCGAACATAACATCTATCGCAAATGAAACACTAGTGCTATATTAGAGCACGTATTGCCCTTGAACCAGTTGAGCTAAGCGGGTTTTGTACATGGTGTGAATAGCGACATGGGTTTGCCCTGCTTGCCCCTACTACGGTTGAAAAGCGACCAGATGATGATATGACATAAAGACATTATGAAATTGACAGAGGGGTTAGTTTGGCTGATGAAAGGCGTTTCCTTAATTAGGAGATGTGGAATTTGATACGGCATAGTCATAGATCATCCTGATCTGAACAATGGAAAAATGGAACAATGGTATAATACGAATAAAAAGCCAAGGCTTTACAAGTCTCTTAGAATGGGTTGTGGATATAACGTTAGCACAAAAACGGTTGCAAAAATGAGAGAGTCGCATCTGTGGTCTCGCCATATTATCCACATTAACATATGGGTTTATCGTTCTACCTCGATTTCGTGGTGTTGGTAAGCACAACGTTTGCCTGCGCCATGTGACCACTCAATAAACAGAAATCAGCATCGCCTAGTCTTTTTTTTAAATGGGTAGCGTGGGCAAGGTAGTGACAAAACTCAGAACAGCGTTTCACAACTGACAATCTCGAAGAAAGATCTAATTTCGGCGGAATTCCAGCCGACGGTATTTGGTAGCCAGTTTCAACTTATGACCCCTCAATTCCGTGTTGCGGCTAAGCCTTAGGAGGTTGTGGCAGGGTATTTCAAGATCTGGAACGCCAGGATGAACTCCCCCGTAGACGTCGTTTTCTGCCGCTGTACACCCCTAGGGCTCTCACTCTTCTATGTTATTGCAGGTGGGACAACCTCTTCACATTTTTCGTTGCCCTTCATTGGGCTGTTTCCAGCGCAGCGAGAGCCCGTATTACCAGGGTTGCCAAGCCTGGATCGTCTACTCTACGTGCGGTGTCACATGTTTTGAACATTTGGGGAAAGATGGTAAAATCGAACCGCCCGAAATCCCTCCGTGACAGACCAACATGTTGGTTCTCAAGAATATTATATATTATTAAATATCGGAGCTCAATCGAACCTTCTGTGTCCTCGGGTCCAAATTCTAAACGTTATCTATGGCGTTCTTTCCTGGCTCTTTACACAGTTTTTTTGCAAATACATCGCCATTCAAACCATCAGTGACAATGTGCACCATTGCACTCCTAAGGGCGCAGCGCGGTATTATGTTAAGAGAACGCTTCACACGCAATTACACCCTACAGATTTCTTTGTTACCTGCCTATATTGCGGGGGCAGTAAAACTAGTGTTGGTGAGTGTGCATGATCAGTAAACCAATCAAAAATAATAAGCTCCATCTTCGTTAAAATACTACATATTTGCTATCAAATACGTCAAAATGCCATTTTCATGCAAGGCGCGCTTTTGTACAACGAATTCACTAGCTTCTGTACAATTCTGAAAGTGAATTTAGCGAAGAGAAACCTCAACATTTCCCCTTTACACATGCTGCGTATTGTGCTTTCTTTCTGCTTAGAAATGTAAGGTCTAGTCAAATCTCTCAAGTAGAGTGTGAGCGGAGTTCCAACAAAGGACATTGTTTATCATTGCACAGAAATTGCCCATTCAGTTGGACGTACGAGGCATGTGTAACCAGTCATAAGGAAGTATGTTCTCTCCGAAAGTCCTAAGTTAACTTCCCATGTCAACTGAGCTCAGCTCTTTCATTTACAATGGTCAGATTTATCTAGCCTAAAGTTTGCCAAGTTTAATGTCTGTATGTTTTACCGTTAAATTACTTTAAATAAATATCAGAGTTTGGTATGGAAAAAGTTGCCACTTATCAGGGAGCTAGATGCATGCAATAATCGAACATCTATATTCTAATTTTGTACCAAAAGTTATTGGCCACATACATCTACGAATTCATCTGCATCCGTGACACAGAACAGCCTACATGGACAACATATGCAACACATTTCAAAACACATCCATCTAAATCCCAATGCAATCCCGAAGGAAGAAAACCCGGAGAGATTTGAGTAAAATTCACCATTATTTCCCATCCTATCCAAAAGCTATCGGCGCTTACAGTACTCGCAAGTAAGTGAATCTCTTTGACATCTCCTCGGTTTCTTATGACATCCAGAGTTAAGAGATGTAAAAAGTACAATATTTGATAATCCTCATTGTGGTATTTCTAGTCGCAAGAGACCGGTTCCCAAACGGAAATGCAGAGAAATGAATAGGAAACATAAGCCGGAAGTTTGTTGGGCAATAGACCCTCCTTTCGTGGAGCCACACTGTAAGCTCACTACTATCAAAAGGACGGTGTACACAGTCTTATTCGGCAGTGATCAGCACTGTTAATAGGTGATGTCATTTCGTTTAAGATGAGTTAAGTTGGTTTTATAATCCAGGTATGATGCAATGCAGAATCTTCCTTTCTCCTTGGTGTTTACCCATCCTAAATCCAGAGCACCACAATGCAGAATGTAGGCTGAATAATGTCTTGTCACACGTAAAACAGTAATGCTTACAAGTCCTGGGGGCTGGTGCAGTGGTATCTTCATGAGTCCAGTGAAATTTTGTCACCCCCTGCTGAAGCTGCTACGCTCCCATTGACCAACATGTTGAACGTGTGCACTGCTGTCTCCATGTACTACGAATTAGTTTTGTCATTACTTCAACTGAATTCAAGAATATATTATTATGCATACAGGAAAGGTGAATTTTCACCTGAATTTTGTAATAATTTAACGCGCATTCGGCTGACTTTGAACTAGTTGTGACAGAGGCGCAGTAAGTCTCAGTCCGCCTCGGGCGGCACTTGTCCGATGAAGCCATTTATATTAAAGAATTTGCTGTTTAAATTTACTTGAAATAATAACACTGCTACCTATCAAACTCGTTTGATTTGTTGACCATTCCATTTTGTTTTATGTTCTCGTTTTATTGAGCGGGTTCGAACTTCCATCTATTTTACATTTTTCTGAATACTTACTTTAAAGTTCAAGAAAGGTTCGGTATTGAAGACAGCGGAGAAGAGATGCACAATATTCGCCGAAATGAAAAAGGCAAAACAAGAGGAGGCATAGGTAAAGGAGTGCTATTAAAATTCAACAAGAGTACTTCTGCGATCGAATGGATGAAAAAAGGCGTACTTGTACTGAGACCGAAGTAAAACTGCTACTGCAGACGTTGATGCCCGAATGGCAGAAAGCGACTTTGACAGCGTTAGAGCAGAGGAAAATATATTCAATCATTTGAAGAATAATGTTAGCGCATTCAAATTATCGAATATGAGAAAACTAGTTTGTGTGAAATCGGACACATCAGCCGATTTTACGGATGTCAGTCTGTGGTCTGTCGAGATTGACGATAAAATTCGCGCTATGCTTCTCCAGCTGAGATCTGCTACTGCGAGGCATCTCCATCATGAACATAAAGATGCAAAGCGAACTGGAGCCAGCACAAGACTGACTCTATGAAACTGACAAAAACTGTTTTCCTTTGAGAGTTGCGAGAGGGAAAGCAATGTTTACGAAATAGTTGGTGCATTAACCTCCCGAAGGGACCCTGTTTCGCTTCTATTGTTAAACATTATTAGATCGACAGTCTGTTTTCTGCTGCTGGAGTTTGCAGAGACTAGGGAAAATTAATCCCAACATGCATAAAGACGAATTTTAAATTAGGTGTTCAGGCATTCCTCAAGTACAAAGAAGTTAGAGATCAAACATACTGTAACTACGGCAGTTGAATTTATAGAGTAGAAACAATGAAGAGAATACTAAAATCTGGTGTGGTATTCTATTTAAACAATTGGATATCATCACGTTTTTCATCAAGCAGAATTTGACACTGCATTTTCACCTAGAAGATAACTATACTGATGAAGCTGGCCAGTACATTGGGCTAATGGCACATTTGCTGGTCCGTTATGGCCCTGTGCTCCGTGAACTGTTACTGATAGTTTTAGCTGGGAAAGGAAGTCGGAATTTTTTTTGTCACTCAACAAACTGTAAGCATACTTTATGGGTGTCTGCAACCGTTTGATGCAATTTGGTATCGTTATGGACAATGGGAGAATAGTATATTTTAAAGGGTAACTTGAAACCGCTATGGATGTAATCGACTGCAAAAATATATACAAGTATAAATTCTGATTAATGTCTACGGTGCCAAGGCGTTTGACGATGATGCCATTATGTCTGGTCACCCATCGCGTGCTCAAAGTCGCATCCACAAAACCAACCCCAGACCTACATTGGTGCCACGCACGAAGGATTACATAAATTTGTATTTTGTCTATGTGTATTATGTGAAGGTTTACTCAGTCACGACACGAACAACCATGCGCCTCTAAGCAAAGCGACTCCACGCCGCCAGTACAAGGAGGCGGTAGCTTGGTTTTCGGGTTTTGGAGCACCTGCCGTGTGTCTGGGATTGCGACACGTGATCTCAACGGTGGCCTCAGTTGACTTTGAAATCAACCTATGCCAATACGGTCAATGGGACCGTCACCGAAGTGGAGGGTTTCAGTGTCGCTCTCTCCCATCCCTGCACTCCACGACCGACGGTTTCGTCTTTGTTTAGACTCATCAGGTAGAGATAGCCGAGCTGGGAGGCAGTAGCTTACCGCAAATTACAAAATTTAAAAAGGAACAGAAATTATTTAAAATAGGATGCTCTGAATTGGCTCAGTCAAAGGCAAACTCTATTGAAGTCAAACTATTAGACGATTTGAAACAATGGAAATCCATATGCCAAGCAATATGCATCCACGCCGAACAGGCTAACTTCGGTCGTATTGTCAGCCACCCAACCTCAGTTCACTATGGCGAGACAAGGTTACTTCAGTTGTCAGTTCAGTCTGGTGACGATGCCGATACAGCCATCTTGTCAGCTCACATATTTTTGAATCTTCAAGCGGCATTCGTATGTTCCCTGTCATCCCTTGGAACAGGTGTCAGAAAATGAAGTAATACCCAAGAGAATACCGCAAGCAAACATACGAGCGGCCGATATTTGTCCATGATATTATCGAAATGCAATCATCCGATGTGTCGCAAGCCCAATCTCATGACCTCGAAGAGTGGTGGTGCGTCGGTGATGCCCTCTCTCTCCATGACGTGATTGCCAAATCAAGATCAAGTTTGCCCACCAAAATATAAAGGAAGTGATCCAAGGGTGTTGAAATTCATGCTCTACTCCCAACTTATGTCTGAAAGTACGCTCGGAATTTGGTATAATTTATGTAGGAAACTGCCATCAGAGATACGTCTGAAGGCGGTTGCAGCCAGGCCAATATTGTCTGAGGAAACACACAACCGGCGCGATGTTCTCGGGATCCCTACACTCTACATGTTTATACAAGAAGGCAGTGAAACTCCCTAGCAATCCGAAGATGAAGGAACAGACAATCCTTTGCAGATCAATCCTAAAGCATCATGTAATGGGTGCTCTGTGCAACGAACCGAAAACGCTCCTGGGTGATAGCAAGATGTATATTCAGAAAGCCATTGCCAGCCGATCCCAAAAGCGTCCGCATAAATTCTCGTGAAACGTTTGTGTGTACAATACGCTTCTGCAATACCTTGCTCGCAGTAGTTTGTATACAAACGTCCAAGGACTTCTCGGTAACTTGGCCAGACTTCGATCTTGTCAGAACTCAATGTGTTGGGAGCTAACCATGGTCACCGAGACACAGCTGAACGAGGTGATTACCGACTTCTAGATCGCACTATCTAGTAAGTCACTCCTGCGCAACGACCGACCCGCAAAGGTAGGCGGGGAAATTCTCTAGTAACGTTCCGCTGATGTACTTAGTGAGCTCCTGTAATTAGTAAACGAAATTCTACAACCCGCGTTCCTGGCAGAGATAACGTCTTGGATTTTACGGCACAGGCCCATTGGTTTCCCAGCCTAGCTAAATAGCATGAATAAGGTATGGTATTGACCCTATACTGAAGAGTGTATGTAACAACGAGGAATAGTGTCAAATAGGGTAGTTACAGCTAGGACGACACGGTACTCCTGCCTTACCACCTGCTGGTACAACTATTGTTACATTTGCAAGCAACTTAGAACTGCACACGATTTTGCCGAACTTTACTTACGGTAGCAAATACGTATCCCGAACTAAGAGAAGACTGTCAGCGAGGATTGCAGACCATGTTCCGTTAAACATGATCGCTACTGTTCAGAAGCTAGCAACTAGCTATATTGCTCGCCCCATACTTGACTGCCCTGAATGCCGAAGCCTACGCGGCAAGTTCAGGTTAGTTAGTAAGCAAGCTACTCCTCGCCTACTTCAATTTGCTGAGGCATTGGCAACTCGGCGGTTGAAACCAAATCTGTGAAAACAAACAAATTTCGTGGCCACGCTAGCCCACACATGGTGAGGCTAGTGAGTATAGTTTCCTCGGAATGGGTCACATGAGCTTAAGGGCTTTCGACCGCTTGAATATCTTGCCCTAATCACCGTACTCTGATTGTCTTTGCTATGTAACCTGTTTATTCCACTAATTGTGCGTAAACAGCTAAAGAGAACACGCGAAATTGTTGAATTAAGAAAGTTGTGTTATAAGGTGGTTTCTTCTTGCTTTATTGGAATCCGCCGTACTTTCATCAATCATTCACTGAAAAACTGTCGTAAATACAGGGATGCTGAATTAACTCGTCTTGTGAAAGCCGATAGTACCTGCCAGTTAAATGCAGTGCCTGACAGTTGTTCAGTGATGGAGATCAGAACGCTGTCCTCTATCGCATCCACGCTTGTCACATTAGTTCAGCCCTGGATTGAATCTACGACCTACGACCGGATTGTGTCTACCCCGTCGTCCGTACGTAACAACGAAATAGTGATCAACTCACCGTTTCACCATACAGTGAGAACAAGCAAATCATACAAGCTATATGTTATATAATTATACGATAGTCCTAAGCGTTTTAGTAGCTTTTTAGCTCACTACTCGATGTTCTGTCAGGCTTGTAAGTGTAATGCAGGGCCTGGATCGCACCAGCATGTCCTTCATGCTTGGGATTGGGGACGAGTGCTCGTAGTGCTCATTCTACGAAAGGGATCTCCTCGTTACTCTAATTCTGGTCAGTAAATCGAAACGGTGTGGAATGGCCGAAAAACATAAACAAAGTCTCATCAAGTTGCCAGCTGAATAATATATAGGGCGGCTTTTTAAATAAACGTTCGCATGTGCAAAAGCATTAACTTGCTTTTAAAAATGAAGCGAGCCGTTTATTACGCTGCTATACAATCGAACGCCTAATGTGCCCAAAATTTTGTTTTACTGCACGACCTCTCTGGTTTTAAATGGGTTTAATTTCCCTTCCTGGCTGTAATTTCCAAACCTTAGCTGTTGGTAATTAACATATATGCTTGTTAGGATAAATGGAACAATGGAACAGTGGATTTATGCGGGTATAAAAGCTAAAGCTTGACAAATCCCGTAGGGTGATCAGTGCGAAAATCATAGAAATGTGAAAAATTCAGTGGAAACCAATTTAGTAACATCGTTTAACAACGAGTCACTACAAGCTTGTGGACTCACCGAGTTTGAAGTGTCAAACTAATAATCCACTATAACTCCGGAGGGGATAATGAGGTATGGAGTATTTGGTTAAAATAGTCACCACCTCTAGACATTCGCAAGGGGCAAGGTGTTTAAATTTGAAGCGCCAAAATATAAATCCACTGTTGATATATGCGTGGGGAAAATTATTTTTAAAGTATGGATTTTGGATCTCTCAAAATTAGACTGTATTATGGGAGATAGTGCAATGAAGTGAGTGCACTATCAACTCGATTTTTGAACTCGATCAGGTTGGGTGCACTGCCTACAGATTCTGGGAGAGCATTCCAGGCTTGGCAAACGCGCACGGAAAAGAAATTCCGTCGACATTCCAAACAGTCTGTACTGCACTGCCAGCTTCAGATGATGGCCTCTCAGATTGTTGTTGTTACTGAGCTCCAGCAGATGGCGGCAGGTATGATTGGGGTCTGTCAGAATCTGATAAGCCAAAATCAAATCTCCCCGTAGTCGTCGATATTGACCACTAAATATCCCGAGCAATCTCAGTCTGTCTTCCTAGCGTAACTGGCCTAAACCTTTCACGTTCTTCGTTGCGCGTCGTTGAGATTTCTCTAAATCAGAGAGGACTTTCCTCAGCCACGGCTGCCAGACTTGTATTGCATACTCCACGTGTGGTCGTATGTATGTACCTAGAAGTTGGTGAAAAACGGATGGATCGAAGCGTCCAAATGTGCGCCGGAGAAGGCCCAAATTTCGAATGCTCACGTTTGATGCTTTCTTTGCCTGGGCTGAACAACCAAGGTCGGACTGAATCAAGATTCTAAATCCTTTTCCTCAGCAGTTGTGTAAAGCACATGGTCACCCATACATGGTCAGCCATACGTACACATATCGTTTACCTTGGAAGCCGTCCACGCACCGGATGCTTTCGTTTCTATCATATATCATCTCTCACCTGTATCACAAATTTGCTTCCAAACAAACTTATGTTCTCAGCTATACTCATAAGGAATCACAGTTACAAATGACAGTCCCATCAATCAATAGAAAACCATTGTTACTGAAAGTAAGGGGAATTATGCGCTCAATTTTAAAGCGATCTATTGTATTTTGTCCTATTTTCCATTTGCACCTTCGCCTGGCAAATTGTTTGAACCCTACCCAAAACGTACTAGCCAGCTTGCGAATGACTTTCGAACGTTTGCTTCGGGGTTTCCTCATTGGATACCCAAAAGAATCATGAGGCGTCAAATCCGCGACACAGCCATGTCCTGGTAACCTTTGAGTCAACGCACTGGCGAATCCACCGATTGAAGGGACCCTGATCCATAATTAACTTTTCATCTACCATACGTGAATTAACTCAGCTCAGTAGCAATGCGCAGAAGGCCGTGCAAACGATTGCACTTTTTCTTTTGTACACTTTAATACCCCCACATCTAAGTCGGTCTAACCTACATCAATTTACTGGTGAGTACAAGAACTATCTGCTGAATGTCTAAGCAAGGGAAGTGGAGTTTCGCAGCTCTGCAGTGCAGATAATTAGCAACCATTTCTACAGCGGCTGTTACACTATGCCCTGCACCAAACAGTCCACAGGGGGAAACTGAACGACGTTGGCTGATCTAGTTCAACCTGATGAAAACGCAGCGCGGTGTGGTAAGCTCGAGATGGAAGGCGAATTAAAGTAGTGACCGATGCTGGATGATCGAAACCGCTGCAAGCTATTCTGTGTCCGTTCAGTTCGGAGGAATCAGTGAAAAACCAAAATGGGAGTTGGCCGGCCTGGCACAAGCCACGCCAAAGCATGGTCAACAAAGCCAGCAAAAACGTAACAAGACAAACAGAGCTGATGGAGTCACTAAGGGTAGCTGGGTGATTGCGAATGTTTGTGTTTATAAGTGCGTTGATGGTTAAACCATTGTAGGATTAGCCAAGTGCGGTAGCTTCCCCTTGTGTGGAAAGACTAGCAAGGAAATAGGGGCTAAGGAAAACCTTAGTTGTAGGTTGCTCCAGGGAACGGTCACACTTTAATCACCATTCTCCCCACGAATCTCATCGTCAAACGGTCTTTCGTGGAACACTCAACTATATGCATTTTAAAAACATTTCATTACATTTTAAACTTATCGTTGAAATCATTCGAAACCCTGGTAGTCTGTATGGTTGCTGAGGCCGCTCAGTTTGACAATCAAGTTGCTGACGTTTACTAATTAGCCAAAGTGACGTCATCGGTACGTAGCGATGATGTTACCTCGTCTGGTGATGAAACGTAGGCAATCTGATTGTCAAGGTTGATGAGTGCATGAAGGTTACAAAACTTGTCGTCAAACGCAACCAGTGGTAATGGAACCAGTGGATGATGATGTTTCGGTCACTCTTAAGTTGTTTGATGTCCGGAATTGCAACGCCCATTAAGTTGGTAGATTCGTGCTTATATTTTACACCCCCCAGATAATGCGCTTGGTCAACTTTACCTCACACCGGAATCTAACGTAGGCTTCACGGCCGATAGCGCTACTGCTTACAAGTGGGTAACATTCCCCTAGTCAGTCGGCTGAAGGGTCTGTAAGGAAATGTTCTTCATAAAGTCTCTGATGTTTAAACGCATTCAACTTGCTTACAGCATACAGCCAGTATTATCATTTTATAAGTTGCTATCAACTTATTCAGATCCACATGTTATTAATGAAGTATTCCCTGTAATTTTCAAATCTTGGCTATTAGAATTGGCAGCGTTCCACCAATCTGTGGAGCGAAAAATTAAAGACAAATAATAGACGAGAAAATAATAGTTCCCTTAACATGAAGGTTTGTTGTTTCATTTCTAGCAATAAACAATTACAGTATGTTACTTTACTGAATTTTCACATTTAAAATGGTTCAGTATTTAGTTAAGTTAGAGCGCGCAACTTATTGTCTGAACGCTGTTATATGACACGGACACGATCAAAAAGTCACGATGGCGGCGGGCGGAAAACAGGCGTTTATTCAGTATGGGGTAGCCTATTTAAAAGCAATAAACATTGTTAATTTTCGAGCCTTCTCAGTGGGTCTTCTGTTTTTCGGTTCACCTCATTGGTCGCGTTCCCCTTTTATTTCATTGGGTTATGTTATTCCTCTTCGGTCGCTGTCTTCCTGTCTCGCGCAATGATCACATCTTTCGTGCTTGGCATCTGATTGGCCGTATTTCTTTGGACCGCTCATATTTGGCTTTGCACTCTGAAACTTGCCGTTAATAGCGATTCTCGAGTTGCCAGTGCGCCCTCTGTGTTCTATTGTCCAATCCGGTTTGTCGGTTTCTGGATACGTGTGCCACTCGTGATTCGCTGTCCAGCCATCGCTGTGTCTCCCGGTGGGTTCACGCGTTCTCTCGATCGAACTGATCTGCTGACTCCGGTAACCTGCGCTTAGGTGGTAAGGTCGAGTATACTGGACCGGTTTCCTAAACCCCGTTACATCCTTTTCCTTTTGTTTTGTTAGGATTGCGCCGCAGTATGTCCCATACTGCTTTCCGCTGCGTGTGAGTTTCCTTCCTTCTGCAGGGGTGACGCGTATTTGTCTTAGTTGCTGTTGTCGGTTTTCCATCTGGGTAAAACTCGTACAACCTGTTTTCCGGACCTGTACTCCGTTCCGCTTAATTGTAGTGTCCCCAACCTTCACTTCGTAGCTTCTCTCTCCCTTGCGGCTCTGAATAACTCCCTTCCTCCAGTGTCCCTCTGATCCTGGTACTGGTTGCACCCACACTTCTTCTCCCAATGCTAGAGGTTGGAGTTTTCTCGCTCCGCGATCGTAGTATCTCTTTTGCCTAAGCATCCTGTTTCGTAACCGCTCGTGTATCGAGGTCGTTGGTGATACTTCAGGTGTTAGCAGATTTGACGTAGTTGGTAGCAACGTTCTTGTCCTCCGGCTGAAGAGTCGCTGCACCGGACTTGCCCCAATTTCTGTTGATGGCGTGTTTCTGCGTTCCAGCAACATAATATAAGGGTCCTCCTGAGTCTCCTTAGCTTTGGTAAGCACCATCTTTGCTTCTTTTACCGCCGAAACGGCCTTTCCATTTGATTGGCTGTGATATGGGCTAGTAAGCCGGTGATGGAAATCCCACTTTCTGCTGAACTCTCGGAAATCTGCGCTAACGAACTGCGGCCCGTTGTCCGAGACTACTACCTCCGGTATTCCGTGACGAGCAAATTGACATCGTAGCTTATTCACCACTGCGTCTGTACTGGTCGTAGCAAGAGCATCGATTTCAAAGTAGTCACTGAAATAATCAACCAACAATAAGTAACCTTTTCCATCGTGGATGAAGATGTCTACTGCAACCATCTGCCAGGGCCTGTCCGGAACGTCACGGAGCATTATCGGTTCTTTTGACTGACGTACATCGTGTGTTCGGCATGCCAGACAATTTGAGACGTAATCCCGTATTTTGCTGGTCATTCCCGGCCAAAGCATTAGCTCTCGCGCTCTGGCCACACAATTGTTGACTCCCAAATGTGCATAGTGGACAAGCTCTGTCATCGTGCGCTGCAACGCTTTGGGGATTAGTATCCTATTGCTTTGAATATCAACCCATCTTGGACAATGAGTTCATCACCAAAATGGAAAAACGGGGTCAGCTCTCCTGGTAGATCTTTCTTGTTGTTAGGCCAGCCACTTAGTATTGTCTGCCTCAGTAGCTTGCCTAACTCATCTTCCTCCGTGCACTGCTGGAGCTGTTTCAATCTCTCCTCGGTAACAGCTACAAGTTGAGCTGCATGAACGAAATCTGAATCTGCGTCTTCCTCTGGTGTGTCTGACAGATATGCCCTGGATAACGTGTCTGCGATAAGCATATCGGGACCAGGTCAATACACAATCTCTAGGTCGTACTTTTGAAGGCGAATAAGCATTCTCTGTAAGCAGCGGGGAACAACATGTAGCGGCCTGTTGGCGAAGGAAACCAACGGTTTGTGATCTGTAAACACTGTAGTCTTCCTGCCAAATGTATGGTCATTAAGTCGTTCGACGGTGTAAACCACTGCAAGAATCTCTTTTTCTATCTGGGCGTAACGACGCTCGGTCTCTGTCAACGTCCTACTGCGAAAATCGATGGGTTTCCCATTCTGCATGAGTACGGCCCCGATACCAAATTGACTGCTGTCGCATTGAATCTCGAGGGAGATTAGCGGATTATAGTAGGCGAGAACAGGTGCGTTAGCGATGAGTTCCTTGATTGCCTGGAAGGCCTCTTCTTGTTCTGCACCCCAATGCCAGCTTTCGCCCTTATGAGTCAACTTCCTGATGGGTGTCTTAACATCAGCTAACTTGGGCAGGAACAGGCTCAGATAATTGATCATCCCATTTAGCCTGCCAACCGCTTTCACATCTGTGGGGGACGGCATATCCCTTATAGCTCTTACTTTCTCAGGGTCTGGTTTTAGCCCTTCCGCGCTTAACACATGCCCATGAAATATAACCTCTGTACTGCGTAGTTCGATCTTTTCGCGTTTCAGTTTGATATTTCTTTCAACACAACGTTGTAAAATGCTACGAAGGTTCTGATCGTGCTCTTCACGAGTAGCGCCAAAAACCAACACATCGTCCGCTACGCAGAATACTCCCTGTAGATCGTCCAGCGCTTGCATTAGTCGCTTCTGGAAGATTTCGCTAGACACTTTCAGTCCAAACGGTAAACGAAGCCAACGGAACCGCCCGAATGGTGTTCCGAAAGTTGTCATGTAGCTTGACTCATCATCTAGTGATACGTGCCAGAACGCAGAGGCGAGGTCGACTTTCGTGAACACTTTAGAATTGCATAACACCGGCAGCATGTCGTCTAGTGTCGGTAACGTAAAATACTCTCTCTTGAGTGCGGCATTAAGCGGTTTCGGATCAATGCATATACGCAGCTCGCCTGACCATTTTGTAATAATCGCCACCTGGCTGACCCAATCAGTCGGTTCGTCAACTTTAGCTATCACTCCCAGACTACAGAGACGTTGCAACTCATTCAAGAACTTTTCTCGCAAAGCAATTGGCACCTTCCTAGCTGGTAACGCCACCGGTGTTGCTAGCTCGTTTAACGATAAGTGAGCGGGTCCCTCGAACATCCCTACTCCGCCATCAAACACACTCGAGTACTTATCAAAAATATCTGCCTCGACGTCACACGCATGAACAAAACCTTCGTGGTTAAAAGGAACAAAACCAAAACGCTGGATAGAATCAATGCCCAGAATGGGCATAAGATCTTCCGAAACAATCCGGAACTCCAGCGGGTGCTCTGTTCCTTCCTTTGGATTGACCGTCTCCAAAATGACGATGCCCTTCGGTTGCAGCCTTGAGCCGTTCCACATTTTGAGACACTTTTGAGTTTCTTCACATTGCACCCCCTTGCAGTATTTTTCAGGCAAGATGTTAACCGCAGCCCCGGAGGCAAGCTGAAAACGTACCGGTTGTCCTCGAACCAAAAGTGTTCAAACACGCACTTGCTTTTCGCCCAGCCATCCATGTTGTTTCTCAACAATGCTTGTTCCCGTTCTCTGGCATCGTCGGCAACCGAACTCACTCTGTATGATCTACAGCAACGAGCAAAGTGACCTTCCTTGGAGCACTTCATGCACGTCCGACCCCACGCTGGACAACTCTCCTTCTTCTTTTGGTGCCTGCGGCCGCAAAACTGGCAATCAGTTACCTGTTCATCGGGTGATTTCGGGATACGTCCCTCGGTTCGGGATACTGCGAACAACTCCGTATTCTTTTCGGCGCGCAGATGTTCGACTTGCTGATCTGTCCTGGCCTCACTGAGGCAGATGTCGACACACTGTTCCAGTGACAAGTTCCTTTGTCGCAGAAACCGGCGTGTGAGTTCATCGTTCCTTATCCCAATAACGATGCGATCCCGTATCAGTGACTCCTTCATGCATTCACAGAAATTGCAAGTTCGTGCCAGGAGCTTCAATTCCGTGATGTATCTCTCGAACGACTACCCCGGTAAACGATCGCGTCCAAAAAACAGATATCGTTGGTAGGTCTCGTTCACACGCGCTTCGCAGAACTCGCCAAATGTCCGCATCACTTCGGATAGATCCGCCTTCTGGTCGCCAAACTTCAGTGTTTCAAGAACCCTCCTTGCATCGTCACCAATAGCGTGCCTAAACATTGCGAGTTGGTAGTTCATCGGCTGGGCACCCAGCTGAGTCAGTGTTGCGAAAACCGCCCACTTGCTCTTCCAAATCCGCCAACTGTCTGGTAGAGAACTCTCAGTAATCTGCAAAGGGGATGGAAACGGAATCGCCGGTTGACCTCCAACTGCAAGCTGCATCTTGGGCACCGGTTTCTTCTTCTCCTCTGTCACCATGTTATGTGACACGGACACGATCAAAAAGTCACGATGGCGGCGGGCGGAAAACAGGCGTTTATTCAGTATGGGGTAGCCTATTTAAAAGAAATAAACACTGCTAATCTTCGAGCCTTCTCAGTGGGTCTTCCTTTTTTTCGGTTCACCACATTGGTCGCGTTCCCCTTTTATTTCATTGGGTTATGTTATTCTTCTTCGGTCGCTGTCTTCCTGTCTCGCGCAATGATCACATCTTTCGTGCTTGGTATCTGATTGGCCGTATTTCTTTGGACCGCTCATATTTGGCTTTGCACTCTGAAACTTGCCGTTAATAGCGATTCTCGAGTTGCCAGTGCGCCCTCTATGTTCTATTGTCCAATCCGGTCTGTCGGTTTCTGGATACGTGTGCCACTCGTGATTCGCTGTCCAGCCATCGCTGTGTCTCCCGGTGGGTTCACGCGTTCTCTCGATCGAACTGATCTGCTGACTCCGGTAACCTGCGCTTAGGTGGTGAGGTCGAGCATACTGGACCGGTTTCCTGAACCCCGTTACAAACGCTACCGGGTGCTGCGTTGCGATGAATGAAAAATGGTAAAAGCTGGTATTTTAAGTGAACGAACGGTTGCCTTATTGAAAGGTGTATGAGCATATGACTGTAAACCATTTATTTGACGAAGATATTGCGCTCCCATGGCCGGAATATAGGAATTATGTCCGAAAACAGAAATTTATCCCCTATATGCAAAGTCTCGCCAATCGTTCAGTAAAACAAAGATAAGGTGTTCCCGGTAACTAGAAGACAAATGATTGCATTAAGCTTTGACCAAATTTTAAATGTCAATTTCGTGTTTCACACTTATGTTTATAGAAACCATTTGTTATGTCCGTTTGCAATACAGACTGGTGAAACACTACCATCAGAACGACTTATACATGATTATGAGAGAAAATGAGGAGTATATTTCTCCCACACATCAAGTAGTTATGCACAAATTGAACAATAGTGCAACTAGTAGTTATATTAATTAACATATATGTTGTATAGCAATATACGAGGCATTGCATGCTTATTCAAAGGGATTTATAATATTTCATTTGTCATTTGAAGTGAAAATTTCGTGCAGCAGACCAGTGGAACGCTGCTTTTCATGTGCCAGGTGTGAATGCACGGTTTAGTGACGTCTGCCTTACTAATGCATGGAAATAAAGTAATAGTGCATGGGCAATACTCTGGATGCAGTCACCTTCCGAGTAGCCTTAATTGAGAACCGCCCTTCCTAAAGATGGAAATCAACTGAAAACCGGTCCAAAAACACAGGTACAAAAATTCTTTTTTGCTGTTTACCATCCTGTCCACTGTGAACTTGGAGTTGACCTACGGCATCCATTGTATCCCTGTGTTGCGAGCAACGAGCATCTAGTTTGGTACAATATCTGGTTGCGCCACCGTGTGAACGCGTAGCCTATTTTCACGAAACCTGCCAGATGCACTCAACTGCTGTTCTCCACTCCAGTCTCATGCTCCTTCCAGTCTCAAGTAGGCTGTCATGCCCCGACCAAACGAAAATGCGAACACAGCACATTTCACCGGTAGATGCGACAGCGTTGTTGTCGTCGTTGTCGCACGTGATAGCCCAGGGGCCAATACCGTCCTGTGTCGTGACCTCGGCGACACAGTAGGCTGTTACGATTAGCCAATCCTCGCAGTGTAAGTCTGTCTGCGCGCACTAGCCGGGCGGACATCTATGTGGTAGCGTCGCACGCATTTCACTGGACAGTCGTCATAAACATGCCTCAGCGTATGTTGTCTCCTATCTTCGCTGTTTTCATTCACACGCTGACTGTCAGATGTAAACAAACATTTATCTCGTAGTATATCAGTGAATTTTCCTATGATGCGTTTGTCATCAACCTTCGCTGCATGGATTTCATTTACAGTAGGACTATTCCATCGAGTAATCGCTGATACTCCACCCGTGGTACACTTCGAGGTGAACGAAGAATCTCCACTGCACACCACTATAGGAAATATTTCGGCATTTATTTTACCACAGCCGACTATTACCACAGATTCCGTATTTTTCCACGTTACACCAAAGGGAGTCGTACAGCTGAGCACCCGGCTTGATTTGGAAGCCTTATGCTCAGAAAAATTGCTCTGTTGCGAACGTGACAAACCCTGCGAGTTGAGCTCCAGCGTGGTGATCGAGAGCGGTCGGTCCCGGGATATGCAAACGTTGGAGCTGCGGGTCCATGTACTGGATATAAACGACAATGCACCCACCTTTCTCACTGGAGATTCCGGTCAAATCATAGAGATACATGAGCTAGCCAGAGTTGGCTCATTGTTCGACTTGATGCCCGCCATCGATCGTGACATTGCCAGAGGAAACCAAATCCAACGTTACGCTCTACAGGGGGCTGAACTGAAGCGCATGTTTGAATTGGACACGTCCGATATGGCAGCAATTCGTTTGCGGTTACTTCGACCACTGGACTATGAGCAGGAGACTCGTTATGCTGGAGTGCTGGAAGCCTGTGATCCGCACAACTGTGTGAGACAAAATGTGACAATTAAGGTTACTGATGCCAATGACAACCGACCAGTTTTTCTTAAGACTTCATATAATGTGACGGTTCCTGAAAATTTCAGTGTTGGTCAAACCGTGTTGCAGTTGGATGCTGAAGACAAAGATTCACCTGTAAATGCTCGTATGGAATTTCGATTTCATGGTGAAACTGATCAGGGATTATTAAAAACCTTCCGTCTAGAACGTGATTCTGGGCGGATTATATCGCGTAACAATCTAGCTGCTCATCGGCGTTCTGAATACCGGTTTGAGGTGAGTGTTTCAGAAGCGAGTCCTGAATCCGGTCAGGTCCTTCCTGAGGCTGGTATTGGTTCACCATCTCCGAATCTGCTCCCCTCGTCAGCAAGTCTAGCGAGTGTGATCATTCGCGTGGAGGATCTGAACGACTTCAGTCCGATCATTAAGATGTTCTCTCCGTCCGAAGGCCAGCCTTTGTCGGTGTTGGAGAATATGCCCCCTACACGCGTTTGCGTCGTCCAGGTGTCCGACAGTGACTCGGGAGATAATGGAAGAGTAACATGCCGTCTGACTTCTCACTCATCCGCTTCTCCAGGCACATTCACCCTAACCAATAGTGGCAAATTGTATACAATATCTACCACTCGTCCCTTTGATGCCGAACGTGAACCACAACTTACAGTAACGTTAACTTGTACTGATTTCGGAGTACCTTCTCGGTCATCTAGTCGGGAGCTGTTGATCAAAGTGGAGGACGCGAATGAGCACGCACCAGAGTTGGAGAGAAACAGCTACCACACTAATGTTCGTGAGAATGCGGTTGCTGGGACGGAATTAGTTCGGGTGAGTTGAACTTACTTTACTTATGGGGATTGGTAGCTGCGCCATCATCCGCCGGTATCTGACAATTAAATTCTTTGTTTTTCACCTTGCCTGGGCAGGTCATACGCTTTCTCACCTGAACGTTGGGCGATGTGCTTCATTTTTCCTCAGTGATTTGCTCGTAGTGTGCCTCCGAAATCCGTGTTCTCGCTGTTTTCTTCGGTTCGTTTTATCTTCACTCTAAAACAATCAGCTGATATAAATATTGTTAAGGTGCGTTTCGATGAGGATGGGATTGGTACGCATGACACTATGAACTTCGCTGTAAGTGGAAGTTCGAATGCGTTCCTTGAGCAGATCAACCGACCGACTTTATTTGTAACGCACGGTTATGAAGTACAAAATTCGGCGTCATGATTGGTGTCCATCCGCTTGTCTCCTTCCCTACTAATTAGTAGACCGTCCCTGGTGACGGTCGCGAACATGCTCCGTCAAACCATATGCCATGCGGCTGGCGCGTTTTCAGATCTGGATGTCTAGACGGAACTACCGTACATTTTGGGGTCAGTGAAAAAAGGTTATCACTGCGAAGTCCATCGTAACTGTCGGAGCTTAACCATCCAATAAATAGAAAAGGCCTTCTCGGTAAGGGACCATTCGACCCTCGCAGGTTTTGAAGCGTCGGTACAGCGTAACGGCGTACGGCTGTTGCCTTCTTCTCGGTAGTCGGTGAGCAGGCATATAGATGGTGTCCGTGTCAATGAAGCTGACTGATACTTGCTTTTAAGCTGAGGAACTAATATTTCCACCAGATGCTGGTATTCTACTTTGCGTTCCAATCTCTTGGACTGACTGGAGCAACTAACTAAAGGCAGTACGAGGAGGCAATGCTCGATGAGCTGTTGGTGCTTGATAGTCAAGCTACGATATATGAGATCGGACATTTTATGGTTCTCTAACTAATGGCCTTGACTCTAAAAAGAAACGGCATTTGTTGCAGATAGATGGGGGCAATTCTGATCTACTCCATTGCTGTACTAATTTGAGCAATTCTCTGTCCCGAAAAGAGCAGTTGCTGTCCATTGATTTTTCCGATATTCATGTTTACGTGACTGGATTTAGCTGCTTCGACCCATTTTTAGAGGAATTTGGGAAACGAAATATCCACCCACTATGATTGCACGGATGGTCGACTCGGGAAAAACGACGTCACATCTGGTCATCTTACGAATGGGCGGGTAGGCAGTTTGATTTTCGCTCGCCGATAGACAAAAGAGGATACAGATCGCACCGCGGGTTCGCTTGTTCACTCCGTTCGGAACTACCGACAGAGCTAGCTGATGCACCTCGCTAACATCCACTCGTAATTCAGCAATGCACCGATGCTTGAGTGGTCCGAATTCACGTCGACTCCGTCTCATTCTAATCTAGGGCTCAGGCGGTCCTCGCACTGCTGTTCAATAGGTAAGTGTTCAAGGGGACTCAGCCATGACACACTGAGAGTAAAAGTGCACCATCGACCGTTTGGCTTCGTCCAGGCTGTTTGCGGCTGTTTTGTGGCCTCTCGGATGCCTGCTGCGCGTTTGGTTTTAACCTGATGTCTCCTTCCTACTTTCCACCTATGTGCATGTAACTTTTATCAGACTGGTGAACCCGATTAGGAGGGGATGTGGCAAGTACGTTTTGATGCGGAATGAAATGCTGTGATCGTTAGTTCAACTAAGGATTCGGGTGTACGACGTTCACCGTCGATCCCCTCATCCACACGTACTCACTTTGTACTTTTCCGTGGTTAAGTTTGTATGTAATCCACTGCAGCGTAGTGCTGTTACTGACCACAATCTAGCGGACGCTATCTTTGAAGTATACATCTTATAACAAACGTATTTGTTTATTCCACTGGCCCACTCAAAACCAGCGACCGGCAGATGTACGCCATGGATGTCCAAACTTTTCGCAGGGAGGGCCACATTTTGTAAGATAAAAAATATGTCGGGCCATATTCAGCCTGACATTAAGGTAATGACAAAAATGAAATATCATACAACTTTTTAATTACAAGTTTAGTGTGAATGTGAGGTTTGGAAATCTTTTGTATTTTTTCATATAGTTAAGACCGGTTTGGGAAAAGTACTAGATTGTCTATTCCTATTTGGTTAAAAACAAACATTACTACATCATTGGTTTTTGCAGACATCTGACGACATTGAATTTGTACTCCTAACGCTTACTTTTTGTGGTCTATAACCTTGGATGTACGCATAAAACGCAAGCCCGTATCTATTATTTCATGACGAGGTCGCGGACCAGTTGAAAAATTAACATGGGCCGCAATTGGCCCGCGGGCCGGACTTTAGACACCCCTGATGTAAGCTGAAGTTACCATAGGAGCGCCCTGCTTAATCGATGTGTGCCCTTGGCCGTCCAAGTAAGACATATTTCGTTCACATAACGGCCATACAAGAGATTTTCCAGCGTAACCTTAATGTGTACCGTGAATGCACTTTCTCTGGTTACAAATACCATCCGAGCTCAGAGTAAATCGATTACCAACACATCATATTGTAGTACTAAAGACGTAAGCCCACTGAAAATTTTTGGCGTGACCGAAATTCGTCCAAGCTGTAAGATCGGGTCATCCAGAAGCACACAAATCGGTTACTCATTGGCAGCCTACCGCTCACTTGTGCTGATTGGGTGACGACTTTATTAAAAAGAAGTAACTTACAGGTTGAGGCCAGAGGTGTTAACTACGTATTATACCATTTCGCGCCATATATTTAGTAACCTATTATAAGCTGCGTTTGAAAAGTCCAGTGAATGGTCTCAGAAAATAAAGGAAACGAGTTTTAAACAAAATACATTTTATTGACTATCAAATTAGCCACCATTAGCTACAACACACTCCTACTATCACAGTTAAAGCTGTTAGAAACAGCAAACGCTTCTTGTGGCACCACGCGAAGCACCGTCTTCACGCTTAGTCGGACATCCGCAACGTCTGCTATGCTTTCGAGGCTAATTTAAATCGGGGAAATAAAATAGAGCCTGCCGGCATCAAATCTAGAATGTGGGTGTTGAAGAACGGTCATCTTGCGCTGAGCGGGAATGTTGATCACTGTGGGTTCCGGTCAGACGTGTCGATGAAATTTCTAGACGTTTCCATCCGAGTTTGCTTTGGTTCGTCTGTTAGCACTTGCGGTACGAACCGGACACAAGTCTTCTGCCCTGTTAAATGTTCGTGAACATACTGAGTACACTGTCCTTGTTTATACTCTACTGTTCTGCTATAATTCTGAAAGACAGCCGCCGATCATTCGCAAGCATCCGTCACACTGGTTCGATGTTGTCTGGGATTACACTTGTTGTCGGTTGACCTTAATGCTGGCCATCTTCTGCACCTTCCCTTCCGTCTAAATCGTTTAAACTACTCAGCCACACACTTTACTCACTGCTTCAACACCGTACACATGCACAAATATTTCACGGGTCTCCGTTTCACTTTTGCGTAATTTAAAGCACGAATTCTTGTTAAACCGTTGGTACAGTTTGTGGGCAACGTATCGCTTTTGACACAAAAGCTTCGTCAGGCCGATTGAACTCGTGAACCGGATACGCTTATCGACAATAAGTCCGTCATGTCAGTGATGAATAAGAATAAAACAAGGTTGCTAATTACTAAAGGTGCATCTAATACTGGAAAAATGCTACAACATATACCCGGAATCATCTCTTCCATCAAGAGCGTGTGGCTTACCGAAGATACATAAATTCCATTTACCCATTCGACTTATCGTAGATGGCGTAGGTTCCCCGACATTTGAATCAGCAAAATATTTGGCTTGCATATTGAAACCCTTGACAGAGCAAACGAATAACTTCGTAATGTACCCTTACACCTTTGCGAGAAACATGTCGGGTCTTGAGTTGAGTCGGATGAAATGTTGGTCACTTTCGAGATTAGGTTGCTCTTCACCACCATGCCAATATGCGACGCTTTGGAGATAGCGAAACACCGTCTAACCAGGGACAATAACATGGGGAAAGAGCAAAGCTTACGGTAGATCAACTAACGGAAGTAATGACATTGTGCTTTAACATGTCTTATTTAACGCTCCAACCTAAAGTATGCACTCAGAAACATAGATTTACCATGGGCTCTCCAATAGCCCCTGTGTTGACAAATTTTTACATGAAATAATTTTAATGGAGGGCGCTGACTGCCTCTTGTAGTTCACCGAAAATTTAGTGGCGAAATGTTTATGACCTTTTTGTTATCATAAAACGGGATAAGAGTGACTAGTTTCTTAACCGCTTAAACTCTTTTGCGGAGACTATACATTTTACAACCGATTTGGAATCTTGCACTGGAACATTGCCATTCCTTGACTACTTAGTTCACAGGAATGGGGTAGTCTAAAAGCGACGATATATCATAACCCGACGAACACAGTTAATGTACTCCACTATAGCTCAGATCACCAAAATCGTGTGTATGCCTCAATCACCTCACCTCTGTTTTACAGAACTCAAGCCCTATGCACAGAGGAGGAAGTCCGGAAACAAGCATTGAACTAATTGTTTGGTAGTGGATACCTGAGGCTGTTAGTAAAACGCCAGTTGCAACGAATTTTAAATCCTCACCGACGGCGTACTACGGAGTGGATTGGGACGGTAGGTATTCCTTATAAAGACGAAACTTCGGATGTCATCCAGAGGATTTTAAATAAAGAAAACATAAGGGTAATTTCCCAGAAAGGACGAACACTCGGCTCTAACTTTTGCACTTGAAAGACCCACTTTCCGCAGATAGGACAACCAATTGCGTCTACAAAATTTGTTGAAACGACTACGCACACGTGTACATCGGCCACACCGCGAGAGAGCTACGCACAAGGATAGCAGAACACAAGGGACGCATAACACGACCAAGGAGAAACGAGCTTGGATAAATAGCATAACTAAGGGATTCGGTAGTTGCGATGCACACGATAGATATAGGTCATGAGATCGGCTTGCATAACGTCAAAATAGTTAGAAAGTGGTTGCGACCAACTCCCCAGAGGCTGATTTTTGTGGTGGTTGAGATTAGCAACGTGAACAGCCGCGTGAACTGAATGGATGTGGCAAAACTTTTGAGCGTGTGGTAAGCTGTGTTAACCTGGTCAGTCTGAGGAGCGCCAACTAGCGGATTCAGGGTAGAGAAGGAACATCACATCATCCCCGCACCCATCGTTAACAGGGTTTACTTGTGTGACCTTGCAACGCGCACCATTTGTGAATGTTCCTTGCACTATTTGGAGTGATGCCTTGACCTGGAACGCAATTGACCTTCTGCCCACATCCGATTCGTAGCGATGATCGTCCCAGTTCGCTATACGTACTACACCAATCCACGGCTAGTTCACTCGGCCTGACGAAGCTTTGTGTCGAAAGCGAAAAGTTGCCCGCAAACTGTATCAACCGGTTGTATTCAAACCTTTCTGAATCATAAGTTCTCGATCCGTTCCAAGTTTTTTTCATATGTTGACTCTTGTTAATCCATTGCTCCAATTTGTGCTCCATTTTTAATGACACACACTGACTCCGTTAGCATGGTCGCAACGTCCACCACTGCTTCACTCCGGTGATATGTGTAATATACGTCCGGTCGAGGTTTCCGTGGGCTTCCGTTTCCAATGCGTCACTAGGTCGTAGCAGACTTGGGGACTGCAACATAAAACAAACACCTCGTAGGCGGTTATCACTACCACCTAACAAGAGACTACCACAATACATGAAACGGGCGACTGGCTAACGTGGCGAGCTACACGTCGTTGTCACAGCTGTCGAAAGGATCGAGCCTAAGCTGGGTAGGCGGTGACAACTAATGCGAGTAATGAATGTAAGCGAAACGTAAAGGTAAAGCGAAGAGGAAACAACGAAGGCCGTTTAATAGAGGTTCAGCCATCTCATTTCCTTATGGGTAGCAACATGGTAACGCATCGACTTGCCACACTATGCACGATAAGGAGCATGTTGACATGTCTCTCAGTGTGTATGCGCGGTCCCCCAACCCTAAGCAGCGCGCTTTTTAATTTATGGGACCATTCTTTCAACTTTCCAGACGCAGCTTGTATTTTCTTATTGTCCTCACCTTTATACGATTGACTGAAGGCACACCCAAACGGAAAGACTGGCCTTCCGCCTTTGCTGACACGGTTGCCTACTTCACACATGTTGTTTACATCCTCTAATCGCACAGATACATTCATTTGAGGCGCCAAATTACCGGTTGCAGCGTACCGAAGAACGTTTGAACGTCTGTCAACCTTCAAATTCACTGGCTACCGGTTGACCATTCCGGTTCAATCCTGGGCCTTACTACAATTTGAAAAGCTCATGAACCCTTTCAAGTTGTGTACATTCGGAATTTCTACAACTGCTTCCTAGCTTGTAGACTAGGTTTAGTGAACACCGCGTGTTAGTTTTCCCTAGAAACCCTTTCTCTGGGTGTTTTCCAATTATCCTTTCCCCTAAATTATTTAGAGGGATCTAGTTTTCAAGTACTTTCAGTACTTCCAGTTCATCCAGGTGACAAATTATTTCTCAGTATACTAAATCGCTCAGCCCGTTGCTGCGACTACATTTTATCCGGAAGGCACATATGTCGCAGTTCAGGTTGTCTTCGTATGTACCGGTCAATTCGTAGTTTTGAATGCGCGTGCTTTTAGGTCCTAAGGGCTTGGCTTAATAAACTACTACTTAGGTCCCCTATTGCCGGTGTATCGAGTTCCGGATTTCAGCTTTCCTCCTTACAGTTGGTAGCCGTGTAACGGTATGGCTGAATGTCGGGTCAGTCGGAATAATTTTGTTACAATGTTTCCGTCCTAAACGAAGTAATTGCATTGTGTTGGATAATGTATTCACACATGCTGGGTCATCGTGGGAGGTCGTTCTGTTCTGGCGTCGTTTGTTCGGAGCTTTTTTATTGACTTCTCCTTCAACATCGTCGAGCTGCGCATTTCACTCTATATTCGCTGGTGCTGGACAGGTGTGTTTGGTACAACGTTGCTTTTAACGTTGCAGATTTATTCACGAGTACTATGTTTCCATGTAGAATATCCCATCGGCACATGGGCGAGGAAAATGCGAAAACCGCTATTTTCTGTGATTCATGGCCGATCTGCTGGCCATTGTCAATGCATAAGTACAACACTGAGCTGCTGGTTGTCTTGGTACCTTAGTACTATCCCGAATCCCCTTGCTTGTTTTCCAACTCCGTCGATGTTTGCCAGTGGGTCAACATCAAATCAATTGTTTCTGTTCTTACGATCAGTTAATTACTATGCTACACGAAGTCGCCTTTTTAATCCGTTTATATCTGTAACCGTCACGAGGTGAATCTTCAGCGCTGCAGGTATCACCACCATGAGACTTCATATCTTTATAGTGTCTCAGATTTCCATTGCTGTGTGCAAACTATGAAGGATGGTTTAGCTTTGTTATGGGCTCGGCTGGTGCACGACCTCGCTGCACGCTAGGCTGTCTATTTGGTATTGTTTTGATTAATGTCGGATGCGCCGCCCCCTCTACGTCTGCTTCCAGATGAATGCAGACACTCTTGCATTGTGTTGTCGCTTTCCATGTCTATCGTATTGTATTCCCGCTGTTATTGTCTTTGTTGGTGGTGCCAGTATTTTAGTGAAATTGTGTACCTGTTCCAAAGTTCCATCCTTTTAGACTGTCAGTGTTGTCCGACCACCTGTGGAAAGACAAATGCCTAGTCAACTGGCCTCGTCACTTAGATAAACAGACAAGTAGAGGAGATTGTTGTAGCAGCTCTATGGTTCAACCCTATTCTAGCGATTACTTACCCGCCGTGTATAACGAGAGCTGACCCACAGATTCCACTGAGATAAGTGCTCTTTGTTGTGCCTGTCACAGTTGACGCTCTCGCGGAGTGGACGCGAAGAGAGTAGCTGTTGCTTAGGTGTTTTGGCCTTTGTCCACATCCACTGGCTGCGGGAGAATGCCACAAGGGATATGGTATCTCACCGGGCGAACCACATTCTACTTCCTTGCACTCTCACTTTATGGCGTTCAAATCCTCCAGACAGCCGACAAGCAATTGTGTGAGCTTTACAAGGTGAGAGATAATGTATAGCGTTTGCTAAATTTAATAAACCACGGCAATGAATTTGGGCCTACATGATAAACGTGACCATTATTAGTTAAAAATAGAGTTATCACCCAGTGAAATTTCGAGGCTGTGGCCAAATCGTCAACACGAGGCAACAGTCAACCAAATTGCGATTACAAGCTACCTGAGTAACAACTGCTATTGTTGCACTGTGAGCTCGTGGCTTACCCGTTTATGTACCACCAAAGCCCAAGCATGCTGTTGTTGATTATTGTTCAACTTTGTCTCATTCACAGCTTAAAATCTGCCGATTCGGACAAGTTCGCCTAATCTACTTCACTCTTGATTAAGCTCCCTTTGTTCCGGCGCTCTCATCTTGGAGTCTTCAGTAGCAGCCATGTAAGCGGGTTAACTACTCGCATGATCGATCCGCAAGTCTCTTAGTTTTATTACCGATATTGGCTTCACCACCCATTTCGGGACACTGTAACAAATATTTTCAGAGAACAGTGTTGTTTTTGTTTTATTCCGGCTTGTCCAATTTTTTTCCGAACATAACGATTGTAGTTTCGTCGAGCACTCCATTTTACTTCGCTGGACTAATTAATCCATACATTGTTGTGCCGCGAATTCTGCTGTCGACATACGCGGCCAAAATAATCTTGATAATAATATTAACCTTATGGCTAAAATGGAAAGCGCTAAAGTTGTATTTGTCAGATGGATTGGTCAGCAGTTAGACATAAGAGAAGAAGTGTATTAGTATTGTTGACTTTCATACACATCTCCTAGGGCATCGAACAAAGATTGTTTCTCATCTCGAGATATCCGATCCAGGAAGACGATGTGCACCAACGTTATCTCACCCTTCATTGACTTTTCCTCAGGTTCTTTTGCCGTTGCACTGGCTGATCGCCTCGGGGTTTGACCCATTTAGAAGCAGTGTTGGAAATGACACTCCATTGGTGTTCTCTTTAACCACTTTTTATTGACTGACTATTTACATTTATGCGCTCGTAACTGCTTACATGTTAACCATGTCACTGATGCGTGAATTTCGATTATCTACTCACCCATCATGGGCGCATTATGAATATTCCTGGATTTGGTTGAAGCAAGGAGGCTGCCGTCATGTGAGTTACATGATCGGGCCAATGAAATTCGGTTACTCCCAGGGTTTGTTGCGAAACATCAACTATACTCATTCGGCGTCCCCACCGGAGGTGTATATTTGTTAGCAGACATCAAGGTTCAAATACGATCTGCCTCCAATATCCTTGGTGCCAACCTTTTGCTCCGTACATAACACTGTAACTTCGCAGACCTTTATTCTGATCTGTCAGCTCATACCCCTCGTCTCCGTGCGTGACTGAGGGTACGGAAAACCACACGAGCCTTAACGCCGCGCCGACACTAATGGTCGGTACTTCAGACTAGTTAATTGGTGTCCGTCTTATATTTCAGCGATAATATTAGTTCTCTTGTACACCGATTAATTCAGTAGCTGCGAATTTTATTTTTCTCCGGAATGTGTCACAATTGAATAGAATCCACATCAAAACGAATCATGCAAGGCCTCTGTTTCCCAGCCAAACTGGGTACTATCCATCATCACAAGTCTAGCACATTTTACACAGCAGATTGCATGAGGCCTCATTAATTAGCAGGGGTGGCTTGTAGAAACACAAGCACCATTTAAATATCGATCACCAAGTGAAAATGTGAGCATGTGAGTTTTCGGTCTTCTGAAATGGTTTGCTTAAATGTCAACCACTGAAACAATTGTGTGGTTGGTGTGTGATTAATGTCGTCCTGCGTTTGCTTGTACTCCTTAGGGTCAATGTTCTTGCTACATCAGGGAAGGCATTATCGATGTTGTAAACCCATATTTCACTTTATCTTCCTGTTTTCCCGCTGCTTGAAGGATCACAACTTATCATGCATAAGTAGTTGGCAAATTGCTTCTGTTATATGATGGTTTCTCTAAACGCTACTGTTCTGCAGCATTTGTTGATTTTTACCATTATTCCTAAATGTGGTGTGGGTGATGCAGCAGAAATGCGTAAAGCGCTTTACTGACTTAACTAAACGTGCAGCTTAATTTGCTACTAATGAACAGGGTGCACCTGAAATATCACCGTCCATCTCCTTCGTCTTTGATGCCATGCAGCTTGAGAAAAAGTACCAACCTCCCACACTGGAAGCATGAGTTGGCTTATTGCTTTCTAGAAGCATCGTTACATAGTGAAGTATCGTCTTACTTTCCCATGTTCATTATAGCTTTATTCTATAATGTACAACAAGCTCACCGATCTATCTCTGCCAATGCGACCGTTTTTGCTTTTCTATCCGCTTAGTTTTTCTCACACTAAACAATGGGACGCTTTTTTGAATCATTCCGATTGTGTGTGGCAGCTACTTAGTTACTACTCATTTGCGTAGTTCGATGTAGCGTCCAAGCTATTATCAACCATCTGATTTCCTGCTGTTTCGCCTTTTCTTGGACCTGATTGCACTTTATTAACGTAGCTATAATCACTGTCCACGTACTCGTTTTCTGTACATGGACCTCGCTTCGTGCGATATTGAGCAAATGCTTTTTGCGGTTTTATAGTACCTACTCGTGATACCTGCTTATAAATGTGTGAAATACTAAGATGTCCAAAGTAGCTGAACGGGTGAATTTGTCTGATTAAGTGTCATGGATATTCGCTCGAGTGTCCGATGAGTGTTATCGGGGCTACATTTTGTCAACTTTCCGGCGCTCAATGTGCACAGATTTGGCCTCGTACACTGGGTGCCCAGTACTCCACGCACTGCCTAGAGCGCCAGCCTGTTGCTCTCAGCCAGTAATTTCACTACTTTACATTCCTCCTTTCTAACACGCTCGTTTGATTTTTCAGTATAAATTAGTTCTCTTGACTTGGGTCGATCAGTATTTCATGCGACTGGCGTCTGAGGAAATAATGTGATTCGCTTCTTTCTTCAAACTTTATTCAAAGCCCCATAAGAGCAAATGAGGCGGTTCCACATTAGAGGGGTCATGCTGAAAAACTCGTTGTGTGAATGTGGCTACCGCAATTTCTATTGGTATCCATCAGCCAATTTTGTTTTCAAGATCTTTTTTAGTACCTAAACTATTTATGTTCGATTTAACACCATCTTATTTTACGTGGCTTCACAGCAGTTTCTCAAAGTTCCGATCATCCGTAACCCTTTTAGCCTATTTGGCAAACCGTACGCATGCCCTTCGCATAAAATAGCCTCTTGTGTTGTATCTACACCACTGCTTCCGGTGTCGCTCTCCGATGTATCCAGGCTAACCGCATGGGCGTTACAGCGACCGTCATTCGAGTTCAATCGTTTAAACATAGAGAAGTAAGTGTTCGCGCGAGAGGACACTGCGGTTAACGACATCCAGATGCCTTTGTTCTCGTGTATATCGATGAATGAGATGACCAGGATGAAGGAGTCGAGAAAGATTGAAAGCTGCGGGGGTTGGACAACAACTGTTACTGTAATTAACCACTTCATCCTAACAACGTGACACACCGTCGTCCCTTTATTTATCTGTCGCTTAGGGCAATGGCTACCGCCTATTCGCATCCGATGAGATTTCATCGGTAGACTAGACCTATCGCATATGGTCCATTGTCCTTACGAAGAGATAGGTGACAGATTTTAGTGAACAGTTGGCGCGCTCTTTTACCCTCAACCACAATAGCTAAGCAATCCTACGGGGAGGAGACAATATTTTGTTTCCATGGATTCATCTCAAATTAACTCACTTGTTGAATCGGTGTCAGCCGCACAATCTGAACGGGCCTATAGTTCTTGAAATGCGTGCATGCACGTAGTACTACGTCATTCTGGACTGTTTATTAGCCATCGCTATTCTTGTAATTTTCACTGAAGCTTGGGTGAATCATCGTACCTTTTCCCTTAGTGTTGCATTTGGCAACATTCGTGACGTAGGGCCTAGTCACACTGTTGTGGCATCAGGGTATTTCTACCACAAGCTGATGACCACGTGAGCATGTACATTTTGTTTTGCGCGGTAAGGTTGCCATTATTAAAAAAATGTTAAACGATTCTGGTCCCCATGTCACGAATAAGGGATTATTTGAATTGCGAAGCTAATTTTCTTACGCCACTTCCATTCGCCCTCTCCTCAACAAACATATGCTTGGCAATTGTAGGTGTAAATGGACTTCATTGGTCTTCATCATTTTAATCGTGAGAGTTCAGGATGCCGTGAATGAGAGATCACCTAATTGATGCTTTATATTGTTATCTATAAGCTTGCTCATTTCTTGGTGCGTATCAACCCTCGTATCACACACTGGTGCGTATTCCAGCTTTTGTGACTCACATAATGCCTTCAGTAGTTATCTGTCGTCAGATTGCCATCAATTTTCCCAATGTCAGGTTGAGTGCTAGTACCTACAGCTGGAGATCTTAATGGGTACAAAATAATACTTAAGCCTGGTGGAAAGTTGCTCACCCGTGACCAACGTCCCCGTGTGTATACGCAACGTATTTTATAATAATCTCTGATCCAAGTAGCTCATTCTAGTGCCATCGATATGCGTCGGACCGAGCTCTTGATCGCTTTCATCGGTTTTCAATACTTAACGATAATTAAGGCGCTCAAACTCCTAAAACACAAAGGTTTTCCTAACTGCCCAGATTGAGGTCTCTCAGATTGAAGGGGTTTAGCGATGTATTGATGTCCTATACCAGAATATGCTCTATTAACTGCCTTAAGGTATATCAATGTGAAAAGATGCCCTTGTCCTATTGAACGTACAGTGTGTTTTCGTAATTGCCATCTTAGCCTTACCTACACTACATCTTGTGGTTTCCTTAGATTGCTTTCTCTTTACCCTTGCGCTTGATGCTTCTTGGGTCAGCGAGAAATTTTCTACTCAGAGTGTGACTTTTGACTGAGCGGTCAAGATAGTCACCATCCATTGAACTACTGTTCCATTCCGATTGGATCAGTTAAAGAAGGCTTGGAGCATCTTAATTAGTTATAACCTCCAGTCACCTTGAAGGTTTACTCGCGTCTGTCTCCTATTGTCAATTCTTCCTTTGCTCGTCTTCACCGTACAGAGCTCCTTGCATTGGTCCCAACGACTCCTCCATAGTTCTTTGTCTACGGTTGGCCTTCAGTTATCTGAGGTGGTAAAACAGGTAACAGCAGCACCACAGTCAACTGTCAAACAGCCGATAATTTGTAGGTTATTTTCCGCTCTCAAAACATTTTCCTGCTTGGCTTATGTCCACTTGGCATTTTGAGATGGTTTTCAAAACGTTGTAGCCCCCTAAGCTGAAGCAGGCGTAAAAGCGATGAGCACATAAAATATGTGCTCTATCGCAAGAAGATAAATTGATCGAGGAAACAGTGATTAAAACACTTAAGGAACAACCAAGGATATGCGTGAAACCAATCGAAAGCCGTTTACTGCTAATGACGAGCATTATAATGGGGAAAAAGTAAAACCATTTGCAACTCTTTGCAATTCAGTTTCGGTGACTTCTCCTAAAAGATAATCAGTAAGCTCTGACGGCATAAATATGCACAATGCTGTTCATTTCGTAATCACAGACTTCTATGGCACTAGCTTTTCGAGACACTGGCTTTCAATCAATGCATGTGTTTGTTTTTGATGACAGAATGTTTCACGGTATAGGTCTGCTACTCGCCGAAACCCTAAGAGAAAACCGCTTACCAAACTGAACCGCTGCTGTATGGCTACAGCTTTTTAGCTCCGTGTGTAATACATCGGCATCGAAGACGTCTCCGAGCAAAGTGACTAATTCAACGGATGCGAAATCAGCACTACATTATTTCCGCCATACTGTCGAGTAAAGTAATGCCATCACATGCATGTTTGTAGAGAAAGATGCCAGTGGAAGCCATGGGGAGGACTATGTTGAAACTAAGGGATGATGGATGTCAAAAAGAATGTTGCTGTACGTGAGCGGAGGGTTAGAATCGCGCTACCGTCGCCATCCGGAGGCGTATATGGTGTCCTGCAGGAGTAAGAATCTAAGTGAAAGGCTAAATAAGTGGAAGGAAAAGTGAACTGCAGTTAGTAATGCACCTGTCATTCTCCTCACTACTACCATAGGCAGCTTGTTGGGAAATGTGACACTGCCATTCGCCAAGAAAAATATATATTGGCATCAGTCTACACAATAGACATCGAGCCATTCAAAACCATAGAATTTGGTATAATAATAACAAATTGTACGAAACGTGTAAAAGATTTGATAATGAAAGAAAAATGGAATGGAATGATGATTGTTGCACACTCAGTACTCTAGGTTCCTGAATGCAGCCGCTGCCTTCTAGACGCGGATATGAAGATCACAGTGCAGCTGCTGGTCAGTCGACACCGCTCTCTTAAGGTAGTAGAAGCGGGAGGTGAGTTCCAATACGTCATCACCGATGCTGATTCGCGGCACCATTATAGGTGAAGCCTAAAAGAGCCAGACAGTTTTGCTTGTGTCGGTGGGGAGTCTGAATTTGGCCGCTGTCGAAGCCAGAGCACTTGTCATATGTTGCATATTATCCGCGCTGTGTGCAAACAACGCACAGTAGTCAGGGAACAGCAACCTATGAATAGTTATCTCACAGATTATGATCCTTGCAACGAAACGACGGATGTTCAGAAAACCACCAACAATGCCGTGCTCTACACAAACATCATAAGCACCAGCCGCATCAACAGCAAAAGACATCATGGCATGAAGATAATTATCAAACAGGGCAGAAGCTAAGACACAGCCTTGCTTCACACCAGAGAGAACTGCAAAGTCATCCGAGGTCTGTCCACTCAGCTAAACGCTCGCCCGCATACCACTGTGCAGACATTCAATTAAACTTACAAATTTACTCGGACAACCGAAATTACCAGCACCAGCCACATTGCCTCGCGATTCACCATATCAAATGTCTTGGTGAAACTAACAAAATTGTGTACAACGGCTGGTGTCGTTCACTACACTTTTCCTGCAACCGGCGAGCGCAAACGCCATATCTATAGTACTGCGGCCCAAACAGAATCCGCATTGCTCTCCCGTCATGTTCGGTTCCACAACTTGACTGACGAGGTTGTTGAGCAGGATTCTGGCAAGCACCTTGCCCACAAAAATCAGCAAGTTGATGCCGCGATAATTTGTACAACATGGCTTGCACCCTTTGCCCTTGTGTAGTGATAGCACAAGGGCATCCTTCAGCTCAGGAGGCACATCCTTCTCAATCCTTACGCGTTGCAACAAATCGTGCAGCGCAGTCACCAACGCAGGTCCGTTGCGTTGCAATACTTCAGGCGGGATCCCGTCGGCACCGGCGCATTTGCCGTTTCGCAACTGAGCAAGTGCTGTCTGCAAGTCATCCAGTGTCGGCGTGTTTCCACCAGAATCATCTTCACATCGTGCTGCTTGAGGCCGTTCAATGTAGGCCAGTCAATCACTGAACGATTGTTCAAGAAACAGTCAAAGTGTTGTTGCCAGATCTGCATTATATCTGCAGTTTGTGTGCAGGTATCGCCCGAACTACCATGGAGTAGCGTCCTCAGCGGCTCCAACTTCGGGTTATACACCAACTTCAAGGATTCAAAGAATTAATTGTGCTGGCGGCGTTCGGCGTAGCGTTCCATCTGGTTCACCTTCTCCGTCCATCATGCATTTGTTATGCGACGGAGCTCTCGGGTCAGTCACCGTCGAAGTTTGCGCAACTCACTGTTCTTTTCCATGTCACTGGAGTCTACCACATTTGTAGCAAATGCTGCACTCTTCTCATACACCAATGCGCCAATCGTTCCACTTTTCCCATCAATCCAATCAGGCCAAGTTCAAATTGCGCGCCCAATGGTCTCCTCGGCAGCAGCTGTCACCTGATCGCAAATGTGGTGCTACAAGTCGCCCACTGTGGCTATGCATTCGACATTACGCAGGCGTGCAGTCATTGCCTTCTCCAGATCAATACGTTTCTCCACACTACCGAGGAAGGGAATATTAAATTCACACCGATGTACGGTGGGAGTGAAATACAGATTTTCGAAAATATATGTCCGGTTTGCTCCTCACCAATTTGTGATCATTGCCACACTCAGCTCCACGCAGCACACATGTCATACGCACTTCATGCATGTCACGCTAACGTATGATGTCATTCGAGCAGATGAGCGTGACCACTCCATGCGTGCGTCCAGGTTGCTCGATCACTCGCACTCAATGCATACCGAGTGTTCGTGATTGTCAGGCCGTGATTGGCACAGAGTGAGAGCAGCCAGTCACCGTTCACATTCGCTGAACCAATGCTATGTGGGTGGATACTATGTGGTTACCTGATGCATCACGCCCAACGCGCACGTTGCAAGTACGCAGCAGAAATAGTCGGTCGCTCCTCGGCACAGACCGTATCACGGAGGATAGCTGAGTGTAGAATTGAGCACGCGTGTCATCAGGATAACCTACAGTCGGACGGTACATGCATATAAAAGTGGCAAGCTCACCTCTTCCGAGTCGTAGGCGAACAGTCATCAGTTGCGCGCTGATGCCATTTGGTTCACCCACCAGCTGGCCATTTAGACGATCGGATATTGCAAATCCTACCTCATGTTTACGTGTTGCTGAGGCGGATTTGTTCACCCAGGAGAATGTGTAGCCAGCACCTGCTTCATGCATATTCCCTTACTCAGTTAGCCGAGTCTCACTGGGCGCCACAATATCGATGCATTAGCTTGCCAGTTCCATCGCGAACAGTGCAGTGCGTCTCTAGGGGCGCTCACTGGATTGCCGGTTCAGTAGTGTGCACACGTTCCAGCACCCGATGCTGAGTGCTTGGCGCGCAGGCATACGATTGCACTGGTGGGCAAGCGTACGCGAGGTGACGGTTGTGCTTCGGAGATTTGCTTGGTGGACTCCACCCGGAGCTTTTGCCTTAATAGCCTGACACACAAGGCAGTGGGGAGCAGATACAGCTTGGGGATGTGATTGCAAAGACAGATTGGGATCTACTTGAGGTCCGTCACACGCAGCCTTTGGAGATCTGAAACAGTTCATATATGTTTTGCGACCGTAGTAGGATGCACATCTGCAGACGCAGGTGGGTTTTGGCGGTTTTGCACCAATTTGACCAGGAGCTACCTGGCTTGAGACAGGCCGGAGCAAACGAGTGAGCATCCGGAGGTGCCTTCCCACCGTCAGTGACAATGCGTGGCACTGGTGGTCTAAGCCAATCGAGCTGTGAGCTTTTAACCTGTGGACCTGTTGTCTCCCATGGCTAGGTTTTACAGGAAGAGGGCCATCGACCACTTTCTAACCTCTGGATGGACTAGGCTACTGGCAAGGCGTGTACATCTGACAGGAGACCGAGTCGGGTCCTCAGACAAAGCATTCGATAAAATGTATAACTGAAAGTCATCAGGTCTAGCACATAGTCAGTTCACTGATTCATGCGAAGTGGTGTCCTGGATCTTAGCAGGGAGAAGAGCGTAAAGCAACTCCCACCCTGCGGTCGCCAGGAGAATGCGTCCAGGACATATGCCTATGGCACAACAGTAGCAGCAGTGGGTAGACCATCTGTCAGGATCTAGCCACCACCAGCTTTAGTGCATCATAGGCTCTCCCGCCATATCTATCTATCTATATACATATATATATATACACACTTCAAAGTAGAGGTTTTGTGCACCCAGTGAGACTTATTGCAAAGCAAACCGGAAGTTTTGCAAATCAAACTGGACACTTTATTTGCAATAGAAAGTCAGCTATTTTCTATCAAGTTTTGGTGAGTAGGGTGACTTTACGATGTTCAGGCCATAATGCGGTCAGACTAATGTAACCCGAATTGTGCAAGATTCGGACGCTATTTGAAACCGTCACCTTGGTCAAGAGCGTCGTTTCCCTCGATCAAAAGAGGTAACCTATTAAAAGTTAGATTTAGAATGTCCGTCGTATGGTTAGACTGGGACACTAAGTCTTTCTAGAGACATCGGTTCACATTGAACTTGTTTTTCCCCTCTCTCCCTATCTGCTTTCGTGTCTTTTATGTTTGCTGTTGTGTGTCAATCCGTGAAGTTGCGCGAATATGAGAAATGTATGAGCCGTTATTAGTCCACTAGACCTCCCCTAGTCTACTGCTACAAGAACCGTTTGAAATGGACGACGAACGACGAGAAGTCGCATCACTGAGGTAGCGACGGTGTAAGCGAACGGCATCGACGCGGATATATATCCTTACCAATCTTGTGTTCATCTACGGCGAAATCCCTTATGAAGCTGCTGAAGTCGCCGATGTCAACGGGAGCACCTCAAAAGATATCTTCGATGCGTACATGTGTGAAGGTACTCTTACACAACGCAACTGTGCAGGAAACAACATAATGAAGGTGGTACACTGCATCAACATGCCGGACTACCTTAGGATGACACTAAGTGCGTCCTATCAACTGGACTTTCTTACGCCCTATTCCTACATGCCAAACCCAGTAGAAAGCGTGTTTTCTTGTGTGAATGTGTCGGTAAGACGCCTGCTGGCCAACCCGACTTCTGACTAGCTACAAACTTCGGTTATGCGAAACATCGTTGGGATAGTAACGCAGCAGGACTGCCCGCATTGCGTTCTCAATGTGATACTGAACCTGACAGAGGCAGCAGTGGGACTGCCTTTCATCAACTAACTAACGGTACTGTTTTCTTTATTACAATGTTATTTTCACTGTAAACTGGGCGTTGTTCAAACCAATCTTCAGGGATTGGAATTTAGGAGTTGGACGCCGGATGTGACGTACCTATGGTCCTCCTTATATTATCCAGTGTGTCCATCCTGGCGTTGTTCATGATCACCTATGCACCATTCCTCTGCACACTGCAGCATATAAGCGCTACGAGTTTGACGAACATCACGGGTGCCATTGTTGATGATCTTTGAGTGCACGTTACCCTGATCATTCAGTGCCACAACCAGTGTCACCACGTGGCCTCTCACTGTGGGCAAGAGTACGTTCGCCTACTTCCCTGTTCTTGAGCAAGCCGGCACCACAGTGTCCTCCGAACGTCGTTCAATGATTTCATTAATGCGCTGTTGTACATCAGGTGTCTGCTTCTCTCTGTTGTTTCCTGCATACTTGCGTTGAGTAATGGTACCTTCTCATTTGTGGATATTGATCATGTTTCTTGACGTACTCACACTCCCACAAATACACCTGAAGGTCGATAGAGCGATATGGGGAAACTGAGTCACACACTTTAATCTAGATGAATGACGCTCATGATCAACAGAAGGGCTTGCAAAATCGCCCGCTGCTTGCACATTTTGCTTTGCATTAGCGTGAATGCAATGCGGCCGGAATATTGTCCAATCGCCTTACTCCGCTATCTTCGGTAACAAATCACTGATTTTCTGATTGAAATAAACAGTGCCCAGCTTGTTTTACCAAATTTTCAGTCTGCTTTTGTTACACTTTTACCCGTACTGAACCACGACACTTAGTGAAACGCAGTATTCGGCCCGCAGCTCATGAAAGTAGGACACGTCAGTTTCAGCAATACCTAAAATTCACTGAGTCGCTACAATTAGTATGTATGTCAAGTAGTACGTCTCGTTCGGTTTCATGACGGATACCTGCGCTTAGCACCGAATTTCCCTTTAAATGTTGAATCAAATCGACCAGTTCAGCGGGTTTCAGTACGCAATCCGGTAACTGACTTAACGGTAAGTGGCTCAGAGCGTCGACAACTCCATTCGCTTTCCCAGGAACATATGAGATTTTGTAGTTGTAGGCCGGAAACAGTAAGGCCCAACATTGCATACGAGGGGACACCATCTGGTTGATGCCATTTTCCTCACCGATCAAAGTTAATAACGGTTTGTGATCTTCAAAAATTTCAAGCTTTCTTCCCCAAACTTATTGGTAAATTTTTTGACCCATACAGATAACTGCTAAGGCTTCCTTGTCTAGCTGGGCGTAATTCATCTCCACTGGTGCCAAGCTCATTGATGAAAAAGCTATGGGTCGTTCGGTCACGTCATCCATGTTGTGAGATAGCACGGCTCCAAGCTCTGTGCATGATTCGGCGCACCGGAGAGTAATTGGACTCTTTGGTTCAAAGTGTACTAGTAAATTGGCCTTACTTATAGCCAGCTTGACAGCAGGGTAAGCATTTTGTTGTTCTGGTGACCACACCCATCGAGTATTCTTATGTAGTAATGCATACAAGGACTCGAGTGTAGTTGCTAGGTTGGGCAACTGTAATGATTGGACTGTAATGATTCACCATCACGAGAAATGGTTGCACTTCGGGAATGTCACGAGGTGACGGCGAATCTAGAATGGGTTGAATTTTTTCACGTGATGGATGCAACCCATTTCTGTCCAAACTAAACCCCAGGTACTCAAAGCTATCGAAGAAAAAGATACACTTTGATTCTTTGAACTTAAGTCCGCTCTCTCGGAGGCGCTCCAAAACAGTAGTGAGTGCCATCAGATGCTCGTTTTCCGTACTACCAGTAACCAATTTATAGTCCAAGTAAGCACACACTCCAGGTATACCATTCACTAAATTGTCTACAATCCTCTGGAAAATCGCCGGCGTAGCGTGTATTCCAAACGGTAACCGTTTATAGTGAAACAACCCCAAGTGTGTATTGATAGTCGTAACTTCCTTAGCAGATTCATGAAGCTCCTCTTGAGAATAAGCGTGGCTCAGATCAAGTTTGGAGACCTTTTGTCCACCGTACATAGTTGCATAGAGCTAATCTATTCATAGAATAGGATAGCGTTCCCTAGCCGTCGCTTGATTAGCCGTCAGATTTTAGTCACCATATATTCGAGCCATCGGGCTTTTATACCGGAACGATCGGTGCAGCCCAGGATGAGTGGCGTACAGGGGGAGATTATTCCGTCTTTATGAAAGCGCTCCAGCTCCGACACTACCTTCGGACAGATCGCAAAAGGCAAGCTTCGTGCTTTGAAAAATTTCGGTTGCGCACCTGGCATTATGTTGAAATAAGCTTGGAAATCACGTAATTTCCCGGACAGATTTGTATAAAAAACAGTAGTAAACGCTTTCAAAATTGTGGGCAAATCGGGAATGCCGTCCACCTTTATGACATTTCGAGTATTTCCGGCATGTGTTTCAACCAATTCCTCCTAAGCAGGTTCGGGCCGTCAGTTTTAACCACGATTAAAGGAAGAATCAACGTATCGCTTCCATAAGTTACCCTCACATCACACACATCCAATAGATCGAGTGCTTCTCCCGTTTAAGAAGGTAACGTAGACTGAGTCGGTGTCAGTATCAGATAAGGCAATGTTCGCTTTTTGATCAAGGTGGCTGATGCCCGGTGACGATTTGCAAGCGCGCTGGCAGGCCCTAGATATCCGACTCCACAGTATATGGGGGTATCCCCATGATATGAGATGTGGTAGTTATGATATTAATAACGATATGGACTCGTCAGAGCTTCCCACCCAACGAACAGCATTTTGTTCAGGACGGGGTACCGATCGCTGGCAAACCGTCGAACGGCATATGCGTGCAAGATGTCCAAATTGGCCACATTTGTAACAGGGGGATTTTTTGTGTTTACAGTCAGCAGCGTTATTACGCCTTTCACTGCATCGGTAGCAAGTAAAGGAACGTTTAACGCTTTGTTGAGGACGCGAGTTAACAGCGTCAATCAGTTGTTGCACCAAATTCTCGCGTTGTCTAACCAGCGCACATCCTGTCTACCAAGTAAGTTTGTTCTCGTCTTTCAAACGTAGAGGTTCCCTGGCTTTGCCGTTCCGGATACCAACCGAGAGACACTAGATGGTCATTGTCTCTTCAAAATTCGTGGGTGGCGTTTCATTATAACGGCAGTCTGGAAGGAATTGTTGTATATGGCTGATGAATTCATTAACACCTTCCTCTCTCTGCCTTAACTTGGAAATACCTAGACATGCCTGGAAGACATGCTGCCGCGGCCCCCAAAGGCAATCGAATGCCTTAAGACGGTCGGAGAAAAATGTGTCTTCCTACAAACGCAGCGCATAAAAACGCCTTTGACTTTCTGCACCAAGATGTCCCAGGAGTTTGACAGATTGGGCTTCAGTAAGATTAATGTAAGGATTTGTTACTGCGAATCGTTCAAGGTAATCGCAGTAGTTACTGCTCCAGCGAATCCAAAGCGCTAAAGTTGGCTTACAAGTTGCATCCTTCCAAGACGGTTCAGATGGAGTGAGCTGGCTCATAGCAATTGTATCCAAAATTGATCTCCGTCGCCAGTATTACAACTCGACCCGCATTGAACCACTGCATTTAGTAGAACGCAGTATCCGGGCCGTAGCACACGAAAGTAGAACATGTCAGTTTCAACAATACATATAATGTATTGGGTCGCCACAAAGACAACGCCTCGCATAAGTTCAGACAGTCTAATCAATGATTAGCTCGCGGTAACGGGCACACACTGACTTTGGTGGATCCAACCAATAAAAAAGGTTAATCGATGACTGGTTAGTGTTGGACTGACAAACTGCGCATATGCCACAGATTCGCAAAATGTCCCGGCTGGGATTGAAAAATTCCAGGTTGTTCTGCATAACATCCAGTTTGACGTGAAGATGGTAACTATAGACTGGAGTACATTTGAAGTAGATCTTTTTAATCTGGATAAAATGTTTTCCATCCCACATTCCTCCCGGTCTTATTCCTTCCGGTTTACATTGCATATGGGCTGTGGGTATGGAGCTGTGATGGTGGTGACAACTCTTTAGGCACAGACTTCATGTGGCTGTCCTATGGAGGCGGCATGTGGCGACCTCTGGTTCTGGATTTGCCTGTCACAGCGGAGTCACGTCTTATCAGCAGAGCCGATCCAAACTACTTCAATCTGCACAGCATCTGCTTTTCTGTCTTTGTGGGGAATCATGCGTGCCAGACGCACAAAATGATGGCTGGTCTGCAGGCCGCTCCACACTGGCTGGAACCAACCTTTGAGCCTAGCAAGGTCATGAGGACCATGCACCCAGTCCCCCCAGCAAAGAGTAGCAGTCTCCTGGAGCCAGTACTCAAAGTGCAGTATGTTAAACATGTAGGCACTTTGTCGACATTCAAATCAAGCGCAGCAACACCGGGGATATCAAAGATCATTTGGATGAACATAAACAAGTAAAATTGCACGGCTTATGCAGCCGAATAGCCGAACTGATCAAATCAGATAAAGTGGATTACATTTTATTTAGCTTAACATAATATAGTTTAAGTGTAACCCGGTGTAGCCCAGCTGCAGTGAAGAATCAGGAAGTACGCTACACCAACCTCAACATAAGACTATATACATATATTTATATAGCCCCTAGCCAAATATCTATATATGTATCGACATTATTTGTTAACTCGAAACGGGGTATCAGGATAGTCAGAATTGATTGATGGCAGCAGAAATACGTCCTTTGAAATAGGCGTCAGTTTTCTAAACTTAAGCGCGCAACTGATATGATAATATGTGTTTTAGCTAATCGAACATGCTAAATTTTTGACAAATCGTCTTAGCGTTATCTAAAAATATCAGTAAATGCCTCAAATAGGCCCCTGGGACTAAGCAAACTGGTGTAATTTGGGCGTTGTCACCAAAGGGAATAAATGCCTACCTTCATTCTTGCACCTCATCTATCTTCATTATCCGTAATTTCCGTCTCGCCGTTTAGTGCCAACTTCTTCCCACATCTCGTTTTGTCTTCTGTTTCGCAGAGTAAATCATCACAAACGGATTGCATGCAACTAAATACCGAGTGCACTATGTTATTTGGTAGTGTATTCAGGACCAATTAAATGTCAATTTTACGCGCGCTACCTGAATTATCGTGCAGCTAGGCAGCAATATACATGCACCTTTGACAGTTGAATATATTGATTTGTTACTGCTTGTCATTAGAGTTTATATTCCAACTTGTTGTTGTATGAGTTTAGCGGAACCTTACTGGCTTATCAGATTACACTGGTTTTTCTTGACATAGACAATTAACGGATTCGGTTAACATACCACTCTCGGTGCTTAGCGCTTGGTGGATTATAACCACAGCTGACACGCATGTGGTTTGCGCGCCCGAAATGGTTAACCGTACAGAATCAGCAATGTCACAAAGTGCCAGATCAGCTAAGAGCAACTTGTCGTATGCCTCGAAAACCTGGACACTATACCACTGTGTCGTCTATTGTATTGATCCTTCCCAGACCTTTTTTTAGCAAGAAACGAAGAGAGGTATTTTTACGTCAGGTTTCAGTCATGTGAACTCGCTGGAGTTGGAAGGTTAAAGCGTTAGTGAAGAAATTTCAGCCTGGACGCAGATATATGAAGTACCATGCGAAGTCTGTTATCACTTTGAATGCCAACTACAGTGTGCTCCAAGACACTATGATGAGCTTATGCGGGTTGAGTGGCGGAAGAAGTGGAAATGCTAGAAGTTGTGGTCATTTGGAACCAGTTTATAGGCTAATAAGTCAGAGGATGGAGACCGAAGTGAGGGATAGCGCCTGGCATTTTGGGTTATCTGAGAATCATTTTCATTGGGGTTGTTTTACACGGTTCAGACGGTTGTGATGATTATACTGCGATATTTCTTGTTTCTGTCTATACGCCCTGTAGTTGAGGTACAGCAGTTTAAAGCGCCAGTTCTATCAGTTGCTTTTTCGCGATAATATTTTAAACGTAAATCCGCAGTTTTCGGCACAATTCCGTGATTACGAGCTGTCCAGCAATCTATTTCTTATCTGTGTTTGACATGACAACATCGGAGGACTATTCTTTTATTACTTACACACCATTCTGTTGTGACGCCATTTTCCAGCGCGATCGATGCCCAGTTCTAGGCGTTTCATCTATCGGCGCGCTGGTAGCTTGAGCTTTTGCCATTTGTGGAGCTGGATAACTAAGCTCAGCAATGTATTTTATCGATCATTGATTTGTACTTAATCGTGCGAGGTTTATGTTAGGTCATCTTTTCCTCACCTTTTTATGAAGGCTGACCTGCATTTCTTTAGGTAATCTGTTAAGTGGATGCTGCTCGTACGTCATCTTCAGATATAGTGGTTCCGTGTGATAGTGACAGTTGAAAAACCGTGGCCTGTTTCCTCAACCCAGCAGATTCAAACATGAATGGCTATTAACTTTGGGTATCTTATGACCCCTTTTTGTAACTTGCGGCACGCAGCTACCTTCATGAAAATTCCGTGAGGATTAAGTACGTTATATTTTATAAGTTTTGCGAGTAATTTTTTGAACTACTCAAATGGCACCATCCACAGAATGCTTTGTATTTTTATGTGCTCTTCAGGCAATATTTATTATGGAGATATTAATTGTAATCAATCTGTTTTGGACTAAAATTGGCATACTGGAAAATAAGTGGACGATCCCAACCTCGCTGTCTCTTGAGACTTTTGTACCTATGAATTACTAGGGTGCACTTCGTTTCCAGTTCGTAGTATATTATTACTAGATACTTAAGTACAGCGTCCAATACTAGGGCTTCACGCACATGTGCGAGGGAGTTGGTCAGTTTTCGGGATCAACATTTTAGACAGGCGCTTTAAATCCAAGGCGCACTAATAAATACAGCAAATTTGGAAATAAAGTTGCTAATAATTTATGTAGCATGCTTTAATTTCAAGAGATTGGGAAAAGGGGACTTAGTTAGAAATATAAATGAGCTTAGGGATTAAATGTACGCTGGTGAACAGGTAGCGTTAACCAGTTTATTGGCTCAGGAAAAACCAAAGGACGTACAAGAATATTTTAGACAGATCATAAACTGAGAATCAGATCTTTTCTGATATACGGATGTAAACGTCAATGCGTGGATGAAACGCATCGTATTTGATTTCTCACCAATTGTCTACTGGACGATCCATCACTTTAGCAACCATTTATACTTTATTTCATTTTGTATTTCGGTAAAACGCGGCCTTATTCATGAGCGATTCTTTCTATATCCAGTGTTTTGTAGAATGTCCATCCTTTCACAATTTCATACTGGCTATGGAGCCGAGAAACCACTTGACACCCAGTTCGAATATCACCTGCAGCTAATCCGACCCAGCACATATGAATCGGACATTTTTAACTAGAAGATGATGGCTTACGCTTTACACATATAGCCCCATCTGGGTACAACTAAATATCTTAACGTTTATTTGGGTTAGTTATTGTGGAGAAGAGCAAGGAGACGTAGCTGTATGGACATTTGCTTGCCATTTACCAAAAAATTTCGCTGCTACTCCGAAACGAACAAGATAAAACACCGAAGAATTCTCTTCTTCATGAAGACTGCATTTAGTACCCACGGGTATCTTAAGGATGGATAACCTATTTTCCCCTCTACATGGGATTATTCGTTTAGCCATTCTCATCCACTTTTATCGTGTTACCTATACACTGCTGGAGCTCACCTTCCTTTGATGCCTTAGCTAAACTCTCATGCTCGTCGCCGGAATGGATGGTCCCAGGCTCTGCGTAGCACTTGTATTCGGCCGATGACCGTAAGGATTGCGCGCTTGCCTTGTACTCCTGAGTTAACCGGCTCGAAAAGGCATAGGTGCGAGGGACTTCACTTTATACCCAGCTGGTGCGAAACTGATGATGGTCGCATGGCAGTGAAACATCGGTACGGTGTGTTGGCCTGCTTTTAGTGCCTTTTTCTCTTTTTTTAGTTAGCATCAGCACCCTCACTCTGCTTCCTGTCACACTGTGCGCACAAGTCCGACACACATGCTCCAGTTGGCAGTATGTTGCTGACGAGGAGTGCCGAGAAGTTACTTTACTCCGTCACACCATCTGAGTCGCTGAAAATTCGGTCACCTGGCCAGAAATTTGTCAGGAATTGAATTTTGCTGTGAACTACGCTTCGGAATTGCGCCACTCTATTAATGTTTAAATTATGGGCTAAAATATCAACCGAAAACATACCACAGACATTCGTATAACTGAAGGGCTGCAGTCATCCCGTTTATTACTTATTCCTACTGTACTCTCAAATTTCACCCAATTCTCTACCCTTTACCTCTTCGACTATCACATTATGAATCCGGCTGTGACGGAAACAATTGCAGTTGGTGCTGCTGCCGATGAATTCCCGGTCGGCATTGTACAGCACTGATGTTCGAATCGCGCCATTTAACCGTGCCAGTCATCGAGTGTAAAGTGGTAAAGCAAAGTAAAATCACTTACTTTCTCTGATTGAAAATTAACAGTGTTATCTACAAACTCTAGTCAAGTGCGCGGTTTACTGGTTCTAGGTGGTGCACCCTTTCTCCAACTTTCCCTCATCACCTGACACCCGCACCAATTTCTCACGCTATGGTGTAAAGTAGTTTCACGGCATTTATACCCATCTACCAGTTGGCGTTTGAGAAAAATTTCCCAACCTTCTGTCATGTCGCGAAGAACAAAACTATGGCCTTCACAATCCACTGTTCATACCAATCCGGTTAGATCGATTTAAACATTTAACCTTCGGCTCATCTCTAACCTCCTTACAGACATGTCTACCATGATACCGCATCCATAGTTCCGGGATGAGTCATGTATTAAAATCAGAAGGCATATTTTTGTTATTCCTTGCTGGGGAAATAATTCGACATCACTGACCGTTTTAAATTTCACACAGTTTTTTATGTAGCCTCTGTTGTGTTCTGCATTGACCTGACGGAATGCATATGCGATTTATACCTATTAGTTTCTTTAGGCTTTACAGAGATCCCCATACATCTTACGTACAAAGGCAGCCGTTTATTTGAGCTTGTTAATTTGGCCACGATTGTTGCCTGGCCGAAATTCGTCTGAACCTGAAGTTGTTTTGTCATTGTGTCATCAAATCATTTTTATCTGTAACAGGTGGTCGCTCGGGATCGAGACCTCCGGGCCCAATTATATTACGAACTGAGTGCCCAAGGAAAGCAATATTTCACTATCAACTCTACTAACGGGGCCATTACAACCATAGGCAACGCTGGTGTGAACTTAGATATCACCTTGCAACCTACACCTTCCACCCTGTTGGACCGCGAAAAAGTGGAGCGAATAGCGTTCGTTGTCTGTGTTAGCGATGGACCACCGCGGTCAGCTTGTGATGCTGATACAGGTTTGGCTACTGCCGTGGACAACACTGCTCCACAAGTGTACACAGCGTCTGCGACGGTGTCCGTCACAGTGCTGGATGTCAATGACAATCGGCCACATTTCATTGAGAAAGGCCCATTCTCTGTGCCAGAAAATCAGCCTCGGTTTACTCAGTTGAATGGGCAATTGGCTGCTATCGACCAGGATGATGGCGACAACAGTCGGGTGAGTAGTTTTCCTTGTACTATCCATTTTAGTTGTCCTACCTATCCATCCCTCCGACTGGCTTCATCTTAACTGTATCCTATTCTCTGACTGTGTGGTAGAAACTACCTGATGTCACCGTGCTCTCCCGACTTCCTACAACTAATCGATTGTTTCTGTCGTTTCGATTGGATTCCAATGTGGGACTGATTGATTGGGTTGCAGCTACATTGCTTTTGGCCGCGCTGGAATTTACCGCATCGTGGTGAAACATCTGTGGTTAAGTGTGATACGGTATTCATGCATCTGTGGTACGTGAGTGACTCGCACAGAGTTCCGTGCTCCAGTACTAGGGCCAGATAGAGAGCCTCCTGACTCAGGTTGTTTTAAGCATGGATGAACTATGAAGGCTGTGGAGGCTCACCTGTGAGTACACTTGGGTGTCGGTGGTGGTGGGGGCCAGGCGTTTGACCTGCAGCCTCAACGCCCAGCGTCCGAATCCATGCTCTCCCCTATGAGTTATCCCACTTGTAGCATCTCAGCCCACTAACAGTTGCATGGCTGTGAATCAGCAAATGAAGTGCTGCTGATAGTTTTTTGTACAGTTCGACCACAAGACCACAGGCTCAGCAGCAAGCCGTTACGTGAACGACAGTGAAGTAAATTGGAACTTTTGCAAAGAAACTGGAATCCGCCCGATAAAGCTCCCTTGGAAGCTACCGAACGAAACAGGAAGTTACTTTCATGCTGAGTGGTAAGAATATGAACTAACTACATAGCTAAACAAATGTGAGGGTAGGTAAGCCACGTTACCGATTGAACGTGCTCAGTCAGCCGAATTTCAACTACCGGATACAATGTACTAGATTCAAATCTCGACGACGTTATCCCCATTCCCTTAGCGATTGCTACTTGCCAGCATGTGGTTGCTGCTTCAACAAGTTTAGTTTTCGTAGCTGCACAAAAATGATCCCTTCTGCTGAATCTTGCAGAGTAACTATACAGCTTCAATTGACATTTAGAGATCAACAATCGAAAACCCCATCTGTCCGGAGGTAGTTAGGCGTTTTCAGGTTGCCGGTCCTTTGTACGGTATCAGCAGTACAGACATTTGGAAAGTTTGGTTTGGCAACTACATTTATGTCCATATAGTAGTCGATCAGCATCATTTTCTTCGGAGTAACTTGGTCTGAAAAGTCTTTTTCACATAGCTTTCTTAACACAAATTGTTGTCACATGCGATAGCAGTGCATTGGTTGCATTCCTTGGAGCACCCGGCCACAGTTATATGAAACGACCGATTTTTATTTAACTAAATGGAAGTGATTGACTACTAGACTTAATCAATATGCACCTACTGGAATAGCACTTCCACTCAAGGTCTGGGGTACCAGGACGTGGGTATTCGGTGAGGCTTGCCGTACATGGCCGGAATACTAACCGCGATGGATTACAATTGTTAATATATGGGATACTGATTGTATTATTCTTCACTAAGCTGCAAACACCAGAGATAATTTTGCATCGACAAAAGCAGAGAGAGCCTTTTGTTAAACGTCTCAAGGAATCTCAAATTCTTCCGAACAATATGATTTTGGGATCAGCACTATTTACTGAGAAAGTGATAGGTGGTTGGTGACCCGTGAAAGATCGTTTACGTCGCAAGACTTATAGATTGTCATTTGATTGGGTACGCACCATTCGGTTGCGAAACAACATCCAGATGCATCGCTGGTTGTAACAGGGAAACGGGTGAACTTGCGCTCATCTAAGATGGACGGAATTTGATGTACCGGGAACCGGTAAGAGTGGTTCCACAATAGTGTCTTTGCAGGTACTAGGACGACCAGCGTTTTGGACTGAAAGTTGCTCATCAGTGATTAAAAATAATTGCTGGGGATTATTGAGATTACATGTAACCCGGATTATGGATGAGGGTGTTGCGTTGTTCTCATATCTAGATATATTAATAACAAGCGATTCTTCACCAATTTCGGCTTAAGCGCTAAGAAAACTTCGTTATTCAGTTGGCGTTTTCATTAGTTAGCTTATGTAACGAAATTATGCCCAGCTTCTTTTCTAGCGTCCGTTTTATGTGGAGTCGCATCCTGAATTTTTGTATAGTTCTCGATTTTGCAGGCGATCTTGTCGGCTGCGCTCCGAGCTTGAACAATCAAACGAAGAAATGTATATTCAACCTCGGATTGTAGTAGACAAGAGTTCCTGCAAAATCGAGAACTACACAAAAATTCAGCAAGTTGAAAAGAAGCTGGGCATAATTTCGTTACATAAGCTAACTAATGAAAACGCCAACTGAATAACGAAGTTTTCTTAGCGCTTAAGCCGAAATTGGTGAAGAATCGCTTGTTATTAATATATCTAGATATGAGAACAACGCAACACCCTCATCCATAATCCGGGTTACATGTAATCTCAATAATCCCCAGCAATTATTTTTAATCACTGATGAGCAACTTTCAGTCCAAAACGCTGGTCGTCCTAGTACCTGCAAAGACACTATTGTGGAACCACTCTTACCGGTTCCCGGTACATCAAATTCCGTCCATCTTAGATGAGCGCAAGTTCACCCGTTTCCCTGTTACAACCAGCGATGCATCTGGATGTTGTTTCGCAACCGAATGGTGCGTACCCAATCAAATGACAATCCATAAGTCTTGCGACGTAAACGATCTTTCACGGGTCCCCAACCACCTATAACTTTCTCAGTAAATAGTGCTGATCCCAAAATCATATTGTTCGGAAGAATTTGAGATTCCTTGAGACGTTTAACAAAAGGCTCTCTCTGCTTTTGTCGATGCAAAATTATCTCTGGTGTTTGCAGCTTAGTGAAGAATAATACAATCAGTATCCCATATATTAACAATTGTAATCCATCGCGGTTAGTATTCCGGCCATGTACGGCAATCATCACCGACTACCCTGAGGGAGTTGTCAACGAACAGTTATCTGAGCACACCGAAAAATGCAGATGTGCGGGCATACGCAAACATTCGATTTGTCTGGAAAATGTGGATAAGCGAAATGGCCTAAAACTACGCAAGCTGGTTGTTCATGGGTTCATGTGCGTGACCACCCCTTTAGCGTTCAACGTGTTCTCACTCTTTTGATGCTGTCCACATCCACGTGCAACAGGCGACTGCCTTGCCCCGTAGTATTCATCGGTACAGAAAAACGTGTTCATTGGAGTCTGTCAAGCCCTCTTTGGGTTACTTGTTCAATATACATATAAATATATATAGCTGGAATCGAACGTTGAATTTGAGATGTACAGCACAATCAGAAGATTCGTTATACTGATGAACTAATTTGCTCACTTGCGACTTAGTGATTCAAAATCAGATCGATGTGTACCTAAGCACCTGCGTTTTTCAATGGTAGTTATCAAACACTCAACTACGACTTGAGGGATACGGACGTCATTAATTGTAGTCCGAAAAATATTTAAGAGTCCCAAAGCAAAGACATATATACAATTGGTAGGTACTGGGAGTCAACCATATTGAAGGTCTGGGGACACCGTTAACCCCTCGAAATGTTTGGGAATGTCGCTGAAAACGAATCATGGCTATGGGGCACCTGATTCAAAAAGGACCTATTTTTTCCATTCTCGCAGTGGAAGCAGTTCCAACCAAATCCAATATATCGCAGCCAGATTCAAATTAGTTAAACCTAGGAAGTAACTGTGCAGGAAGCAAGAACTCATACAATGCGACTGCCAAATTATTACAAATTTCGGCTTCTTTTTGAACACCTGTTGTATGGACCAACGCACAAACAATAAGTCGATCGATTTGTATGTGAATAGTTCTTTCAGCAAACATCCTCGTTTTGCCCCGATGGAATCGAAGCATAACTAGGTTACCGAAGATCCATCCAGCATATTCCACATACGTGAACAGACGTGTAGAAATGGGAAAGCTTATCCGGATAGTCAGAATATCGTAGAGCACTAAGATCTGAGTGACCTGCATTCCGCGAGAGGCTATTTTGTTGCCAGACGTAGGATTCCAGGAGAATGTGCCCGTGATTTGTCAAATGAAGCATGAACATTTTCGTTGGAAAATATGGCGAACGGCTAGGCAACTTAGATTTAGAGGATTCGTAGTGCAAAATTGCAACATGTATATATGTGTTTTATCGAAGTGGTGAACCGGAGCTTGGGAATGTTTGGATAGGGCCAAGTCATTTCTTCAACTGAATGGGACATGTGAATTGGAAAAGAGAATCTGTTCCATGCGGCACGGTAATGGAGGATAAGACATACAATATCGCTGCTGATGTGCAAATTATGACGGTCCGGATCTGTCCTCCGTGAGTCAGTGACATCAGCTGCTGACTGGCCATGCGCGCAGTTGGTGGTCATGCGTTCGAATCCTGATGGACCGATGGGCGTGTATTACTGAATATGCCAAACAGGCGGAAACTGCAGTCTAGTGCTTTTCTGGAGATGTGGATGACAAGCTGATTTGGAACTGGCCGCGACGAACCAACAATTTCTTCTTTTGTTGGTATATATTTTGTTGCATGTTGTGCCATCAGTTGTGTTCATCAGGGATAATCGTATATATATTTTGTCGTCTAGGTGATTCAGGGATTTTCTGACAGCCTTGAATATAACGGCGGCAATGGTCCCCGATCAGGATTATTTATTGCTGAGTATTCACCTTCTTTACGAAAGCTCATAGCTCTCTGATTTTCAAGCAACAAAAAACATGTAAGCTCTCCATATGTCCACTCTTCTCATGGGCGCGTAAGCGGTAACAACAATTATCAAGATAATCGGATGGAAGAAAAATTATAATCTGTCTTATAAGTATTAATAAGACGTATTCCAGGAAAGGACTCAATTCCCGTAATAGGTTAACTGTGTTTTAAGCGATGCATGGCATAGATTCTCTTTTGCAATCCACATGTCCCATTCAGTTGAAGAAATGACTTGGCCCTATCCAAACATTCCCAAGCTCCGGTTCACCATTTCGATAAAACACATATATACATGTTGCAATTTTGCACTACGAATCCTCTAAATCTAAGTTGCCTAGCAGTTCGCCATATTTTCCAACGAAAATGTTCATGCTTCATTTGACAAATCACGGGCACATTCTCCTGGAATCCTACGTCTGGCAACAAAATAGCCTCTCGCGGAATGCAGGTCACTCAGATCTTAGTGCTCTACGATATTCTGACTATCCGGATAAGCTTTCCCATTTCTACACGTCTGTTCACGTACGTGGAATATGCTGGATGGATCTTCGGTAACCTAGTTATGCTTCGATTCCATCGGGGCAAAACGGTGATGTTTGCTGAAAGAACTATTCACATACAAATCGGTCGATTTATGGTTTATGCGCTGGTCCATACGACAGGTGTTCATAAGAAACCGAACTTTTGTACTAATGTGGCAACCGGGAGAGACAGCGCGCTGCGGCTACTGTGCGCATGCGTACGCTTGTTTGGACAACAAAATGCCAATTGCCACATTTTGCTCTGACTGCTGTTTGGTGAGCTACAACCGCTGAAGTGAACTCATGCACAAGCTGTTCGTCGGATTAGTACCCATGAGACAATGAAAGAGCTTTAATACCAACCTGTGTGCGCGTAAACTCTTGCTGCCAACTTGGCAAAACTTTTACAGAGACATTTCAATTGCTTAGATAAGCACACAGGGAGGAGTGCGAGTCCTATGCAGTGCTATGAGTGGTTTAAGTGTTTTGAACACGGCACACTGTCGGCCGGTGATGATCTCAAGCCTGGACGACCTTCACATTAAAAATAATACCACTTCGACAGAATTCTTGTTGTGATCCGTTTAAATCATGGTCTAACTGTTCGAAAATTGCTGACAAAGTGGGCTTCTGTGTAGGAACATACCAGAAAAATCTAGTGCGATTGTGCGATGCTGTGCGCAGGAAGAGGCATGGAAGAATGTGGGAAAACCAGACTTGGATGCTGCATCATGACAGTGCATCGGCTCACGCATCCCTCCTTGTCCACAGATATATAGGACTATCACACGCGCGCTGTACGCTATCCGCTTTATGCTCTGGACCTAGCCACTGCAGACTTTTTCTCGTTTCCCAAACTTAGAATCACGTTGATGGGACGTCGTTTACAAGCTATCGTGGAGATTCAGGACAATGCGACAGGAGACCGGCCCACATCCTAGAAAGTGCGTTTCAGGAGGCTTTCTCATAATGAAAATACCGTTGGGAACGGTGTACTGCTAGTAGCGAGGACGTACTTTGAGGGGCAATGTGATCAGCTGTTGCGCAATAAGTAAGAATGATAGCAAAAGTTCGGTTTGCTTTTGAACACCCTTCGTATGTAAAACAACCAGCTAGTCTATAGGAAAACAACGTTAGCCTTATCTTTCGCATCTTCTTCCACTTGAGTGGTCTGCTTCACTGCATGAACAGGATCAGTCAACTCCAAACTCGGGATTATTCGCTTTGCTTGGTGCAATGCGAATCTTCCCTATCAGCGTGATAGACATAATTTGCGCACCCTTGCCTGTCACGTCAGCATGTACAGCGACACCGCAGGCTGATTTCAAAACGTGCGCAAAACAGCGCATTAGAATTTCAGCGACACCACAGTCATTCACTTTGATGTTGTCCTGGGTGTGCGTAAATAAGGAAACTATATCACACTTACAATTTGTCAGTAATGATCACTTCCCAAGCTGATCCTTTCCAGTTGGTTAGGATGAGATATTCGGCAACACGTTTCAGAGAATTATAGACTGAAGTTATAAAAAAACAGTAAATTTCTCAGAGCTTTACAACATGAAAAACCGCTGTACCATCACAATTGAACACCAAGAGTTAAGTGTTCATCGATAGCTTAAGCTGGTGGCATTCATCTAAGTTTGGCTTCGGCCACATTGAGGTCATTCACCGTGCATTGTTGCTCACACACATGAGTCTACAGCATCCTCTATGGAATCCCAACTGAACAAGCTCTTAGCGGTCTCCCGTCTGTTTAGTCGATTTTAACTGTAGCCTTTCACAGTGCTCGAGGTTGGTGTACCCGTTGTTCCGCATCGCCTCTTGTTTGAATCGGTCGAAGCAGGTCCACGGGTACGTGCCCGTTTGCAAAGCTCTCATTCACCATATTAGAGTGGCAGTTCATGTTATTCGTCTCTAGCCCATGTATACAACACTCCCTTGCTCAATCTTTCAATGAATGTTCAGTTATGTTCATGGAAGTTACACTGGTTCACTGTTTTCTCTCACTTTAGATCTGTTAGACCGCTGAAAGTGAATATGCACTTAATTTTCAACCTAATTGTGTGGGCCGATTCTTGAAATTAACTCCAGTCAGCTTGTTGTTATTGATTTGTTCAGAGCATGACATCTCTGTAATTCGATGTATAATGCCACGAATTTCTGTGACCCATTCACTGGCATAGCGACAATGTTTGTAGTCCGTTCGTCGATACATCTGGGAATAAATGATCTAACCATACGTTTCTGCTCACTGTTTCTGTACTCCCATTTCTCAGCTAGCATACTTATAACACAACTCGTGTGCACATCATAGGGTTAAAAGCACTAAATTCTTTTTGGATTGCTTATTTAAGGAGAGAGCCACAGGACATATAGTAAGTAAATTTCCCGTTCTGCTCTAGATCTGCGTTGTTTCGACCACACCTTGGAAATCATGTAAAAGTTTTCTATTTGACTTGTTGAAAAACTTTCTGTTTGAGCGACAGATAACATAAGTGAAAATCCACCTTGATACTGAGTTCTTTTCCTTCGTTATCTGTAGATCAGTCCTGGTGGGAGGCGGGTAACAGCTGATTGATCCACCTGAACCCGTTCGTGTTTAATGCAATATACTCGATATTTGTGAGGTTTGCTGAACCCTATGCAACTGTCTCTGTTAGGTGTGTTGTATTTCGGTAATTGCACTTTGCCATTCTCCGCCAATTCGATCAATGGAATGTTGTTGCCTAGCTTGTGCTGTCACAGAGAAATAAACCAGTCAGTCAGGAGTGCTACCTGATACCACTTTCCACATTCCCTGCGGGCATTAGGGAGAGAATTCTGTTTTCACGTTTGTGGTAGCGACGCTTTCCTTAACATGAAGGTACATTCGGGTTTTGTACCGGACTCCCACATATGTTTTATCATCAGTATTGAGTGCAATCGTTTCTCTGAGCTGGGCGACATAATTGACCGTCTCAGGGAACCAGTTGACACCCCCACCGGATAAATCGAGCTACAGATATTCCGAATTACAGTCACATTGTATAAGTTCTTGTTTCCTGCACAGTTACTTCCTGGGTTTAACTAATTTGAATCTGGCTGCGATATATTGGATCTGGTTGGAACTGCTTCCACTGCGAGAATGGAAAAAATAGGTCCTTTTTGAATCAGGTGCCCCATAGCCATGATTCGTTTTCAGCGACATTCCCAAACATTTCGAGGGGTTAACGGTGTCCCCAGACCTTCAATATGGTTGACTCCCAGTACCTACCAATTGTGTCTTTGGAACTCTTAAACATTTTTCGGACTACAATTAATGACGTCCGTATCCCTCACGTCGTAGTTGAGTGTTTGATAACTACCATTGAAAAACGCAGGTGCTTAGGTACACATCGATCTGATTTTGAATCACTAAGTCGCAAGTGAGCAACTTAGTTCATCAGTATAACGAATCTTCTGATTGTGCTGTACATCTCAAATTCAACGTTCGATTCCAGCTATATATATTTATATGTATATTGAACAAGTAACCCAAACTACGCTTGACAGACTCCAATGAACACGTTTTTCTGTACCGATGAATACTACGGGGCAAGGCAGTCGCCTGTTGCACGTGGATGTGGACAGCATCAAAAGAGTGAGAACACGTTGAACGCTAAAGAGGTCGTCACGCACATGAACCCATGAATATCCCGATTGCGTAGTTTTAGACCATTTCGCTTATCCACATTTTCCAGACAAATCGAATGTTTGCGTATGCCCGCACATCTGCATTTTTCGGTGTGCTCAGATAACTATTCTTTGACTCCTCCTTCAGGCAAAAAGTTTGTATTTTTAAAAAATAAGCTCATCTGCGCAGTTAATGTTATTTTTAAATGCTTTTCTCTCTCTGCCCCCGTGACATTAGTCTTGGGCAGGCACGTTTACCGTTCTTCATTCTATGTGCTTCCTTTTTACTTAGCCATGCATCCAATGCACAGCCTTTTATTTTTAATATGTTCTACTGTTTCATAATTTCGCTGTCGGATATCTCTTTCTTTATTACCCTCACGCTGCGGCATTCTTTAAACCTTCTGTTCCTTGTATCTGTTGTTGTGCTTAATCACCTTTCTCTTCAGTCTTTCACCCATGACTACCTTGTACTTGTCGATCACTTATCATAATATGGGCACTTGGGCGCAGGCGTGCCTATCGTATCGCATTGTCAGAGGATGTAAACAACCCAGCTGTCTTTCATCAGATCTCCGCGGAATAACGTTAGTTATCCGACAGTTTTGTATATGCTTTACATAAGTGCCATTCACTTCCACATTTGTCTGCTTAGTTTGCTTGATTCTTTCCAGTGGAGTATACTCTATTTCCTCCACGGATAACCCAATTTCGACGTTCCGCTGCTACAAATATTTCTTTCCATCACGCGTCGTCTTCACTAAACGAAATCCACAATTCGTTCGTTAATACACAGGTACGGTACAGCCTACGCCAAGTGTGGATAAGCGCCAGCGGCATGCCTGCTCCGGATTTATTTCAGGTAGATGCCGATGGTCACATTCAGACCCTGGAATTATTGGATCGGGAGACGGTAAACGCCTACATTCTGGAACTAGTGGCCTGCGACTCTGCACCGCAGACCCCATTGTGCGCGAGCTTTAACGCAACAGTATCCGTGTTGGACGAGAATGACAATAAACCTGAATGGCGATACCCTCATGACGAAGATAAAGAAGTTAATATCACTGCCGACTTACCCCCTGGACATATCATTGCCCGCGTTCATGCAGGTGATAGAGATACGGGTGCCAACGGTCGTATCCTCTACTCTCTCATTGACCCACACAAACGAACAGTGTTTCAGGTAAGCATGCTCGTCTTTATGGAGCCACCGTAGACCACATGAAATAGCAAACACTTGAGCTGTTTACAAACATGTTTGCGTGAGTTATACCGTAACTGCCGCCGCTGAATGTACAACTCTTCCGTTTCTTTGCTCGTGTATTCTCATTATCGCTATTGTTACTGTGTGAGTGGCATTAAATGCGGTTTCTATTTTCCGGGAAAGGTCGATAAAACTATCGCACCGGCTGATTAATTCCCGTGGCCTACAGATATTCTCCCATAACTTAGTTACAGTTGAACGAGCAGGAACTCACAGTAGTCGAGTTTCACAGCGGCTGCTTAGGTGAGTTCTGTCCTAACTCTCCGGATACACCGTAAGTTTCTACCCGCAAAATCTTATGCAAGCGTGTACACGATGCTGAAAACAAATTTTTCAATGGACTTATAAATACAGTTCAACTGTCAATCCAGTCTATTCAATGCAGTCTGTTGCTGTTGTTTTGACATTGCAGTTTGGATCTCCAGCTGCTCCGTCATTTTGTTCGGATGTACGCATATTTCCTGAGACGGAATATCCTTACAGGGGATTTTAAGTTTCGCCGCCATTCTGTTTCTGGGTTCCCATCGTACTCCATCCTTACGATTCATATCATGGTCTACTGTTAGCTTCTAACTTAAAGGGGCTGAACGCAGAGGATATTCAACACGCCGCAAATTAAACCAAACTGAACACCAATGTTTCAACTTCCTCTTCACTGAACATTACGTTTTGGCACCAAATCCGCCCCGGTTGGCGTACACTTCTCAGATAAATACACCTATACTTTTGTGAGGTCCATCGCAGCCAGTTTCCAAATCAGATAGTCGTCCACATGCCCGGAAAAGCACTAGACTGCAGTTTCAACCTGTTGGGCATCGTCAGTAGTGCGCATCCATCGGATCTGTCAGGATTTGGAAACTGGCTGCGATGGACCTCACATAATTACATCAACATCCCCTACCCATGAGTATTCCTATATTTTGTACCGACCAGGGCAACCATGGGGATTATGGGCAGCCCATTTTGTTCAAAGATCACGAATGTCGCTTGTGTCCTCTGGAGGCGAGCACGTGATACCAACCCAATATCGAAAACACTACTAAACTACGAACTTGTTCTCCTAGTTTGGTCCGCTACCGATGATGACCCTAATTCCCGTCAGATCACTCGCATCACCACTATTCGATGCGTTTTGGTTTAAGCATAGCCCTTATATATGGGCTTTTCAGGCATACTTGTGTTTCCTCAGTCGCTTTTCTGCACTTCGCATCTTCCGAGAAACTCAGATTGTCCGATAGTGTTAAGATTGCACACTGCAATTAGTATCGTCCAAGTAATTCAATTTCTCGCTCAAATCATTAGAGGCACTGAACACTACTCAGTGTTTTACATACTGAGCATTTCACACTACCTTCCGATGAGTCTTGATTGCACATGTTACCAGAGTGTACGGTATGCAGCGTGCGCGTTAGCTGTCGTCGTCTGAATGGCCATACCTGTTATTCGTGGGTAGGAAATTTTTGACGTAGCTAACTGAGAGTCCGTCGCACTTGGTTCCAAATCAGCTAGTCTTCTACATAGCTGGAAAAGCACTAGCCTGTAGCTTAAACCTTTTGGGCATCATAAGTAGTGCACATCACAATTACTTGCATCTAAACTCCCACTCATGAATACATCAAAATAACTGCCCTAACAGTTTATCATTGCTGTCGCACATACCTACTGTCAGTGAACGCCGTGTCTTTCGGGCCAAAGCTGTCCTCTGTAACGTTCGTACCTTGCGTGGCTGTGTAAGATAAGACGTGCTATATGGCAACTGACTTGTAAATGATGACGGTCCGAAACTGTCCCCCTTAGCCTAGTAGCATAAGGTGCTGACTGGCGTTACAAGGGGAATGATGGTCATGTTTCGAATCCTAATGGATCCGATGGATGTGCACTACTGATGATGCCCAACTGGCTGAACCTGCAGTCTAGGGATTTTCCGTGCACGTAGACCTCCAGCTGGCTTGGAACTGCCTGCGCAGATTTCTCAATTAGTTCTCTGCTATTTGGAGGCCTTTCGCCAGTGACTCAAGGTAAGAGGTCTTCAGCTGCGGTAGCAGTAAAAACCCGTACCTTTTTTGCAAGTTTTTTGGTCCTGCCCGTTATCGCGTACATGCTCACTCAGCTTCACGATAGAACTGCATCCGCTGTATCGCATTCTTTGTTGCTGACATCAACCATTTTATTAATATGCCAGCAAATCGTGATAACAATATGAGTACAGATGCAATCCTGTGTCTATGAAGTGGCTGATAAAGTGATATATGCTAAACCCTTAAGACTTTTGTTAATGTATCAGATATCTTTTAGGTTTTTAATGTTACTAGCTTAGCAACTCTTCATATTCCAAACTTAATATTCGACACTGGTTGCTCTAAGCTGCAATGTCAAGTATCTCTGAAAGCGCAAAGATTTCTAAGGGGCAGTTCGTCGGTAATCTTGTCAAGGACGAGCAGATACCGCGGCTCATGCTTTAGGCGCTTGATGCAGAGATGATACTAGGGTTACACTAGTATATGTGTAAAGTACAAAACCACATATTTGCCGTTTGGTTAGTAACAATGGACGGGCGCCAAACATTATCATCTTTGTTGATTCCGCCCGTATGTACATTAAAACTTTTGCATCTAGCTGGGGTTGGTGGCTGCATCAGTTGACTCCTGGTGACACCAATATTACTGCATTAATTGTATCGACTAACCACGTTGTGGACAGCACAACTTGCATTTCTCTCACAACACAAGCATCTGAACTTTGACAACACTGAAGTTTGCTGCCAATGTTGTCAATTGTGTGGAGATTTTGGATGTGTGTCCGGGTTAGCTCGCATGTTCTTACTTTGATGACTAACAGAACTCAGTGCATATTTTTTCCGCTGCCAAGCTTTTACATGCAAAAATAGCACAATGATTCATATTCCTTTTTATAGTGTTGTTTCTGTTTTAAGATTAATTAGCTCAACCATTGTGCTTTGGTCGATGCAGGTGGAATTATTTTGCTAATCAGCCTTACTTGTCCTCCACTGCACCGATATGCTTAACTAATGACACGCAGTTGTGCGCATCGGATTGTTAAACAGTAGCACAACGCACACTGAAGTTGTTAATTTCCAGTCTTCTTTTCTGGGGCAACGAGAACGGATGACATTGTGTAGGCCTGGGCGACATTTTAACAGATTACAGCCTCAGAATGGTATCTTCTCGGCTGGCTTGATATGAAGCGCTCTGACTGACTGCACACAATACACGGCTGATTAAAGGTAATAGAAAGTTGACTATCCACGGGAACATAAAATGAAGTCAACTGTGTCCGAATACTTGACGAACATATTGCATCAGACCACTTTCATAGGATTACAACGACGAAGCGTTGGTATTCTCGCCATAACGAGCCTACTGCCCGCCGATTCGTAATATTTTTTGATCTACCGGGCATCTACCACCAATCAACTATACCTTTCGCCTTGCCATAAGGAAGTAGATTAACCGCGTCAATCGAATCTCATTTCTTAGTGGGCACTGGGTTTCACTCGAATCCTCAAACCTCGGGCTTCGGGAAACATCGACGAATCGTAATCAGGCTATTCGGTTTCACAGATGCAAAACGTCGCCAAAGCCTAGATTAAATATACCGAAAAGATGATGGACCGACAACGAGTTAGGTTGCATTTGTTCTTCGTTCAATCGTCTAAAGTGCCATCATTCTATCGCTCCTTTTTAAGCTTAATTTTGTCCATTACATCTATCTGAGAACATTTATAATGATGCAACTGAGACTACTCTGGTGAACACCAAGCAAACATGTGCGACTTTACGTAATATTTTATGTCCGTTGTGGCAACGATGTGCTTGGTACGCACGCGCTCTCCCCTTTCGGACTGTGTAGCCCTGGCTATGTTTTTCTCAAGGTCGTATTAAGCTTAGGCGTCGGCGCATAACTTCCGGCTGTGGTTTGGTTCGACCTCGCTGCAACACATCTTGCCTAACTTGAGACAGCAGCAGCTCCGTTTTCCGAGACCAGTCTGCGTTCCGCTTTCTAGATCCCTACGATTGTGGTGCCCCGTCCTTCGTGGTGTTTGCCGAGCCCCGTCCGCAATCTGCCGGCTTCTGTGCTTCCGTTTCGTTCAAGCCGCAACATAGAAAAATAATTTTCAATCCACTTTTTGATGAGCTAATACCAGGGGCGGCTTGTTACTCCAATCTAACAATGGTCGAACAAGCCTTAAGAAGAGGCTTGCAACACTTGAATCACATTCCCTCACTCTTCGGCTTCCGGCCAAAATAGCATATGATTATGTTTGGATAATATCTTGAAAACAGGATTGGACATCTAAGGTAATTAGCGCCTTTTCCAAAATTTACGTTGCCTCGGATAATATGGGACCGCGGCTGGGGTTCCATTTGAGATAACCAAATCTACCATCTTTCGGAGCTGTGGGACCCTCCTTATAGATTAACTGATATCCAACTAACTCGGAATGTAAAACGTGGTGTCCACATAAAAGGAGTATTCACCACTGTTCTTGATATATAATAGGCTCTTATCCCATATCACGTGCAGGCTCATCGTTACTGGATTAGGTGTTTCAGCCTCATGTAAAAGTAGCGTGTTGCTATTAGCGAATCTCGCTTGCCATTCCTTTACTGTCGGTTGGAAAGCGATTTCCCCTAACTCGCAATCTATAATAACCATCCAGCATGCGGATAAGTTTATTTGTTTGTTAGCTTTTCTTTAATGGCTACCACCAATGTCCAGCCAACCTGCCTTATATTTCTAACTGACAAGTATGTTGATTAGGTCACATACTAGGAGATTAGGGCCATGCTAGCTGCAATTTAATTTTCCAGTTAAGCATTGCCTAAACTTACCGCGACCATAAGTACGACAGTTGTCAGTACGTTTGTGTCTGATCATCTGAAATCATGTGGAAAATGTGCCAATTTTGCTAAACATCCCAAGTGGCTTATTGCTGGCAACTTATCTGAATTTGCACTTAAAAGTCGAAGTTCTAGAAGCAAAAATGCACAATTGTCTCAATTGTGCATTGTGGTCTATTTCTCGTCGCGTATTATTCGTGTTATTTTTCATACTATAAGCTTGATTTTCCTGCGCTTTTTGTGATATATGGACGAAAGTAAGCAATCATATCATTTGTTGTTCTTCGTGTCTCATGTCTCAGCGCAACCGCTTTCGCATCAGTAGTGCGCTTTTATAATGCCGCAATGCCCATTTATTCAGAGTGAAAACCTATGCTACTAACTTAAATTGAGCATCTCTTTCTGAACCCTAAAGCTGATCATTTGCCAATCATTATTTTAAAAGTAATACTAATTTGTAAATGATAGCTAATCAAACTGCTCCTTGTTACACACTCGTTGAAGTGGTGTTTAACCTCGCCCATTGTTCAGGTTTATGCACACGAAAATTACTTTCCTACCATGCTTAATGTTGGTATCTAACGGTTAGATGCTAAACGGTTTGGGTCAGAGGTGTCAAACGTTTAAACTCAAAGCTTCGACTGTCCTGAGGACCCCGCCGCTTCCTATGCTCAGGTTTTTCAACTTGGATCTGTCAGTGGCTTACGAGATTCTGCACTGAGGATGTTGCTTAGTTTGGCAACCAAACGTCTACAGCAAACTGCCTAGCTCGGAGAACACACCAATTCTCTCACAATTTTTTTTATTTGCTCTGATTTTCAAAACACCTAACTTACCTTACATGGTTGGTGGCATCAAGTTCCGGATTTGCTTGTCACTGTGGTCTCCACAGGGACAGCCACAGGACGCCTGCGCCTACAGAGGCACCGTGGGTGGCTTACGCTGCACCACCCACGACTCCATGTAAACACCCCAAATCCAGTGTAAACCCGAAACGATATGACACACATTACGTAGGATAATACTAAATCATATGAGTTACACCAAGTGTCTGTGGGTTCTCAGAATAGAATTAGTTGCGTATAACTAAATAAATATATATGGTATTTCTCCACAACGGTCCAGCTTGTGAGAACCAATCAAAGTTGGTAATTTGCTTCCCCTTTAAGTGCACTTGCAATTATTGGCCCACACTGCTTACCGATTGCCATTTCTGCAACATTCTCCAGGTGGATAACAAAACTGGGGACGTGGCCGTCGCGGAAGATCCAACACACAATCAAGGCCCTTTGGATCTTGGAGCGGTCGTCACACCGCGGTTGCATAGGCCTAGTCCATTGTTGCCTGGAATCTATCGCCTGCGACTACGGGCTTCGGACCAAGGACACCCTCCCCAAATGACGGAGACATGGCTGCAGGTAAAAAGTACATGAATCTCCTTTTTCACTTAATCCGTCTTTAACCCGCTACGACAAGTAATCAAATTTCGCATGGGCTATTAATTGGATATGTTAACCGCCGCTGAACACGCATCTACTGTCACCAGATACTAGTCAACCAATTTATCTACTCCCGCCACGAACAGCGCTGCCTTCCAGGTGATGGCACTTGTGATGTTGATGTGTTCATCCTTCACAAGCTCACAAGCGCAAATGTGTAGGCTGAGCAATTCAATTTATCAAAATAATTAAGCTTGACGGCACATTCACTGATGGCAGTTACCACAGACCGATGAGTGGACTGTTTCTCCAGTGAAGGTTACTTTCTGTTAAGCCCCATTGCCAGTGTTTCTACTTGCGTTGTCGGAATTGCCGAACTCCTGGATTGCTCGTGTGAGCAGTTTTTCAGGTTACTGTAAACTTTTTTCTTTCCGTAATACTCGCTATACTGATTGATCCGGCAACTCCATTTTAAGCTTGAAGTGGATGTGGGTTCCTATCTGGGACAATGTTAAAATTTCCTTTAATCGAGATGCTCTCAGCTGCCTTAAGGAAGCATTCGTAAACAAATTGCACGTTAATAACAGACTAGTAATACGACCCGATCGGTTCGACAATTCACATCGTCCAAGCCAGTTTGTTAATCTGTCTGATCCCTACCATAGTTTGACTGGAGAAAGCAGACCCACATACACGCTCATCAGTTTGCGTATGATTTGGTTCTAATCTATCGAATTCTAGCTATGTGAACTCAGTTGGGCCAATGACTGATTGCTATTTGTAAGGGTATCATCAGATTAGAGTGACATGATGATGCTCCACCCTGCGCCTTATACAAACTATCAGTTATTCGCCTGTTACTTTGACCTGTACAACTAACCGGACTGCAGGTTTCGTCTCAGTTCTACCGAATGCGCTAAATCATGATTTCTATCTCAACATCGTCCACTCATCTCCTTCAGGAAGAGCGCTAGATACTTAAGTATCCATAAAATATCACAAATTACAGATTGGTAACTGTTGTGGATATACGTGACGCATTTTGGCCCCATCGCTTTTCTTTTTGATGCGTGTTTACGAATCGAATTCCGTTGATCACTGGAATTTGTCCTATGTGTGTTCGATCATATATCATGGGCAGTGTGCAGTGTAGGGAACATTCATCTGGATGCCCGTTAAATACGGATGTGTGAACTGTGCAAGCCTGTGCTTCACTTTTTCCTTCAAAATTAGCATCACCGTAGTCATCTGAGATCAGTTGAATATATCTCGCACTCAGTCGGTTAAAGGCGCCGGAATTACATAGCAGCCCTTCCGATGTCTGGAACCTGGAGTGGTCCACTACTTCCCCTTTCTGGATGGTCTATGAACCCAGTCTCTCACTAGCGACTTCAGCCAGGTAGCATTGGGCATAATGCATTGGTTACCTTTCACATTACTTAAAGTGATAATGTGACTTGGATTTTTCTGGTGCAGGAATTGTTTCAGAGAAGTAAAACTACATTGCAACGTGGTGCACAGTGTTCGTCTCGCACAACTCCACTTGAAAATCTGGTTAATAGTTTTCCCTGTGGTTTTCTTCGGATTCATAAATCCCGTGTATAACCGACATTTTCTAAGTGCGTGTTTTAGACACCATTGATGACAATGCATGAATAATGGCCTTGCAAATATTCCTAATTCGATAGGCATTTGAGGGATCGAAATAATGAACATTATGGTTAGTGAGCTGTCCAGCTTCACACAGCGGGCCAAACAGATGTAGATTTATATGGTTCTGGTAAGCAGCTAAGTTACTTGTTAGCGCTCTACTTTAAACGTGATGCGAACGACTAAACTCAACGACTAAACTCCAAGCGGTGGGCTAATTGCCTTCGTCTATCCTCTGGCTAGCTTTGACTTACATATGTTTCGAAATGAAAGTTGATCTTTTGTTTAGTGTAAATAAGCAAATTCAGGCTGAAATGCCGCAGTTCGTCCCAGTGCTAGGGTATGTCACATATTTAGGTAAAGTTGCGGTGTCCAGACGTGACTGAAACTAGTGCATTGGTTTGCGTATCTCCATGACTCATTGATCTACGCTAGGTAAAAATTTCAGGTGACTTCAGAGCCGTTCATATAGGACAGATCAGTGGTTAGTGGTTAGATCAACTCATTCGCTGCATTATCTTCTGGGGGTTGGGGAGAAATCGTTCGGCCTGCTTCCTTTAACACTTATTCATGGGAGAAGAAACTATATCGGTTCAAAACCCATGGACATGTTGGCCTAGATTACGGGTGCCACTCCTTGTCTCTGACGATGGGAGAGTAAGGCCGATTGCTTAAATTTTCGTTGGCGCCAGCCTCGAATAAACAGTCCCTGGTCAAATGTATGTAAACCAGCCGACTCCCACCTGCGGTTGGCCGTGTTCACATGTGTGTAACACACTATCATAAAAGACGCAACAATCAAACGGCAGTAACAAACCTCATTATATCTCAGCACTGATTTGTGCTCTGTTTCCGAAATACGCAGACAAGATACCAGTTCGTAACGAGGCTTCAGCTCCCTGAATCCGAATCTGCCAACAATGGGGATATTAAGTCAGCGTATTTCGAATGTCGGCATTTCTCTAACCAGACACGCGCATGGCGAGCAACTAGAATGGATGAGAGTAAACAGTCACGTATGTACGATTCGCAGCCCCATGCTGAGGCTGATGTTGCATTCACGATGCTACTTCATCACAATTGTGCTAAAATAACTTACACTTAAACTACGTCGTTTTAAGCCGCATGTATTGCATTCCACTTTTTGCTCTGTTCTGCCTACCTAAAATAATTTTCCAATAACTTGCACTCGTTGCTTACGCTAATTGTGGCTATATTTGTGAACTTGATCGACTTCGTAGCATTAGTTGAATAATCTGTGGACATTTTGTACTTATCGCGGATTCGTTGCTAACCAACATACTTCATATGCTAGTTTAGCGAACAGTTATGTCTGCATAGCCGTATGCTTTAACAGATATACTTTATTTGATAATGTTAATTCAAGAGATTGGCTGTTGTTTGACATCCCCGATGTGGCTGCGCTTTATGTGCATGTTAACAAGGTGCCTACCTGTCTATTACCCACTACCTCGTCCAGACAGGCTCCAGGAGACAATTCGTCGTTGCTGGATGGGAAGGGGTGCATGGTCCTTGTGGCCGTGCTAGACTCGAAGAGTGGTTCCATGCACTCGTTGTGGAGCGGACTACGGTCCACTCACCGCGTTGTGTGCGACTGATTCCCCAAATACAGCGTGCTTGTGTTTGCCTGTGAAGGATTGTGGGTCGGCTTCTTTGATGAAACGTGGCTCCAATCCACATGCCTCCCGGTCTTATTCATTCGGGTTTCCACTGGATATGTGGTGTGTGGTTGGAGGTGTGGGTGTCGCAGCGCAAGCCAGCCGTGGTCCGTCTGTAGGTGCAGGCGTCCTGTGGCTGGCCACAGTGACAGGTAAATCCGAAACCGGATGCCGCCAACCATGTACGATCCGAATTCAAACATCTTTAGGAGTTGATAAACAATGACAAAATTGTGCCTTTTTACGGCTTCCGTTTTTGCGTAAATCAAGCGAAGTTCAAAGGACCAGAGCAATTCTGTCGTCAGCTCTGAACTCTTATCTTTTGGCGAAAAATACTGATGTGCTTCTTCGTAGTGACATATATGCCTAAGTAAGTCGACTACCTGATTCCAAAAAACACCTGGGTGGCTGTTTCGTGGTCGGTGCATGCTGAACAGACGATGGTGATCAACCTCTGCAACTGTATGCTGATCACATTCATTATGTTCGCAGCACTGCTTTCCAGCACAAAGTTCACATCCTCTCACATGACACCCACCAAATTCTTCCATGATCTGGATCCAGATTGACCACATACCCAACAGTTAAGGATGGCGCACATCGGTTAAAAGCCGTCTGTCAATTTGGGATACGTGCTTGTATTCTGACCATGCCCTAGTGCCCGCACGCACTTGTCCTCGCTCGCAACACGGATTCACTTCCTTTTGCGCAATAATATTACGATAAAATGGCCCACCTGTTATCAATGAAGACTGAGTTGAATGGGCCCAACGCCGGCTTGATTGGTCACAATTTTTTTCTGAATAGCTCTTTTGGCTCACGCCATATGTTTAGTTTAAATAGTTCGAACTGTGAATAGTGCTTTGCTTATCTTGATATTAGTATGAAAACACGTTTCATCGGATATCGCGTTTCACCGTGTACGGAAAGTTCTGAAACGACGAATGGCAGGCTATCTGAGAACACATGGGATATGTGGAAAGACAATACTATTGAGAACAAACTAATTATGTACCCGGTCAACCGGAACATGGACCCAAAAGATCCTTAGTTCTGGAAATTACAACTGAGTAACGTGAACATTCTTCCGCTCCCAGTCGTTTCTAGCCGCCCTTTGAATGGAACATTCCAAAAAGCACCTCAGTAGTTCAGCGATACTACTGCTTGCTGAATCATCTGAACCCACGTAGGAATTTAATGTCACACCTCCCACTTCAGAAGAGATTCTGCATTGCTGTGATTAAGTTCCTGGACCTGACTGTTGACTGGACTTGCTGCTATATTTAACGTCATTTTGGACGCTGACGAGATGCCTTTTGATCGACCACTGTTAGCCGTGGTTTTCATCTTATAGACGAGTCCATGGTTTTTTAAATCAAAATCACTAAGGTAAGGCTTGCTTGTAGTGCGTCTAAACTTTTCGCAAGTATTGTTATCCGACGATTTACTGGTTTTCATTAGGGCCAATTCACTGAAAGTTGGCTTCCGCCATGGTCAAATTGGCATCGACCACCTTAGGTTTTCGTAAAGTATTGGGGCAGCGGGACACTTGCAGTTGACCAACCGGGGTGGTTTTCACTAATTTGAATACTGCCTTTGACTCTGTTGATCGTACCAGCTTGCGACACTGCCGATCTGTGAACAGTGTGCCAAAGAAACTTTCATCCTGCAATGTCTACCACGATACTTGATGCTGGATAAGGGTCTATGGAAAGTCATCTGGCTTTCCCACGACAAGTGGGGTCCATCAGCGTTGTTCTATATCTGTTCTCCAATTTGCGATTGAACTGATTCTAAGTGATCGCCCCCCCCCCAGCTTTTCCTGGAGTGGAAATCCTGCCAGGTGGCCGACTTGGGAATCTTGAGTATTCGGATGGCAGCTCTTCTTGGATCTGACGTAGCAGCTATTCAAGCACTTCTGAAAAGACTGACGCGTAGCGCCGCACGCATCGGCATGTGCTTTGAACCTAAGTGCAAACTAGTGTTGCGGGACTGGACGGATGCGCCGCCGTTTTTGCCATTAATGAACAGGCAGTGGAAGCCGTGGCACGGTTTGGTTACCTTGGTAGCTGTCTCACCTCAGGTTGCCACATTTCTGAGATGAGTAATTCAACGATACTGGTCTGGCTTTTCAAAGGAGATATCAGTGAAAGGTAGGATGTATAAGGTGCAACTGAACGGATTAGAGGCTTGACTATTTCGCAATGAAGATATCAAATGATTGACCCCCTTTGATCACTAGAGCTAACAGAATATTACTTGCTTCTGGTTGGAATATCGGATAAGCAAAACTGAAGTTTGCCAGTTGCTCTTTGACACGTTAAGCCTTATGTACCCAGTGGGGCGCATTTTTAGCAATTTACAGTATCAACTGCGGGTTAAGTAAAATGACTTGAATTTTATGAATAGATAAAGAAAAGGGAAAAAGGCACATTGGTGTTCTTGAGCATTGAGTACATGTAGATGGGCAGAATCCTCGTACATTTTCTAGCCGACAGCGTAGTTTTGTGAGGACATTTATTAATCCCTTCCAACTGGCCTAAGAAGCATGGCCGAAACCAACAGACGGCGAATGGTGTGCGGTATCTCGGCTTAGCATTCAAAATATCAGTCTTGTTGACCTTGAAGTACTTTGGACAAATTCTTCCCATAAACCGTAGTATATCTGCAGTAGATAAAATAAAAATGATGTTCACTGAGAACGCAACGGCCGATTTAAAGGCCCCGCCAAGGCTTTCCCTCTTGACCCTTCGAGGAGTTTTTGTTATTTTTATTAACTTGCGTGGGCTAGGTCGTATCATACGTATGCACCTTAACCAATTCTCCAGGCGTCCATTGTATGCCGTTGCTGCACGAAGTTGGGCGTAAGTGCGAGTTGGTCATTCAGTGACGTGGTATGAAGACAGAAAACTGACCGAGCGATTTGGTCACACTGGTGCAAGCCATGTTTGTGGATGGGAGACTCAGATGGTCTACAACAGTGTCTGGAGATTCTATCGGGCATAGTATGGGCGCACATTCAGTGGCGTTCTTGCATTCAGTTGCTTGCACCCAGCCGTTAATTTTCCACCCCGATTAGTTCATTCAACTTCCTCCTTTATTCATATTTCTTTGTATTGTATTCGCGCCCGACTCCAATTTCTTACTGTTGTATGTTTTATTGTCATGTTGGAGATGCGAGTCGTGGAAACGAAATCCACCGCACTTCAGTGCTCGCATCATAGTTGGCCAATACACTTTTAAGAAATCCCTTAGTGGTTTTTTCCTCGCTGTTATCCGTTCTGTCAAATTCTCTCTCCTCCACAGTTTATCGTTGCCATCAATCCTAGACGCGGATCAAGTTCCAATCCTTGTTGTCTACCTTGAACTTTTTCCGATTTGGGCATGTTCTCAGAAATTTATTTGCGAGGACACACTGCAATGATAAGGAATTTTTGCGTTTGTTAGAGTAAAATGCACATACATGTGGGTTTTTTCTTTGTTCACTGTAGTTACCGGCTCCACATAGCTAAATTGGGTGCATTTTCAATGCACTCACCTTGGGCGCTTATCTCTCAGCAAGCAAGAGATGCGTGCACGCATGCATGCATACATGCACATGATTTGGCGCTTTCGTTTGTGTTAATCTCAAAGCAGCTTCAATGTACCGCGTTCAAGAATGGTTTGCGTTGAAGGTCAGGCTTGGTAATTCGAAACAGCACCACCACCACCAAAACGTCGGGGCAACCCTGGTCAACCGACACATGATGCCTAGCTGCTAATTATGCATGCGCGACCTAGCGCCATCCGACGAGCAAATGGAGTTCTGTCCTATTCTAACGCTCACCCAGTTGAACTGGTGTGCAACATCCTTTCGCCGTTGCGCAGGTCATCACACTGCACCTATAGAGGTTCCCACCCGCTGGCCCATGACAGGCAACTGGTTAAACTAGGTAGAACAGCTGCCCAGCAATGACATCTGGTGAGTGAACTGGCTGCATATATTCCAATTGTCATGACAATTTGCATACTCTTAATCGCAAGTGTGGCGAAGCGTGATTGACGAAACTCTGAGCCATCTAATCCAGCACGATTGGCACAGAGCGAAATAGACTTGATTGCCTGCGAAGGCGGCTGGCGCTGCATTTGAGTAAAAGCCAAATTATCGCAAAGCCATCGCAATGCCGTGTAACTAAGTTGTAATCTAACGATGTTGCCACGCCGGCAAGTGTTTAAACCAAACGTGTGGCCTCCGTGTAGCAAGTGAAGAGAGCGGAAACTCAGGCCTCTTTTTCTACTACTGTGTGTGGCGTGTGCACTAGATGGTTTGGATTGAGCGTGGTTTGCGGGTTCTTGCGCGTCACATTCTCACGTGCACATCGGGTAGATCGAAAATTCCTTAAGGTAAATTGCCACTAGCTGCTTTTCGGCTATCAATTTCCTAATTAATATATGGCGTAGTGCGGCAGCCGCTTAACATATTCCGCTTCATAAGACTTAGTCATCTCAAATCGTACGACAATGACTCCTCTGTTTCAACTAGATACTTGCACAGAGCGAGATTCGATGAACCCAGTCTACGATCTTCAGGACGATAATAAAGTTTCATAAAATACTCAGCGAATATGGCATCCATGGATAGAATCCTTGTTTTATTTGCGTTTGATCAGAAGGATTATCGAATTTGTAACCGTTTTTCCATCTGTTTGACGATTCTATTCACTACCACAAAAACGTTGATCAGTAGACGGTTGTTAAATGCTTGAATGTGCCCCCGAAGATTTCCGGTACTAGATAATTAACATGGTTCACGTTAGTGGCAAACCATTTGAGGTCACAGGAATTCTAAAAGACCGATACGAGGCTCCTTGTCCTGTTACACTATCCCATAAGACGATATCACGAACAAACCTCCATTCGGTCAACTGGAGCTTTTAGTTGCTCATGATATCACCGTTATCCCGTCTTGCTTTTCAGCGTTGGAACGGCGACATATACCACTTGCATTAGAACAACCTGTTGGGTGTACATCAACAACGCAGTGCATCAGCTTACGCAAGGAGCAGTGGCTTTCACAAAGTTGCTATCCCATGTGCCGAAACATTCTCGTCTATGTAGCGAAAGAACAAAATCGCCAAGGCTGCCCACGTAGCATTTTCACATGAAAGGTCATTCATAGTATGACTCAATCTGTCTACTTCATAAAATATAACTTCATTGAGGAATAATGGATTCTGATTTCAGTAACCCAGTACCATATTCCCTAACCAAAAAGGAAATCACCCTTTGAATGTATTGCATGATTTGTATATTTCGATTAGGGACCCTGCAATCTTTGTCAATTGAGTAACAATACATGGGAAACCAGCTGTAGTACGCGGGGTTCCGAGCGAGTAGCACCTAACTTTCATCTGCATCACAGGGGATACATGTCACCGAATTGGCCGAGTTTCGATTAAAAGTGAGCTAAGGTCCAGATTGAGATAACACGTCATATTTCGTTCAGACAATGGCTGCTGTAATATTACCAGCAATTATTTCACGTGTTCTTCACAACAGCACGCCTATGTGCGATATGTAGTCGAACGAGCGGGAGGAAAAGGTCACGGGAGAAAATTAATACACAATTTCTTAAGTTAAGCTGAAAATGCCGCTTAGAACCGGCAGTCACACCTGACAGGTTTACTCCGTGGTCATTATTATGAGTAATACGGAGTTCACTTTTCTTTTTTTGAACTCGACTTCCACCTGCTCTAAATAGTCCTCTGAATGGACAAAAAATAGACCGATACAGAACTCTATGAGCTGAACTTTAGCTACTTTGCATGCATCCAGTAGAACTGCAACAGATCGTCTAAACGTATTATGGTTGTGACTTACATGATTACCATAGAACCGCACCTTGACTATTTCGTTTCTTTACGTTCTCGCAGTTACCTCATTACTGCGAATTTTATCCGTTTTCTTCAACCTATCAACGAATCGTTACTTTGCTTCTGTCTCCGCACTAGGTTAATGTTTTCAGTTCGGACGCCGTAGGGAGCGCCGGGTTGAACTTTATGATTATCGTTGTCATGGTCGCAGTGACTGGCCTGGTGTCCATATGTTTGGTTGTCGCTATTATATGCGTGCGTCGGCGTTCCTTCTCTACTCGGCCTTGCTTCAACTTGACCGATCGGGATGACGCTACTGGATTGCGACGGGGGCGTGATGCTGGAGACGGAGCGGAGGTGCACTTCCCCTTTAAACATGAATACGGCTTCCCAGTTGACGGTGCTAGTTACTTGATGGGAATCAGTCCGACTCCGTCCGATCTTGACGCACTGAAATTTAGCTATCAACAAACAGCATCCATACCCTTCCTTGGTGCGGTGAATGGAGGAGCTGACACGGGACACTTATTTGCATGGTCGGGGCTGAATGCTTCAAACTCCGTTTGTTATCCGGTGGGGGTACCAATGAACTTCATCGGTGAACACGCTGTCACAGCCGCAACACTGAATTCCCATCCGACTACGACATTGAGGCTACCCACGTACGGATCATATAGCCGATACAGCCCATCGACTGTCGGTTCCGATCAAGCCACACTTAGGCTAATGCCCCAAGCCCACTGCCCAGATATTGCAGTACCAACCTCTTCTGCTTGCCTGACTTTCATCTCAAATTCTCCGGTTCTGGATCAAAACGTCCCAAATTCAGCGGCACTGCAAAATTTTGTTGAAGCTGACTCGAATGTAGGCAAACACGACCGGAGGGAGGACATGAATATACCATGCTGCGTTGACTCTGGGAACGACCACTATCATCAGCATCAGTATCCTTCGGGAAATCGCGGCTCGTACGATGGCGAAATTGCATTTAGACACAGTGTCACGGTGGGTTGAATTCTAAATCTCTCTCTCATTTGTCCATTACCTTCATATGAAATTTTACTTGTGCGTATGTCCTAAACGTCATCTGGTGAATTATTGATGAGATAACATGTTGCCTGCTCTTCGTATCATAAACCCTAATCAACGTTGAGTATGCCAACACCGATCTAGCAATTAGTGCGGTGCACAAGCATCCACAAATGTTTTTGGTGACCGGATTCTATGGATTTCCACATGCTGATGACTCCCTTGATCTATTGTGGCCAGGTGTACGCGCTTTTAACCAATAGGTTCTGGTGTATCTTCTTCAACTATCTGCTTATCGACTAGCACTTCTAGATAAGCGAGTGAGACATTAGTTTCTCCGCCTGACCTTTCTCTCTGACGCAGTTCCTGACTGCACCCAATGCGACGACCCATTTGTCATACAATTTCTGCCAATCACCTAGTAACCAATATTTGAACAATGATCAGACCGATACCAGTTCATTTCGTGCCTGAATATGCAAGTGCAGCTCGATGCTCTCTTCAACCACTCTTATAATTCGAGCTCCTGAGCGCTTCTTATTAACACTAAAGAAAAAACTATGCCAGTTAAACGTGTCTGCCCATACCTATGTTTAATTCACCTCAGCTAACAATGACCATAATTAAATTGCTTCAAGTTGCTACATCAATGTTCCATTTCAGTTAGGTACCCTCACGATTGTCAATTCAGTAGTTGACGAATTAGAGTTCCAGTATTATTGTACGTGCGTTCAGGCGTTAAATTTTGGCAATTCTTTGCTGTCACTGCTTCCTCTATTCTCACTGGGCTTTATTTAACCCAGAATATCCCTCGTTTTTTCTTGACTTATTTACTCCACGAATATGTGCCCATTTTGATGAGCCCTACCTTTGATGGAATAGTGCGTAAAATTAACATCAAGAATCTGTCATCTAATTCACTTGCCTTTTCAAATGTCTGCATTAACATTGCTAGCAGTTCTTTGTATAACTCCATCTACTTGTTAAACGGTGTTTTCCCCCGGGACTTGTGTTCCTCACAGCACCTAATCATTGAGAACTGGTCCACTGACTACACATAACACATCATTGTCTCTTTACTGAACTACTGTGTCTCATTTCCCTTGGGATGGGGCGAGTTGGGAGGAACCGGCGCCACAGTGTATCAAGTTGCTCCACACCAATTGCCAATTTAAATGGCGGCGGTCACTCATTCTATCCGGAATGTTAGACATGACTAGTGAGGTTTTCTTAAATTGTCTAAATCGTTGACAATGACGTGAGTGTTTCGCTTTTCTAGCGCATGGCGTTCATATTCGGCCATTACTTTACATCCAACTGAGCAATACGTGGGTGTTTAAAAAAACCGAACTTTTGATATAAAATATTTTTCGCTCAACGCACAATCTTTTTAGCACATTCCCCCTCAAACTACGTCCCCTCTACTGGCAGTACACCGTTCCCAACGGTGTTTCCATTATTAGGAAGCCTCCTGGAACGCACTTTCTGGAATGTGCGCCGGTCTCCTGTCGTATTGTCGTGGATCTCCTCCATAGTTTGGAAACGACGTTCTTCCAATGTGATTTTCAGTTTAGGAAAGGAGAAAAAGTTTGCAGCGCCTAAGTCCAGAGCATACCGTGGATGGGGTACAACAGGTGGGCTATTTTCTATATAACTGCGGACAATGAGCGATACGTGAGCCGGCGCAGTGGCATGCTTCAGCATCCAAGTCTGTTTTTCAAACAGTTCAGACCTCTTCCTCCGTACAATGTTGCACAAACGCACTAGATTTCGTTGGCATGTTCGTACGCTACTGCCCACTTCGTCAGCAATTCTCGAACAGTTAAACGATGATTTAAACGGATCACAGCACGAACCCTTTCAAACTGGTCACATTTTGTTGATATGAGGGTCGTCCAGGCTTGGGATCGTCACCGACTGACATTGTGCCGTGTTCAAAACACTGAAACCACTCATAGCACTGAATATGACTCACACTCCTCCCTGTATGCCTAGCTAAGCAACTGAAATGTCTCTGTAAAAGTTTTACCAAGTTTGTAGCAAGTTTACGCGCACATATGTTGGTATTAAAGCTCTTACATTGTCTCATGGGCACCAATCCGACGAACAGCTTGTGCATGAGTTCACTTCAGCGGTTGTAGCTCACCATCCAGCAGTCAGAGCGAAATGTGGCAAATGGCATTTTGTTGTCCAAAGAAGCGTACGCAAGCACTCTGTAACTGCAGCGCGCTCCCTCCGCCGACTGGCGCGCTATTTCAAAAGTTCGCTTTCTATCTGAACGTCCATAGTATGATATAACTGATCCTGTGGCTTGCTTGCATGAAGGTTATTGCGGTGTATAGGCGTGGTTAGACTACTTTGCTCATCTGAGACATTACTGATCCAATGGTTCTTCTTTCATGCTTCACTCCAATGGCAATCGTTCGTATGAAATTTTTATCTCGTTGCTACTTAGAAGCGATGTATGGAGAGCACGGTCACCATTTATACCATAAAATCTTGAAGCGGACAAATATCGACAACCGGTAGGATTTCCTGATGCTCAGTTTCCACCCAAGGAGAGATGTGCAAAGCGTGTGGACAGCATTACGTTACACTAAAAATTACACGGGTTTACTTTGTATTCCGATAGCATCCGTCGTTTTTATATGCTCCTAACTTGGAGCTAGACTGTTATTTCACACTGCTACAAAAATGTCCGCGGTGTCTTCTTCACTTCGGTTTTATATTGGGACCAGATATGCAGTGATGTTTCCTTAGTGTCGACAATATTTGTTTAACGGATCTACACATTCACCAAGTCTTGCTTACAAATAGGCATCGGACACATTTTCTTTAGGCTACTGATTTGTGAGCAGTGTTGGGTCGGACCGTGAACAAAATCCGCTGTTGACTTTGTCTCCCAACGCGGACAACTCAGTTTTGTTGCGTTGTGTCTTGACTACCAGCCGGCTTTTCTGCATCTCTAAGCATGCATATTGGCCAAAACTGTTCCGGTTACTTGAAGCGGCACGCCGGTTTATTGATACACCTGAGAAGGTAACTGAACACATTTTGCTACTGTGTGCAGGTGCCATGTCACCGATAAATCAATATGATTTTTCTTCCCCTCACACAGAGAACATTCTTTTAATTGGAACAACGGTTCAATGAACATGTACTCTCAATGTACGATACAACCACACGTGACAACATGTGACGAAATTCGTTTTCGTCATTGTACTATAAACGTGTTTGTACCCACTGACACCTAAATCATGACGTCCTAATCTACAGAACTTTGCATTCTAAGGATAGAAGGTGTCTGGTCACTCATGCCACATATCTGTTCGTTGGCCTTACTGACTCTAAGCATTCTGCTATCACTTAATGTGCACTGGAAAAATTTTCTACCTCGGCCGTAAGAACGCTTGATTGTACGAATGAATGTTCTCTCAGGATGAATTGGTCTCCTATCCGCCACACCACTGACGAGAGCTCATTATGCCTGCCTATGTTTGAGGGACTTATGAATGGTGCGCCACGTTTAAACGCTGTTACACTGCTTTGTACCACATCTTGATTCGTGGATTATCTGAGCCTACCAGGAATTACATTGGAAACCGATGCCTGCCGTAGTCTTACAGAAACGTCTGAGCGACGACAATAGGATGGCAAATCATGAGGATGTGTGAAGTCTTCTGGGCTTCCCATGACGAATGTTTGCGGTGGCAGCTGTAGCTACTGTGTATTTTAATAGGAAGCCGCATCTCCAACACAAACTCTTGCGTCTTGGATCACAAGCATTTGCAATGGTATCAGCCTAGATCCTGATACCAGGGCGGTTGAGCTATAACATGAATCCCTGATCAATGAAAGGGACTGAAATTCAGGTTAGTTGATTGTCAGGGTTTGTTTTGAGCTGTGTGTTATACCTGACGCACAAAAATTCAGCTGTGTTTCATATCCGTTGTGCGTACTCCATGTCTCAGCTATCCGCATAGTGGGGTCAAGTGAGGTAGGAGACAAATTTTTGCTGGATGCATCCTTTCGTGACTGACTCAGTTTAGATCCTGTTGTAATCGCACATGACATCTCGCAAGTCTGGACATAAGTGACTCACACAATGACGGCTTCCTATCATTCCTTTCCCTTCCCCGTCCTGACGATGATGGTGGTTGTGGTGACTCTGATGGTATGGTAGATCGGCTGTGAATTTCCAACTAACCATCGCCTACGCCCCGGGCATCTGTCTGCGTGACTCATTGCGCTTGAGCTTCACATCACACTGGGGATGTCATGAGCACACAACATTCCATTCACCCCCTACCCATTCATGAGTGTGGATACGTTTTGAGCTATAGAGTCCTGTGAGCCTCATGCACACTTTGTGCATTGGTCTGTGTTGCGACTATCCAATTTCATGCAGACTGTTATGTTTCTCTTCCTCAACCCGGGGCTATAATTGAGATTCCTCAATAGATACCATATTAATCTCAACATGCACATTGCATCTCCGTTGCAGGTGTGCACTCGATTCTTTTCACTGTCCCCCTGCCACATAGTCTATACCTGGCAGATTTCGCTGTATGTGAGCAGGAGAAACAGGACTCCGATTTTGTCTCAGAAGCATCTATTGTGGCCAAAGAACTGATCCTAACCTAGATCTTTCTGGGGTGCACGATATTCTACTCGTGGATATCACTAAGTGGTTACTATGCGGTAGGGACATAGAACCTGAGATTTTTGAAATTAATGCCGAACTTCTGGATCAGCTTTTGGTTTTTGAGTTAAAATATAACTAGTTTGTGCAGCTTTGCGTAAATTCATCTACATTTTTGGGCTGTGCCGCCGTAACGTAAGCACCGTAGATCACCATCCTTAATGTGGTTTGACCATGCACCTACTGTACAGCCGAAGTCTCTTCAACTATCCACAGTGTCCTTGAACACACATCAGATAGTGCAATTCGTGGGACAAAAGATGTATGCACATTTGGATAGTATTAACGGTTCATATTAGGAGTACGCAGACCCTTCCCATGTTTGTCTGTGCATTTTATATCCAGAGGATATCTTCCACCTCTCTTACTTCTGCCCATTTAATCAATATCACTTTTTCCTTCGTCTGAATGATGGCGATATAATCTGTCTTGAACTGGATTCAACCGCCGAAGAGATTGTCCTTACCTTCCTATCTGCTGTCATCTGCCCATCCCATTTGCTCTCATCATAACCGGTAGTTTGACTCCGATTCTAATTTCAGGTAAACGACTGCCTTAACTTATGTTTTTGTCATAGGGGCTTTTTAAACATTTCCATACATAATGGCGAACTGTTAATTAACGCGATCCTGTTATATATCTAACTGAATACAAGTACTTGATGCTTCGAATTTCGGCAAAGCAGTCTTCTTCAGCAGTCCGTTTTGCTATATATCGATACTCTACACTCTGCGAGTGTGCGGATAGTTAACGTAGCCCGCCCACCGGAGCTCCTTCCATCAACATCGGCACTGGTTACTTATGGAGCTCGTCACTACAAACCACTCGAACAACAACCATCAGATGTTTCAAATTTTTGCGCCTTAGGTGGTTCCCTATGTACTTTGATTGGTTTTATCTCTCTGCACCCGGATAGCATCCTCTGCCTCCCAGATGACTTCTGGCACTTGAATTACTAGCGCTCGATCAGGAGATCTCGGTACTTGGTATTTTCAGACCCGAAAACTTAGCTAACTGAACTATTTGGAAAAGACAGTCTTACGGAGAACCATGGAGCGAACTTGTTCGTTGCATTTAAAGTGCTAGGACGAGCCTTAATTATTGAGAATAGTTCTTACCTAGATTACACTTTAGGGCTTTCTTCTACAAGCCCTTTTCTTACATAGTCTGCTTTGACATGCGTTGCGGCACATTCCTTCTTTGATGGCAGTTTACCGGCATAACTAGATGCATACTGTGCCCATAATAATAATAGTGATGGTAACAATGATAATACTAATAAAGTTTACGGACGTCGTGAGGCGCAGCACGCTGTAAATGAGCTGACTGTAACGGGACATGCAGGTTCAATCGAAACACAAATGAAAACGGGCACAATGGAATTCCACGAATGTATAAACAAAGCTTGGCTTCTATGAAAAATGTAACGTCCGACTGAACTTTCTTGCTTAGATTTTAAACAGCTGTGCTCAAAAAGCTGCAATGTAGGTTATAACTAACTTTCTCGATTTCAAAGTTTTCCCATAGTACGCCTCTACCCAACACTCCTTCAATATTGGTTACAAAGTTTATGGACTCAGAGGTATTCCAAAGCATACGTAGCAGTAATGAAAATGTAGTTCGCATAAAACAAGCAATCAGTCACAAAAGTACCAGATAATCAAGTAAATAGCGATAAAATCATTTTGGATTAAATGCTGAGATACGTGACGCAAAGAAAAAGACTAATGAGTAATTTCAGTAACTCAGGTTCAACAAGAAAAGAGGTGATATCTGCACAAATGTTTGCAGTCTATTGCAGGCGTGGTTTCCATGTGGAGCTTGCCAATATGACCATGCTGACGCTGATGTTGCATTCACGATGCTCCTTCACCGCAGTTGAGCTAAACCAAGTTACACTTAAACTACGTCGTTTTAAGTTGCATAAATTGCATTCCACTTTTTGCTCTGTTCTGCCTACCTAAAATAATTTTCCAATAACTTGCACTCGTTGCTTACGCTAATTGTGGCTATATTTGTGAACTTTATCTCCTTTGTAGCATTCGATGAATAATGTGTGAACATTTTGTACTTATCGCATATGCGTTGCTAACCAACATACTTCATATGCTAGTTCAGCAAACAGTTATATCTGCATAGCCGTATGCTTTAACAGATATACTTTATTTGATAATGTTAATTCAAGAGATTGGCTGTTGTTTGACATTCCCGATGTGGCTGCGCTTTATGTGCATGTTAACAAGGTGCCTACCTGTCTATTACCCACTACCTCGTCCAGACAGGCTCCAGGAGAGTGTTCGTCGTTGCTGGATGGGAAGGGGTGCATGGTCCTTGTGGCCGTGCTAGACTCGAAGAGTGGTACAAAGCACTCGTTGTGGAGCGGACTACGGTCCACCCACCGCGTTCTGTGCGGTTGATTCCCCAAATACAGCGTGCTTGTGTTTGCCTGTGAAGGATTGTGGGCCGGCTTCTTTGATGAAACGTGGCTCCAATCCACATGCCTCCCGGTCTTATTCATTCGGGTTTCCACTGGATATGTGGTGTGTGGTTGGAGCTGTGGGTGTCGCAGCGCAAGCCAGCCATGGTCTGTCTGTAGGCGCAGGCGTCCATTGGCTGGCCACAGTGACAGGCAAATCCTAAACCGAATGCTTCCAGCCATCACAGATTACGGTTATATTTAGGGATGGAATCGGCGGTGCAAACATCGAAAAGCAGGTCGGTCGCAAGAATTGATGGATACATTTGATTAGCAGTTCTTATAGCTACGATGTTACCACTGACAGACTGCATATGCGATGTCCTGTAAGCAGATGCGCCTCAAGCACAGTACTCTTGCTCTTCTGCATTGATTAATAGTTGCATTATCCAGCCAACCTTTCTGTTCCTAATCTAGTAACATACATCGCCACCCAGATAATAATTGTGGCGTCGCCCATACTTTGAACCGCGAATAAGTATATAGGACCACGTGCAACCAATCCCGACTAACAGGTCATCACCAAAAAGTGGCCAGTGAGCTGTCTGTGTTTATGCAAGTATTTCTCTTTACGAAAATTTTTTATACTGCAATTGCCACCCTAATATGTTCTTCCTGAATTCTACATCTTCGCTTTTTTGTTGTTGACCTAAAAACGAACTTTTTTAGACTAAATAACAGCCGGTGCAGATGATGCATCTGGGCTGTTATAAAATCCCATGGTAACGCGACCTCATATTTTGTTAATTGAGGAGCATTTGAACCAGTTCACATCTATCCCTTTTGGGGAGTGAACAGACACCCACTAGAACCCCATATCATATCATTTGACTCCGTATTCTCGTGCCTGATGGCTCATCACAGTGAATATTGAATACTTACGATATGGACAATGGACCAAAGCGCTAAGAATGCATCAAAAATCGTCTCGTCTAACCCAACTATGTAGACCCCGAAACACTGTCACATGAACGGATTGCATCTCATCTCCGTACATCAAAATTCCTGTGAATATTCGACGACAAGAGCAATGTGAGTGTTTTCGTGCTTGAACTGCACCCTATGTTAATCGAAGTTCAAGGATACAGTTTGCACGTAAGTAGGTGGGCAGACTAAAACAACGATGAAACCATTTAAATATTTGTGAGTTTCATCCCAGCCAGTTTCCAAATCAGATATTCGTCCACATGCCCGGAGAAGCACTAGACTGCAGTTTAAGCCTTTTGGGCATCGTCAGTAGTGCGCATCCATCGGATCCATCAGGATTCGAACCCACTTAATTGCATCAAAAATCCCCTACTCATGAGTATATCACATTAAAATATTTGCCGCACGGCTGCCGGATAACACTATTGGGTCAACTACTCATGAAACGCGAGTTAACTTGTCAGACACGGTCTTTCGCTGGGCCTTTTCCTTTTTGTCATTACATTGCATTTCAACTGTCGCTACTATCCTTTTCGTTCGCGTTTCGTCCCATCTGTCTTTATGAACGAAATTGGTAGGGAAACTCAATCGCCTTAAGTTAAATTCTCCAAACTATACCAACTCAACGGACTACGAACATCCGAACATGATAAGGACGGCCTTCTCGACCCTTCTACCTGGTTAAGAGAGCCAAATCCTCAGTTCAATGAGCCCGCTTTGCAACCGCTCCTTTGCCGCTCAGCGCCGTTGTCCTCTCTACGATCTAAGCACTGCACCTGACTCTCTGATTCTATTTTTCTTATGGACTTACTACTATTGTTTGCATATTCTGGTGATATAATAACTTCTAGCTAGCACCATAAGGCTAGAACATGTTTCGTACTGGTGCACCGTAATGTGCGTCATGGCTTTTAGGGGCATTAGTAAAATATTTAGTCCAAACTAACCCAAACCGCATCAGCGTTTTGGTGCCATTCCCATTCAATTGATTGTTGCTCACGGGCTTTCTTTCAATTAATAGCTTCCTTGGGCGGCAACTAAATGTATCCGATTCATTCATCACTGGGTTTTACACGCTGCCGCCCAGCATCCGCAACAGAACGCAAAGTCTTCTACACTGTTGCTATCAGCTTGATTGGTGTCGAAATGCCATTCTACTAGTGTGTGCCCCGCCGCGGTTATTCCCAGCTGACAATCTCCATTCGGATCGTCGAATCTGTTCGGTCACTGGTCAGTGATCGAACTTAACCACAATAGGACGAAAAACAAATCCGAAGAAACATGTCTGAAAGCAAGCGCTGTCCTCTCCCGACGGATGCTCCACCCCGTTGCGCATTTGTGTTGTTACAACTAGTTAGGCCGAAACAGTGTTTCTAGCTTGATCCGTGCAATTCGCTCCACTCTCGTTACCTTCGCTTGCCTCAAAGTATCCTGTGTGCGGTTAACGTCACCAAAGGCCACCCACTGTATCTTGCTTGTCAACCTGACCACGCCCCATTTCCATTAGATTTACCATCAACTTCCCCAGCTTTCTCTGGGAACTCGACAGCGCGACGCACAAAAGCGGGTTGTGAAACAGACTAGTGCGATTTGATTTGCGCGACATTTGCCCTGCCTCTCCTCCTCCCTCAATTTACCTTTAACATCTCAAGTGACAGGTCCAATTTGACCACGCCCCGTTTCCCGTCCACATCCACGACTTCAGCAATCCTTTACTTTAATTCAACGGCATTCAATTCGTATTTATCCTGAATGTGTATGTAGGAGTAGATTGAGACTTACTCTTCCCAACCACAAATAGTCTAACGATTTTACTGTAGGTTCGCATAAGTTACTTACATAGACTATGATATACTTAACTGAGGTAATATGTTCAAGAGGTTTTCCCGTACACCTTTAATTCCTCATATCTTGAAAGCAGCCCAAATCAGATATCAAGTGCAACCACCCTGGACCTTTGTTGGTTGCAAGCACGTTGGTTGACATCTAGGAAAGTCTTGGACGGGCATTGACTTTTGTAGTTGCTCATTACCTACATCTAACTACTGATCGCCTCGACAATCCACAAAACATACATCTGATGACTGAGTCACATTTTACGTATTTTATAGCTTATCAGTTGTGGTAAATGCGACAGATTCACAATTGCTATCGTTGGGCCATATATCACATTTATCCCCGTTATCACAGTGTGATCGACTTTGAATTGGAGACTCCGCCCATGGGATATAGTATTTGATCGATGAAATAAATGGCGTCACGTAACCAGCAGTTGTATGTTATTGGTGTCAGTGTTGCAGATTACTGTAGCTTTTTATGTTTTACTGGTTATATTGATGTCTGTATACTCAATTCGTTTAACATGGATGTTTTTGCCCCCTGCCGTCATTGTTCAAGTGCCAAGTACAAAATATTCTCAGCACATTTGTGACCACTTCATATTTCGAACCCCTAAACATCTATGGGTGGCGCAGCACTGATATCTTAGACGCAAAACGTAGTATATTAGCTTTGTTTCTATGTTCCTATTAAGTGCCAAATATCTTTCGCGCTAACTCAGCGCAGTGCGATGTAGCATCTCAAGAAGCGATCCGGTATGTCGTAAGGAGCAACAAGCAAACGCACTGAGTGTTCCAAGTGTCTCTTTCACTTTGGTTATCAATCAGAGAACGAAACCGGTTCATGTGCAAACGTGACGAAAATGAACTTGAAATGATCTACTTACGTACCACGATTCCTTGGGAGCACTTTCTCCTAGCACAGAGTTTAGAACATGTTGCACTTCAACCCCAACGACTTCAGAGAGTTAGTTGCGTGATCTGCCTTGCAACTAGACAAGAACTCCGTATGAATATTCCTGCTGGGGCTGATGGATATTAGGAATAATTATTATTGCAGCGGCGATCGTGCCAAGCCTGAATTCTCTGAATAGCCCCTGATTAGTTATCACGTATGTGATTAGCATATGTCATGGAGCTTTGTTTTCTAGAAATTATTCCCTTATCTGTGCTGATATAGCGACTCCAAACTCCTTGATGCTACCTCGTTACAAATAGAAGGTCGCTGTACTAATAAGTTGTGGTCGGAAACTAAAATCCTTACTATTTGGACAGGGCTAGGAGGCCAGTTGGCAGATCATTATGCATTTGAGAGCGTTACAGGGGTGATCTCAACTGAGAAGAAACACGGGTTATCAAACCTGTCCTATCAGCACTAATATTTTTACACAGCAAAGGGCCGGGTGAGTCCGTCGACATGTACTTTACTGAATCAAAGATTTTAGCACATGGTCCTTGGTAAGGAGTTCAGTTTCCTGACGACTTCTGCTGCACTTTTCAGACTTTCCGGTGCTCAAGTTTTCCTTTTGGTTTGGCAATTTTGTCTGGGTTTTCACAGAAACGAATGCTGCAGGCGGTAAACGATTTTGTCGGTGTAACTTGCGTAGCGGATTAAATACTGGTTTACGGTTCAACTCAAGAGGATCATAATGCCAATCTCCACCGGTTCTTGTTGCGTTGCATACGAAAGAACATACTTTGAATGTGTGATAAAGTCAAACTTCGGAAACGGGGATTTATTTTTTATGGACATATCCTCACATCAGAAGGAATCAGACACGATCCGGGAAATCAGATACCAGACATTCCAACCTCTGAAACCCCCAATTATGAAAAAGCGGTTAGTCCTTTGGACGGTAGTATCAACTAATTGCGTCGTTACTTGCCACGGCTTACCGATCTCACGACGCCACTCCGTAGACTGACTAAAAAGCGTGAAGTGGAGTTGGAGAAGTGCGCAGGCGACCGGTTTCGTTACCGTCGCGGCCTCAATAGATACAGTGTGATAGCTGTCAGGGATGAATACTCGACTTGCTCATACAGGAAGGAAAACCCCGCGATCTACGATGGCCTGTTATCCAAAGGAACTTGTATGCTAATTCCAATCTTTTTCCATAGGATTTAATTACAGCGTTTATAGAGTAAGAGAACCGATGTTATGTCACGGAATAAAGAATTAATCGAAGTACCATGGGTCAAACTGCGCTTCTTCCCCTTCCATTGATTCTTGCCAGATCAAGAAACCACTGGAGTTACATGATGTACCAGATCGACAATGGCAAAAAACAGCTTTGAATATATTCGGTGAAAAGGGAAAAATTACCTAATAGCCGTCTGTTGCATCAGCAATTATTTCGATATTCATTTACTCAACAGCAGTACCAAGTAACCTGTGATAAACCAACTTAGGAGATAGTCTGTTCGACGCGGGATACCGGAAGAACTGATCTTCGACAACGGCACGCGGTTTGTAAGTGAGAAATTCCAAGCTTTCGCAACAATATGGGATTTAGCGCACTGGAACACTAGGCGGTACCTCAGCCATTCAAATAATAATGTCGAAACAGCAGTAAGTGGACAGGTGGCTATCAATAGTTTCAGCCACTTGATAAGTTTGGAGAACCTCAATACGCCATCTTCGGATATTGTTCTAGGCCCGGTGTATCATATGTATTGCAGAAGGACGACTGCTCGGATGCTTGAGTCGGCTACGCTTTTGTGCCCTGTTTTGCTGGCAAAAGAACAATAACGAAGATATCTACAGCAAAGTTTGATTAATCAAAAGACTGCGGCACCATGGCTTTATCTGAACTGACATTAAGAGAAGAAATATAAATCTAAAAGATTAGTGGTTTTCACAAAGGATGGAATGAGGGTCTGGTTGCCGCAAGGATCAGAGAAGGTTCAAAAGAAGTGAACACCGGTGGTAAGAGAATCAGAATCGGTTGTATTTGAGAATAAACCGGAGACGACAGTGAGTCAGGCTTTATATATTCCGTAGCGAGCGGCAATAGGATCAAAACAGCAGGGTTGCGCAAGTCAATAAGTAGGGTCAAAACGTAGGTAACGCATTGGTGGCTAAGAAAGAAGAGCACGAAAATTGGAATAATGTGTTGTGAGTATCGTACCGAATGGAACATGCATACCAGCGAGACCTGATTGTCAGCTGATCAGATCGGCCATTAGTAATACCAGACTCTGATGATTGAACAATGGTTAGCGACTTGTTTCATTGGAGTAAAGAGGAAACACTGTTGATAGAGGTACATCGTTAGTAATGGTACTGGTTCGGTAAGTTACATGAAGGCACTGTGCGAACGAGCTACGCTGAAATGGGCTGTTGCTTGGTTTTCGCCAACAAACCGTTTGTCTTTGCACGGCGGGGTTTTACGATACGCTGTCCCCCCTCAATTCATCAAGCTCTTGCCAGTCACAGCTAAGTAAGATATGCGGTAAGATATGCTTACATCTTATTGCTGTACAGACATTCAGGTATGGTGATGCACCGAACATTATGTATCTGAGAGGTCTATAAATGTGCCGGAATCTAAAGAGAGCTTTTTGTTGCACCGAGGACAGTGTAGTCTAGCCTGTGCATTCAAAGGGAACCCTAATGAACCTAGATGGTTTTGGATATAGAGGTTTTAAGCCTTGAGTGACAGCTACTATTTCTTCCATCGAATGCATGACACTGCTCTCATGCGAACATCTGCTAGCATAAGAAGCATGAATTAATACGAGCAAAATTTCCCAATGGAGTTCGAAGTTTAGTCTCCTTGGTCAGAGTAATTTTAAGACCATTATATTTCTCCGTTTGCCACGTCACGTTCAGATGGCGCACGTTGAAACATTATTATTTGACTATGAGCCTTCAAATAAATCTACTGATCCGGGTTCTGCCTTAGACGGACAAGTTAAGGACCTTCGGATAAACTCTCAGTAATGAACAGATTCGTTTATTTGAACACTCATGGAAGGTGACTAACATCGTTACCAGTTGGAGCAAGCTGCTCATAGCGGAAAATATACAATAAAAACAGCAATCGTCTATCCGAATAAATTTACCATCAGCTTGTCGTCGGTAGCGATAACTGCAGTGGTCAATGTTTGCGCCCTCAGGTTTAATGTAGGACAGCAATCCTAAATGAATGGTAAAATTTTTAGCCATTGCTTAAACGCGTGGGTTGAATTTTTACTTTGAGCAGATTACCTACACCCGAGTTGCTCGATATCAAAAACGTTTTCTAACCACCTGCCTACTCTTCCGTACACGAACGTTTCAAGTAGTTTCAGGATGCCTTTACGGATTCCTTCATTTCCCACATCCATTTAATTTAATGATAATCTCGCAGGTAGAGATTTTCTTGTGCTATCTATTTTGTACCTGAGCGAAAGCTGCCTGGTATGGTTACCCAACGAACAAAGTTTCGTTGCTTGACATTCAATGGTTGACACAATCAATACATGACAAACTTCTAGAGTTATCTAATATGTGATCTGGAATCTACGCCTTCATAGTTCAGTGTTGTTGAGAACTACCAAAGTGTGATGTATTCAGCAGAAGCTATCGCAGACTACGAGGCGACTTGATTATGGCATACTTGATTCTGCAAGTTCCACATCATGTGTGCCACCCTTTACTGCGACTCAGCACCAATACAACTTTGAGGGGCCGCTCATTGAAACTCGCAGAAGAGTATAGCCGTCTAGAGCGCTGCAGAAATTTTCCATTCGTGTCTGTCACCCGTGGAATGCTCTCCCATAATCAGTCGTGTATGCACCGACAAGGACAGTATTTAAAAAACGGTTGGATGACGCACTCATCCACTTACACTGTCACTTAGCGCTACGTCTCCATCCTACACCAGGACTTTTCCATGGATTTATTTGATATTAACTGTGGGTGCTGTGAATATAAGCGGATTTGCAATACTACAGCGGAGCAAACGATAAGCCCTTATTTTCATATTTAAAATACTGTTTTACTATTATTATTATTATTATCATTATTATTATTTCTATATCCCCACCAACTATCCAACTGGACTTGTAAAGCAACGCTACTTAACCCGTATAAATTCATTGTTCATTATTCAACCAAAACCAAGCCCTTTACTCAAAACGACTAGGACCAGAGGAGATTTGACGAATGTTCTTATTTTTGCAGTTGCATTCACAGCAGCAGTTTTATGGCTGCATCCGTTCGCTTACCTAAACCAAGAACCTCAAGTAACTTCTTGAAGCCAGGTTTTTCTGACGTCAGAAAGTGGTTCTCTTTTATTCCTATACACCGAATCCATATGAATCGGCTAGATAGCAATTTAGTATGCTGCACGCAGACAGTTTATTTGATATGAACACCTAGGGCACATTCAAGCATTGGACTACAGTTGACACGTTCTTATAAATTCTACCATGTTCACCGCAGTTGAACCTTCATGTGGCACTGTCCCCTACCAATGTTAGAACAAATTCTGCTACCACCTTATGTTTATTCAAGTTGATCCGGCTAGGGTGTGGTTGTCTAAGCAAAGATAATGGACGCCCTTCCGATACTGGTTGGTCCAATTCGATCCTCTACTGCTTTGATGGTGTAACGCTGGCTTAGTTCACACACAGCTAATCTCGCTCACCAATACACAGGGACCAGTTTTGATGACGAAAGATGCTGCAGACATAAGTGTAATGCCGTTCCGAATATCTCTTTCATAGCAGTTTATGCACACCTAGATCCGATCGTATTTTACCCATCTTTCTCTTCTCTTTCATCTACAGCCCCTCTACACTGGAACTAATCCTAACGTCTTGGGTTATTGCTCCGGTGCTGGTCGGCGCTTATGTGGGATGGCACACTGCGAGCTGGATGTAGAATCTGCAGATTCTGGCCGGGGGGCCAGCGAGGACGATCCGGCTGTAATGAATGGGACTGGCGTGGTCCAATTTTATCCAACATTCCAAATCGCACACTCTTCCAACGCGCATTCAAATGGATGCGCTTCTGTGAATTATACCGGGTTGATTGGTGTTGCTGATTCTGCGTCTGTGGGTAGCTGTAACGGTTGCCCAATTCAGCTAAATCTGAGGATAGACGATGCCTCCACCTCTGTACCTGAACATAAAGCCGAATGGAACCTTGCTGAACGACGACCGCGGCTGAAATGCTGATTGGTTGACCAGCCGTTCAACACCTGTATCTGTGCGTTTTTGCGTCCCTCGACCCCACATTTTACCCATATTCTGTATCTATTTTATTTTATTGATTTCAAAGGTTACATCCTTCTTGTGGGTACTTTCGGTTCGGAAGGGCTGCGAAAATTTGCGTTGTGAAAATGACGTTGGTATGATCGAAATAAGGATCGTAATTTGACTTTCATTGGCTCGCGATTGGAGAGGCCATTTTACCCGAACAGTCCAGTAGAACCTCAAGCCTACTTTTAGGTTGTGTTGGTAAATTAAGTCATTAAGTAACTAAATGTTGTCTTCCTGGTAGTGTGGGGCACGCCTGCGAAGGCGTGATCATTATAACACAAATAGGTGTAGTCCTTAATTGTATAAACATATAACAAGTTAACAAGTAACATGCTGGATTTGTTTGTCTTTATATACGTAGGTGTAAGTGTTAGTAGGTACAGTGAATGCACTTGTGAAGTTTGACTGAATTCCTGAGTTTGCTTAATGTGTTCACAGTATTCATAGTACTGGGTTCTTAGTTTCGCGAATACGTCTGTTAGGCATTGGACAAATCGGGCCTTGCCGCGCAATAAGTCATGTCCTCACATCCGGAATTTAGAGGTATTCTGAGCAGGAGAGACGGTAAACCTACCGTTCCGTCATACGTAGAACCAACTTCTTGCCGATCTGGAACCCCTAGCGTTCCGGACTAAGCTGCTTGTCTTTCGAAGACCTAAGTTTCTTACATTATGTCATCTTTTAACATGCACTTGAGAAGCCTGTACTTTTAGGACCGTCTATCGCTGTCGTCGAGGGGCTATAGACTGAGTGAACAATGCTGAGGTCCGTCAGTTTATTTTTGTTAAGACGCCTTCTGGTACCTCACTCGAGTGTTTGCTGAATCTTAATCGTTTACGTTGACTTGACCATGGACTCTGTATGTCTGATGACCGGCTTCCTCTGCGTGCATTAGACGCTGTGGCTGCACCAATCTGGGTGGAACCGCGAAGTGGTCAGTCCATGAGTTGGCGTAGTGGCATGAAGAAATTGTTGAGTGGGGTGCGTGCCCTCTTCGTGGATGGTGTCATCGGGATGCTCCATACCAATGGTTGGAGACCGTGTCAGACATGGCACAGTCGCGCGGTCAGTGGGTTCCTGCATTCGGTTTTCTGCATCTGGTTGTTAATTTCCGTTCCATTCTGATTAGATGAACGTTTTTCCTCCATGCTTCCATTTTCTTTAAGTTCTTTTTGCCCTTAGCTCCACTAGCTTGCTGTTGTTATTTATTGTTCTTCTTGCGATGTGAGTCGCGCCAACTGTATCCATCGCGCTTCTGTGCTCGGCTCGTAGTTGATCAACTAAACTGTACTGATAATCTGGGTTCCTATTGGAGCCCTGGTGGATGAGTACTGCCGACAGTCACAGTTGGACGAAACGGCCGTATAGAGCTTTTACAGAGATTTCGAATACACTGGTTACAAATTGGCAGTGGTGGTGCGCTTACATATAACCGCTCATGTTCCCTGTGCTTCGGTAGTAATAGTTGTAGTCCATATTGAGTCACCTGAATCAAACGATAGCCTGAAGGGTTCGAAGAAATTGAAATTCGAAATGTTAACCAGGGCGCAGTTACACGGCATTGCATCGCTTGAATTATCATCTGTTCAGCTAACTTCAGGTGAACAAATATGATCCGAGCACAGAAATGAGGCGGATCCATTTGCCACGGCTCACATCGAAAGAAAAATGCTAGATAAAAACAGCAAGGTAGTGAGGTTGGTTTCGAATAGAATGCAAAAATTGAAGCAATAAGAACGCAAATTAGATCAACCATAAAGTAACGAAAATTAACAAGCAGATGCAGGAAACCGAATGCAGAAACTCCTCTGAATGCGTGAATGCGCTATGTATGATACCGTCTCTAACCATTGGTGTAGACCATTCCGAGGCCCCCATCCACGAAGACGGCACGCAACAGCCTTGTCAAATCTTTCACCCAACCTCTTTATGCCTCTATGGCACGCCATATACTGGCCACTTCGCGGACTCGCCTAATTTGTTGCAGCCACAGCGTATAATGCATGCCGAGGAAACCGGTCAACAGGCATACGGAGGACATGGCCAAGCCAACGTAAGCGAGTAATATTCAGCAAACACTAGAGTGAGGCACCAGAAGGCATGTTGCCAAAATCCATCTGCCAGACCTCAGCATTGCTCATTCAGTGTTCGCAACAGACGTGAACAATACTTTGCAAGCACCGGTGATCACACACGACCAATCGCTTAATGTCTTCACTGTGAACTGGTCAAGTCTTTTATCCACTCAGTAACACCTGCTTACCGCAGCGTTATACACTCTACTTAACATCTAGCCATCTCCGTAGGTGGTTGTGCCTTTGAAAAGACACACCGTCCTTACTGATACGCGAGCTAACATCCTCAGTGATATTGCCAACAGAGGTGACACAGCTACCAAGGTAACTGAACCGAGCCGCAAATTCCACTGCTTGTTCGGTAATGGCTAGAACCGGAGGTGTATCGGTCCAGCCCTGCAAAAGTAGTTTGCACTTTGAAGGTGCAAAGCACATGCCGAAGCTGCAAAGCTACGCGTCAGTCTATCCTGTAGTGTTTGCATAACCACTGCGTCAGACCCAAGGAGAACTATGTCCTCCGCATACTCGAAGTTTGTCAGACGACCACCCGGCAGAAATAACACCGCTGGAGTCTAAAATAACCGGTTCTTCATAATCGGTATGATCACAAGGTTGATGAGGAAAGGACGTATAGGACAACCTTGGCGAACCCCACTTGTCGTGGGGAACCCAGCGGACAGTATCCCGTAGACCCTTGTACGACCTCTGGGGTCAAATTAGAGAGATTTCAGAATGGAAAGGGGTTTAGCCGGCAAGCCATTCACATCTATGCGATCTATTCGCTGTCCTAAATAGTGTTAACTAGAGAAGTAAGTCCAGCCAATGAGGTCGTCGGGTCGATGAGCCGCGTTTCGTTTCAACGCACAAATTTCGTGTCGAATCTCTCCCAATGTAGCAGTTGTGACATCCACTTCCCACGTCGGCCCAGATGAATCGGCAAGCGACACTGTCGCAGCAGGCCTGCTGAACTGCTTCTCAAAAAGTTCCGCCCAGCGGGTTAATCGACGACGCTGAGAATGGATCATCTGTTCATCTTTTTCAGCTATTGTCCAGCTAATTGATGGCTTTCCCGGAACCTGTTCCGGATGAGGTGGAATAACATTCGGCTGTTACCTTTGGCACCGGCTTTCTCCATCTAACTTGCCCTTGCCAACCACTAATGTTCCCGATCGATTCGACGGCTCCTTTTCAGACGTCGTTTCAGAGAGTTACGGACATGCTGAAACTCAGTGCCCATCGGAGCCTATTTACGAGGGTCAATCAAGCTTCAGATTATTAAGAGCTTGTAAGAGCTTCGGATATTGTACATATTTCTAATACTCTTTATGATAACCTTAAGCCGAGTGGCTCGGAGGTCCCGAGGCTTTATGGGCTACCGAAAATTCTTAAGAGTGATGTCCCGCTTCGCCCGATTTTATTAATGGCCAACTCACCCTACCATGCCGTCTCCCAGTGGCTTGTGGAAATTCTAGAGCCAGTAAGACAGTGACTTGCACACTGTATCCTTCGTGACACCTTTCATTTTATAGAAAGCATCAAAGACCACCAAATCGGTATGAAAGTAATGTTTTCCTTGGATGCTGTATGGTATTTTACCAAAGTGCCACTTTTCGAAACCATCGATTACCCTTGCATCTACATGGAAGAAACACAAACATTGTATACCTTTGCGTGATTTGGAAAACCTTTTTTTGCGTTGCACTTTGAACACGCAGTTCCTATTCAATGGCACTTACTATCGACAAAAGGATGGTGTAGTTTGGGATCGCCATTGGGAGCACACACCATGCTGATTGCGTCCAGGCGGTACCGGGGCTATAACTATCTCAATTACGGCTCATCTTGTTGATACTGGGCATGGGGCTGACCCAACAGGGTCCTACCACTCCAGTCAAAAGGCCTGCGCCTCCGCACCCTTGCTACTGCCAAGGCGATCAGCATTCGTTTGTATCAACCGCTTTGGTGTGCACAAAAAGCTGATCGAAGATGATGAGCTACCTTGGTTTGATAAAACCAATCAGCCCTTCTCAAAGGAAGCCACGTAGTACCCTGCGGATGCAAGAGAAATCCCGGGGCCGTGTGAGGGAAAATTCTGTAGGGGGGCATGGACGCCAGAGGGCGTTATGCTGTGAAAAGTGGATTGTGACAACGCCAACAACAAAATTCGTCTAAAAAGTTTTCTGTTAATTTCTCTCCGCGTACTATTCTCCATTGGTACCTACTGGTCAGGGAAATGAAGTGTACGCGATCAAGTGGCTGTCTACGTAGGTGTGAAAGCTAGACCGGGCAGTGTTTCTGTTTCGGAGCTGGCACAGCTTTTGCACAGATTTTACCGAACTCACCTCAAACATACACTCGCCATACGGCGACTCAGACTGCGCAACTAACCACCGAGTCGTCCTCAGGACTTTGATAACTACCCGCAGTGAACCATCTGAGCTTTACTTGGGACACTGATGCATCTACTATCAATTTTCGTTAGATAACTGCGGCCGTTACCACAGAAAGTCACCCTGACACTAACTGAGTTTTTTTTTCAGAGCACTGCCACTGTGTAACAGTGTATGTGCCGGTCAGTTCGGGTCTCATTGCGGTAGCGTTAGGTTACGTTTTTTTTCTCCGGTCACGGCTGGTGTATACGTCTGGCGTCGAGGTCACGCTAGACCGCAACATTCCCAATTCCAATGAACACTCTGAGCACGTGGGGTACTACATTATGTGTACATACGGATACCTTCAAAATAAGCAAACGCCTTCCTAACACGCATTTGGCGCCATGTTGGGCAATAGCCGATGTACGTTAATATATTCGTGGTTCGCTCTCACAAGTCGGTTATCTGAACTATCCGGAATTTCGTTCCATGTTTGTCGCTTCTGTTCTTCATTTTACCTATTGTCACTGTTTGGTGGAACTTTCTTGCAGCGAATACGGGTCCACAAAATATTGCCTTTTGCTAAGTTCCCTTAGTTTTCTCTATTTGCTTTTGTTAAGCATTTTTCTTCAGTTATTTTAACTATTGCAAAGTCATCTTCAAAATCCTCTTTCGGTTACCACTGTCGGTTTTTCTACCTTGTGATATTGTAGCCTCATCGAGGGATGTTATTTTATTTTCATGATATAACTGTAAGATAATTAAACACAACAGTATATAGATAGAAATCCATAACATCTAGCCTCACCCAGACAGCCATCACACGCCCGGAAAAGCACTGTACGCGCGTTTTATGCTTTCAGGAATCGTCAGCAGTGCGCATTCCATCGGACCCTGGTAGAGATCGAACCCGTAACTCGACAGTTGCAAGTCCGTGGTTGAGACCACTGAGCTAGGGGGGAAGGCAACGACCATCGTAAATAAGTTACTAGATGTGATATAGCGCCGTTCACTGTCCACTGACTTACACGTTACTACTGTGCAGAGGACAGGGTAGCCCCCTCACCAGGCGACGAACGTACCAAACTTAAGCCGTTAAGTAACCTATGGCATTATAAGAAATTTGGCCTGCGTATGGATTACAGAGGAGTAGTAAGGGAAGTTGAACGGTGTAGGTAGAAATGCATCATAACTGGACTCACTCAATTTTGGTACGTTCGTCGCTTGGTGAGGGGGCGACCCTGTCCGGACGATAGTACCGATTTCTGCCTAAACAATTCAACACCCTTACTACTCCTCTGTAAAACAGTATATATATATTGCGAATTTACGATCTACAGTAAAATCGCAGAAATTAGTTCTTCAGCAAAGAAGAACGGTCCGCAGTACTCCTTGTAATACTTATCTTCTGGATTTATCGAATCACCTCAAAACCTCACTCTAAGTATATGTTCATTTTTCCAATGCACTCTGTCAAATGAAAGTATCTGATCAAGTAAGGTGCAAAATCTTTCGCAAAGTCCGTATATTTTTTGGAAAGCTGCGGGATATTTTTGAAAACAGACAAACTTATAAGACAATGGTTACTGACAGGGCAAAAAGTGGTTAATGTACTTACGGCGTCTTAGCAAACCAGGAAGTTGATTGCCAACAATTGCATTCCGCATAATGTAGGAGAACATATTATCTTTCAATTAGTATCAATTATGATGTCGGACCTGATGCCTATTAATCCACAAATCGATTTGAAGCCATTCCGCTCAGCATTTCGACTGTATCTAGTCGAACAGATGGGATGGCTTAAGACATAGAAAGTATCCTAGTTACTTTACTACAGTCAAGAAACTTTATTTACTATTAGGTGGATCGACTTTAGCTGAGATCGACACTCTTCTCGTGGTCTATGGCTGAATCTTCAATAATACTTAATTAGTGGAAGAGATGCTGTTTGACAGAATAATTAAAACTCACACAAAGGGCCAGTCTATGGTTGAGGTTGTCAATACCTGTCTGACTGAAAATTCTAGTTCAATACAGAACAGGGTTGCATGTGCAACAGATGATGCTGTCGCAATTGTCGGAAGGTATAAAGGACTTATTGGCTAATTTGAAAATGTTCTCCTGTTCATATAACTAACTGTGTGGTTCATCAAGGGCTCATAGTGGCTAAAAACTTGGGAGGGGACTTAAAAGATTCACTGTCAACTGTTATAATAGCATCCAACAATATCAACTCGAACCCTCTTCAAGATCGGTTTTTCTAGAAGTCGTGTTAGGAGAACAGTGAAGCTTTCCAGGTTCTACCATCGCTTACAGAAGTTAGATGGCTCTCTTAGGGCAATTGTCTTCGGCATTATTTTGCATTCTGGGATACCATTATCACATTCCTTTCTGGAACTGAATATGATAACAAAAAATGTTAACAGCTAAGCCGGCGTTTTATCTGACTGATGTTCCTGAAAAAATTAGTTGATTAAAGTTGTTAAGTAATCTCGTTTCAATCAAAGAATCCACTATCGATTGTTTAAAAATCTAAAAGTGCATGCTCGAAAAGTCGGACGTCGGAAATTTCCGATTTCTACTTCTCGCTACAGTAACGGAGGAGATGAAGACGAAGACATGATTTCATAGGTCAGTAACTTACAAGGAGTTTCGAAAATAAAGGCAAGAGTGTTTTCATGCCATGGTTGAGATGGGAAACCCGATTTATATTTCAGATGCTTTTGATTTACAGCCCTGCGCTCTTGGAGTTAAAACTCAGGAATGTCTCATAGAGCTTCAAAGTGACGCACTAACAAGATCCAAATTTACGCAGTATAAAATGAATTTTTGTATAAAGATCGTTTCTCCTACCAGAAATCCCAGACTGGAAAATAGCTAAATTCTATTGCCCTGCTTTCCATCCACATATTTGATTTAATGTGGATTTAGGATAATAGTTACTCTAACAAAAATGGAAACTTGTTGAACATCACAGAAATAGGAGATATTTACCTCTCGCTATCAAGTCTGGAGCCGGACATAAGCAAGATTGCTCAAGTGCATCAGGCCCACGGCTCATAGTAATATCTTGACAAACATATAGTTACGAAGTTACTACACCTAACTCATGACTTGCCTTAAAGTTAAAAACCAACAAAAATTATATACACCTTTATATTAATGACGACACTTCTATAATTGAGGTGGCTTGATGTTGCCGCACAGTGAATGTTATGTAAAGGCCGTGAAAGTTAAAAGCGAGGTTTATAAGGGAAATAGCAGTTATACTAACATTAAAATGTTAGTCATCATAGAAAGATATAAATATGACCACTGGAAATCGCAGATTTACGTCTGTTTAGGGATGCGGATTGCTGAAATTGTAATGATCAAGGCTAAGGGGCCGCTGAGAAATCGAAAGGTTCAAAAGAGGGCCACGGCTGGATGAAGGTTGAGAATGCATGGCTTAGCCAAACGGGCAACAAAGGTCAACTCAGGGATCACGTGCTCGTTCTGAGTCAATTCATACACCGTAAAAACGGGAACTAGAAACAAAGGAAGAGCAGCGTACCAACAAGTAATTTGTGATTCTGTGACAGATGCCATAGTTTGGATGATTCAGAAGTTTACGATGAGGTGCGAAACATTGGCTGTTGCGTCAGAAAGGCAACGGGAACTGGTCGCCATCTTAGTATGGAATATCTCTGAACTCGAGTAACATATTAGTATAGTACTTAGCCCCAATCGTAGACATGTTATAAGAACCAATCTAGCACAGATGCCTTTAAATCGGCCGTTGTCCTTTTTTCTACTTCGGATATATAAATGTTGCAGGAACTGTTTGACAACAGTTTAGTCCAAATACTTGCAGGGTCACCAAAACCGTCTGACTCACAATATTCTGAATACTATGTTGAGATACAGCGAAACAGTGGTAAATTATTGCTCTTAGCAACGAATCTTCGGGGCAATTGAAACCGGTCATAAAGAAATGTCTTCGCAAAATTCCACCCTGACGTCTAGAAGTAACCCGAGGGTTCTGTTCATCCATTTGTGTTAAGTGTACATGAATGCGGGTCCTTTTACTCGAGTGACATCATTACACCCTTTTAGTTATCAATATATAAAATTTCACAAATTTGAAGACATAATTTTACTTCAACTGCAGTTGATCTTTCAAAGTGCTGAAAATGCACCCATCTGGATGCATAAAGTTTTCCTTGACTTGACTTGAACTCCAGTGCTGACAAACAGCAGTGACGAAAGGCCGGTTGAACGATCACCCAAGTCCCACAAAATGTTGCAAGGCATGCAGATTTATGCACAAACTGCGCAATCAGCTACGTTATTAGCTGGGCAACAGCATCTACATCCTAAGGATAGTGCGAATAACGGTGTTGCACAAAGGCAATCTTGCTGTAGGCTATGCTTCTCTCCCAAGCTAGACAAGACAAGCACTACAACACGACAACTCTCTGACCAGAAGGAACCGTAGAACAACCAGTCACTATGAAAACAAAAGGTGACAAAGGAAGGGAGAATTTTATTTTTGATGTAGCGGGGCACACCCAGATAGGCATGATCAATCAGTGAATAAGTTTACCAATACATCGATCATAACTTAACGGATATTGTAAATCGTCAAGTTTCTTTAGCAATTTCAGCAACTGGTTATTAAGTTGGTTAAAATATCTTATTGCAGGTCGGAAATGTTTATCAGTGTCTCGATGGTTTAACTAGATGTGTACATTGCCAGAAGGAATCAAAGTATAATTTCAAGATATGCGATTGTCATTGTCACGGGGCTTCTTGGAATACCATGAAAGTGTGTCTTCAAAGCATTCTGGGTGCCTCAGCATTAACTTTGCCTATCAAAAGTACATAGTTATGTCATCTCATTTTAGAAATAGTAATGCAGGAGAGTTTCCCAAAAGACGCATATGGATGCTGGATTCGGAATGTGAAACACTGTGATCATGAGCAAATCATATTTGTATAGAGGAAAGGCAGATATTGGTTGGTTATTTCGTGGAAAATAACATATTGTGCACCTTCGAAGGTGAGGCAAGGTTTATTTTAGGAGCCACAAATTGTCAGTGGAGGATAACATGTGAAAACCCTAGTAATATGGCTAGACCCAAAGGCAAATATTTCAAATAACGTTTCTTTGTCCAAGAACATGGAGAAGTACTTATCCCATGTTAAGTGATGTCATCGTTAAGAGAAACCGACATATATGTTCAAAAGAAATATCCATGTAATGTTTTCGCATAGGCTCCAAGAAGAAGTAACTAAAAAGTGCTGTTGTATTAGTGATGAGTTCCGAAGCCGCTGTTTCGGGAGTCAGTAAATAACGACAAGTCTGTCGAGGAGAAAGCATCAGTATTTCTCCCATTGAGGCGAGAAACCGGCCATCCATAGTCAATTGAAATATCCCTGTGGTTTCTTCGGAGTAATTCCAGGTAAGTGATATATTAAAAAGTATTGTGAGAGGATCAGATACCACAAGCGTGACGATTGTCCCGCTTGGTGAATAGATAATCCAAATGAAAAAATAACTTGAAATATCCACGTGAGAATTTTCTGTCAACATTCAGGTGAGGGAAACGTGTGCCTCATTGGGGTAATGATGAGATCGGTGGAGAATGGAACAGCAAGAGTCATTGTGCGGTTCATCAGGTGCCAACCAACATGTCCCTGAAAATCTCGGGAAGGCGGCAACGGACAGGGAGCAGCTAAAGGGACAACCAAACAGAAATGCATAGGAAACGCAACTGAAGAACTAACTGCATTGCAACAGAGCATTAACTAGTACGCAACGCAGCATGGCTAGTGTACAGAGAAGCTCCAGCACAAGCATCTTGGAACAACTACCTAGCCCAACGTAATCACTGCACTCCACTGTTAAGAGAAGACAAAGCCGCCTATCAGCAGAACATCGCAAAAACCTTCAGTGCTAACCACAAACTGCTGTACAAGCACGTTAATAGCCTGCGAAAGTTGAGGCAAGGATTTCCTCCACTCAGGACGGCTGGTGGTTTAACAAGAACGGCTGTGGAAGCAACGAACTTTGTGCGGATGCAATATGCCCCCACGTTTCAAAGGGTCTTGCCACCAAGCGACATACCAACATTTGTCGTCCCCTCGCCAGGCCTAACCCACGTCACTTTTACCGTGTAGGCTGTATTGCAAAAGCTGATCTCCCTTCGCAAAATCAGCTCGCCGGATGTGAACACCATTCGTCCAGAGGCCCTGGAAGCAGCAGCAAGCCAACCGGCAGGATACTTAGCTCAGTTTCTCCAGCGCTGCTTAGACCAGAACCAAGTTCCCGACATATGGAAGCTTGGAATAGTAGCCCCGATTCACAAAGGGGGAAGCAGAACTGATCCTCTTAACTACTGCCCAGTATCCGTTCTTCCTATACTCTCCAAGGTCATGGAATCCATAGTTGCCGATGCACTGGTGTGCTATCTGGCAAACTGTAACATCATCACTCCTGAGCAGCACGGTTTCCGTCGACAGAGGTCATGTACAACGAATTTACTAATTACACTCAGTAGTTGGACCGAGGCAGCTGACGCTGGATAAGGTGTTGATGTGATATATCTGAATTTTTCCAAGGCCTTCGATCGTCTAGACCATCGGATACTACTCTCCAAGCTCCAGCATTACGGGATTGGCGACCCTGTTCTAAGCTGGATTGCCAACTTTCTACTTCAACGGCAATTAGTGGTCAGAGTTCGGAGGTCTTTATCCGACCCAATACAAGTTGAGTGTGGTATGCCGCAATGGCTCAGTTCTAGGTCCACGTTTGTTTTTGGTGTTTATTAATGACCTTGCACAGGGAATCGCTTCAAACATCCTAATGTTTGCCGACGATATCGAGATCTGGCGCATGATCCAGGCGAACGCCGACCATCGTGTGCTTCAGAGTGACCTAGCTATGGTGTATCAACGGTCGACCAAAAACTTACTGTAATTCAACCTCAGTAAATGCAAGGTACTTTCCATGCGACATCAGGGCAGCTACTCATACCGGCTCGGAAGGAATATACTACAACAAGGAACTCGCGAACGTGACTTAGGTGTCTTTGCTCAAGTTGAATTAGGTTGCTCCAGGCAATCCGAAAATGCCTCGAGGACTGGAAACCAACACGTCGGGCTGTTGCGAAGGACGTTTGGACAAATAAACAGCTCCATATTTCGACAAATGCTCATTGCGTATATTCGCCACCATGTCGAATACGCAATTCAAGCCTGGCATGCATGGCTGAAACATGACCTTAATGCATTGGAGCAACCACAAATTCGAGCATCTAAGAACGTAATTTGAATGTGATCTTTCATACCAGGTGAGGCTGCACTGATTGGGGGTGTTTAGTGGAAGCAATCGCAGACTAAGTGGAGACTTGTATATGGCAAACTTGATAGTGCCAGACCCATATAATGGGTGCCGCTCTTTACTGCAAATTAGCAGCAGTGCAAAACTTAGGGAGCACCCATTAAAACTCGCAGAACAATACAGTCGTCTGGAGTGCCGCATAAATTTCTTTTCCATTCGTGTCTGTCACCCGTGGAATGCTCTCCCACAATTGGTCGTCTCTGCACCGACATTAACGGGATTTATAAGACGGTTGGATGATGCACGCATCCACTTACACTTTGTTACTTAACACTACGTCTCCATCCTACACCTGGAGTGTACCATGGAATTATTTGTTGTTAACTGTGGGTGCTGCGAATCTAAGAGGATCGCAGGACTACAGCTAAGCAAACGATAAGTCCCTATTTTCATATTTTTGGTACTTACTATCATTATTATTAGTGTTATGTTGATATCCCCACTAATTATCTAACGGGACTTATAAAGCAACGCTTCTTAACCCGTATAAATTCAATGTTCATTGTTCATACACTTATAACCTTGGTTTGTTTTTCATCTGGTTATTGGTTTGACTGGCTTTAGTTGAGTAAATATCTGCATACGTTTCACCACCACACGGAGTTGCATCGTTGATGAGATTAGGTGCTTTGGGTAATCTTGTCTATTGAATCGTCCTTCTGCGATCGACTGTTAGGTGACATTAGAAACGGACGTTTTCGACTCGTCCTTTGATCTTCTCCTGTTTTCGCCGGAGATTGTAGCAGTTTCTTGGCCTGTCAGTCGTATGTCGCCTTTCAAACATTGCCTTTCGATTCGCAGATCAATTGTCCTTCTCTGCAGTTAGTGGAGGTTTCGATGTCAATGTGCACGTTGATCGAATTATTGGAGGAGAATCATGCTTCTATGAATCCCCTCCACTTTTGTCTCTTCTTCAAGCAGAAACTGCTTTGTTCTATTCGAAACGATGTCCCTCCTCACCAACATAAGCTGAGACCGGTAAAGATGCATAATGGCTTTTGCAGGACCTTTGATGTTCGTGTATCCTAGTTGATCATTTCCTTCCTGTTTGTCACATAGTTCTTTTCACCATTACTGCAGTTTATTCTGCACACAATGTTTGTTTGTTCTTGTGCTTCCTGATTATCCTTTGGTTTTGACAGTTATCTTCACAAAGTAGCAGTCGGTTCTTGGGAAAACATGATGCCGGGTTGTTTCAAAAATATAGCCGTCATTGCAGATTTGTTCTTCATATAAGGCAAAACGATCCGCGTGCTTGCTTTTAGCATTGGCTCGGTGTTCAAGGGCCGGTGATTTAAAGGACTGCGGATGAAGCTGCGTGGGTATCCATTGCATTCAAAAGAAACAAATAGGTCTTTCTACTATTCCTGCTTCGGTTTGGCAGTACTACAATTTGTTTCAGTACTCTGGAACAACATCCGTACGTAGATTATGTTGTGATATATTTAGGTGTTGTATTTCTTATTGTTGTTGTTTATGTTGTGGTTGTTGCTGAATTTCGAAATCTGGTTCGTATGCGCACGTTTCCCATAGAAAGATGTTTGAAATGCATCGTCCATTGTTCTGGCCACCAATACGTCCAAGGATTGGGAGCCAGTTTCCTGTTTCCAAATCCTTTATAAACTGAATGTTATCAATTGCGCTATTGAGTAGTTGGTGTGCTACCGCTACCTCAATGGGTTTGAGTATAACAAATAATACTAATGAGTGGGAGGATTTTGTAATTGTAATGTTTACGTCCCAGCTGCTCACAAGCTACATAGCACATCTTAGTCCGGAAAAACACCAGACGCGTTTCCCCCTATTGGGGCTAGTCAGTGGTGCGCGTTCCTTCCGTCCTCTACTCGGGATCGAACCCATGACCGCCAGAGTCAGATGACAACTGGTCAGCAACTTAAGCCACCGAGCCATGGGAAGGTCAGCTGGGCTACAAAATTTGCAAGCTACCTGGGACGACATACCTTCCACTACCACGCAGGTTACTACCTCACCAGACGACAGTGGCTAGTCTCCGAAGGTCACGACTTCATCTCACTATACCCAATGTCCATAGCACTTGAAACTAGGAGAGGCTACATTTTATATTACCAGTGAATAGGAGGATATTTTGATTTTAGTGATAATGTTTTTCGTCCCAGCTGCTCATAATCTACATAGCGTAGCGTAGCCGAGGTGTCGTCAAGGTAACAGGCTTACAATTTTTGATTTTATTTTGGCAACAAGCATGCTTCCAACTTTTGCTTAACGTTCTCTGCCGTCAAGCCAGATACTGGGGATTCCATCGATGCTCCCTTCATTTGCTCATAGATTTCTTGTTTTAAAGTGAAGTAGGTCGCGTGATGTATTTGAAGAAGTTGGCCAATGCTCGCGGTCGTCATATTCCCAATATTCTACGTACTGTGGTTCAAGCGTACGATGATGAATTCATTTGCCAACTGCTATTTGATAGATGTGATTAAAGCGATGACATCGAATGAAACCATCGCTCCGACATTATCTAGTTGCATCCTTTTAGATTCTACAATAATCACTGGGCATTGTTTACGGAGTATTGCGATCCATTGGTTAGATGTTTGACGCGTCTCCCCAAATGCGTTGCTACGTTGAAGGCGGGTGTGTTGGAAGGGAAACCATTGGTCGCAAAGGAGCACCCTCCGCTTCTCTAGCTGTGAAAAACGGGCGAAGATCAAGGTATGAGTCAAAAAAGTCCGTTTTTAATGTCATCTAACAGTCTGTCGCGGAAGCACGATTCAATAGACAGGATTGCCCTAGGCATATAACCGGATTAACGATGTCACGCCGTGTGGTGGCGAAACGTATGCAGGCATATACTTAAGTCCGGTGAACCAATCAGGAGATTATACTCCATCTCGCATAGGCGATGTTGCCAATTTTCTCGAGAAGTAGCTCACTTGCCATTAGCTTATGGCAATGTTTGGTCAATTTTACACTCTGGTGTAGGGACTTCTTTTTCTGGACTGATCTATGATTCATCAACAACGATCATATAAATTATCATTCTGTACATCCTCCAAAACTTGTAAGACATTTGTCATTTACTCGTGATACACACCTCTTCTATTATTTGAGTGTAACTGTTCGTGGATGCATTGTTACTTGTAGCCAATACCGAATGTTTTACAGATTCACTACACTTTTGTTTCGCCCAACTCACTGTATTTCAAGGCCATGATGCAACAATCGTCGGGTAATTATCCACAGCATTAGTTCATTCATTCTTTTTACTGGTACCAATTGTGAAGTTATCTTTTCGGAAGGCTCGTTGAACAACGGATTAATGTTTGTGGGGTGGGCGACGACTAATTCATGTTCAAAATACTTTGTAAATATTTTTCACATGTGTATATAGGCAAACTGGTTGGGAACTACGTACAAGTATTATAGAGCAAATGCGGCACATATTGTAGAGGGGCCGCTTCCAAGAATGCCTCGGGGGAGCTCTTCGGAGCTAGCTGAGAGCGGATAGCGAAAGACGGCTAGCGACGAGCCTGGGCCCGGAACTACGGAGCGGGAATATGTGGACAGCGCAATAAATCAGACAAATACGCCGCTAGCGCAGCCCACAGGACCGAGGCCGAGCCGATTGACACAGCCCAGAACAAGCAAGTCGAGAGCTCTCGAACGACTCCTGGCCGATCCAAATCGGGTACAGAGAAGCGGAGATCGAGGCGAAAACAGGAAGGCGGGACTTCCAAGTCAGAGCTCCCGAGGCGAAAGGACTGGCTCGCCTCTAACATCCGTACCTGTGTTGCGTGGTGGGACGGAAATCTAGTCGATATTCGATGGCGCGCGTGAGACCCAGATGTGCCCATTTTCGGTGTGCAATAAACGTCTACCCCCTATCTTGTCGTTCTCGCTACAATATCACCACCTCAGAGAAACTAGCTGGAGTTTAGAGCTCTGCACAGTGACAGGGCGATATCAATGCATGTGCTATATGCAGGGCGTTAGTTCGAATTCGAAATGTGGAGGTTGTAGGACTAACTAATACTAGTCCATACGGTGCGCGAAATTAGGCGCGGATATCAGAAGGCAATCGGATTCGGACACAGCGGACTGTATTTGATGGGCTACAAGAAGACGCGGACGGATGAAGCGAGACAAGAGCAAACACTTGGGTGTGGGAACTTACAAGGCGGTCGAGTGTCGAGCCGGTTGTAAGGAAGAATAAAACAAGAAAGAATAACGTACAATCGGTCAACAATTAAATTGTACATGAAAGATACCAGTTATGGTTTTGGCGCTACTAGGTCACCAGGAATGGACTACAAGCAGCCCAACAGGGGCTAATCACAGGGTACGGAAATAAAGAAATCCTACAAAAAAGTGAACATGATAGATGAGGTAGGGCTGCTTGGATATGGCGTTCAGTCTTGTTCCGGCCGTTTGATAAGCGTCGGCGGATGGAGTTCAAATCGGTATGGACCATCAACAAACCACCACCAAGATTACAAATTAGAAGATACTTTCTATCAGTGAAAATTTTTCTGCCAAATGACAATTTAAGATTGTCCGACTATACCGGTAACTGCCCTCCGAGCAGCGCTTGTATTTCCCCTTTTGACTGTAGTTCAAACCTACGGAGTGCATAATAACCATATGAACTATTACCACTGTAAATTTTACTAGGGAACTACAGGTTTCTTATATTCTGTATGTAGCTTATCTTTGATCGTAAGAAAATGTCGACCTTTAGTTAATTCAAGTTTTTTGTCAAAAGCGAAAAGGCAAGCACCCAGCAAATACATAAACCAGTTATCCACCATGCCTTCTGAAATGACGAATGTGTGCATAAAGTTCTAAGGTGCTGCCTACAATACAAAAAATATGATTTAAATAATTGCATCAAAGTCCCCCTACTCATCAGTACGTCAAAAGTTATCCGCCCTAACAGTTTTTAAATGCTGTCGTTCCTAGCTACAGTTAGTGGAACTCGTTTCTTTCATGGCCAACCCTGTCCTCTGCAATGTTTGTAACTTGCATGGCATTGGAGGATAAAATTCGCTATATCACAGTTAGCCTGTAAATCATAACGGTCCGAAGCTGTCCCAAGTGGCCCAGTGGCATAAGCTGCTGACTTGCGGTTTAAGCCGCTGGTAGTCATGGGTTCGAATCCTGATTGATCCGATGGATGCGCACTACTGATTATGCTCAACAGGCTGAAATTGCAGTCTAGTGCTTTTCCGGGCGTGTATGCCCATCAGATTTGGGAGTTGGCTGCGAATAACCTCAGTTAAGTACATCGAAATCCTCTACTCATAAGTACATCAAAATATGATTACACTCTTTTACTGACTGAAAGACTGTAGTTAGCATGTAGTTCCCGTTCGTTCCGGTTCATTGCCGTCCGTTTACAGGTGGATGTACTAATTCAATTTGGCTGACATTTTGTTCCAGCTTATTTATTCCAAAGCATCATTGCCGTTAGGTAGGAAGTAGCTTATGGGCGCTGGTCATTTTAGATGAAATTAACGATGAGTTTTAGTAAGTCAGCTAGCACCACGGTCATTCTTTGGGACATGAAGCTTGTTAGAGCAGCTCGGTTCTCCCATCCATGCAACGTGCGAATTCGTCCCGGCTACTACAAACAACCGGCATTTTAATGCTTTACGGTGCACTCACAAACTCCTGCGCATTATCACCCAATGAATGGTGGAATTGGTTTAGCGTTGGGATGATTTCGGCTAGCTAAATCGAGTAGCTTCGTCCCCAAGAGCAAGTTATGCTGTCATGCGGATGTCGGTTAACAGGTTTTTGCTTAGCACATTGCACAGTCATCTATTTATACGTCTAAATCGGTTGATCAATAAACCTCTGAACACCAGCTTGTTAGCCGAACAACCTCCCCGTGCTGCCAGATTGGTTGTTCGGGTTTACTCTGTTCCGGCAAATAGATCGGTGGCAGTGTTCCAGGACGTGGTGAGTTTTCGCCTGGCAACCGTTCTCCCTATAAAAGGAAAGTAATGTCCTTTCACCAACATTGTGACACGGCAGTTGTGACTCTGCACCAAATAAAGTCACCCATTGCTTATCCGGACAAACGCTTCAAGTCCACAGATATCAATTATCCATTTAACACTGGCGGCACATACAAGTATTATCAAAAGGGCAGGAAAACATTTACAAATTCCAGAAACAAAGGTAAACACGACTGCATTCACACTTACATACATTCATATATCAACATGTGCGACAATCCACTGTTCCATTGTACATTGACTGATCATACTTTGCACTCTTAACATGATCATGCCTGGGCAGGCGTGCCTAGTTTAATCGAGAATATACATTTTATTTATTTTGTTTATTAACTTTGTTTTAAACCTACACTTTAGGTAAATGGATTGCGACACGCAGTCTAAATGTTGACCGCGGTTCCTATTAAGGTGAATAGTCTTTCGATCCTGAGGACTGTAGCTGATGCATATATCTGTCTATATCTGCTGAGATGTAATAACATCGAAACGCGTCATAGTAATGCAGTGTTTTCGGACCGGCAACACCAAATCTTTGATGTTAGTTTACCATGATCGACCGATTCCAACGTAGCAGCGTTTCGTAACTTAGTAAAAACAACATTTAACATCATGGACTGAATACAGTTTATTTCGCGTGTTCTCATTCAGCCTCTTAAATACGCACAATGGTAGAATTCAACCAATGCTAGCAACAAGGGACTCCATTTATAAGTTGTCTAAATTTCTTGATGAGAGGAGTTCATTTCATCCATTGGTTGGTGCACAACACCAGAAGCTGGCATGATGATTGACCAAACCGATCGAGCCTATCCGATGGGAGTTATACGTGCATATTTTGAAAGACAAATTCGAGTTCATTGATAAGATCCGGAAGACAAACTTTAATGAGAAATCCATGTCACTTTCCATGTTTTCTCCCCTTTACAAATGTTCATCTGGAAGAGACCTTGAATATCACGCTAGCGAGCTTGGGTACGCAGCACATCTTCCAAAGGGCATACATGCATTTGTACGAAGGATGTCCGATTTAGGTTTTGTGGGAAACTCTACCGGCACATTGAGGGCGCAGTGGGAGGCACCGACCATGGACAAGTATTAGCTGACGTCTTCGTGTACCAAATAAAGAATAACCAACCGCTACAAATGCTAAGGGAAACATTTCTACATCCTGTATCCGTATATTAAATTTCCTGTTCATCGACAATTCTCAGAAGGCAAAGTGCATTTTCGAAATGTGAAACCGATGGCCAACTGAGATAAAGGTAATTACGTAATGCGAGCCATGGAACACCGCTTAGATTTTGTTTTGAAGAGAAGGCCAGATGGCTCACTCCTGCGATAGGCTTAACATTCACTGAGCTGGAATGGTGAGTAGCTAAGTTTCTGCAGCTATTGTTGCATGAACTGTAAGAGATCTTTGGTTTGCACCTGTTTACGAATTTCAACCCCGGGTTGAACTACAGAGCATTGCGTCAGCCGTGAGGAATAAAAGGTACTCCACTACTTGTCATCGGATATGGGAGAGAGGAAATATGACAAGAGTACGACCTGCTGTTACCAAGAAATATTAATGCATTACATTGCCCTTCAGTGGGGAATAAAGATGACGGCTTCTGTCGCCGACTAAGCTAAACTATATAAAGCTTCTACTAGTCAGATTAGCTATTACTACGACCCATAAAGAGAAAGCTGCTGTAAGAACCCGATTTAAGTAGAGATCTTTCTCACGATACCGAGGTTAGTTGAACTGTACCCGCTGTGGCATATAAAATGACCGCACTGAGAGAAGGTTAACAGTCAGGATTACGGGGCATAATCCCGAAACACATCGATGAGAACATCTTAGGTACCCACCAGTTTAGTTACTCGACACCTAGCCGAGTACGCCGTGTGCAAAACTTTCCTCAGAGGTGAAAGTAATCCAACCCTGATCCGGTTAGCTGAGGCTTCCGACATGCAGCTGCTAAAGCAAACAACGCGACCTCTTGACCAATTTATGCTTGTCTTGGTATGTCATCTATTCGGTCACTGGAGGCGACGCCCCTCTGGTCGCAGGTTCCATTGGTTGCTTTGGTCTATACATTGTTAGTGATATTCAATTAATCGTACCAATGGTTGCATGCTAGGCGCTAAAGCAGAATACAAAAAATCGCAAAATATTGGCTGTTCTCGCTTTGTTACAATTCCTGAAGTGGAACGTCTGTGTGATAACAATTCTGTCAGTTTTCATTGGAGTGGAGGACACCATTCTTCTTGGGTCCGGCTAAACAAGATGATTAGGTTTGGTTGCCCCAAACGGCAGTTCAAAAATATTCCCTGTGTGGCGCCATTCCATTATTCTCTTCTGCTAAGCCACGTTGGCTGAACGAGTCGGTTGTCCCCGAAAGCTCATACTCTTGTAAGATTTCATCTACCGGTTACACAACTAAGAGATGATGTAATTCAACTAAGCGCTTGTCACCGTGATTAGCGTTTTAATACGTTTCACTTGTTTTATCCGAACTAATTTCCATATGCAACAAATGTGGTACCAAAACTGCAGGTCGATGTGGACTCACTTGCTTCTGCACACACACGAAAACTGTGAGCTTTACTGATCTCCCAAAGGAGCTGCTTGGAGAAACACAAGGCAACGGTGAGTTTATTATGTAGATGTACGAAAAACATACTGTATTAAGTGACTAGGAAATCCAGCAACATTTAGCAGAGTAAAAAGAATCCCGTCCGCTATTTTCCAGTGGAGACTAAGTGATAGCAGAAAACGCTAATTGCTTACCAAAATGAGTCACCAATGCGTCTACCAGTTGCGATTATGCAACACGGATTTAATATCTTGGTCACAACATACAGACGAGGGTGCACTTCTCTAGTTGCTTCCGACAGTCTTCAGTCACCACACATTAATGCAACTCAGTGGGCAACCTTAGCTAGTATATTTTTAGAGTAGCTTAAAGTATCATCAGGGTTTGTCAACCAAAATGGCTTTACGTGGCTTTGCAATACTTGTGGGCATGAATTCCTTTGAACACCAAATTCGATTCGGTCAGAGGGAGATTCCTAATGGTTGGAAACCATAAGTTGTCATGCCTAACTACACCTAGTAATTTACTTAAATCAGTGAATTACTGACATTTTCCATAGCGTCACTTACCAAAAGAAGTCATTGGTTACATTGGAATTATTGTGTTCTTAAGTGACAAAATAAAAAGGAAGTTGACACTATCTGGGGCTTGTTAAAACTTAGTTTTGGTCTCATCCGTGACGATTATATGTGCTCTCCACCTTCTTTGACTTCAGAACACTAAATTTCTGACAAATTTCCTTCTCCTGAACAACTAACCGGATATGCACAACATTCTTTTCCTTGCGTTTAGGAAAACCTTGTGCCCTTATGCCACCCGCCCAATGAAGTTATCGATTTTGGGATACCACAGAAGGACCGGTTAATTTCGAGTGAGAACGATGAGCAACGTCTTGATCTCTGTAGCTACTATTATAATACGACGGAACTGTCCGTTACGTGTAGACAATCACTCGTGTTTGACTTCACACATTTTTCGAGTACAATGGACATTTGCTTTATGCTAATGGCCTATAGAGTGTTCCTTCTCTAGTTTCAGCTCGGTTAGCGACAGAAGTTTTGTCGCATGGAAAAAGTATTCGCTATACAATGGCTTATTTTTGGATCCACAATTTACATGTTATGATTTATGCGTTATAGATGATAGTTTGAGTCATCCATTAGGCGCATTGCGATAAGAAAATTGATGGGTGAGTATCACGGGGAACACAGATGGCATTTGAATTTGCAGCGTGGAGTCATGAGGCGAAATTTTGGCAAACTACTTATTAAAATATTTGATTTGTCCCTTACAATCAACCTAGCTCAAGTCTAAAATGTACGTGCTAAAGGTTTTTGAGGAAAAAATGACGTGATGTACTAAACCAGAGGAGGGATGACCCTCGACCAAAACAAACATACCACCAGAGATCAGTAGATTAGGAAATAACTAGTACAGTGGCATTATGCCGTAAATGTTTACACTAAGACCACAAATGGCCTTATCTTATTTAAGATTCTTGGGGTTGTCTCACCGGAAAAGTACATCGGATATTACACCGTTTAGATTGTAAATCAGTTACCCCCGAGTGTCATCAAAAGTAATAGTAGGTATTTGGTGGAGTGTATACAAATTGCAATCATAAATTTGGATGATGTTCCCATCAGGGAACGAAACGAACCGAAACATCTTTGAGATCTAATATTTGTAACCGGACTACTGATCCAAGGCAGACCTAAGGTGAGGGAATATTACATGTATTTGCATACTTCTGCAAGTTATCTTGGAATTAGACGTAATATGATTTGGTTGCTCCTACCAAACTAGAAGATATAGCTCAATTTGAAAGTCATGAATCAAAGAAATTTATGGGTTTTGCTCGTTTCTGGAAATGTTTGTATATGTTAGCTTTGCCGACGGGGTTGATGCACAAACGCACCCAATCAATGAGGCTGTCGAAATTGTTGGTGCTCCATAATCCATAAAGGATTTGCCAACACATACATTTTTCGGCATATAAAGAGCGTTTTTGTTTTAACTCCTTTGTTTTGAAACCAGCGAAACAACTGTTTATACAGACGATGCATTGAAACTACGCATTTCACGCCGATGAATTTATTACTTTTTTATGCTCAAGGCACACGAAACAAGAAAACACGAAGCAAGATAAAACGGGGAATTTTACACGAAAGCACCTTGTAGGATGGTGGGTTTCACGGTGGGTAAAATATCGTAGAAGTATGGGCATACCCATTTTGCTCAGTAGCTATGTCTGCTTGGTAAGTAAAATAACAGAAAAGCTTAAGTCTATAATATGCTCTCTTTAATTTTATTGTTTATGCATAGTATGCTAAAAGAAACTTGGATTTACATTGACATCCAGGATGCAGTCGTCAAGCCCCGGTGCGTGAGTTATCATCCACATCAAAATTTTATGGTGCTAATTGAAGAAGTGGATTTTTCACCACAGCTTACAACGTATCAGCTGTACACACAAAAAAGCAAGCCATGATAACCGAATTGCTACGGTTCAAATATCTCCAGCAGTCCCAGCTCTGACGGTTGTATAGCTGCTGCCCTTACATACCTGGAGTTATCCATGTATTTGTCAGTAATTTTGACGTATTTGACAGGAATTATTTAGTGTCTAGTTAAAGAACAGTAGAAATTTTAAACTAGTTCGGAATATTCGTAGCTCGGGGGGTGAAATTGGATTTTGCGTCGTTCTTCTAGCTGAGAGATTATTTTCAAAATTTCTTTAACAGACTAAGCGAAATGAGTGCGGCTTCAAGTGTCTGATTTGCAGAGTTTCGCCAGTCCGAGTGCTTATTTGTCAAGTCTTCGTGGAAGCGTGACGTTACAACCAGTACTCGACCAACAACCTTGGTCAACAAAGATTTCTTTCTTGGTATCTAGGATATTTCAACGGGTTTCTAGCATTTCGATGGCTAGATTTCAATTATAAAAGCTGTTTTCACAAAAGTCCATATTGTTGGTACATTGTAATTAATTTTGGTTTATGTACTAATATTATAAATTATTTATTTACACTTGCCCGTAATATTTTCTCAGCCACGGGTTCCTCTGGATGTAGCTGTCTGCAAATTCCCGATATTTTCCTTTTTACTTGCAGCGAATACAATGTAACGTAACACAGCAAACATATCACACCCTTTGTGAGTCAAGCATAATGCATTCTTTTGTGTAAAATTTATAGATCGGGAAAAGTCCTATATTTCTCATTAGGTTTGCCAAACTTTTTCAGTTATCTCTGAAAGTAAACAACTGGTGCAAAGAAAGAAGTTTATCCACAGTGTACCTTTGGTGTGGAGAGAACCGAAAGTCGCCATCATAACTATTATTTCTGTGCTATTAATATGAAGAGCTTCATTCGATACTTGTAAGGCAAATGAGATTATCCTGACCCAGAATCATCTGTGTGACATGTGTTAAACAGCGCTGAAGTTTTCTGGAAAGTGTTTGCTTCATTTCTGGAGCTTCCACTTTCCGATATTAAAGAATGGTATGGCAAAGATCCAAGATTTCGTACAATTAAAAGTACTGGCAATCAGTGGATATTCCTCACCATTCAGCCATATTTACAAGAAGAACTGAAAGGTATTCTGCAGACCTCGGTTTACCAATACAAGCGTTTGAAACGTTAGAACCTGGGCTTAAGGAAAAGAACTGATTGAAGCCGGAAACTAATTATCACAAAGTAGAGACAACTCTGTCCTTCTTCATTTAAGTTGAAGCCGTTGTCTGCTGCAATAATTTTGCTGGAGTTCTATCTCGATGGGACTACGGATATTTCCAGCGAGTGACTGGAGGTCTTTAAAAGAGAGCTGCGCTGAAATGTTATTAAACAACTAAAACCACTATACACCTAAGATAATTGCTCACTCAAATAAACTTTCAAAAGAAAATCTCAACTTATATTTTAGTGAAAGTATGCTATAACGATCACAACCATATCAGTTGCATGAGTACAAAGATGCTTAAACTTTTTCGTTGAAGAGTAAAGCAAATACGTAAATTGTCTTTTGCTTCTGAGTCAGTCGGAATAACTAACAGTATTAGAGTAAAGTGAATTGGCCCACCAGGTAAATCATGAATGCAGACGAGGCAAACATCTTCAAAGTGCATTTAGTTCACAGAGAAAAATCGTTATCTCGCCAATAAATATAAGGTTGGTGCTGATGAAGCAATTTGTCAAAGCGCTAAATAAAATAACGCTTGAAACAAGCAGTTATGTATATCTTCCCTTGTACTTAGTAGGGTAACACTGAAGCTGACCTCACCCATTGTCCTCAGGTTCGACCTTATTTATCGACATTTTAAAAATTTATGACCCTGCAAACGATGGTTTGTCTCCATAGTCCAGAACTTAATAGGCAACCATAAAATAGGTTGATAATATGCTTGCGTGCCTTAAAACATTAGGGTTTAATATGATCACAAAAGTATCTTTTATCCTTTGTCACTTTAACAGATACCCGGATATTCTCGATGAATTCAGCGAATAATAAGTTGACAAGTGATAGGAAATTGGCATCAAGTGAAATGAAAGATCAACGATGAGTGAGGTTTTGCGTGAAAATGACGATGAACTAATTCACAGTCGTCACCGTCGTCTGGTACGATGGGCAGAGCACTTTGAAGAGCAATTCAACTGGACAGCAGCGTAACCGAGTCTATCTTCCGGGGTTTACAGTGCTCTCTGGTGCCTGGATGTTTCTCCATCCACAAAGGCCGAGGTTTCCAATGAGCTTCGTCTACTGAAGCGCCACAAGTCACCTGACCCAGATGAACTACCTCCTGCCCTGTCCAAATATGGTGGTCCTGCTCTCACTCGAGAACTGACACCTCTATCCCATCAGATTTGGTCTACTGAAACCATTCCATCCGACTGGAATTCAGCGGATGTTATACCTGTTTACAAAAAAGGAGACCGGACCAATTGCTCCAAAAATCGTGACATCATTCTCATTTGTGTGGCATCCAAACTGCTCGCTGCCCTTCTCTTATTGAGCCGTAGTTGTGTACGGGAACAGCACCTGCTTAAACAACAAGCTGGATTTCGCCCGGGTTGCGGTTGCGTCGATCACATCTTTACGCTCCGCCAGATACTTGAACATCGCCATATGTTCAGTCAAACAACTATGGTCTCATTCTTGGATATTCGATCCGCTTTTGACTCTGTTAACAGAGTGGCCCTTTGGGACTGCTTACTGAAGAGGCGAGTACCTGAGAAATACATCAGCTTTCTCCATGCTATTTACCATCAAACTTCGGGCCGATTGCGATCATACGGAGACATTTCTACCACTTTCAGTAACAGTTTCGGTGTTACACACGGTTGCACGTCCTCTCCATTCATCTTCAACTTCGCTATGGACGAAATACTGGATACTGCCGTGGATAACTTTGAGTCCTGCGGTGTTGACTTGCTCCCTGTTGACCGCCTTCGTGACTTAGAGTACGCTGATGACATCGCTGCGTTTTGCGAGTCTTCCCAAGCCGCCCAACATGTGCTGCTTAGACTGGAGATGTCAATCTCCCAATTTCCGTTGAGCTTTGTCCCTTCTAATTGTAAGGTCTTATTACAGGACTGACCAAGCGCATGTCCTTACCTCACCCTTTCGGGACATCCGTTGATATTGATCGACAAGTAGTTTAGCTTGGAAATTTTCTTAGAATTGCCGGTTTGACAGTTTAGATCTCTCTACATGTCTCCATGGTTAGAGTCACTTTCGCTAACCTTCGTCACCTGTGGCTTCGTCGTGATCACAGCGTCGCTCTCAAGGGAAGAGTCGTTAATGATACGGTACGAGCGATTCTGTTGTACGGCTGTAAGACTTGGAACGTTCGCAAAAGCGATGTTCAACGGCTACCAGTGTTCGATAACCGCCGCCTGTGAAGCATTGCTGGTGTTCGTTGGCAGCACCACATAAGTAAAGAGGAAATTCGTCGGCGAGTCTTCAGCTCTAACGAAGTCCGACGATCGATTGGTAGGATCATCTCACTGTGCAGCTTTCGCTGGCTTGGCCATGTGCTACACCTGCCTACCCAGCGGCTACCACGACCAGCACTAATCGCGAGCACAGGTGTGGCTTGGAAGCGAAGAAAAGCGAGAGAATGTAAAACTTGGATCCAATGTGTTAAGGCGCAAACGATGAAGCTGGCTGTTGTCGGGCGTTCCCGACTCTGGGGTTGGGGACCAAAGGACCTTAAGCATACCTGGGTGCAAACGATGGAGAATACGGCCAAGGACCGTACGCAATGGCGCACTTGCTGTGAGGCCCTTCTATCATAACAGTTGTTTTTCCCTTTCCTGCTCTCTTTTTCTTCTTATGTGTTGTGGCACAGCCAATTATATTGAAACTGGTATGGTGTTGAATATATATAAGGATATTTATATATCAAGTCAAACGCAAATGATGGCGGACGGCAGCTGTTGTGTAGTAGGAGACTCTAGAAAAACCATAAAGCAGTAAATGGTACAAACAGTGCTTTTCCAAGCTCTAATTTTATATACCAAATTTATGTTGACTATTTCTGTAGTTATTTTACATGCAAGATCATAAGGGGTTTAATTTCTTCGCATTTATAGTACTAGAAACATTTGCTATGAACTCCTTAAACTAAACGTTTTCCTGGTTTATATCGATTTATGCATTTCCGTGGGTGCACCAACTATCAAAAATTAGAGCTACTCTACAAATCATAGGTCGACTACAAAATCAGTAACACAAAATTATCCTAAAATAACATTAATCTTATCTGCACAAACTGTTAGATAATTTGAACGGTTGGATTTTAAAGTCGATTAAGTTGCTGTGCCAGTTAGCACCTTGAAGCTGCACAGAGGATTTTGCCTACTCTGATAACGGATTGGCCGCAAACTAGTCTCTCAGCATGGAAAAAGAACAAAATTGTGCCATCTCCGGCAATGTTAGGGGAAATCCTAGATCAGGTATTTGTTAACAACATGAAAATGTTTTTTGTTGGCAATGGAGCACAACTTGGGAATACTGGTCATGCTGTCATAAATTTGTCCTCCGTTATCTATAGCAAGGGGAACCACATATAGTTATTTCAAGGGCCAAATTGCAGGCTTTAGCAGTGCTTTCTGCAGATTACTTAGAGATTTCTGGAAAGTAGTGCTTACGCGCAAAATGTAGTTCATTTTATTGCGCGGACGCACCGAAGTATCGTGACCAGTTAATTGGCTACCCAAACAACTGTTTCGCCAACTGCTGCGCAGTTGAAACATTTTCCTTCTGACATATAAGCTAGCGTCTGAAATAGGTTTTGAGAAAAGACTTTTAAAACCAATGAGGCTGCCGCAGTAAAGTGCCCCTTGACAGACAGAAATTAATTTCTTTCACGTCAGCCATGTGTACTTTTAAACCGTATTGGGAAACAATACTTACCAAGAAGGAGAGAAAATGCTAAAACAGCTAAGTGGATTCACCTTTGGCGTCTCTAATTACGTCCTGGATGTGGTAGAAGTATGCATAATTTTTGTGACCAGTATGGTAATTCAGTCTCTGACATATAATCCACCGAGTTGCTACCTCGTACAAATAATCTAGCTTCCGTTACTAGCTTAAAATAGATAACTGAACAGCATGAAGCCAAACAAACTACCCAGTCCGCATAAACTGTTTCTTGTCATCTTCAGAGTGCTAGTTGCTAGTTACTCTGAATTGTACACGGTGTGTGTAATGCAGCACAAGCTAGCCAACTCACACTATTGTTCTGCTCTTGCTTTTTTGATTTACTGCAATGCATTTGCCACACATCCCTGGATTTACCGTTAGTCATCATTAAGTAACGACTCTGCTAGCACGATTGCCCGAAAGGCCTGATAACCGCCCGAAAGGAGTCCGGATGACACGAATTTCTGGCGATCGTGGGCACTCAGTAAGATTTGCAGCAGCAATACCCAATTCGCTGATGACAGTTCTCCAGTAATTTTAACGCATTGCTGCGACCACTGCAAGGGTGCATACGTGCACACCATTCGCGACTGGCAGATAACCAAAATGACCCTCCTAAAGTCGAGAGTACGAAATCCATATCTGTTCCCGGTTTTTCCAAGCTATCGGACTTTGCCGATCACGAAGCGTAAACACATGATCGAGAGCAATGGTGTTACATACTCGAACTACTGTTACTGGACAATGTTGGCACAAGTTCGTTTATAAAACTTTCTTCATAACCTAAAGACAAGGGCTGTGGTCCAAGATAAATGCATGCGGTGCTGTACTCCGAAGTAGTGACACGTTCTAATGGATAACTTGTTGAAGTTTCGTGCCGTGTTACCAACCGAGATAAGGCCAAAGGCAGCAGACGCACGTCCACGAGTGGTCGGCCATTCGATGCAACTTGCAGCCGCAGTGCATTCTTTGTTCCCACAGTCCCTTCGTAGAGAAGGACACAACAAGATCCGCGGCAATTGACAGGACAGAGTAAAACACAAATGGAAATCCTGACCTGGAGCACTCTGTGAGGACATGTATCCTGAAGGTAATTCATAAACCGAGTACCAAACAGAAAAGTGGTTAGAGGCCAACAAACTAACCGTCGGGTTAAAACAAAACACGAATTTGCCGTGCAATACAGCAAAATTAAGATCCAAACACTAACCTGCTTTGTACATTAGCGCCCCGGGCCTTCTTAGTTAGTTGGTCGAACTTAGAGAACACTATGCTTTATAAATTTGGGATATAGTTGTGAATACATGGACCTGGTTAAAGTTTGAAATAAATGATACTGAGATCAGTTTAACTGTTATGTCGCTGTTCGGAACGATCGCACTAGAAGGGGTGGTGGCTTAATCAGTTATTACTATGCAAACTACAGATGCATGGCTCATGAGCACCAAAAATTCCGCTCCCTTGATTTGCTGTGGTGCCGGCTACGGCTGCGGAAAAGGAACACATACCTTGCGGTCGTAAATTACCACCCACCTACGTCTTAAATGGACACCACACTGAAGTATATGTTTTTTCTAACAGTTTGAAAATGTTATACAGTCACATTCATATCGCTGGAGATAATAATTTGCATGATAAGGAAACGCCAATAACAGAAGGTGCACAGTTTAAAGCCCGTTTGCAAGAGTTAATTTCCAGCTACTCTCTGTACAACCACGTAACCTAACCATCCTAATTTTGAACTGAGAACAGTCCGTCGATACTTGATCTTGTGCTCATCAACTAAAAACTCGTGGTTGACAGAGTAGTTACCAGCACACGCCTGGGTCGTACTGATCATGATATTCTACTGTTCCAATATGTATGCCATGCGGCATACCTGAGGAGGACGATGATTTATATACTGTCCTCCCCTACAACGTATTATGCCGCTTGTTAAGTATACATTTTGGATTTTCTTAAATCGATACATCCAGGACTTTTTCTGGAAGGCCTTCGAAATACCTTAGGTCACTGGTGATGTACACATCGACAAAGTAAACGCGACATTTCAGAGGAGCAGAATATGTAAATGTTTGTCCCTGAGGAATGTGGCATGACAAGCTTACACAAATCGCTCGCATGCCGACCCCTGGACTGCATACCTGGCGCAACGTAATTTCTGTGCGAAGTTGATGCGCATGGACAAGTTGACGTATCAGCAGGTGTTAACGAGTCGATTCTCCACGAAACGCAAACTCCTATACAGACACTTAATGGCTTTTGTGAAGCGAAGCGCGGAATTAAAGCGTCGGTCACGACGGATGCGTGCACGTTGTCAGTAATGGAAACACCCGATCACTCATGATATCGTCGCTCCCGTAAGTCCCAGAGAGTAATTATCCCAAACAATCTCCTCGTTTTTCTTAATCCACAGTAGGGGTTATCAAACATCACATTTACTGCGAACTCCGTGTTGAGGAAGCTGTTATCCCTGCGTATCGACATTTCTCCTAGATTCGATAACATTCGACCGAAGGCTCTGCAGGCAGTAGCCAATGGACAATCAGAACCAAAGGCTGTTTTCTACCTGCGTTTTGATGAAAAGAACAAATTCGATCAGTATGGAAGCCAGGAGTTACCGCTCCTTGTAAAACGGGAGCAATTTGCATTAACTCATCAAGTCACATTCCTTGACGATGCTTTCTGAGCTTTTCAAATTTAGGAATTCCAACGTCGTAGATACGCTGATGTAGCAGCTGGAATACCAAAACTTAATGGCCCCAGAGCAAGCTTAATTATATCCTACTCTAGAATTGATACGGATAGTCAGATTACTTCTCTCGTGATGTTTTCCAATATGTTTCTTCTTTTTGTTAAAGAAACCAGTCTGATGCTTCCGCATTCCACTAAGCATGGGGACGGAAATCATTAAAATATTTCTCATCTGTTTCCCGCAGTCTGGGTTATCTGTTTGGGGAATCAGTCTTTATCCAAAAATCCATTTTATATAACGAATTTGGCTGTTACTAGTGTGTCACCTTAAAGCTCTATATGAATTCCCCTGATTTTACACACATTGTAAAACTATACAGCAAATGGATTTAAAATTCCAATCGGGTTTACTATGTCAATCAGGTAATGAAGCCCGTCATTTCTGCTTTTGCGAATTGTTGTAAATGATTGAGATAAACATGCAAGTCTTCCTGCTTGAGCTGCTCCGTGACTGCAGCTAGAATCAAAATTGAAAATTCCTGACCTCCGATGTTTTAAGCATACAATACTAGCTTTTTAATAACTGCAATAAAGGCTTCTTCATTTGTGATAGGAGTGCCTAATGTGCCTTGTGATAAGTTGCAGTTTTCAAAAATAATAGGCAGATAAAACATGTCTTGCTTAGATTTTGACAGTATTCCTTCATACTCATTTGCAGAAAGAAATGTGATGATGGTGTCCCAAGATTCAACAAAACGCTCATCTAATCTCCGTAGGCAACAGAATAATCTGAAAATATTCACTGTTCTCCTCACGTAACTACCGAAAAGATGATCATGAATTGATTGCGATTTGATATTTTTGATCAATTATAACAGTTGATGTTGGATCGTTTGAGTGCTCTTCCAAGTTCTTAGCCACTAGGTGCACCTGATGAATCACACAGTGGATTGTAGGAACAAAAGGGAGAATAATTTCAAATGGGCAATGAATCCATTCCATCTCCATACCATTGCGACTGCATCATCTGTGGCACCTGAGAATAGGTTCTACTATGTGATGGATATTTCAGTCAGATAGCCATTGACTACCACAAATATGGACTGGCCTATTGTATGAGGATTAATTCTCCTGGCAAACTGCATCAATTCCGATAATTAATTATCATTGAAAAGTCTGACATTTGTCAGGAGAAGACTGCCATTATCATGTAAATTAAAAGCATATATTTGTAACAAATTTTCCTCGACTGTATAAAAGTAAATAAGGTACCTTTTATGTCATCTCATTATCTCATTCGTTCACCTGAATTCAATTGTTTTGCTGAGCGGAATGGCTTTAACTGCTCTTTGAAGCTTCATGCTCTTCAATTTTGACAGTACTATTGATATTTGCACAGACGTGACACTCCACTTAATAAAGTCACTGCTTCTTGTCTTTCCGGAGGATTGTACGCACTTCATAAACCTCATCCACGCCGAAGAGTTCCTGTGTTCAATTCCTACCTAGGCGAGCCCATATAATATGTTTACAAATCTAGTCACTTTAATGAATCAACTCACCAAGGCTACAAACACAGCCTAAATTGAATGATGTTGGTTAAATTGCGACACATTCGTTAAGTTACCTATTATACATGTTTTACTTACGATGATCATAGCTTTGCATAGGTGCCTCACAATGACCGAGATAAATGATTAATATATTTATTTTCGCCAAAAGATGTAGAAACACCGTTAGCGGCAACCAAAAAGTGGATGTGGATGATTTTGAAAATACCATGGATAATTAAATTTGACTGAATTAAACTTCTTTAAAAATCCAAACAAGGTGGAAAACAAACAGTACTTATAGAAAAGAAATGCACGGTGGACACACATTTTTTGGAGGAAAGTTGGAGCAAGCAATTACAAAAGGAAAATGACGGACTAGAGAGACAAAATGTGGAAATTGCCGGTTTTTTCAATAAGGCAGCGTTGTAGGACCAACCATCAAACAATTAATACACATCAGCTATTGTCAAACATGTTGCCAAATGCATACTTGCAAGCCATTTCATTATTATGGCTTAAACGATTATGTAAACCTGATGTCATACATACTAAAGAAATTAGATAGATATCCACATGTATGGTGTACGTTGAAAAAATGCTCACAAATTTGAAGACTTGCTTAACTGAATGTTTTGTAAGAGTTATAACGCTTCGACTCTTAGTTGGAACTTTCGAACTTTCTTCGAATTAAACACCACACGCACGCAGAGTAGCCACTCGGGTTTGGACTGTTGCAGGCTCAAGTAAACTAGCCACAGGGCGGGTAAGCGAGGTTAGAAAGGAGACGAAAATGTCGTAACCTAGCCCTACTGCACTGAGACCCAAAGAGAAAGAAAGACTTATTAGCACGTCAGTTGTCACCCATTGGTTGTGTCCTGAGGAAAACTCAATTAACGTCCGTGTGGCATCGTGCGGTAACCGTTAGAGTGTGTTAACGAGAGTTCATTGGTTTCCCGTTGCCTAGGCAATAAGTTTACGGGACGGATGGGTTGTTACTTGCACAGTCTGAGTCGTCGTATGGTGGCTGTAAGTCTGAATGTGAGGCCAGCGAGATATCCGCAAGTTTCTTGGAGCCACGCCAGCTCCGCATTCGAAAGTCTGCCCGGTCTGCATTTCACATGGCAACCAGCCACTGACCAGAGGAAATTAACGATTGAAGGAAACTAAAAGAATACCTTGGATGTAGTTTCGTAATCGTGTTATCTAAGCGCACTTTTTAAAGCATGGCCTCTTATAACCCTCCAAATAATTTTCTCACCCCAAGGCACCCCAGAAATTTTTCTAAGGCCGTCAAGAATCCATTGGGCTCCGGTTGAGATTGGGTGGCTCAAACCATGAAACTCTTTTTCACAGACTAGGGAATTACGGCAATTGCTGCCTCCTCTTGAGTTGAATAAACAATTTCCTACATGAACGTCGGTTGGAGGTGAGAGTCAGGGAAACACTGTCGGACGCAAATGATGTGCAGTGGGGTGTATCAAAAATTCGTTAATAGGACCTCGCCTATGGTTGGTTTTCATAAACGTAATAGTGAGATAATGTTCTTGCTACTTTTATCTTTCGTACACGATAGGAAGGTATGGTGAGAAATAAAATTAGGGGACCACCACGAAAGGCTCCAATGCGATCTTAACATGATTTCGAATGATCATTTCAAAATCACCCACCATGCAATTTCGCGTCGTTCCATTACATCATAGACCTGGCTAGATACTTTGGATTCAGTCACACATATTGCAGAACAGCACCCAGGAACGTGCCATACTTGTGCTCGCATAGGGTGAAGTCTACTATTCAAATCAAGTTGAGACAGCTGCGAAAAGTGACGACCAGAACGTCGGCTTGCTGCGGAGGACATTCGGGAGATTTAACCCAACAATATTCCCAGGGATCCAGAATTCCTACTTGCGCCCTCACGTTGAATACTTTATCTAAGCTTGGCTACCTTGGATGAAGCACGATCTAGAGGTGAGAGAGGCAGCACAACGCAGAGCACAAAATTTCATAGATCTGCGCAACCACTCTTACCAGCGGAGGCGGAAGTCGCTAGGAGTTTTTAGTGGGGGCTACCAAAGGTTACCAGGCGATCTCATAACGGTGTACCAAATACTGGGTGACCCTAAATACTTATGCCGACATTTGCTGTAACTTAGTTAGGACACTAAGCGCAGAGTAGTCTGTCAGAAACTTATTAAATAATATAGCCTTCTAGAGTTTCGACGAAATTTTGGAAGGCATTAATCATTCTCTTCTACCTGATTTATGTGTCACATTGATTTAAGGATACGTTACAAGAGTGACCGAGCACGGCTTAATTCTCTCACGATTTACGTCGATGGAAAAAAGGAATAATGTCTTTATTCAGGTAAAAAAGCTAAAGCCTAACAGCTCCCGTAGGTTGGTCATGGTGAAACTGCAAACTTTATAACAATGGTTAGCAATATCTGGTTTACAACGATGAACTCTGAGGGATATGTAGTATGGCTGTAAATCCTAGACAAATACTTAAGGAAAGATTGAAAATGGGACGTTGGTAAAAATGGCGTCTCTTCTTGGTGTACACATCCAGGAGGTAGAAGGAAGTGGAACGAAATAAATGTCAAGACCATGCAAATCAAAGAACTACAAATTATGTGATCAAAGCAGCATGTCCACTAAAAAGTTGGCCTACGTTTCGTTGCAGGCTGCATTCTGAGCTTTGGCTGAAGGAAGTTAACAATTTGGCATAAAAGGATAAAAGATCTCCAAAGCATCCAAACATGATGGATCTATACTGGAACGAGGCAAAAGTAGTGTGTCTGATGAGCCCGTACAAAATGTTAACAAAGTGGGTGACCAGACTGCTTACGCCATACTGGAGTTCGACTTATGATTACTTACGAGGCCAATGAATCTGCCACGGCATCAGCCGCCAATTACCCATCCAAAATACGATTAGTCGCCGACCACACACTGGTTGGCGGAAATTTAATTCAGAGCTGAAATATATTGGATGTATTGCTAAAAGCCCTAAGAAGAATCAGTAATCCTTCTGAACTTCGACAAAGCAAGGTTGCCAATGACAGATACCTAATTTTCATCAGCAGAACCTGGTTGCAACAAGACAATCCGGATGCTGAAGTAATGGTACCAGCAATGTCACTCATTAAAAACTATCATTCCTTTAGTGATGCGAGGTCTTTTAGTACTATTGCAGCGAGATTCAATACGCAATAATTTCTGGTCCAGTAACTCATGTCTCCGGCTTACTCTGATGCAGTCCCTGACAAAAGTACAAAGACAAGTGTGTCATAGCAGTCGTTTTTTGCTCACTAATGGCCATTTCAGAAGTGGATTTCAGCTTAATGGTTGGCGGCTTCCGTATTCGGATCTGCCTGTCACTTTGGTCACTGGGCATCTGTGCCTACAGCGAGACCATAGATGGCTTGCTCTGCACCACCCCATATCCAGTGTAAACACAAAGCAATAAGACCGGGAGGCATACGGATGGGAGCAAAGTTTTAACAAGGAAGTCGGCTTACACTCCTTCACAGACAAACACAAGCAAGTTGTGTTTGTGGATTCAAGCTCACACAAGGCGGTGGCTGGACCGCAATCCTTTCCACGCCGAGTGCATGGAACCACACTACGAGAATAACACGGCCACGATGACAATGTACCCTATCCCCTACATCAACCATCAACTGTGACTTGGAGCCAGTATAGCTGATAACAGACAGGTAAGCACCTTGTCAACATGTACATCAAGCGCAGGCACACTGAAGATGTCAATCAACAGCCAACCACATAAACTAAGACGTTGAATAAAATAGATCAAATTAACCGTACGTGTATGACGCTAAATAAGCACATGAAAGAAATTTGATTACCAAAATAGCCGTGATAGATTCGGAATAGTAGAAAAAGGATCAAGACACCTACGTACGAAGGAGAAAAAATAACCGACGTTAACCACCTTTAGTCTAAGAGAAACATGCAATTTAATAGATTATACAAATGCACATCAAAATGGGGAAGCAAGAAAACAACAAGACAAGGTAGCAAATCCACCAGCTGAACAAAAGCTACTCAGCACGCAAGCACACGGTTATTAAATCGAATGCGGCTTAACTACCAAGGCTGCGCCTGTATTGCTAAATTCCTCATCAGGAGTCGTCTTCGTTTCGATGCTGGACCCGAGTGGCCTCGCTCATAACTCACTACACCTGTCTGGCACAATCATTCGATAACACACATTCTACAGCACCATGCGCTCGACGTCGATGGAGTAAAGCCCATCGGCACCTGCTGCTTCTGTTACTGACGCTTTTTCTCTGCATGCAAAGGGCTTTCTCTTGCAACTAGGCAACTACCTTCATGATCAGATAGTTCCATGCACACCGATCAAGCGACTTCGATTTCCATGAACTGCAACCAACATTAGAGCATGAGCGCCTCAATTTGATCTTGTGAAGGCACCGTAACCTCGGCGTTCCCACGTGCCGTTTCCTTGCACTCAGTTGGCCATAAAGCAGCTGTTTCCGTATCCGAGTCGAATCCATGCGACGAATATGCAAAAGACATGTCAGGTGCCTCAGGAGAAATATATAGTCCACTGCATACATGCCACAGCTTCGGAGCACTTCCGTGTCCGGAACTCGGTCACTCCAGCTGATGCGCATACTACGACGCAGACACTGCTGATGGAGGCGCTCCAGAAATTAGACATCCTTCTGATTACGCGTATAGCTTTCCCCGCCCCGTCAGAAAACGAAAAGCGCCATAGATTTATAGACAAGTAGCTTCATACTACCAGTGAACTGGTAGTTTTCCCCTACACCGTATTCCAGCTTACCAAAAGCAGCAGCCGCCTTCGATACGCGGCTTAGCAGCTCACAATACATCTGTTGGTCTGTAGCTATTACGCTACCAATGTAGCAACATCTCGAAGTGCTTTCTGACACTTCGTTGGAACACTGGATTTTGGACCGGCCCAGGACTCCATTCAGGATGAAGGTTGGCATAGACAAATTATCTTGCTTGTTTTGATGGTGAGCCCGAATACTGCTGCTGTCGAAGCCGGAGCACCAGTATTGTTCTGCAACTTATCCGTGCGATGCGCATAAAACGCGGAGTCGTCAGCAGATAGCAACATACGGATAGTTGTTTCGCGACCTAGGGTACTCGTACCGAAAGGACGGATGTTCAGCAACCCACCAAAATATGGGGTTGTACACGAACATCATAAGTGCAAGCGACATCAAAAGCGTAAGATATCGCTGCATGAATATAACTAATAAACAGGGCTGGAGATAAGCCACAGCCTTGCTTCACATCAGAGACAAATGCAAAGTCACCTGAGGTCTCTCCACTCAACTGCACCCTCGCCCGCGTACCACTGTGCAGACTGTAATTAAACTTACAACCTTACTCGGATAACCAAACTTACCCAACACCAGATACATTGTCTCGCAGTTCGTCGTATCAAATGCCTTGGTGAAATCAAAAAAGAGAACAAAAGCTGGTGTCATTCCTTACACTTCTGCTGCAACTGACGAGACGCAAACACCATATCTATTGTGGTGCAACCCGAAAGCAATTCAACTAACTTTTTCGCCGCGTTCAGTTCCACAAACTGGTTGACTAGGCGGTTGAGCAGGATTCAGGCCATCATCTTGCCCACGCAGCCCAGCAAGTTGATGCCAATATAATTCGTGCGATATTGGTTGTTTCGTTTGCCCATGTGCAGTGGTATCACAGGGGGCATCCTTCAGCTCAGGAGGCACCTCCTCCTCAATCCACACCAAGTGGTGCGCCAAGTGGTGCTGCAACAACCGGTCAGCTGAGTTACGAAGGCAGGTCCGCCGTGTTTCAATACTTCAGGCGGGATCCCGTCGGCACAGGCACATTTGCTGTTTCGCAGCTGTGCAAGTGCTCTCTACCTCTCATCCAGTGTTGGCATGTCCACCAAACTCACCTTCATATTGTGCTGTTTTAGACCGTTTAAAGCAGGCCAGTCAATCAATGAACGGTTGTTCAAGAGACAGGAAAAATGTTTTGGCCAGATCTGTATTATGTCTACAGTCACGGGGCAGGTAGCTTCCGAACTACCATCGGGTAGCGTCCTCAGCGGCCCCAACTTCTCTTTATGCACCGCCTTCAAGGAGTCAAATAACTCCTTGTGCTAGCGGCGTTCGGCGAGGTATTCCATCTGATTTGTCTTCTCCGTTCACCATGCATATTTAAGTGACGGGGCTCACAGATCAATCGTCGTCGAAGTTTTCGAAACTGACTCCTCATCCCCAAGTCAATGGGAGCTGCCACATGTTCAGCGAATGCTGTTTTCTTCTCAGACGCCAATGCGCTACTTGTCGTATTTTACTCCTCGAACCAATCGGACGGTTCACAATTTGTGCGCCCGAAGGTCTCCTTGGCTTCAGCTGTCAACTGGTCGCGAATGTGGTTCCACAGGTCGCCCCCTGTGGCTATGCGTTCCACATGACACAGGCTTGCAGCCATCGCCTTCTTTAGCTCAATACGCTTCTTCACATTACCGACGGATAGAATATTGATTTTCCACAATTTCATGGCAGGAGTGCGATATATGTTTACGATATATACGCTTTGGTAATCACTAACTTGTGATCAGTGCCACAATTAGCTCCACGCGGTACATGTGTCATGCGCACTTCACGCATGTCACGCTAACGTATGATGACATAGTCGAACAGATGAGCGTGACCACTCCGTGGGTGCGTCCAAGTTGTGATATCACTCGCACTCAGTGCAAACCGATTGTTCGTGATCGCCAGACCGTGAGTAGCACACCGTGAGAGCAGCCTGTCACCGTTCGCATTCGCTTAACCAGTACCATGTGGACCGATGACACCTGTCTACACGGATGCGTCAAGCAGAACGTGCGCGTTGAAATCACGCGGCAGAAATAGTTAGTCGCCCTCAGCACAAACCGTATCACGGAAGATAACAGAGTGTAGAATTGATCACGCGAGTCATTAGGCTTACACTAGCTCGGCGCGGGCGTGCATACAAAAGTGACACACTTACCTCATCCGAGTCGTAGGCGAGCAGGCGACTGTCGCGAAATGATGCCAGTCGGCTTACCCACCAGCTGGTTAGTTACACGATCGGATAGTGAAAATCCGACACCGTGTTCACGTGGTGTTGAGGTGCTGTTGCCCACCCAATAGAAAGTATCGCCAGTTCCAGCTTCATGCAACTTATCTTACTCAGTGAGCCGGGTCTCACTGAGCGCCGCAATATCGATGTTGTAGCGCGCCAGTTCCATCTCGACCAATGCAGTGCGTCGCTTTGTGCGCTCACTCGAATTTCGGTCCAGTAATGTGTGCGCGTTCCAGCACTCAAAACGGAGTTCTTTTGCGTGCAGACATACGATTGCAATGGTGTGCAGTCGCACGCGTGATGGTGGTCGTGCTTTAGAGGTTCACCTGTGGATCTCCGGTCGAAGAATCTGGCTCAATAGCCGACCAACAAGGCAATAGCGAGCAGATCCAACTCAGAGATGTGATTGCAGATAGAGATGTGGTTTTGCTTTTTTCCGTCAAACGCAGTCATTGTGGTTCTGGAACGATTCGTAAGTGTTTTGCGACCACAGTATGATACGTACCTGCGACGGCGGCCAGACGCCGGAGGGTATTGGCGGGTTTGTACCAATTTGAGGCGGGCAGTAGCTAACTTAAGCACCCGGAGGCGCCCTCCCACATTTCGAGAAATGTGTGGCGCTGGTGCAATACCCCAATCAAGTTGTGAGCTTATAACTTTTGGATCTGTTTTCTCCCATGACTAGGTTTTAAGGGAAGAGCGCCATCGATCACCTCTTGACCTCCGAAGAGAATGGGGTTTGGACTAGGATACTGGCAGGACGGCCGCACCTGGCAGGAGAACAACTCGGGTCCTCATACAAACTCTTCAATAAAATGTACACCCAAAAAGCAGCGGATCCTTTTCATGGACAGTTCATTGACTCATACGGATTGGTGTCCTTGACCATAGCTAGGAGAAGGGCGTAACTCAACTCTCACTCAGCGGTCGCCACGAGGAAGCGTACAGGACATGGGCCCATGTCACAATAGTAGAAGCATTGCGTAGATACTCTGTCAGGCTAAATCTACCGCCAGCCTCAAACCGCTATTGCTTCTCCCGCCATTCCCGCTTGACATTCGCCTGGGTACAGCTGTATACACATTTGAGCTGAGCTCTTTGTAAATGATCTGGAGATTCCATCATCCCCAACCAAGTGCATAAAATTGGCGCGTACGTTTATAGTTTACATTTCTTATACAACCATGTCACTTCGCCCAATCTTTGACAGCCGCAAACTAACCATTGATACTGGGCATTCTGCTCACAATCGAACGGTCCAAGATCGAAATGGTATTGTGAGGAGTCCAAGAATTCTCATAGACCATGCAGCCCAAGAAAAGGCCCCAGGTCTTCTTTGATTGTGATGTACATCAGTAAAATCGATGTTCTCAAACACGTCGAACCCATGTTTTTTCTATGGTTACGAAACCGCCTATAAGTTCCGTTCTGTCAGTATCAGTAACATCATATGCGACATGCAAGCGGATCTGCACGAGCTAGAAACTTGGTGCGCCAACCGAGAAATCAAACACTTATCTGAGTATTGCAACTGTATAGGGTTTTGGTGCATTATTAAACCCTACCCAATGATGCCAGGCGATAATACACTGTTCACATATCACTGAATTAATGTTTTGGTTTGTACGAATTGAACACATTCTAGTTCGCTGAACAGGTGCAGCATGATGTGGCGGAAACCCTTAAACTGGAAGCGCTGACACTAAAATACTTTACTTAGAATAAACAAAATATATCACTATAAAACTCGTCTTTGTCCATTATTGGAATCTTCGAATAATTTACTCCAAACATGAGGTAAGATGACAGCGCTGCAAGTAAATCATACAATGCTAGCTTTCGAAGCGCCTACTGAGGATGTTTGGTAATCTTAATATGACCGCAGCTCTGAGTTGGAAATCAAGCCAGATTGGTTAAGTAGACTAAAATTCGAGCTGAACATTTGATTTGATCCACAGACGCGTGTCTGCTTCAGATAGCGTGGTGATATTTCAACCTTCCCTTATGTACAATATAATAAGTGGAAATGACACGTTCCCAATAAAAACACCGACGTAAGGTCAAACTTCCTTCTTAATCGCTACGCAGTTGTGTGGAACAAGCTACCGCTGACTAAGAACGTGCGGTCCAAAGGGAGTTATCGGCACTCTAATTAAAAGAGCACTGCAAGTGAATCAAGTGAGAAATGCTCATCACAGACTTCTATGAGGAAGGTCTGAGCCCCACATAACAAAAAACGCTCTGTTTCAAAATAAATTCATCCCTACCATATTTCCTGTTTTCTTTCTCCGCTGACTTAACGGAGAAAAATGAGCTTGTGAAAACACGAAACACTGAGGCATTTGTACATAATACTCCATTAATTAAATTTGGTTTACATGCTTGCATTTTCTTTGCTCAAATACGCACAATTTACCTATGAAATTCGTGGACATAACGACAAATGGACGACAAAATCTAATCCTTGACATTGTCGTTCATCAGTACTCCACTTTCCGCTATTGTTCCGCCTGAAATAACGATTTACATCGCTATTGTGTAAAACAAATGCCATGATATATCAGAGTCATGGCTTTATCTTCATTCATCGTTTTCTTATTGTTATTTTCTTACATCCAGCATTTACATCTTTACCTTTCAAGTTCGGTTCCCATTTCTCGTGTACATATGCAAGTTTACATTTGAGAAATTTGATTTGATAATTTTCTGTGCTATTCGTCTATATTTATTTGCGTAATCAGCAAGTTGTCAGCATAAAACGGAAAATCAGAGGCCAATGTATTCGTCGGATTCCTACGTTTCTACTTCCCGTATAGATCAAATTTACCACGCGTGGACAAATAGGCACTTAACCCCCATTTTAGTACTATAGTTACCATTCAGGGTTTATGTACGTAATAACGCGTATAAAGCTTTCTTCTTATCTCAATACTTTCAGTTACATCAATGAATCTGCCATTTGATCATCACGATCCAAGAAAATACTGGAGGGCGTATCAAGTCAATGCTATCTATCAGGAAGACAGCCTTGATTTCGAAAGTCATAAACGGTAGTTGTAGTCTGAAATTGCATCGTCGATATTTCCCGGAATAAGACCTTTGGACTTTTGGAATACGTGTATTGTTGACTGTCGCGATGCGCAATACAACTTTTCTACACTGTGTATACGTAAATGGGGACGTGCATTAAATAACTACTGGCCTGCAGCCGGTCGTTTGTTAAATTGCGTAGGTCAGTAGGCATCTATTCCTTTATATATAGTCTGCAGTTTTTCCTCCTGAACATTAGGAATTAACTCAAACAACTACACGCCATTACGTCCCGGCATAGCTCTTCGAGGTACCCACTTGGAAAATCTTGAACAACTGTCCTTTTGACAGTCTTTATACAGTGATGGTTGAAATACTCAGTAGCATGGTTAACAGAACATCAGATACTAATCATTTTCGTTTCACCGAAGTGCTTCCACGTCTCAGAAGCAGGAGTCGAAAATTCAGGGTAAAAAGAGATGTAGTATGGTTTGTTTCTAACGCTACTTCCAACTTGATACATGAAGGAACCACCTAACCCACAACAGACCATTTGATGCATCTGTCTGTGAGGATATTTTTTACCCAGCAACATGCTTAATCAAAATGTTTGTTCCGAAAATCGAACAGCTATGAAGGCGTTTCAATATCCTTCGTAAAGTAAGGCATGTACTCCAATTACCTTTCACAACAGAGAGGGAAAAACGTCAGCGAAACGGCCATTGCTCTGCGTCTTTAATAAGCCTCGAGTTTTGAACTCGCAAATTGTGACTGTCATATAACTTCATTCAAGTTACGAACTCAGTGACTAGACCTGCAGTCTTCAATACAGTAGTAAAATTGAGGGTTATTCTGCTTTTGCCAGCACACCTATGGAGCAGACGAAATTCGCCCAAAGGCATTGAAGGCTACGACAATTTAGCTAACCAAGCTACTGTTGCAGTTATCCCAACGTTTCGTCGATGAACAACAAGCCGGCACTACGCGGATGTATGACATCATCCCTCCGAATTTCATGGGAGGCAACCCTTTTGACCCTGCAAAATATTGCCCGAAGATTGGGCTGACTGTACTGTCGAGAGTGATCGAAGAGGCCATCACTGAGATTTTGAAGGACTACCTATGTAATTGCAAGCTCTTGGCACCGGAGCAGCTTGGCTTCCGCCAACACCGGTTATGCCTCACCAAAATGCTGATGTCAGAAGGTACTTGGAAGAAAACAGCCAATGATTGGGCCAGAATCAACTTCATCTACTTGGACATTTGCATACTTTCGACCGTCTGGATCACTGCATAGTACTTCACGGACAGCCGAGCTATGAAAACTAGGATCCTGTCCTTGATTAGGTTATTAATTTTCTTCCTCAACGGGTGCTTCAAGTGCGTGCTAAGGAATCACTCTGCAACCAGATTGAGGTGGAATGAGGTGTCCCACAGAATTAGTGCTGAGGCCGCGCTTATTCCACCTTGTTTATTAGCGACCTAACAAGAGTTCGTATCTGATTTTCTTCTATACGTTGATGACAATAAAATCTACCGAGCGATTAAGAGCAATATGATCATGATTTCGTCCAAACTAAGCTTTATTACGTCTATGAGTGATCAGGCAGGAATGTACTCCAGTTCAACACCGTCACATGCTAGGTGGTTCATGTGCGTCATCAACCGGTGGGCATTACGAGTTTGGAGGCAAGGTCTTGCAAAGTCCTCACAAGAGCGTGACCCTGGCTTACTGATCCAGAGTCATTTAGGCTGCTCCAGACAAGCAGCGAATGCGTCAAGAATTGGTACTCAGCTCGTCGGCTTCTTATGCAGTGTGTTCTTCCACTATGACCTCCACGCTGCACATATATACTTAACTCCTACGCGCGATCACAAGAGGAATGGGCTTTCCAGGATTGACACCTGTTACAGAAGAAAGATTTTGTGCTTTGGAGGTTTCAAGGAAGTGCATCCAAGTACGTTACAGGCTTCTTCTATCTGCCCTACCAGCTTAGATGGAAGTCCATGAGAATGTTCAGCAGTCGATATCGGCGCCTGGAGGCGGGGATGGACCCCAGTTTGTCAGAACCTGAAGAACCCAATTAAAAGTTGATACCTACTTCCGGGAACAAAAACACACTTATTTGGAGGTTTTCATTCAAAGTTGGAAATGCAATATATCCGGATGTAACGCCGTAGAACTTTCTTCTCAATCCGAGTGTGTCAGTGGTAGAAATCTGTTCCAACTTACGTTGTCTCTACCACCAAACTAGCGATAGTTATAAAACGATATCACATTAATATAAAAGAATATATGTTGTGTCAGCTAGCAAGCAACATTACGAAAACAAATTACGCGTTTCCAAAAATTCCAACCAGATGGATGTACACATATTATCATGTGAACATATTGCCATTTTAAAGCTTCTCATTCCGAAAAAGATGGGTAACATACCTGAAAGCTCTTCATTTTTGTTATCAGGTTTTCCTTCCCAACTACTTTTCGCTCCACCGAACGTGTTAAAATATCTTTTGTAACGGTTATAGGTCATTGTTTCATTGCTCTAATTCCCGTATCTCAATCAACGCACTGGTGCAAATTTCGAACAAGTGTTCACATTCCTATCGCTTTGAATAACTTTGACAGAATTCTTCATGAAGAATGTCCTAACATATTTAATGGAATGATTCCCAGCCCTATGCATGTAGCAGCTCAAGGTCCCACTTAGATGCGATAGTCCGCTCATATCTGTTTTGATTTGAGCAATGAATAAAAAAACAGATGCGCTCGTATCCTATACCTGAAAGATAGCAACGCCTTCGGCTGCGTTAGCCATGAAATTTGTTGCTCCATCTGCTCCAAGGTGTGGTTCAACTTACTGTTGTTCATCGGCTGAAAGATTAGTTTAACAAGCGCATGCATTTTAATGTTTTTGGAGCAAATTCACTTTCACTCACCGCGAATTCCAGTGCTCTTCAAGCAGACATACCGTCTCCACTCTACTTTCTACTGCAGTTATTTCGTCTGCTGTTCCGGAAGGAGCCAACTTTATGAGGTATGCGGATGAAATTATACTAGATTTCTACCATCTAGCCACTGATTTGTAGCGGGATATTGCATTATTGGAAAATTCATCTGGAACTTACTGTCAGTTGGCACTTGGATTGTATTCTTTTTCTCATTCAACCGATTCTCATGGTGGGTACCCGTGGACAGAACTATTTCATCAAAAGACCCAGATAATGTGAGCACACTCATACCACCTCGTCCGTGTTTAACTTGGCGACTGTCCCATTCTCCGTACGTTCACATTTCTTTCCTGCAGTTCCCTTTCATTCTCTCCCTAACCTTAGTTAATAATATTTCATCAGTGACAGTTGCCCATGCTCTCGGCATGATGTCACGATCTCCATGGTATTGCAACGTGATTACCGCTTTCTCTGAGTGAAGCGCAAGTCGTTAA
>OX104063.1:53013732-53192517 GCA_944474145.2 Dicrocoelium dendriticum
ATCCCTTCACATTTCCTCATTGCCCTTCGTTATGCAGTCTCAAGCACAGCCGCATCGCGTTTTAACCAGGGGTTCCAGGCTTGGATCGCGTACTCAACATAGGGTCTCACATATGCATGCTCATAGTCCAGAATCAGTTCACAATAACGATTAGTTGTTGAAAGTATAAAAGCAGTCTTAAAGTCTTACCTGACAGCCAAACTCCCAACATTATACTGACATCCAGTTTTTAACTAGTGCATACGGCCTCCTCAACAAGTTTTCTGAACTTCACTGTCGCCAAGCTTCGACGCCCTGAGACGTGATCATGATAACCGAAACCTTGCTCAACAACAAAATCAGTGATGCCGAGATCGTCTTAGCGGGCACGTTTGTCCTAAGAAATGACCGTCTAGGCTGAGAGGAGACGTCTTTTTGTACTATCGCAGTGACCTGCATTTCGAACTCGCCAATAAACCAGATATTCCACTTGTTGACTCGCTTTGGTACCGATTGCAACTCAGACGTGATGACACCTTTATTGCCATCATATATCATCCCCCGATGTCATCTGTAGAAATGGACAACTGTTTAGCTAATACTCTGAAGAACATTCTAACAGTCAGGTTCTCCTTGTCGGAGACCTTAGCTTGCATGCTGTCAAGGTTTCAGCCGCTTTGTGATGAATTTTAAGCCGAACTGCAAGAGCTAGTCACTGGCCTACCACTTATAATCATATTATCTAACCTACAAAATTAAGAACAGGAGGCAAACTGACCATATTTGACATGGTGTTCACCAGTGAGGAATTTCGGATCGGGAGAGTAAGTATGAGCCGCTCATTGGGACGCCGCAATCATGCGACGCTACTTTTCAATACCTCTGGTATGCGGAGGACTTCAACGGAGAAAACGAAGAAATTCTTATCGTAATGCAATTTGATATGCTATCCGGCTTCATCAAGACCAAGTATTAGTCGTCCATAGCTGACCAAGCCGCTGACGTCGCTTGGGAGCAATTCTCCAAGTTGTTCAACACGCTGTTAACAAATGCATCATATATTAAGAAATGCAACTCAAAACAGGTAAAGTTTTTTCTGAGGACTCGGACGCGGAAACGCATGTCTTTGGGAGGTTCACTTTGGCAAGCATGCAAAACCAATCAGTATGCAGAGAAATGGAAGACCTGTATAACCGAATGGAATCAACTTGTCAGCCTGATTTGCGAAGATAAATTGAAATATCAGCAAGAATTAACGAATAGATTCTGCTCCAATCAAAGGCTACTTTACAGGTATGTCTATGAACCCGGTAAATTCAGCGTGATACCCTCTATCTGAACACCGCATACGGGCAATCACAATCTGTCAAGAAGCGGCGAGTGCTCTTAGACAACAATTCAGTTATAATTTCCAGTACTCAACGATATCCCCTACATTTGTAACACCGATCATGCCACCACAAGTACTTAGCTATACCGCTTACTGCCACTGACGTACTGAAGCAACTGATGTCACTGCATGTGCACAATTCTCCTGGTGTGGTCAGCTTACACCCTATGCTTTGAAAAGTGGCGGCCAGTTGCCTTGTATAAACATTGTCCCGGATTTATCAACATTTGCTAGACAGCATGAAGGTCTCGGCCATGTGGAAGCATGGAGTAGTCACTTCCGTCTAAAAGGGCGCATGCGCGCTGAACAGCAACCTCCGGACAACTCTTCGCCTATTCTTTCTAAGTCAAGGAATCCGCTGTTGCAGAGGCCATTCTGGAGTACTTGGAAAGACGCAATACCATTTTACCGGAACAAGTGGGTTTACGCCAAAATCGCTAATTTACCACGAACTGTAAGTTGGCCATTTAAGGCTGGACGGAATATATCGACGCTGAGGAAGATGCTGAAACTGTTGGCCTCGGTTTCCAGAAAGCGTTTGAATGTAATGATAACAAAAACCTCATTTTCAACCTTCTGAGTTGTGAAAACGGCGACCTCATTTTGTGTTGGAAATGTGCGTTCCTACAACTGATGAACTGCATCTGGGCGACCAACATGGTGTAAGCTCCCGTAATGATAACGGTGAGGGGCTACTTCATTTGAGTGAAGACGCTCGCTTACTTCTTGCCACCATTAACTTCCGACACGGTGCCCATCGGAAAGTAACATGGCGTCCACCAGTCGCGAACCAGCAATGGACGCAAATCGATCGCATCATGATCAGTTATCGCTGGAGAATCTGCGTCCAAAACTGTCCCTCTATTTGGAGCACATATGTATATAGTGACCATGCAATTGTATGTGTTGCTCTGCGGGTGCGTTTTGGTGGTCACCCACAACGGCACTGTGAACGCGTAGACCTGTGCAAACTGGCAAAGCCAGATTTGCTGAATGTATATCGAAGTACGCTGGCTTTCGGGTTGAGGAAGCGCTCATTGAATACAGTTAAAAGTCACTGGTCGCATGTTCACCAGACTTTGCAAGAAGCAGGTAAACCATCATGTAGTAAATCCACTAGTCAAAATAGACACTAGGTCTCTTTGCAGTCTCTGGAACTTATCGATGCTCGCGGGCACATTCCGGCTGGAAGCGTACACAAGGCCATTCACAAAGACATCAAGTTAAAGCTCCGTGCTGGCCTGAAGAGAGACTGCGAATTCTGGTGGTCTCCTCGTACATCAGAGATGGAAGTGGACGCAACCCTTGGTAACCATCGCACGATGTTCAGTCCGATACGTGAAATGTACAGCAAGTGACCTGATGTAAAGAAACTATACGTGACGAGTGTGGACACCCTATACACAGCTTTTCAAAATATTCGGAGCGGTGGGCTGAGCACTTTGAATAGCAATTTAATCAACCGGAATTGTTGGATTTCTCACTGGCCGGTGATCGCCATGCTCCATGGGCTATCTTTTTCGATCCACCCTCTAGCACAGAAGTCGAATATGGACTCGGACTGTTGAAGTTGAATCAAACCGCTAGACAAGATGATCTTCATCCAGCCCTGAAATTCTGGGCCCTGCTCTTATCGATCATTTACATGAATTACTGATGAAACTGTGAGAGCAAGAAACTGTCCAAACCGACTGAAGCCGCTCCGTAATAGTTCAGATCTTCAAACGTGGTTCACTTTCGAAATTCGGCAAGTATACCGAAATCAGTCTGCTCCCCTTCGCCTCCAAATTACCAGCCTCCGTAATCAATCGTAGACTGACTGGTGCTCGTGAAAGCCATATTCGTGAAGAGCAAGCTAGTTTTGGTTGTGGTCGGGTACGCATTGACCACAAATTCACATTAAGTCTTTGTTGGAGAACGGTCAAATATATTGGCGCTCCGACGTTTTCGTGTTCCTCTAATTAATGGTGCCTTTGGTTCGGTGGTTCGAGGTGCCTTTTGGACTGTCTACTCAGGAAATGTGTGTCCTAGAATGATGTGAATATTATGCGAGCGCTTTACACGCATAACCCGGCGGAGGCTTACGGCAAGCTGTCGCCGCCTTTCGTTATATCCAGCGGTGTAAGAAAAAGTTGACCGCTGCAACGTTACCTCTTCCTATTGGCTAGTGACAAAGTTATGGAACTCGCGTTCACAGGGCACGAATTTAAGGCGTGGAGCTGCTTCCAGGTGAAACGTTTCTCGAGATGGAGTATGCTGATGATATTGCCCTCATTTGTGTCATCTCCCAAACGTACCAAAAAGCACTGGAGGGATTAGTACTGGTTGTTATCCGTGTCGGGCTATGCATCGCACCATGGTAATGCTAAACGTTCCTTAAAGATTGGCAGAGACAGCCTCCATCGTTGAAACTTGGTAGGGATCATCTAGAATTCCATCAAAAATTTAACTACCCAGGTAGTTGTATCAACGTCGTTGGAAGCGAAGACAAGATCAAAAACCGTACAGCAAAAGCACGAGTCGGTTTCGCTAACCTTCGCCACCTATGGCGTCGGCGCGACATCAATCTCGCCCTGAAGGGTAGAGTGTATAATGCAGCCGTACGTGCGACCCTACTGTACAACTGCGAAAGCTGGCCTATTAGATCCGCATATATAAGGTGTCTACTTTCGCTCAAACACCGTCGCCTCACAACGTTGGCTCACAACGTTGCCTCACAACGTTGCCTCACATTAATGTTGTAGCTGAGTTGCAGGAGGTGGCGGCATATGTAGTTACGGTTTCTCAGAAGCTGGCTGGTCATAATAAGGTACGCACCTTGGCGCCGGTATCTGCCACTGTATAATTATAGGTTCTAAATTCTAAGTTGATAAGGAAGATTGAACAAGGCTTTGACGCGCTTCGTGTGTCGTCACAGTGGAGTCTAGAGCGCTGCAACGTCTTACTTGTGCCATGGCCGCCAAGCCTAATTTGGGTAATCCATTTGAGGCCGCACGTACGTGTTAAGCAACTGCGAACAGAGGAATCAGACCGCTTGAATGCACTCCCCGGCATGCCTACGTGTTGGTTTCCAGTATTTGATGCCTTCTCAGATTGCTCTGAGTAGCCCAGATAAGCCTCAACTAGCACGCTAAGGCCGTGTTCCAAAGTGACTGCTTGTAAGACATGATCTCCAAGATTGTATGTGATGTTCGACTAGTGCAAACTGTGAACCACTTTGAGGAAATGGAGCAGATTGCAGTGTTATCACTCAAACGCTCTCTCCAGGTCTCGCAATAGTGCATCATTATCTCCATCGCAATGAGGCTGGGCCTTAAAGTGGTACGATGGTTTGTGTGCCTCAGTGACCCATTGAGCTATAATGTCTGGTGGTTTTTGTACCTTCAGATCCACTCATACCAGATTGGTCAATGGTTAGAGGCCTGACGAACTTAGTCTCCTGGTCCTCCAGGTTGGGGTTAAAATGAGGCGGCTCCTTATTTCTTAAAACGGACTACTTGTAGCCCAACGTTAAACCCGTTGCATTGCGGTCAGGCTTTTGAACCAAAGGCTTTGCTTGAGAACACTAATCGTTCTCTTGTCTAGGCCTGGTCAACCTGACAGGATACTGCCAACGCAATACCATGAATTTCTCAGCAAACATTTCCTAGATGCTCTGGCCACCGCAGAGAATAAACAACGGTGTCCTATCTGCTGCATCGAGCAGGGAGGATAGGGGTTTGGATGCTACTGCTCAAACCTTCCCATCTTCTATTTCCCCCTAGTACGCATTATCTCTCTTACCGTCCGGTTCCACCTTCAATTTTATCCCCCCGTTCTCAACCCCAGAATTCTTGGCGCTTCCCACTTTGCTTTGCTAGGCTTTTACCTCCTAGTTTCAACTCACATGTGGATGCGGAGAGTCATTCCTGTCCTTTCGACAAGCCCATGTACAACCAAACGGCCAAGCCCAGTTCATCGACTTCTATTAGGAGCCCTCAATCATCCTTTAGATTTGCACGCTACAATGTACGCACATTGCTAAAAGTTGGTCAGCAGGCAGCGCGTGCCCCAATACTAGAGACCTCTCGAACGATTTCTGCTGCTTATCGGAGACCCGTCTGCAAGACTCGAGCGATGTGCTAACTTTGAAATCCCCTTCAAGTGACACTAGTAGCAATTTCTCATTGCGCATATCTGGTGAAGATACAGCTTCGAGCACCGGCCAAGCCGGTTGGTATTGCCCTGAGTCCCCGGGCTGAAGCTGCTCTGGTTTATTGGATTCCAATCAGTAGCCAGTTACGGGCGGTCCGATTGGCTGGCTTGGTCCAAGATTGGTAGTCGCGCAGGACAGGTGTCTATTCGTCATCGCTGCCTATGCACCAAAAAACTCTGGCGATGACTCGGTAAAGTAAGATATCTATCGAAAATTAAACGAGCTAATACGCCACCGAAGCAGCTAGGACACTGTTGTGCTGGCTAGGGAACTAAACGCTCAAATTGGAAAATTGTCAACTGATTAACTCCCTGTGGGTGCCCAACATGGGGTAGGATCTCTTAATGATAACGGTGAGCCGTTACTTCATTTGTGTGAAGAGCTTGCTTATTTCTTGCGAGCACTAATTTGCGACACAGCACCCGCCGGAGGGTGACATGGCGCCCACCAGCCTTGAACCAGCTATGGACGGAAATCGATCATATTGCGATAAATTAACGAAGAAGAGGCGGCGTCCAGAACCGTCGCACAATTTGGAGCACATGTATGGACACTGACCATGCACTTGTATGTGCTGACCTGTGGATGCGCTTTGGCGGACGCCCAAGAAGACGCTGTGAGCGCACTGACACCAGCCAACTGGCGAAGCCAGCTGTTCTGAATGCCTATCAAAGTACTCTGTCATGCGAGTTGAGTAAGCGCTCACTGGATGCAATTGATGCTCATTGGTCTCATATTCACCAGTCCTTACTACCAGCAGGCAAATCCTCATGTGGTAAGTCTAAACGCCAACATAAACAAATTTCTGAAGGGAACCAACTACTTTAAATTTATCAAGCCAACATAAACATTGAGTCTCTTCGCAGTCTCTGGCACTTATCGATGATCGTCGGCATATTCCGGCTGGAAGCGAACGCAGTGAAATTCGTAAAGCGCTCCGGGCAAAACTCCGTGCTAGCATTAAGAGAGACCGCGAATCCTGTTGGTCTCATCGTGCATCAGAGATGGAAATGGTCGCTGCCCTTTTGGTAACCATCCTAAGTTATTCCGGCTGATACGGGAAACGGGCAGCAGGAGAACTGGTGTTAGTGAAGCTATAAGTGACGAGAGTGGACAGCCTATCCACAACTTGTCAAAACGCTTGGAGCATTGGGCTGAGCATTATGAAAAGTGGTTTAATCGGTCGGAATTGTTAGATTTCTCGCCGGGCACTGATCGCCTCGCTCCGTGTGCTCTCCCTTTGGAGCCACCTACTCGCACAGATTCGGACGTGAGATGGGCCTGTTGAAGTGAAATAAAGCCGCCGGACCAGATGATCTACCTCCAGCCCTCATCAAATTCGAGGGACCTGTTCTTTTGAATGATTTACACGTGTTATTTGGGAAACTATTGGACCATGATACTGTCCCAACCGACTGGAGCTGCTCCGACATAGTACCACTTTTCAAAGGTTGCTCATGATCGGAATGCCGCAACTAGAAAAGGATCAGTCTGGTCTCCATCGCTTCCAAATTGCTTGCCTCTGTCATCCTTCACTGAAGAACTGGCACTTGTGAAACGCAGATTCGGGAAGAGCAAGTTGGGTTTCGTCGAGGTCGTTACTGCATTGACCACATCTTGACTTTGCGTAAGTTGTTGGAGAACCGTCACATATATTTGCAACCCACCGTTGTCTTGTTCCTCGATATCAAGGGTTCATTCGATTCGTTGGATAGACGTGCACTTTCTGACGTCTACTTAAGAAAGTGTACCTGAGGAATACTTAAGTATTATCCGAGCATTATATGCGCGTACCTCGGGCAGAGTAAGGGCTAACTCCAAGCTGTTGTGCCTTTTAATATCTCCAGCGGTGTGAGACAGGGATGTCTGCTGTTCCCTTTCCTCTTCAAATTCACTATCGATGAAGTCATGGTAACCGCGTTTACAGGACACGATTTAGGTGTGGATCTGCTCCCAGGAGAACGCATTATTGACAGAGTATGCTGACGATATTGCCTTAATCACTGGCAGATGACAAACGTACCAAGCGGCAATGGACAGATTAGTACTGGTTGTCCATTACTTCGGGCATAGTTTCCTCGAAGTTTTGTAAACCTTTCCCGGCGTAGGTTGCTAACCGGATTACCATTTTACGACAATACTCTCACCCCAGTCAATGGCGCTACTTAAATTCGAAGCAGAACCCGGGTGATATAGCCTCACTTGGACTACCGATGTCAATAATGAAGGAAATACACCAATGGTTACATGGGTCACAGTTTCTCGTTCAGCCCCATTCCTCATGGCCTATGCATGAGGAGAACCTGGGAGAATTTCCGCTTAAATGGTTACGACCCGAGCTTGGTCATATTTTCTTGCTCACTTTGAAGGAGTACTGGATTAATAAATTTAAGGCTTGCCTGAGATGGACTTCTCTGCGCAAATATTTAGTTACCTTCTTTCGATTCAAATCTTATTTCGTCGCCAAATACATGAGACGCACTGCACCTGACCAACCAGCTGAGATAACAAGTGCTGAAATTCGACAAGCTACGCTTCAGATAGTTAAGTAGGTGCAATCTGAAGCTTTTGCGGAGTAGATGCGCCTCCTTTCGTAAAACCAACCCGACATAGCATTTCGAAGTTTACAACTGTGGTCATGCAGAATAAGACGACTCAAGCCCTTCCTCATTCGGGTGGGCGGAAGACTGGATCAACACTCGGTACCGTACGACGCGAGACATCCGATTTTACTTCCCGGTCGCCACTTTGTCACTCGCGTTCTTATACTGCATTGCCACTACATAAATGGACACTCTGGTACGCAGTACACTTTGTACGATCTGCGTCGACGCTATTGGATTGTGGGTGGGTGCATGCTCTCCAAATGTGCCAAAAGCCGCGTTAACCATGCGAAGCCACGGAGTCAGTTGATGGCACCAGTTATAACAGACCAATTTCTGACCAACCAACCAGCGTTCACCGCAGTGGGAATGGACTATTTTGGACCGCTGGATAGTGAAACGTGGCCGCGTACATGCAAAGAGATATGGCTGTTTGTTCGTTTGCTTGACCACACAGGCTTTTCACTTAGAGGTTCCCCACTCTATGGATATCGATTCCTTCTTGTGTGCGTGTTCGAGGTTTTCAGTTAGACGCGGATGGCCGAATATAATATATAGCGATAATGGACGAAATTTCCACGGAGCTGAAGAGTTACGCAATCTTCTAAAGCAGTTGGATCAGACCAAGAGTACAAAGTCGATGTTGGCTAGTGAGGTTGACTGGAAGTTCAATTCTCCATGTGCTGGCCATCGCGGATGTCTATGGGAACGATTAATCCGATCGACTCGTGAATTATTACGTAACATTCTCAACGGCGAGGTTTTGACCGAATAGGTACTTGTAACGATTATCACCGAGGTCGAAAGGATATTGAATGATAGGCCTTTGGTAGCGGTACGCGATTCCCCGGATTCGCAAGATGCTATATCGCCTCGGCAAATATTAACGTATGCAAATGATCAGTCGCTTGAATACTCACCGATCAACTTACCAATCAAATTGAGCAGAAGGTGGGGACAGGTAAGACATCTGTCCGACAAGTTTTGGCGTACGTGGATCACAGTATTTCGACCGACACTGTAGAATAGGCAGAAGTGGCTAACTGAAATCCGAGATCTTAGGCAGGGCGATATGGTTTTATTTTGTGATTTACGCACATCAAGTGGTCTGTGGCCTAAGGGTGTTGTGGAGGAAGTTATCAAGAGCAATAACCAACTAGTTCGACAAGCATTGGTGAGGACAAGTAAAGGTGTATTAAGAAGAGACGTCAGACAGCTATGCCTACTAGAAGCGTATCAGGAAGAAGAGATTGACGACGTGGAAACCATCGTCCTGAATACGAAAAAGCCGGGAGAGTGTAAAGTCCAAAAGTAACTTCGATGTATCCCCCAACCTGGATTGCTTACAGGAGGACACGATATCTCTATTCCCTAATTATTCTGCTCATTTACATTGCTTTACTGTGTCCTACAAGCGGTTACCATTTCGTATATTTATTCCTTTCACTCGATCACTGACATATCCTTGACGTTTCAAGGTCATGCATATGATTAGGTTACCGTTACTGTTAAGTTATGTAACACTGCCCAAATACTCGCTCCGCCGCACGCTGTACAGTTTCTACCCACTTGCATTACCATTGCAAAACCTATTCGTAAGTCATGTGCTGTATTTACTATTCCTTATAAACGACGGTTACGTGCTAATTCGTTTTATTCTTCTGCCCAGATCGTGCGTTAAATCTAGGTTTATTTGTTCGTAGTTCCTAGTTTAGTTTTCGTAAGAAGTATTTAGTTTAGGCTTCGTATCTTTGGTACAGTGCGCACCATTATACGCTACGACACTTGACTTTACTTTCCGTTTCAACTAAGCGGTCATGTCTGTTGGAAGACTCCCGAAGATCACCCGGATAGCATTCTTCAAAAATTTCAATAGACCGACCAAAGATGCATAAGAAACAAGGGTTTGTATTGAGCCTGAAGCGGGATGTATAACAAACAGAACACACAAGTGTATTTTGATACGCATTGCAGAATGGCAAATGCACAGCTTTTCAACGCCATATATTATACTCACGTACTCGCTCAGTTGCCTTGAGAAGACAAGTAGTGGTACAGCAGTGTGAATCAAATCTGCAATAACACAAAACACTTTAATACTCTTCGAAATATGCGACGAGTTTTCGTTTGCTTCTGATATCTGATAGTTGAACCAGGACGGGTCCAAAAACATGAACCACTTTGTAGATGCAAATGCACACATTTCAACAAGTCTTGACATAACACGATCTTCCGGCTATTATTGCCCCACCAACATGACTCAGTTACATAACTCCTTCCGCAGCAGCTGTACTGAGGAAATTGACCAATTTACGAGTCGGGATCTACTCTTTATTCGAAACCTTTCGCCCAGCAGTAGTGCACTTTAGCTCAGTTCTTTTAGCAGGGTTTAGACTCTAACCAAATTCTTCTAGTGTGAAAGTTTGGATTTATTACTTCCATCAATAAAGGATGAAGAAGGGTCTAACCTAGAAACCATTACCTAACTGAACAACCGAGATAGTACTTCGAGCGCGTAGTAACAAGTGGCTTATTAGCAATATTTTTTACTATCTACAATTACGAGGGGCTGTTGGTGCAAACAAGATATTTACTATTACGCAGTGTTGCTGTCAACTTGACTGTCGGCCAAACTCTTAGTGCTAAGCGAGTAAAGCGAAAATTCAGGTGGCCACCCGAGCCACGGATATACAGTGTTCTTAGAAATGCTGCCGGTATCTAGTCTCCAGTTGGCGTCCAAAATTATGAAACCCATAATTGCACTGGTGAGCTATTTTAAGAAAGGTAACAACCGTTCCATGGCCATACAGATTCGACTAATAACACTCTTGCACCACGAGCTAGCAGAACCAAGCCAGCGGAACCTAGGATGAAGATTCTGTGATCAAGCACTAGTTTAGAAAATATTCGCTTTTCTTAACACTTCACTTTGCCTTTCTAAACGCCAGAGATAACAGAGCCGGAGATCTCTAATCTGCTTGGCCAAATCCTCCAAGAGGACACTTCGTGGGCAATTCGTTATCTGACTCCATAAGAGTCGAGTAGGTATCCAGACTACTCAAACAATATAAGATTTATTTACCCAAATAGCTGCAATCTCAGCGCTTTAATTATCAACTGCAGACGGACTAAATTGAATTGATCCAAAATGCAGAATTTTACAAATGGATAGGCAAAAGTGAGAATGGGGCAATTTCTGCACGCAAGTAGAACGCCCCAGTTTCCATAGCAACGTTCACACGATACTGAACGAATTTCAGGGATTTGGATCACGTCTACACTGAAGGGTTTATCAATACTCTTTCTATAACTGGCTTAAGTTTGCGTAAAATTTCTCTCGTAGTTTATTGACATTTATACTCAAATTTGGATTGAGATGGTCTCAGTGACCTAGGAAATAGTTTGTCCAAACAGGTTTTCAGACTATTTTTGCATAACTGAAATGTCTACAATTGGTTGTGCAATATTGCTGCCCGGTGAGAATGCACGTTACAATTTAAAGGTCCCGCCACCATAAAGATTCTCCTAAACTGGTTTTATGACATGGTTATTCATGGTGTTCATCAGTTATCTCGCAAGAATTTGCACCTAATTGTATTAATTCTTGCCTATGACATCAGGACATGTTTTATGACTCGGGTGAATGCCGATCTGCAGCTTGACTCACTTATGGCACATCTCTTTATCACCTGAAGTCTAATGCAATTCGGATGCAACAAATACAGGGAGCTTCCATATGATAACAGCACACGTACTCCTACAGGTCTGAAATGCATGTAGTGCAGCTCATTACTGTCAAAATTAATCTATGGGTACTGGTTCAGGCTGACTTGGTATGCTGCAAACAATCCAGAAAATAAGGAAAATTTGGCACCTAAAATTTGGACCGTTGAGACCTTGATCGAAACACATAGACAACTCTCTTTTCTGTGATAGACCAACCGCTAAAACCTGTTCATACGTCAAATACGCAAATCAAAGCGAAAACTGTAGGCTAAAACAGGATCTTATTGCCTTGGAGCTACGTCAGGGGCAGGCTTCGAAGTACGTCACTGTAATGTGTCATTTTTCATAAGAATAGAAGCCGAAATCTTCGGAATTATTCGCTAAACTCAATCTTCCAATAAGAATTGACCTAACAATGGGCTGGTACCTGAACTTGCAAACCAAATGTAACCAATTAGTTGAATATTAGAATTGGCACCAAACTTCGTGAAGTTGGCTGAACGATGCAGCTTGCTAGAACATCCAGAAATTTTCTTTTCTGTTTGCATCTGTCTCCTCTGTAACCCATTACCAAGATCGGTAGTTTCTGCCTCAACGTCAGGCATATTACTAAGGAGTTGACAGACCCACATAGACCCTTATAAATCATCACCTGGAGCTGTCTTACGGATTAACCAGAGCTTGTGACAACAAAGCACTAAGTAACTTCCTTCGTCAGACTGTTATCTCTCATAAAACACTGAATTCGCTTGTAAGCACTTGCTTCCCAACGCGTATAAGATTAGTGTTCATTGTTTATTAATCATGGAAGCTAAATACGCACATCAAAAGCGCATATAAGGGACCTTAACCTTACACTGCAATTGAAATTTTGGCAACCACACCCGAGTTGCTTCCTCACTGCTCCATATTTTACACGGACTTTATCCAGCTAATTCATAGGAATTGACATAAATTCATGCACAAACCAATGAGCGTTACTCGCAGTGCACCGTATCCAAACTCCTGGTAACATTGACTGTCGTCAGCTCCAAAGGTGAAATTGCTACCTGCATTTAGCGTGCAGTTTCGAATTTACAAGCCCCACATCCAACTGGGCGTTAACCGAGGGGGTGGTACGCGAAAGCATAACAGCCACTTCCATCTGGACCATTTCCACCTGGAACAACCAAGCTAAATAAATGGATGGCTAGCTGCAGTTATACTTAACAGGCAGTTCAATCTGTTTTATCAATCTATTCATGCACTGCTGCAAAACTGTTTAAACAGATCTGATATACAGAGGTCAAATGTGTGGGTTCGAATGATTTCGTGTGTCCATTGCTGTGTGTCATTGACTACTTTCGCTTCCAATCTTTATGCAGGTGTCTCTCTTGAATTTCTCTATTTAGTGACTACGCAATAAAAATAGGTTGGCTGGGTCAGAAATTTGCTAGGCACTTTGGAAGAGGTTAGTGTTTCAAATATTTATAGCATTTGAATGTTTTAATCTAGATGACTAAACCAGTGTTAGTGTTTCATGCGAAATGCTTTATGTTGGGGTGCACTGTATTTTAGGTTATAGCGATGAATTCAAGAGAGCACAGAGCGAGCAGTAACTTGACTTTAGATCATGCTAACTTTACGAGTGTTTAACTTTTTTGATTACTAGGACACATAGCTTGTCTCCATATGTACCTGTGAAGCAGCTATGGGAATTTATTTCTATGTGTCAGGCGATGTATTTTTTGGAGTCTTTATATGTGGGCTGGAGAACATCTGACCAGTGATAAATGCCACAGGGTGACATAATGCTCCTTCGTCATGTGATGAAGCAGACGCAAATCCTACCAAATTTGGGTGCACTTTCATGATGACGGGGAAGTTTGTCTCTTGTATTTAGGTAGAAAAGAAGGGCGTTTGTGTCGTGATACTACACGAAATATTGTGATTAAGTTCTACGTTCTTGAAGTAGCTAAATGTGTTGCTGGTTTGGAGTTAGTGTTGAAGGAATTTGACATAAGGAAAAAACTTAATTGTTTCTATTTCGCCTGCTTCTTGTTTGGTAACCAGGTCCTTTTGCAATATGGATCGATTTGTGAAGCCCAGCTAATGAAATCTCTGAATGATTTGAGTGTCATAGTGTATTGAGAATTAAGCTCACAAACATTAAACCTTTCAGTTATAGCGTAACCAGCGTCTTGTTTCATTGGAATATTTACATTGAACATCATATGTGCATACGCTAAACTCCAGCCTACGCTCTATTTGTCAAAACCACATATCTTCAAATTCGATGAAGCCTATGATATTATTCCTGCCTCCGCTGCCATAAGTGCTAGCTTCTCGTTGTGTAACTTACCACATCGGTAATGTCACATGCCTGCCAACGGTACATTTACGTTTTCGCAAACATTTGCAGCGCTGCAATTTACTCCTGTCTTGAAGCCACCAGTGAAAAATACGTATTGTTTCCCTCCATGGGCTGTACAGCGAACTTGTCATTAGGTAGGGTTATGTGATAAAATTTGAAACCTGTGGGTTTCCGCCAGTGGGCTATAGGTTTTATCTAGCTTCACAGTGGAAAGTAAGATGAAATGCACTTACCTTGTGTATTTTGTAAAGACCCGCTTGTTGCAGCATTGAATGGGCATTGTTGATGTATATCCGTATTGAGATTTGATATCTGTGTGAACAGTACCGTAGTTATATTTCGAACCTGTCCTGGTTTGGAACGAGAAATTTGCGAGTTGTTCAAACTCCAAGGTAATCTGTTGCTTCTAACCGGACTTCATTTCGGTAGACAATCAACAGTTACTTTATACTGGTTATCAAGCACCGCTTTACAAGTTTCGATGGGTGGTCTGGTGGGTCATCAAAACAACTTAAGTAAAAACACGACTTAATACTTTTACTGTCAAAAGAATAGACTTAGCCTTTTTAACGCATCAGTCTAGCAATCAGCGCAGTTTCACAGCGCCTACAGGCGATAAAACCATAAGTAAAAGAAGCTGCTTGTGAATAGGATGGAGAGTAGGGCTAAGTAACGGAATGTACGTGGCTATACATGTCGTCCAACCGACTTTCACATATTGCTGTTGACAGCACTGAAACGGCCGACTGGCGATAACGCTCAACAGTTGATACGAGAATTAAGAATAAATGTGTACGGCGCTCCCTAGGGGACATATTTGTTTGTTTCAAGGAGTGACGTATCATCTTGGTAATACTGCTGAATCTCTGCAATGAGCGGTACCGTTGTTCTAAATCTCGCGGCATCAAGCAAGCCATTATCAGGTCGCCTTATTTCCCGGCGATACTTCTCGCTGAATACTACCAAACTTATCAGTTTCTGCTCGTAAGGTAAGTTGTGGATTTTGATGGAGCATTTGAAAGCCTTATTTGAAGCTGATCCAGTGCAGTGTCGTTTACCGACCATGGATGTCAGCCTTGAAATGAGGGCGTATGCAATGAGCATTTATCGGTAAATAGATAGGACTGTGTTGTCAAACATTTTCCGATATCTTTTCGGATTGCCGGGAACAACACAAGTTATTCAGAACCAGCCTCCCGGTTCACCTTGGAATGTCTCTGCTATATCTGCCTTCCTAGTGTAAGACTAGTTTATCTGGTGTTGTATGGATAGCACCTTTCATTAGCATGTTAGTTTGCAGCAAATTTTGCCTTAACCCTTGATGCACCATATACAGATAATACTGGGGCAAATTCTGATTGGCATTCGCCAAAATAATGCGCCATATTTGATGTCTTTCAAGTCGAGTCAAAATAGGCTTTATACACCCAAATAGGTGCGCCCGCAAAGTTTACGCAATCACTGCGGATACAATATGATTAGAGAAACAGTTAAAAATATATAAATAAAATTGAACAATGAAATAAACTGAGACATTTAGATGTTATTCAAGGAGTCGCAAGTGCAATGAATTTATGACTTCCATAGGGTTGGCAAAAAGCGGGACAAATAAGACAGGATTGAGTCACGATACTAACTGCGGGAGAATATATACTTAAATTCTGAGCGCGTATGCGATAAAGATAACACTTTGGAGAGAGTGTTAGGTGGCGGATAAAAGCGGCCCCTTAGGAATTTAGAAGAAAAATTCATACAAGCTTCAAAATGTTTACGAATAATAAAATCAACCAGTGAAGCTCTAGGTAAGACACAACCACTGGAACTATGTTTACTCGATCGCAAAATCAAAACAAAGTCCTTTTGCAGTAGTCCAGGGAAAAGTACTGGGAAACAGTACAAGCAGTATTGCAGTAAAAATGTACTCAAACTGTCAGAAGTAAACATCGCCGCACAGCGAAATTCTTAAGTCTGAAAGCATAAAAGGATAACCTTCTGACCTTGTTAAACTATTCCAAAACATGTGGGGAGCAAGAGCGCTTTTGGGAACATTAAACACCGAGATATTTGATTGTGGATGAGATAGGCATGGTTTTTTCCTTCAAGGTCAATAGCTGTGTGGCATTTACAATTACTTGTCCTGTGTCGATAAGCTAATGAGCTCTGGACTCTGACCAGTTAATGCTTTTATGACTAAAATCTACCAGTCTAGTATAAATACAAAACATGTAGATACACAGGTAAATGTTAAGCCGAAAGTGCCTCAAAAGCGGCTATACATGTTACTGGATCTCGTTCAACAATGAGTAAGAAAACAAAACAACGATTTGCATGATTTGAGCTACGGAGAAACTGTCAATTTAGTCGACGGAAATTTCGTCGTCTTTGGCGAGGACACTCATTCAAGCCAAAGTAGTTTATTACTCAAGCACATTCTACTGATAGTAAAACTTGTTGAGTTGTGAACATTAACTTGGGTAATGTTAGCCTACTTTCTTTATTGTACATACTTCTTTTCAATTTCCGGGAGCACATTAGCCCCTCTAACGGGTGGGCCAGAAAGTCCACACAATTACATTCACGCTAGATGGGACCACCTAAAAAACGTTGTTCACGTACACAGCAGTTTGTCTACTTTCCTTACTTCAGTTATTACAAAGATGCTGGGGCGTTTGAGCGACAAAAATATAAGTCGGCTCATTGTTGAGCAGCTTTCCAGCTTCAAGTAATTCTTGTTGCACTTGTCATCACATATAATATATTTCAGTGGAAAAAAACCAGACCGAAAAATATGTATGTGCTAGGTGGCAGTTTATTTACAAATTTTTACAAATATATACCGCCATTCTTATCGACTACTTTATCTATGTACGCAGATCTGTTTACTGTAACGCACGCATTACTTGAGCAATTTTATTTGAAACCATTTAGGTGACAGTAAAATGATTTCTAAAGCCGGTGGTAGTAGAATATCCCTTCAGTTTCAAGAGATAAATTATCGCTAGTGCATTGAATTCCGATGCACCAGAATATACAGTCAAACCCGCTTGATTGCCCACCATCAGAAATTGCAAAATTGGGCAATTAGTGGGTTGGGCAAGTAGCCGATAGTATCAGTTTTTCAGAAAGGGAAACAAACAGTGAATTGTTGTAAAGTACAGCACGTAAATTATATCACGAATGGTAACGGGCTAAGAAGAAGAATAAACTACGTATTATAACTAAAGCCTACAAATGACGTTTATTCATAAGAGCACGACATAAAATTTAAAATTGATGGTCAAGTAGGCTGGAAAGGGGTTTGGATGCCACTGTTCAAGCATTCCTATCTTCTTATTCCCATCTTACGCATTATCTAACTTACCGTCCCGTTACAGCATAAATTCTATACACCTGTTTTCAACCCCCAATAATTAGCCCGGCCCCACCTTGCTTTGCTAGGCTTCTACCTTCTAGTTTCAACGCACATGTGAACGCGGTGCGTCCTTCCAGTCCTGTTGACAAGCCCATGTCCAACCAAACGACCAAGCCCATTTCATCGGCTTCCATTTGGAGCCATCCATCATCCTTTAGAGTGGCATGCCTCAATGTACGTATATAGTTACAAATCGGCCAACAGGCAGCCCTTCCCGAAAATCAGAGACAATCTCGATCGATATCTGATGCTTATCGGAGACTCGCCTGCAAGACTCGAGCGCTGTGCTCAATTGAAATCTCCTTCAGGTAACACCAGAAGCACTTTCTCATTGCATCTATCCGGTGACGATACAGCTTCGAGCATCGGCCAAGCCAGTTGGTATTGCCCTGAGTTCCCTGGCTGAAGCTGCTCGGGTTGACTGGATTCCAATCAGTAGCCGGTTGTGTGCGGTCCGTTTGGCTGGCTTGTTAAAACATTGGAAATCGCTCGGGACTACCAGGTGTCTATACGTCACCGCTGCCTATGCACCCACAAACTCTAGCGATGATTCGTAAAAAACGGCATATATCGCCAAGTGAACGTGTTCCTTCGCCACCGAAGCAGCTCGGACACCGTTGTGCTGGCTGGGGATCTCAAGTTGGAAAAGCTCAAGTTGGAAAATTATCCACTGATGAACAGCCACTGGGCGGCCAATATGGTATAGGCTCCCGTAATGATAACGGTGAGCGGTTAATTCATTTGTGTGAGGAGCTTGCTTATTTCTTGCGAGCACTAATTTCCGACACAGCACCTGCCGGAGAGCGACTTGGCGCCCACCAGCCTCGAAGCAGCTATGGACGCAAATGGAGCACATTGCGATAAGTTACCGATGGCGTAGCTGCTTCCAGAACCGACATTCGATTTGGAGCACAGGTGTGGACTCCGACCACACATTTGTATGTGCTGACTTGCGGATGCGTTTTGGAGGACGCACACGGCGGGGTTATGAGCTCATTGACACCAGCCATCTGACGAAGCCATCTGTTCTGAATGCCTATCAATGTACGCTGTCATGTTAGTTGAGAAAGCGCTCACTGGATGCAATTGAAACTCATTGGTCGCATATTCACCTGTCCTTACTAGCAGCAGGCAAATTCTCATTGGTAAGTCTAATCGCCAACATAAACATTGGGTCTCTTCGCAGTCTCTGGCACTTATCGATGATCGTCGGCATATTCCGGCTGGAAGCGAACACGATGAACTCGCAATGAGCTTCGGGCAAAACTCCGTGCCAGCCTGAACGGAGACCTCGGCGAATTCTGTTGGTCTCATCGTGCATCAGAGATGGAAATGGTCGCTGCCCTTTTGGTACTCATCCTAAGTTATTCCGGCTGATACGGGAAACGGGCAGCAGGAGAACTGGTGTTAGTGAAGCTATAGGTGACGAGAGTGGATAGCCTATCCACAACTTGTCAAAACGCTTGGAGCATTGGGCTGAGAATTATGAAAAGTGGTTTAATCGGTCGGAATTGTTAGATTTCTCGCCGGGCACTGATCGCCTCGCTCCGTGTGCTCTCCCTTTGGAGAAACACACTCGCACAGATTCGGACGTGAGGTGGGTCTGTTGGAGTGAAATAAAGCCGCCGGACCAGATGATCTACCTCCAGCCCTCATCAAATTCGAGGGACCTGTTCTTTTGAATGATTTACACGTGTTATTTGGGAAACTATTGGACCATGATACTGTCCCAACCGACTGGAGCTGCTCCGACATAGTACCACTTTTCAAAGGTTGCTCATGATCGGAATGCCGCAACTAGAGAAGGATCAGTCTGGTCTCCATCGCTTCTAAATTGCTTGCCTCTGTCATCCTTCACTGAAGAACTGGCACTTGTGAAACGCAGATTCGGGAAGAGCAAGTTGGGTTTCGTGGAGGTCGTGGCTGCATTGACCACATCTTCTCTTTGTTTCAGTTGTTGGAGCACCGTCACATATATTTGCGTCCCACCGTTGTCTTGTTCCTCGATATCAAGGGTTCATTCGATTCGTTGGATAGACCTGAACTTTGGGACTGTACACTCAAGAAAATGTACCTGAGGAATATGTAAATATTATCCGAGCATTATATGCGCGTAGCTCGGGCAGGGTTAGAGCTTACGCCAAGTTGTCGTGGCCTTAAATATCTCCAGAGATGTGAGTCAAGGAAGCCTGCTGTCATCTTTCCTCTTCAAATTCGCCATTGACGAATTCATGGAAAATGCGTTTACAGGACACGATTTAGGTGTGGATCTGCTCCAGGAGAAAGAATTATTAACTTAGATTATGCTGATGATTTTGCCTTTGACAGCTGACAAACGTAACAAGCGGCACTAGACAGAGTAGCACTGGTTGTCCATCACTTCGGGCATTGCTTCGCACTATCGAAGTGCAAAGCGTTCCTCCAACATTGGCCTGGACTGCCTTCTACTCTGACCCTTGGTGTGGATCAGCTAGATGTCATTCTGAAATTAAACTACCTGCGATGTTGTAGTAGCGCCCGTGGGATTGAAGTTGAGATCATGAACCGTATAGCAAAAGCTCGAGGCGCTTTTGATAACATTTGCCACTTATGGCGCCGGCGCGACATCACTCTCGTCCTGGAGGTTAGAGTGTACAATACAGCGGTACGTTCGACCCTAATGTACGGTTGTGAAACCTGACATCTTAGACTAACGGACATAAAGAGGCTAGTTACGTTCGAACAGCGATGCCTTCGCAATTTGGCTCACATCTGGTGGGAACACCGAGTGAGCAACGAGCGTGTTCGACACTTTGTTTACGGAACAGGAAAAGTAAGTGAATCGCTCAGCACCGTATTTCACTCACCAGGCTCCGATGGCTTCGCCACGTGTCAAGCACGCCTGCCCACCGACTCCCGCGACGTGCGATGTTTATGCTCCTAGGGTGTAGATGGAGGAAGAGGATTGGTGGCCCAGCGATTTCATGGTTGAGAAGAATGAAGGCTCTCACTTCGAAGCTGGCCTCGGTTGAAGATTTCTCCGCTCCTTGGTTGGGGTCCGAAGGACGACGAACACGTTCGGCTGGATACAATTTTGGATATGGCTAGGAGCTGACCTCAGTGGTGTTCGTGCTGAGAGTTTCTTTGTCCCATCCCATCTCTCTTAGCCTCCCCTCCAACCACGTCTCCTTATTTAGTATTTTTGCGTAGTAAGATATTTGTTTTTTTTGCTGCATAAAAGCCGGCAGGAAGCTAATCAGATCGATGCCCATCCGTTACCGGTAGCTCAGCTGGCTTGCATCTGTTGCACTTTATTCCCCTCTTTCTTTTAGGTTTTTGGGGCACAGTAGTTGAGTTGTTTCCCTCCTCTTGCTAAGGTATATAGTGTGTGTGTGCGCGCCTTTTGAGCTGCTACTCCCGTACCTTTTGCATTGATCAACTCCAATTTGTACAATAACATTTTGTCTAGCCCATGCAAAAGTGCGTAACTATGCAGCTCATTCACACAGTTCTTTGTTTTTGAATACAACCGCATTGATTGCTGTTACTCTCGGAGGTATCCGGCACATGATCCTCTGACTCGCTGCCTTCTTTCTGTTATAGTCGGTTTTCTAATATGTTTCTGACAATTAGATCTTCAGCAATTTTCAAATCTGAGGTATATTCCACATTGATATCCATAGCAACGAACACTTTTGCTTGATGGCTGTGATTGTGCAAGCGCTGAACTCGTCCTGAGCGATGAAAGCGTCATCAGAAAGTGCATTGGATGCCAGTCAACTGAAGCCAGCAAGTCGAAAGTAAACTTTATCGTTGCACCGGTAACCTGACTCTAAATATTTGAACTGGACTGAAATGCATCCGTGACAGAAATCTTGGCGCTGACGTGCATGGCAGAGAGTGAGTCAGTTAACACGTTGTTTTGGAAGTGACAAATATTTCGCTCTGCATATTTCTTTGTGTAACGCATTTTAAGATTCCTAATTACGCCTTGTTCCATGGATTGAAGTATGCGGAGCACGCCTGCCGACAAAAATTCTATTTCAATTTTACTCGCCTTCTAACCGTGCTAGCGCTGTGCTATTAGCCAACAGCAACATAATTTTTTAGCCACTTTGATCTAGGTGCTTGTACTACTAGAGGATCCACTCGGCTTAAGTTCTTTCGTCATTCACGCTTTTGTATTAGCTCTGTGACTTTCACGTTATTATACCGTAGTTTCGTACCTTTTACAACCAAAACCAGTTCCTTTTTATCATTGCATGCATATTCGCGCAGCACAGGACAGTTCTCCTATCCAGTTCTCTCTATCCAGTTCTCCTATCAACCCCCTGAGTTTGCCGGCAGAAAACATGAAGAGCCCTCTGGAGTTACTCGTTAGAAGAGCCGTGTCTCGTCTGCATTGTACACGTTATCATCAACAAATTCATTTAAAATTTTATGCAGTTGATCTTCCAGCCAATTTTTACAGACTGCTCTGTCTGCGGAACTACTTTCACCATGCGCACGTATATACATAATTGGATTTCTATTCTTCCATCGTCACAAACATCCTCCTGGGACTGCAAAGCTTTTTAAGGTCTTCTGCCTTTTTCTTCAGAAGCGGGAATGTAACTCTGTGCTTGTGCTCATGAACCTGTATCGCCCAGCATTTTAAGACAGCTTCAGATTTCCCAGCATTTTTTGTGTGCTTACGGTGCCATGTGACAAATTCTAATGGAGTTCCTTTTCACTGGTAATCAGAGTGGCTGGAGTACGAAAGTAAATGTGTAAATCACGCGATAAATTGGCCTGCAAGGTTCCTGATGGATAAGTGCCATTTTTTCCTTGAAACCCAACTTTTCTGTCAAGCACCTCGTTTCTTTTACTGGCCATAATTTGTGTAACTATTTGTCAGCAGATAAATTAGAGCGGACATATTATCCGACCGCTTAGTTCTTGAGTTTGGAATGCAGCCGAGGTTTTGACCACAGCCGTCAGTACATTTAGCTTGCTCGTGTATTGAATGACGTAGGAAACCTTTTCCGATCTGTTAATAACACAGCTGACATCATTGTTGTTCTTGATTTGATCGGACTGGCTAAAGGTAGGATAATTTTAGCGAAGAATAGTCAGAGCGTGGGTGTTAAGTAGACAAAGCGAGGAGAACACAGCACTAGCAGCTGAACAATTAATGTGGCAATTTTGAAATACCGATCAATAAAACGGGTTGGGCTGTAAACTGGGCGGGCAATATAGCGGATTCGACTTTAGTTTACATATAGCATATAATGGAGTTAATATGTATGTTGTTTTCACGGCAACTTATTGAAATCCAAACGGCATTATTTCCATACTTTGTTAAAAAGCCTCTTTCGCTATCTTGTTCACTTACTCGAAGTTGCCTTGTCCATCACTCAGTAGGCCATCCTAGCGTGTGCCGACAGCTTCATGCCCTCATGGAGAGGAGGGATTCAAAGGAGATTTCCGGTTTGTCAAAATTCTACATATATATCCAGCCATTTCCCCCAGGACTGAACTGGACTAGAGCTGACTACAAGCACATACTTGTGGATCAGCAGAGAACATCCACCCTCCAAATCTTTGAATTGATCCTGTATTTCCCTGTGAATCTGATGGGAGCTTATTCATTCGCTCAATACTATTTGTTCACGTCCACCTCAGGAAAATGTGCCGCACACTCAAGGTGTAGAGCGGCGAGTAATAACCAGCCTGTTCGCTAACAAGTACGTATTTAGTACGTCGTGTTTGTGCTAGCTGGTCAGTTTGTTTAAGGCTAAATGATCCCATCAGAGAAATATAGAATGTAACTGGGAATTATTCCTGAGGCACATGTGGAAGCAAAATGGGAACGCGAGATCTGAAGCATCTTGAAATCATTAACGGTTTAAACCACACCTGACAGAGAATTAATGCCTCTAGCTATATGGCTGTATGCTGCTTTAAACTACTGTCCATGGACTCGTTAGAAAGTTTTTATCCGGCGACTCAACAAAAGTATGAAGGACGACATATGCTCATGAGTATTACGTCTAAATATTTGCATTTTCGGAAATTTTCGGAATGTCTTATTTTCCCTTGGAAATGTCACAGGTCTGTCAATCTTTCGCCTAAAGGACAACCATCTTCCTAAGGAACTCAGACAGCTAAATCGCTATTGGTCAGTATCCGTGAATGGGGTGCCTTGTAGCAAATGATTTTGGTAGGTGGACAAGATAGCTCCGAAGCATAGACATTAGATGTACTAAAGCATTAAAATGGTCGAAAGCATCGGTTCCGCCTCTTGCTTATTCGATTATCCGTTTAAAGTGTACTGGTGCCAATTTAGCTGAATAAGTTAAAAATGTGTCGGTCCTAATGATTGCTTTCATAATACAACTTAAATACCACCACCTACATTATCTGTTCTGTGCAGTGAAAGAAGACAGCTTTCAATCAGCTTGCTCAATATCTGTCCAGATATGTTAAGTATTTCCAGGCTAATTTGCCAGCTTTCCAAACAAACTTTTAACTGGATATCAGCTCTCTGTTATTTTTACTGCAACACCAATGGATTAATCTCGTTTAGTGGATTTGAATGGGGTACCAGCGAGCCCACTTCTTACAGCCCTGTGCAGTGTCCGGATTCGTCACGATAAAATTACACAGTTTTGTGTTCAGTGACACTGGGGACAGAGAATGAGAAAAAAACATTAGGAAGTTGTAGTTGCTGCGTGACAGTGTTCAATGAACAATGATTTATAACGGGTAAAAAGCAGGTGCTAGGCATGTCTCGTGAGGTGGTTATAGTGAGAAAAGATAGATCAAGGGATAATGGAAACGTCGGTTAAGGCGATTACAGATTTAACTGCCCTACCGTATAAAGGGATTTTGAAACTAGAATGTGCACACACAAGGCACTAAAGGGATTGGTTATTAACCACTAATAAGCAAGAAAAATATAAATATATAGCAAGCACAGCGCTTATGCGTGTGCAGCTATCTCGGGTCGATGGGATACAGGAATCCAGTTTCTACAATAGTAGCGTTTATCAAATTGTTTGCAAGGGGTTTGGAGTGACTCATTCTCGAGGAGGGTTATGGCACTGTCCACAGTCTGTTGTGCATTAGTGCAACCATCTAGTGGTCATGGGCTATAGCACATAGTGTAAATGTGACAGAGCGTAGTCAAGGCGTTTTTTGAAGAGGGATAGGGTTGGAGCGTTAATTACATGTTCCGAGAGGGCGATCCAAGTATGTGACACTTAAAGGGAGAAAAGTTTCCATGACATTCCAGTTGGCTGTACTGCGTGACCAGCTTAAACTGATAATCTCTTAGCAGGACGTTTTGAATGAGTATCAGAAGGGGATGGCATGGGTGGTTGGAGTTTCTCAAGATGTAGCGCACCATTAGGAGATCGCTCCTTAGACACCGATAAGGTTGTAGTGCAACAAATTTACATCGCATTTGCCAATGTTGACACACCTGTCATAAAGTGAATTCAAGTGTTCTACCACCGCTTGTATGATGTTTTTCCGTAGTGCATCGATGGTATGTACAAAGTGTTTCTTCATATTTGTGGTAAATTTGGCAGTCTGTCTTCGCTGTTACCATGAATTCTATATTTCTCTATACCGAAGTATTCCTAATGCGAAGATTGTACACTATAATTTTCGCCTTATCCCGTTTCATGTTGTATAATCCGATACAAAATGTATTGCATTTAGGTTTGTGTGTGAACATAGCCAGCGGAACCGATCACCATATTTTACCATGAAATAGTCAAAGCGCATGAATAGGGACAAGTTAGACAATTGGCTAACTCTGTGTTGGACCCGGGTGCAAATGTAGGGGTCAGTTTCCTTCGGTAATGAATGTTGTGAACACGTATGAAGCTACTTGTCATTTCCCACAGGCTGTCAGTTGAGTGAGCGACCACGCACACATGCATCATGACATTTGTGCAGACGAGCCTGGGGAAGTCGACACCAGCGCGGAGCACCTGGGAATCCTAAGCAGACCACCGCCCTCTGGGGAAAATAACTATGGTCAGATTTCATCCAGTAAACTCGCATATAAATGGGTTCATTAGCCTGAGGACTACACATGCAAACCAAACAACTTCTACCGTCTATGCTACGCTTTTGCCGGATGTCTGGTAGTGAGTGACGTCTGCCCAGTGCGCTAGATTCGGCAATTGAGAAGACGCAACTCATGTTAGTAAGCATATGTTAAAGAAGGCGCTGGAAATAATCTAACACTGACCATGCACAACTGTACTAGTTGGCAAAGAGTGTCCAACGTTCCAAACTATATCTGGAATTTTGCGTCTTTTGGATTTCAATCTTGAACTTTGCATGCTCTTATTAAGAAAAATGTGTTTGATTGGTCTGTTTGCCCTACTGGAAGAGTTTATGTCCGAGGCACTACCAGAACACTTTGTCTCAATGTACGTATGCGTTAATATATACGAATTCGTAATATGCAGGAAAGCATTACATTATCCAATATGCATGAATTTCGGCCGCCTATAGTCATTGTACTTTAAAAGATTTGGGTAACCTGAACAGACAGGGTGCCATGCCGCAATCCTTATTAAGAGTGTGACAATAAACTCATCTTGAGACACGTGTTGATACCTGTGTTACTGATTTATAGGCCGTACGTCAGAGTACAGCTTAGCTCTTAGCTATGGATTAGATTCGTATTGTGTGCGAGTGACATGTGGCCCCGCTTAACATATCAGTTTTCTATCCGTCCGGTGCTACCACTTCAATTAATTTATGGTAAGCCATCAAAAATGTTGCGCAGTACTGAGAAGAAACAAAGCATATGTAAAGTCCAAAAGGAACTTTGATGTATCCCCAAACTGGATTGCTTACCTGAGGACACGGTATCTCTTTTCCCTGATTATCTTGCACATTTACACTGCTTTTCTGTGTTTTACAAGCGGTTAACATATCGCATATTTATTTCTTACACTCCATCACTGACACATCCTTGAGGTTTCAAGGTCATGTTTATTATTATGTTACTGTGACACTGCCCAAATACTCGATCCGCCCCACGCTGGACAGTTTCTGCCCACTTGCATTACGATTGCGAAACCTATTGGTAAGTCATGTACTGTATTTATTATGCCATATAGAACCACGGTTACAGGATAATTCGTTTCTTCTTCTGCCCAGACCGTGCGTTAAGTCTAGGTTTATCTGTTCGTAGTTTTTAGTTTAGTTTTCGTACGACGTACTTAGTTTAGGCTTAGTGACGTTGGTACAGCATATATAAGTACTTAACTGGAGATGAGTATGTTGGTTATTATATCTTGAAGCCTGTGCTTATTTTGAATAGTAGGAACATCCCCAAATAAGTGTTAGTTGAAGATGTTATTTAACACGCGGTTCCCCGCACAAACATAGGTAGTCTAAGTTGCTGAGTTCTTGATGTCAAAACATCTTCATACCAAAGTGTACGTATTTCAGCAGTGGAATGGAAAGAGCTGAACAACCAATCAAACTTTTTGGGTCTGTGTCGATTGTTAATATGTCCCAATCATTAGGAACATAGCACATTTGCCGCAAAAGTTGGATAAGTTATCTGCCATGGTTGATGAATCCGAGCTTAGTAAATGTCCTCTTTACGGAAAACCCCTAGTCACCATTGGGGCTTAAGGCTTCACAGCAAAACCTAGTAATCATTGTGGTAACAACTAAGTTGCCGCCTGGGGCAAACGTCAAATTGCCACCCCCTGCCTTATGTAAATCCGTAAACGCACACGATGGCGAGCAGCACTTTAATATTTCTTCGCGTATAACAACGTTCAAAGATCTAACTAAAGAATGTTACCGTAAATACAGACTTTTGTTTTGCTAAAACATCAGGGAAAATGTACGGTCACAGGTTTCGCGCACTCCTTGTGGCAAAAGTAATGAGAACACTATATACATGCAGTAAGTTCTCACGTTCGGCTTTCATGCAAAACCGCGGATTCGTTGGCCTTGTCGGTTTCACGGATGAACTTCGCAACTGACTGCGGATATCACAGTCCTGGTCGTCTTTCGCTCTTGTGTTCGTTGGGTTAGTCTACACCCTACTTTATAACGTTAACATCCTTTTATCCCATAAGTATTCGTGGAATTCACTCACCTTAGTGATTTGGAATTGCTTCCTCATATTTACATGTGTTGTTTTTTGTATTTTATGTGATTCTACATTACGAGGATTTAGTCGCATCGAACGGTACCTAATTATGAAATTGCAAGGCAGACAAAATGTGGCAGTTGATCTAAGGTTTTGGCACATCGCGAAAATTCATTTACGTGCATTTTATGAGGCGTAAAGTTTCATATTTCGTGCATCTATCTGTCTCTGGACCGATGTCGCGTAATTCAAAGCATTCAGCACGACTTTTCGAAGACCATTTGCAATCAATGTTAGTCTAAGCCTGGGCAGAAAAATGCCGAAAAGACTGATAAGCGGATCAGTATAGCGAATATGGCTGAAACGCGAAGCTTGATTTGTCCTGCAGCACAATCAGAGAAACAGTCAACTCCTAGTACGGCTGCAAATCTATACTTGGAACAAATTGCTAGCGCTCCGGCAAGCTCGGCTTCAAGGCATACAATTTCTTCAGTTGGCACTAAAGATCTAAGTTGCAATAAGCAACTTGGTGCTACTGAATGGAAAATGCATATACTAAAGAAACCAAGAACAATGTCCAGTGACCTGAGGCGTCAAAACCTCATGGTCTTCCACGCACTTGAATGCTGTGTTTCTATTCCTCAGGTGTGCTATGAACATGACGTCGAGTTTTTGCAAACTCCGATTGATAGACTGATGGACGTGGATAAGGGCGGGCTAAATGTGAAAGAGATCACCTTTCTCGCAAAGCCAACCGTGGGCACAAGTCGTCCTATGAAAGTGATTTTGTTTGAATAGGCAAGTCCTAATTAAATATGGTCCCACTTTAACAGGCTCAAAGGTCTAACTAGCCACGTGCGCGTTGACATAGACACAGCAGACAGAGAGAAACCCAAGTTTGCGATGATTGAAATAAAGCGATGCAATAACGATGAAGAAAGAATCTCCTTATTGTAACTTTTCGGGTTGTCAACAGGATTCCTCCGAGAATACGGATCAACCGGCTTCTAACGCTTCAGGCCGGCCCACTGGTTCCTACCGCGACCTACGCTTAGCCTTTACTACTGATTGCAGTTCGATGAACAAATGCCATTAGCTGTGCTGCTTTGTATGCTTTCAGCGGCCAAATGTATTTGGCCTCGCTCAGACGTGTTTAAACTCCGAGGTAACGCCCAAGAAGTGGAACTCAGCGGCTACTCGTGCTTCCGCCGTGACAGATGATACAATGATTGCGGTAACATTCTGCTTTATATAAGGTCTTCCATGTGGGAGACCAGTGAACACCCACCAAAGAGCTGATAGTTTATGTGAGTAGTTATGAAGTTCGATTCACCTCAGACGCTGCGATCTGCCCTAGAAATTAGTCGACCGCAGTCTACTAAGCCGTTGTTTGACTGCTTGCCACATGTTCGTAACCACAAGAGTCGACCGCTGTTGCTTCTCATGGGCGAGTTCAACCTACTCAGAATACAGTGGTCTGAGGCTGAACTTCACCCCGGCCATTATGAAGTCGAGAGGAAGTTTGCGGAGTTGATATTTGAAACTGGGGCAACCAAACACATCTAACAACCAACGCGCATAACTGCTCGCGGGACTCCATGGTGTTTAGACCAGCAGTGAGCAACATGTTGTAGGACGTTCAAGCCTTGGAGCGCCTTAATCAAGTGAACTCTCGATGAGCATAACCAGGATGGAACTGCCGCCGCCGTATCCTCCCCCACTGGAATAAGATTTTACCTAATGAAAGGCGCACTTTAATGGCCTCACTCAAGCAGCGAGCCAGTGGGACTGGTCATTACCAGAGGATTAGTCTGTTGAAACATGTTGGACTAGCATTAAAGAGGGAGTGAACTTGTTGTGCACCCGATTTGTACATATTAATAATCGGAAAGTTAGGCCATTCAAGCCACAATGGTTCGCCAAGGAGTAAAACAAACTGGCAAGACGATGACGCAGACTAGGGAACAAATTCGTGTTAGCTGGCTCTGAGGAGGAGTATAAAGTGTACAATGTACAGTGAAATCTCCGCAACAACGTGAAAACAAAAAAGGCGTAGTAGTTTCGAAGAGCAGCTTGCAACTGAGCAAAAACTGCTCCCAAGATCTTCGCCTACGTGAAGCGGCACCTGAGGCCTGCAGGCAATGTGTCACTCTTGGAAGGCTCAGACGAACAGTCCCTTTCCTAGAGCACAATTCGTGCATCCGCATTGGCAGCGCACGTCACTTCCGTATTTGCAAGTGACCAGGTGTATGTACCGAGTTCGGGGAATACCACTCCCGCTGAACTAGACAGCATGGATTGCAGCAATAAAATGTACGCAAGCCTCTGGCAAGCGTTGACGGGAAGAACCATGCAGGGCAAGATGTAATTCACCCAATTATCCTCAAGTCCCTATCGGCCATCATCTTGCCTTCCGTAACTGAGCTGTTCAACAGGTCACTGTGCACTGGACTATTACCGGGAGACTAGAAATGCTGAATCGTAAAGTCAATACGGAAAGCTGTTAACCCAAGCAAAGTGGATAACTACCGGCCGATCTGCCTGACCGCTGTTTTGGCAAAAGTGCTTGAGATGATCGTGAAGAAGAGTCTTCTGCAACTTCTCGAGTCAGAAAACCTTTTGACGCCCGCACAACATGGTATCGTGAAAGCTCGCTGGCGCATCACCAGCTTACTTTTGACGACGCACGAATGGCTGCAAACGCTGAACTAAAGCAAGTAGGTCGACGTTATTTACATTGACTTCAGTAAGGCTTCTGTCAAGGTAAAAATGAAGTACTCCTAGACAGGATCAGGGTGTGCGGTGTTGGCGGCTCTCTGTATCGATGAATCTTGTGTTTCCTTGTTGACGGAAAGTGGACGGCCTAGGTTGACAACCGTTCGACCGACTGATATAACTGGAGCAGTAGCGTGCCCCAAGGCAATTTACTGGGGCCGATTTGCTTTCGATCCATGTAAAGAATGTTCCTCAACTAATCCATTCATTTGTGCGTTGTTCGCAGAAGACTTGAAGGTGTGGATGGTAATCTGCGCACCCAATGACTGTGACCTTCTTCAGCAGGACCTGGACTGCCTCTCCCCTTGGCCAGCAGATGTGGACTTTCCGATCAACCCAGTCAAGTCGCAGTTCATGATGCTGAGTGAGTTTGAGCACAGTTGAACTTACATGGTGGCAGGTCAACGGGTGTATCCCGAGCCTTTCATGCGAGACCTCGATGTACTGTCATGCAACGGCCTGGAATCCAAGTGCAATACGCATAAGCCTTAGCGAAACAGCTTTCCTATGCTTTGGGCGCTCAGAGGCAGCTTCAGGACTTGGTCCGAAGAGACTGCCACTTGCCCCTGCGTCTCAATAATACGACCAATGCTAGAGAATGGCTATCGCGCTTATTATCCTATCACACTAGAATAGGTAGAAAATCTTGAGCGAGTGCAGTATGTGGCCACCAGGGTGATTCCCAACCTATGAGGTGCGAAGCACGAAGACCGGGGTAAAAACCTAGGGCTTTACACCCTAGCATATTGTCAATTGCGAGTTGACCTCATCATGGGGCAGCGGATATTACATCTGAGTGCTTCTCCCATGTTGCGGCCGCTGCTTCATCTGCGTACACCAAGCAGCACACGAGGACATCGGTACAAGCTTGCCATACCGGATTTGAAGCTGGTCGCTCACCAACTCTGTTTCGAACGGAGAGTGGTGAATGTATGTAACTACCTGCCGCAGCATGTAGTTGAGGCAAATTCTATGTCAGAAATTAAAAAATTCCTTGACAAAATCTTTGCCGATATACAATATTTCGAGCGCACTGCACAATAACGGGTCTTTGTTCATGAGTGAAATTTGATTCAGCTACACAGAGATATCACTTCTTGCTGCTTCCAACCAGTAACCAGTAATCAGTTACTGACCCAGCTCTTTTTTTGAACATATACGTGCATCACTGATTTTTGGGAGAACATATACCGAATGGCTTAGAAACGAAAACAATGGAAACAAAAATACCGATATGAGAAGTAAAGATGAAGTTGAAATTATGGCTGGATATTTTCTTTCTAAATCAGTGACGAATTTGGAATATTTCTTCACAACATTTGCGGTGGCTGCTCGGCTATTCTATCTACTTCGTACAGCCCACTTGATAGTTAGATAGGTCACATGGTCAGGACGTTTCAGCGATATGAAGACGCGGAAAAGGACGTGAAAAACCCGACCAATGTAAGTAAAAGCTAACAGATGGTACCATCGGAGAACCTGGATGCACATAATGAGGTTCAGGGGATGGATTTTGCGCCGTAAGGATGTGGCTTTTGGGTATGATTTTGCAGATGCATCATTGGGAACCTGATGGGTAGTCCTGAAGAACACTAGCGTCGTCAAATGCCTAGATGCGGTAGTCATAAAACAGAATTCCATTTTTCAACATCTCTTCCAGAAACAGCTCGGCGATCTTTACTGCACCTTTTCTATCGGTCTCAATGCAATGGAGATATGACTCCGCCACTCTCATTACATTTCCATCCATTTTCACGCGACGCAACATCGCACACCTCTGATTTTGTGGCAAATATCAAGATACAGAAAAAAGTAATCAAATGTACTTCTTTTCCTTTAATTTACCTATGATTTATTCACCCAGATGACTTTCTAACTGGTTCACAAATATATTTTGTACTTTAGAAACAAATGAGAATTCTTGGTTTTCTTTCATAACTGAATTGTCGCCAAATGTTCACGAGTAACGTGGCCATATCTGAACAACCTATTTAGCAATTCCAAATATCAACTCCATTTTCCAGCTTTCATTCATCATACTGGATATTTTCTCGTTGACCACGCAACGTCATGTTGTGCCTTGCGCTAAACCTGACGATATTCAGTAATGCCAGCTAGAATTTCATGATGCTACTTTATGTCATTCTTTACAAGTGCTTGCTCCATTCGTCAAATGCATTTCCTTCAACTAGCCGGTTCGCTAGCTCTTTGTTGTTGAGTAATGACTTAGTACGAAGATTGTTAGTTTGATGTTCACCTGCTCTTGGATTTACTTCCTATAAGCTTCTGAAACCCTCATCAGACCAAAAACCAAGCTGGCACGTGGAAATCATTCTGCAACGGAGGCAAAACAAGGCCTATTTCGAAGGAGAGGACATCATCTATGTCCGCGATCTTCTTTCACCATTTCGCAAAATTCCGGACAAATACAATGGGTTGTCAGGTTTCTATCCTCAGCATTTGTATTAATTCCAGGTAGTAATGATTTTTGAATTCAGGATCGAGGGGCTACACGACAGTAGATCCTAGCCGGATCAGCATAGTATAAATTTCATACTCAACGTTAACAGGCTAATGTCAGATAGCCCTAAAATAGTGCCATAGGGTTTTTGCATTTCCAGTTCCTTAATTTTGGGCGCAGCTTCTGCATCAGAATTACAAACATTTCCCCCTGTATCCGTGATGTAATGCCGCTCTCTGGTTCCCGGATATCAATCTTTGCAGTACTACTTTCATGTTCTGTCTCAGTCTGATTAGCATCCTTCATCTTACCAGTTCAGTCATATAAGTAATTCTGTTGGAGTTGCACTTTGTACGAACAATTATCTGTACTAAAAATAATGAAACCTAGCACACGCCGCCCGAGGCGGCCCGCCGCCCGCCCCCTTATGCCACGCCGCAGCTAGTAATCGTTCCCGTAGTAAACACAAAACTATGCAGAGAGACGCCCAGACAATTCCACCCGGAAACCAAATGAATATCATAGTTCCACCTATCTCACCGACTTTCATTCTGACCGTATAGTTACTGCTTGGATGTTAATCTATGGAGCCAGCGATACAGACAAAGCTTCCCACACCCGCAACTACTGCTGGTGTTGCTACTTGCACGCCTGTTGTTGTTGTTTACAAGCCACAATCTAATTATATGGCTGCAACGGATGCGAACACACAAGACGCCAGAAGCGCCACTCTTGCGCTCATGAATCCACCGATGACTCGGACTCCATGCGCACTCAAAAGAGCCACTTATAGACGGGTCCACGAATCACCAACGATCTTAAGTGCTTCCGGTCACCATACAAGGTGACCTGCCGGACAACCCAGCGAAATTGGCAAATCACAGGCTTTTGCTATGCGTGTATGCTAAACCTGCTATCAAGTCAAACAAATCTGATCCAAAACGGAGAACTGCGGCTTCTAATAGCAACACTACGATAAACGGAAGAAACAAAGTCAGTTTGTTTTTCAGCCAATTGTCACAGATTGAGAGGTATTGCGTCCACAATGAGCAATATCCTGATGAAGACCATCAGTTGGAAAAAAGCAACTCTCTTTGTGTATGCTATCTCGGAGCTCCAAGCATCTGAAGAACGTAAAGCTAAGGCCCATGAGATGGAGGAATAACGTTACACTTGCCAGGGGCTTTGATTATTTACAGTGCTCACCAACTCGCTTATAAGTCTGCGCTGATTAGGAAAGTAAAGATGCTAAGACCACAGATCGATTGAAAGTACATTCAATTTTGAACAACTGGAGAATACATTTGGAATGTGGCAAAATTGGTATTAGAAACTCCATTTTGAGCTGCTCCTAAAGGGGTCGTTATCATATCCCACTAGAGGGATAGATTGGTTAAGAGCAAGCTCACCGATGTGTTAACGCGACACCTTTATTTCTTGCTTACGAAATGGGCTACTGTGGGAAAGGAACACCTGTCGGAGTAGCATCACTTAGCCAAACGAAGCTGGAACAGCACTAGGTGAGCATTCCATCAGCCAATATGACGTGACCCAAAGTTGTATCACAGCAGTTCCCAACAAGCGACTAACTGTCAGCATCACAATGGTCGGCCAAATTACGCATCTGCCACCAACACCCTCAGATATGTTTCTGATTTCGGGAACGCGCTTTTGTAGCTATACCAGTGCCCAGGAGGTTTTCAGAAATTTACCTGAGTTTCAATCTAAACAATGCTCGATCCCATTTTACTTGATATTGACACCTGAGACCTAGCTTAGAGACAAAATAACTTATGCCGCAATCGGTCTACCGGTCTCGTTGTGGATACAGTCATACGCAGCAGAGATGGAGTAGTATTTGCCGTTCATTTTAGAAACCCACTCTGATTAGCGTACCTGACTTGCATGCGCTTGGTTATGCTCCTTTGAAATCGTTGCTCATTCCTCGATACTTCAACGTTAACTGATTAGCTCTGTGTCAAACATTTCTGGTTTTAACTTGTGTACAATGGTAGAAATAAGTTCCGGATTATCGTAAATTCTTGAATTAAACTTGCAAACAACTTTGATCTCATTCACAACGGACAACGGATATATCACTGATGTACATCAAGAGCGGAAACAGCAAGAGAATATTACCTTTGGAGCACGCCCATTTTGTCTTGTTTTCTGTGCAGGTATTGTTTAATACGTACACTGATAAATGGCGATGAAAATCAAGACGTTAAATGATCGACCATACCAACGAATATACATTCGATGGAGGTTTGCCATTCCGTACCCAGATGAGTGCTTCATATATTTCAATAAATGCAAAGATAACGAGTACTCTGCAATCAGATGTGTGAGGAACAATTTTTGGGTTCTATGCTTAGCTAGCTTAACATCCCCGTGTGGTTAGTAAGAAATGCTGGGAATTAATCAACAACATTCAGAAATTTTTAATTCAGTGAGTTCACCGTTTATTGATCCTTCCTTTTTCCTACATATGAAGGATGTATGCACGTGATATGGGACACGGTTGCATCTCAGGGTAAGCAGAGCAGAATTTGGTGTTTTCAAAACAATTTCAAACTTTACAGCCAATCTTTAAATGTCATGCAATAATAGTGTAATATCGGGACCGCCGAATTTGTGTACAGTAAACGGCAATCGATCTAGCCAATGAACTACGTGTGATCCCGTTGTAAATTTTGGAATGCGCATGTTATTTTGTTATATATTGCAATTGTTGAGTGGGTCTGAATTTTGACGATTAATTTTATCAATTGTGATTTACAGGATTCTGCGACACACAAGTATAGGTGATCATAAGACATTTCATTCATTTGAGCCTGGTCAGCACAAGCATTATTGGGAAGGAAGATGAAATGCTTCAACGCTTTTTAACTGCTAACCAAGTTACAAAATTTCACCGTGTTTTGGTTAAACATCAAGCAGCCGCAAAATTCAATGTGAAGATGCTGAAACCAATTTCGGCCGAGTATTTAGCATGTGCGATAGGGGCTCAATAGGAATGTAAGCTGCGTATTGATGCAACTATGATGGTTACTGGCACCTCCTGAATTCGGAAGAAGTGTTGTATATTTGCTTGAGAGGTGAATAGATAAGCGGGATTGTTGAATTACAGCTAACGGTTTGTCGCCATTTCACTGTCCCTTTTTAGTTCGACAAGTATTAATTAAAATGGAACAGTTGCACAAGTTTGCACCCATTGCGTGCAGTACCAGTGACCTCATGGTCGTGGTTCCCATAGATGCGCGCATCAGAAAGCCACTCTCCTACGTGATGATTCATTTGTATACAGTAGGCAAATTCTGACTACAAAATAACTGGGATACGATTTTCAAAAAGGCTAATAATTAGTTATTCACTGCGCATGCAAACCGATGATGTTGAGTCTTGAGTGGTGAAAAGGTTCATTTTAGCTGCATGAGTTCATCAGATTCAACATCGGATAGCGTCAAAAATTGCAGATCACTGAAGCACTAGATAATGGAAAACACGGTTATCCCAAATAAGTAAACGACTCGCCCGACGAAAACTCCAGCTGAAACAGCTCAGTTCCATTAAACATTTTTCACTGCATCTTATCTACTGAATGTCAATCTCCTGTTCCATTAGATAAAAGTTAAAGCAATTAAAGACTACTGCAAGCTGGTGCACGCTGATATGACATGTTCTTCTTGTACTATCACACAGAATAATGCTGCAAGGTCTGAGCCTCTCACCTGTAGTCGCAAGTGGATTGATTGTGTATGCTCAGTGAGCATTACGATTTTTCACTTGGTTCAGTGTCCGGGCTGTGCTGATCTTGGTCTTCATTAACAACCTTGTGTATGTCATCTAGTCCAATTTATTTCTCGTTGCCAATGAGTTCAAGATACGGTGAGCACTCTGTTATGAAAACTATCACGACCTGCTGCAACGAGACCTAAGCCATGCTTGTGAATGGTTGAAGGCAAATCTACTTCCGTTCAACGCGAATAAGCTCAAATCTTTACATACGCACACAAACCCATTAACACATGAGTATGGTAACCACATATGGACACCTGCTCACATAATCGTAAAATTGAGGTGGGAATGAAACTCAAACTCTGCTGTTCTGTACTGTCCTTAATGTTGTCAAAATCCGCGAACCAATATGTCAGCCTCTTACGGAGCCCGCTCTGATGCTTAGAATCCTTCATCTTCTACCAGATGTTAAATACTGTGCAAGCACGCATGAAGGGTACGCTATCCAGGACGGGGGACTCTTGTTACCGCGCGACCTGGTTGCACTGGAGAACCCAAAGAGAAGGGTAACCAAAAATTTGAAGTGCTTTTTCTGCCTTTTATGCCATCTGCGAAAGAAAACGCTAGGATTGTGCAGCCGAAGTTGACGCTGTCCAGCGGGCGATATCTTTAATTTTAACACGTCTTAAAATCCTCGATCAAGTTTGCCGCCACCACCCGAAAAACAAGCGCAACCCATAATTGAGGGAGCACCAGCTGAAAATTGTCCCTCATACAATGGGCTTGAATGATGCCGGAATCAATTTTCATGCGAATTTTTCAGCCGTGGAACGCTCTTACGACTTGCTAAATCTGCACCAACGCTACACATTTTAAAATAAGTATTCAAGATGCTGTGCACAATCTGCATCGCTTGGTTTGAATTCCCATCCTCGAGTGATGACAAAACAGGCAAACACTGGGCTCACCAACCCAAAAGACCTTGTGCTAGACGGATATAGACGTTTGTTAGGCTGGATACTATGGTGAGTCCACAGAAGTGCTTTCCACTCTAGTGTAATATGACTTTGTGTACTTATATCATTTGCCCTAACCATCCAACTCGTCTTGTCAAGATTCGGCTTTTATCTGCATTATACAATTTTTCTATCGGATCTCACACCACAGACAAAAGTACTAGTGCCACCTTCCCACGTCATATCATGGCTGCCTCACTGTTCTCACGCTACTTCACTCTTAGCCCTTAGGTGGCGCTCGCGTACCCAATAATACTACTGTTACATATCCTTGAAAATCGACAATGCTTCATCAGCCATGGTTCCCTGATAGCTATCTTGTTTAGTACCACTGTTCCAGTGATTCAAAAGAAGTTGTTCGTTTTATTGTTTGTATGATTCCCAAAGCAAGTGTATGCAGTAGAGGTGGAACGAAATACGCTTCATCTCTAGCACTTTTGATGAACGACTTTTATGAACTGTTTGTAATAAGTTGCTCAATATGTATATCCAATTGGCGCCTGATGAAATTAGCCACGATATCCACAGCAAACCTTCAATTATAGTGCTGACCATCATAATTATGCCCATAAACATGAAAGTGAAGTTCTACTCGATGAACCGAGGCATCTTTCTGAAGAATCTGCTTTGGAAAGCTGTGCCAGAAAACTGCGCAAAAAGTACAACGGATTTCTGCTTCAGTGGTTGAGGTTGATTTTGGGCTTATGGCAGAATGTTGCCATCCTTATCTATTTCCAGCGATTTAAGACAAGGATGCTAACATTTCCGTTGATTTTGCACTTTAATAATGTTCGACTCATGAAAATTGCGTTATCCGGACTAAAATTATACGTTGTGGAGTTTCTTACACGCACTGACTGCTCTTCGTTTCTGACCCCCTTTGCACCTCTGAAATGTGAAGCATTCCAGCAAGACTGTAGGGGACTAATCGCTATGTTGAAGTTCAGTGGGGATCAAGTAGAATTCGCACTGAACGACCAACTAGTTTGGCACTAGGCATGGACTGTGGAATGGATGATAAAGTCAAAAGGATACGGTGAAATCCATTGCAATTTGTACGTCTTTTCCAGTTTTGAAGACTGCACAATATCACGCTCGACCTGAAGTTTAGAGTCTACGATTTTGCACCAGCACGACCCTGATGTACGTTTGCGGAAGCTAGACTATAAAGTCGATAGACGCAAAGACGCTAGTTGCATTCAACCTCCGGCATGTTTACAGATTAACTTAGTCTCGTAGAATTACTACGTGAGCAATGAGGGTGTTCACGATAACGTTTTGGGCACAAGATATACAAGTCAACTGAACAGCACCGTCATTTTACGCACCAACCTCTGATGTTGAACAGTCCAGCACTCGGAGTCGCTCGGAGAACGCTTTTTACTTTGCTAAAGAATGGATGAAATAAGGGTAGAAACGTCCTGCAACTGACCCGGTTGTGCGGAATAAAAGCCCACACATGAAATTTTGACTTCGTTGTTTGCTCTCTATTGTTATATATAAGCAATCTCTTTATCCTGCTTCATGGTATTTTGGAAACGACCTGAAAGCATACGCTACATATATTTATTACCTTGTTGCTATTTAGTATTTTCTGCTCAATGACGCTAACTATTTTTGAGAAATACGGCACAAAGACGGGGGAAGTGAGGAGTTATTTGACAGCCAGTGATTTTCGATGAATGCTGATACAGGGTATATCGGATTAGTGGTTGAATTAACGTTAGTTCAATAACCTACTAACTCCACTGATCCATAATTTTCAGTGTTCTAACATTCTAAATAGAACTTGAGGTCAATTGAAGTCGGAGAGTCGTAGCATAAATCAGGGAACTCAACTCTTTTGGTCCTCTGCCTTAATTTCAGCAAATCAAGTTACTAAGTTACGATGCTACTTGATTTATGGGCCAAAAGAACAGTGGCTTAAAAAACAGAAGGTTTATATACCAAGCATGGCTTCAAGGGAAGCAAAGCTGATGCAGGCTAGTTAAACATAATCTCTTTTGAGCAACCACGACTTTTGCCGGCCCAAAACATTACAGCTGGGCTCCTGAGGTCTGTCGAATGTCTTGCTCCAGTGACCATGGAATACGGCTAACATTTGCGTTACAGCTGGCACCAAGACTATAGTTGAAATGTTGTTGCCGTTTCACTGATTTGTCTAGTGTTTAGGTACTTCTAACATAAACCGATAGACTCTCTAGCTAACAGTGGATATATAAACAAAATGAAGAGACCGAATTGAAATGAAAATTGCGCAGGAATGACGGCGATCGAGGCTAAATCACTCTGAGTGTTCGGAAATTTTCCGCTTAGTTTTCGAGGAGACGGGATCATGTTAGACCTTTGTTTAAAGGATTCATCTTCATGTCTTTAAAAATATATCTAAGGGCGAAACACGTAACACTGACCTAGCGGGTTACTGTTACATACTTTGCAGACGCTCAGTGTCTTGTAGAAATTCTTGAGTTGATGCAAAATCATCCTACTACCTATAGCTTATGTGCTGGCTTACATTTTGTTGAAATAGCAAAGATACTACAGTTGAGGAAGTAATGTCCCCTTTTGTTATTTCTCCCTTTTTACCGGAATGCAGCTGATGGAAAAACATTTTCCAGATTTGCGATTTTGTGGTGGAAAAGTGTGCATTTCTGTGTAAACTTACTAGCCTGTTGTTGCGCTGCACCTAGAATGTTCAGTTCCTGTCTATTAGAATGTACGACCGCAATAAGGCGACATGGCCGTGGGATCTCATATCGGTCCCTTACTGGCGGATATCTTGATAGCAGATTTGAAGCTACCGGAATCTAGGATGAGATGAAAATCGTTGACCGCTATGGTCGCTAAGTAGAAAATGTGTATAAACAACTTATGTTAAATGAAATTCCTAGCAGCTTTACGGAGCCGATACAGCACTGCATTCTATCTAGTAAAACTAAACCAAAAATCCGTTACTGCCTTTTTATGTTGCGTTAACGCGGAGAAAACCTGGCTTCATTCGGACGCAGACCTACAGACGTACAACGTGGAAGGGATTCCACATTTCCTTTCTTCTGAAATATAAGCGCAACTTGATTTACTGTTTAATCTAGAGTGCTTGAAGGGCACCCAGGATAATGTGCTGAGGTTCATACAGAATACGCTGAGTGAAAATGGATATTCAGATAAAGTTATTTCAAGCATCCTTCAATAGGAACCTAAACCAGTGTCAGTTGTAGCTTCGCCGAAGGAAAAGCTGTCCATACAACCGCCTTTTAACGGGGCGCGAGTACCGAGCGTTCCGCTATATGTTTTCTAACGGCAGTTGAACAGAAGTTCTCAGCAGCTAGAGTGAAATTAGCGTGTTCGAGGGAACCACTCCTTCCTTCATGAGAAAGTAATACTTGACCCATGCTGAGCGCCTCCAAGGTTATTGATCGGTTCAGGTACTTCTGTGGCGCTATGTACATCAATCAAAGCGCCCGGCACGGGTGCATGGGCACTGCTTACTTTAACTGCATCAACGTGACGGAGTTATTAGAAGCTCCGTTCACGTGGATCCAATACGTGTTCAGTGCCACCCGGACCAATTAATATTGCAAAGTAAACTTGTGACGGCCAAAACATCTTTTGTTTGATTGTTTCAATAAGCTGTGTGCTCGCAAAAGAAAAAATTCCGGCTCTTTGACTTCCTTAATCAACAAAAGCTCAAGACTTTAAAGTGAATGGGTCACTTTGCTCAAGCGAGAACATGCAATTTCATGAGACGTTTTTGCATAGAAAATGTGCACATGCACCGCGGCTTTGGAAATTTAAACTAACATAAATAGGCTGATGAATTTGTGACCAAAATCGGGTAAGAAAAATAGTGTCATGCACGAGTAATAACAGTCCTCGCACTACTTAAGCCATTTAATAACGACTCCCCTATCCTTCTGCACGACGCATTTCTTTATTTCCAAATGATTTTTCTTCAACAGGGGAGCGAAACATCCCAAATGGTGAAGCGAGTGCATCAGTAGTTCCGAGTAAAACATGATGCATCGACAGTTCCGCAGGTGCCAAGCTAGATGTTCGATACATTTTACAAACTGTTTAGGCGCACAGTTGCTAATCTCAGAATAAATATGAAAGCTTGTCTTCACTTAGCCACCTTTAACGAAACATTTTGTATTGTTCATTTGGACCTGGCCTGAAGAAGCTGTTGTGTCGAGCGACCACTATCTGCAATACTAATTAGTATGTTGAAACAATCCGTACTTATAAATTCCGCGTTAGTTTCAAATTTATTCCAAGCTACTGAATTGTGCCTACTGAAATACAGCTGTAAACATTTTGGACAAGAAATTCATAATACTAGCCTAAGCTTTGCCCAACTGATCAAGGAGTTACTGTATGTCGCATTGAGCGGACGAAGTCATCTCGGATAGTTGAGAAGCGTTTGCAACAAAATTGCTGTGTTCACCGAATACGGAGGAACAACATAGCAGAATATATGGTACAATCCTGCTCGTCTGACAGATCCCTGGATTGACTACATCGTTTCAATCATGCGACCGTCAACTGCAGAAGTGCATATCTCTTCTCTCTCTTCGAGGGAATACCAGCACCCGGACCGACGTTCTTTGCACACCGAAAAAATGAGTCATCATTGTCATATTCAAGTACAAATATGCTTCAATTAGGCGACTTTTTGACTTGTATATCCGTCCCTCTTTTATTTATTAGCCCACATACGCTTTGTTGATGCGTCTGCTATTAACATCTAAGCGTTGATGGGCCCGTTTGCTTTGACAGATGCCTCATACTTGCAGTCCGCCAGCTTCGGCCTATGCACACAAAAGTTGGTTTTTCACTGCACCCTGTCAAGTCCGGGCGAGATAAACAAACGAAATCCTCCCTCGAAAGTCCCCCGCGGTTCTGTCGCCTACACATTTTTAGATTATTGTCAGAAAAAGGTAAACGAATTATTTTGAAGTGTATATCTATACATATGCATATATATCTTTCTACATTGGAAAGACGTAGTTAACCAACACGAAGCAATTAAAAATTTTATTGTCAGCTAGCAACCTTGCAACGACCTTATCCAACATTGCACTAGCAATTATTGCAATCATACAGCAACGCTATCGGTATGTCATTTGCTAATAGTTTGTTTGTCATATTTACCGTGGATGTATTTCTGTTCCACTAATCAGATTATCACCCCATACAAAGATGGGGAGTGAGCACCCAGCATATAAACACCGGAAATATAACCAACAGAAAGAAAATGGGTCGGGGGTGATGCAACCTGAGATTAGGTCATTTAGTAGGGAGAGCAATGAAGAATGACATCAGATATTGGAGATTAAATATTGGCCCCGAAATCAACTGCTTTGTGACGCTTTAGGTTAAAGTACCCTCTCCTTCTCATAGCCCAAAAATCAAGTAGAGAAACGCACCGTTAATAATGACGCATCCATCTAGTCAGGATAATCGGCTGCGAAACTCATTTGCACCTAACCGTACGTCATTGTGTTGGAGATTTCGTCGAAATTTTAAATACAGTACTTCATTTTGATCAACACTAGTTGGTATTGGCTGTTTAATAGCGGCAGGCCTCTAATTTTTCAGTAAATGCTATATTTGACTACGAAATTTCAAGGATAACCGTCAGCAAAGATATTATATCGTTAATATATTAGTTGCGTTTTTAATCTTGAAATTTGAACACATCTATCTGAGCTTAAAAACAAAACTTTAAATTTAAATAAAAGCCTTTTTAAATGACCCGCTTTTACCAACAGGAAACAAGTCTATTTGTTCCGGATGATTAAAATATCGGGGTCTTGGTGGCGATGAACCAGTCAAGTGAGGTTTCAGCATCTCCTTGCTTTTTGTAATATTGCTGTTTGAGGAATGCATCCAAAATCTTGAAAACGTAATAATCGGTTGGCCAGAGATCGGGGGAGAAAATTGGGTGAAGCCTACTTTCGCGGCACAGCTCAGGTAGATTTCGTAGTTGGTTGTACGACGTGCGACCGAGCCTTATCTTGTAGAATAACTAGACCTTTCGGATGACCAGTCGCAGACACATGTTAAGTTTTTGGTGTATTCTGGCAATTTGATGACAATACTTCTTCACGGTATCAGATTCAGTAAGCTGCGATGGATAAGATCTCCTCTAAACCACCAATCATGCACCACAATCATTTTAGGATGTTGTTGTGGCTCTGGGAATTGTGGAGATTTATCATGGTCTAACTATTGAGCAACGCGCCGTCGTTTGTCGTAAAGATGTGATTTGCTTTGCACTTCACGAGTGGTTTTGTTACACAGAACAAGAGCGGACGACAGTACAAATCTAGGAGTACTTTAATTTCTATTCAGTTGGTGGGGCACCCATTAATCAAAATGTTCGATATTTGAATCGTCGCTGAAATGTTATGAATTGTCACAGGTAATGCTGCCAAGTCAGAAGTAAGCACCTTTTTACAGGGGTCCATTTTAACTAAGCCACTTAATGGGCCATTGTCCACTTGCGATGGCAATCCACAACGCTCTACATTTTCAGCCTTCTCCCAATGTTTTAAAATATCTTAGACCGCCGTTGTGCCATACGGTCATTACTGGTTATAGGGAAATAGAGCTAACCCATTAGATCACTTTGTGTGAACCGATTTCGATGTCAATTCTTATGTGGGCAGTCAGTTATATTCATATGAACTTTTGCTATTTGGGATAGTGGATCATACCAGAAACAGATTGATGTTGGCTGCTACATGTTCTAAATATCGCGCTAAACAGCTGGATGCTTGTTTGGTTGTTGGTATCAGATAGACATGGTCGTAGTATAATTTGGTCTCATCTCTGCAGTTAGCTCTAGGCTATGCATATTTAAGAGGTGAAAATCACCGCAATATGAAGCCGCTTCAAACAAACCCGTTGGTAAAATGGTGGAAGTCCTGCTACATTATTTTGCGAGGATTGTATCAACGGAATGAAATGGCCAACTTTTCCCAACGGCGTGATCGCCGAAGCTTTGGATTCTGTGAAGGTCGCTGATATATATACATATATATATATGTATGGTTTGATTGCTGGGTGATCATCATCGTTGTCTTTAGGAGTTAAGTACAACTAAGGCTGTGTTGGTGAAATAAGTCACTTCCATGCGTGTGAGTTCCCACTGTGAATGTGCGAAAACTAATACCGTGGGATTTTGTGAAGCTGCGATGATTGTTTCCGAAAATTAGGGAGTAAGGAATACATATTTGTAATCCGACTGGAATGAGCATACCCAATCGGATTTGTTGCAAAATCCCTTGGAACGACAGAAATAATGCCACCACACACTAGCCTGCCTCGAATCATGACTGTTCGTATTTACTGGCCTATTATCTGTGCAAATGATCGACCCATTTTCACTCTCCGTCCTCTTGATTTTGTCGCCGTTTTATCTTGGAAAAGGATTCATTTGTAGAAAACTTTTGGGCTGCCACCATCTAAGAGGGAGTATTATCGATGAGCGCCCTATATGTCCCCTCAAGTGTCAGAAAGCTAGGCCACTGATGTCACATCGTTTAGACAAAGAGTACAGAAAACTGGCTCAACAGACTATGGAACAACTTCGTGTTGCATGGCTCTGACGAAGATCACCAGGAATATTAGGATGTGAACACTCTGCATCAACGCAGAAACACAAAAGCGCCGAAAGGCAGCTTGTAGCTGCAGCAAAACTTGCTCCCAAGAAGATCTTTGCCTACATGAAGCTGCGTATGATTCATGGAGGCAATGTGCCAGTATTGAAGTGCTCAAATGCACAGCCCCTAATCCCAAACCTGGATCTGGCGTTCGCAGGGATAGCGCTTCCTTTTGTGTTTGAAAGTGACCACGTGTATATACCGAGTTCGACGGGCACCACCCTATCGACTAGACTGACTGGATTGCAGCATAGAGGATGTACGCAAAATTCTGACCAGTCTTGTTGGAATCAAGCCTGCCGGGCCAGCGATAATCCAATCGCGGACCCTCAAGTCATTGTTGGCCATCATCTAGACTTCCGTGACTCAGCTTTTCAACAGGTCCATTACTAAGCGACTGGAAAGGCTCAATCATAAAGCCAATACTGAGAGGTAATGACTCAAGCAAAGCGCAAAACTACCGGTCCATTTCCATGGCCGCTGTTTTGGCAGAGGCATTGGTGGAGTAGGGTCTTCCGTAGCTTTTCCAGTCCAAAAGTCTCTTGATGCCTCCACATCATGATCTCGTGTAAGGTCGCTCATGCGTCACCAACCTGGTGCTTACGATGCACGAATGGTCGCAAGTGCCGAACCAAGGGAAGTCCGTCGACATCATTTACATTGACTTAGGAAGGCTTTTGATATGGTGAATCATGAAGTGCTGCTCCACAGGCTGAGGGTGTACTTTGTTGGCAGCACGCTGCTCCGGAGTACCAGGAATTTTCTCGTTGGTTGAAAGTGGACGATCCAAGTCAACAGCTGTCTGACTGACCTGTATCCCTCAAGCAGTGGAATACCCCAAGGAGCTGCTGCGGCTTATTTTGTTCCTGATCCACAGCTTTGGCTTCTCCGTTCGCCTTGTACGTTGTTTACAGATGAATTGAAAGTGTGAAGGCATTGCACCCGATGACTGTGGCCGGTTTCAGCAGGACCTCGAACACCTCTCCATTTAGTCTTCGGAGGTCAACCTTCCGATAAACCCGGTCTAGTCTCTATACATAAGGCTTGGTAAAGGTGAGCACAGTCAGACCTACACTGTAGCCGGTACACCGTGGCCTCTTGCACCTTTCGTTAGAGCTTTACACACTCTCACGCCACGACCTAAATTCCATGGACAACACGAACAAGATTTATCAAAACGGACTTCATTTATTTGGACACTTAAGGGCAGCTTCATCACTTGTTTCGAAGCGACTGCCACTCTCCACTTCGTCTTATCCATAAGCCTAATGCTAGTGTACGGCTCGCCCGTATTCCGTCCTATCACCTGGGGCGAGATACAAGTGACTGAGCGGGTACTCCATATGGCCACCAGCCTCATCCCCGACTTAAGGATATGTGCATTAGGCTAAAAGTCCACAATCTTATCATCGACTGCAAGTTTACCTCCTCATGACGCACCGGAATTAGAGCCCAATGATCACCCTACGTTGAGGCTGCTGCTTGACTTGCGCACGCCAAGCAGCACACGAGGACACCAGTACGAGCTTGTATACCGAGTTTGAAACGGGTTGTCCACCAAATGTTTCGAATGGGGAGTGGTGAATATTTAAACTTTCTACCGAATGAAGTCGAGGCAATTTCGGTGTCCAAATTCAAGAATTTCTTGGACAAAAGTTTGCTCGGTGTTATCGCTAATGCTCTCTAACCTAATAGGTCATTGTACCTGTGAGATGTTAGATGCAGCTACACAAAGACATCTCTTCTTGCTGTTTTCCTCTAGTATTAAGTACTCATTGACTAAAACTGACACCTGAGGCACCACCACGCCTTCTTTGTTTGCAGTTATTGTATATGACTCAATCAACTGCAGTCCTCATGCTGCCAAGAGGCATTCTACCATTTAGCATGCTGACAGTTGAAAATATCCACCGAGATAGTTTTGGTAACCGGAGTGCAATGGCCCACGTAGGTCATCTATTTTCCGCTGGAGCACAATAACGTGACCTCTGTAGGCTTAATCCCGAGCACTCGAGCGATGAAGAAGTTTTATTATAAGTTTAACGCTTCTAATCGGTTGGGCAGAAGCGACGAGTTCTTTAGGTGAATTAGACGCCAATGTGCCACTTGCGCCCCCAGGAACTGGCCAAATTTAGTTTTGAATTTGTGACCTACCTATGGTATGTAGCAGAACTATGAGGATGCCTTGGTGTACCAGTTTCTATTGAAATTTTACCCGGTTGCGCAGCGGCTTCGTAGATTAGTTACCGATACTCTATTACAACCGACTGTTTAGATGGTCGAGCGGTAAGTTTTGCGCATTCGAACTTCACATGTTTGCGCGGGGTGTTATTCTTGCTGCTACGCATGTCTCTGTACTTCTGTATGCGGCATTATCATAGATAATGAACCGGAAATAGGTCGACCGAATTGCTGGTTGTGCTACCCGCAACCAAACGGAGAATCCGTCCTGTTAGCGGACACGACACTACCATAATGGCACGACGTAAATCTGGGCCTGCAAGTTGAAAGGAAACGCGGTGAACGCTAAAAGCCTAGATAACAGAGAAGGCGTGAACAGTGGGTTAACATCATAGGCGTCCCCAGCTAACCCATTTAACCGGCCGTAGGAAATACCCTGTGTGTAAGGTATTCACGACAGTGCCAGTTACTCAAACCAACCATGTAAACCTCAACTTGCTGGCCAGGCGGAGCATTTAGAGGATCATTTGGTCGTCTTTTGCATGCGTGTCGTTTCATGCTCAGATGGCGAAAGCCGAACCAAGTACAGTTTGCTAAGAGACGTCAGCTGAATCCAGACTTCGATATGCATTCACATTGGGCAACCATTTCGCAGTCCGTGGTACGGATTCTCTAACCTCTTCACCTGTTTCTGACGATGGTGAACCTCACTAGAAACATTGGCCTCGGTATCCGCACATGCAGGGAAGGGGTACTGTCCCGGTCAATTGGGACGAGTTGATCATAGCGCAAGTATTTGATAAGAGCATTCAAGGATTTTGCACTGATCAGAGAGTACCAGCTTGCTGTGATGGTGATAAAATTTCTGACTTGGATTCTCATTCACGATTTAACTGCTGGATAGGTAACCAAAATGCAAGAAAAGCAGTGTTGTGCACGGGTTATTTGCTTAGCTTGTTTGAATTACGCGCTGACCCTGTTACCATTCCCAGCAAGATCCATTTTACCACCAACTAAGTAAAACTGTAGTGTTTTATGTGATGAAATTGTTGGACGGTTTCTCGCGCCCGTCTCCACCACATATCCAACCGACAAGGCGTGTTCATACATAAATATTCTGCAGGCAGATATTTTTCACTGTTTAAAATCGTCAATGCTAAGAAAACGCCCAAGATCCTCCACTCACTTGTTTTCACTTCGGTTCCTGGTGACAAAAATCTAGAAAGAGAAAAAGGTCGGTTCGTCTAAAGGGGACTTTTTGCCAAGCGACTACCACCAGTTCTGCGAGATCGTGCACACCTAGACATATTTGAACCGGTTTCCTTTGGATAACAAGGCAGATCCTTATCCCTTCTGACACCGGACCATCTTAACAGCAGCTGTGTTGGCGATGCTGCGTTTGATAGACTTGTTTAACTGGCGTTTTGCTGAACTTTGCTTTGCCCTCATGCATCCGTAAAACTTTGATTCCGCAATGGGAATTTCCCTGTCTTTAAGCTGCACTGAAAGCGTCCTCATTTTTGACCATAAGGCTTAACCCATCTATCTGAGGTGGAATGCCACAAACGCTGTTTGTGTACCGCGGCACAACCCTATAAACAATGATGAGATGAGTAGTCGTGCACTAACCTTCATCAGCTTGTTCCGTTACTTCAAATTAAGTCTCATAAATACAGGTACATGCTACTGTTATCCGCCATTAGCGCATCAAGGAAAGTGTGATTTCGTCAGTCGGATATGGGACGGCGTATATCTCGTGAATTTGCCGTTACCTTGTTTCACGTAGGCTCGGGTTCCACGGGGACCACTTTATATTTGTTTCGAAACTTCTCAGAATCAACCATGCATGCGGTAAAGGCGAATCGATACTCTTGTCTTTTTGTGTGCAATTTCTCACCAATTTGTTACGCATCGTAGAGCTTGCACTCATTCGACGCGAAAGTACCAGCTTTACATGGTGCTTACCTATCTCCAATATCATTCTTACTTTTTCAACGTCTGATTCACATCTGCGTTTGTGACAATGTTGTTGCTGAAACTAATCAATCTTATAATACAGTTGTGAGAATGTTAATGTTAATGGCAACCAGCGCAGCGATCTCGCCCGCTCCATTAAACCTTTTAATCCCTACTCATCCGACGGGTTGGCGCCAACGACTAAAGTCACGATATGATCTGACGCATTCAATCCGCCGGCCGTCAGCCATCTCACCCAGTTTGTGTGTTTTGACATGTTTGTGGGTCACGTACACGCATGGCTCACGGAACATTCATGAAACTTGAGTGTCATTACGACAGCGACGGCTCTGATTGACAACGCCGCTAACGACAACTCTACTGCTAGTAATCCAAACATGGTGTAACGCCGTTTATGTCCTCGTAAACTTGCGGTAATGTCCTTAAGCGCAACCTGTTCAGCTGCATTAGATAATACCATCCGCAATGTATACGAAAATCTGCCCAAGAAGCGAAGCAGGTAAACAAAGTAGCTGACACTTTTTCGTTTTCGCCAACATGTCAAGTCATTCCAGTTGACAACTGTTTATGTTTGCTCATGAAGTAGTGCGATAGGTTGACTGAGATTATCAAGCATTTAGTGAATGCTAAGATGGCTCACTCGGAGGTAAACATGGTCATGCTAATGCCTCAACCATCCAACGCAAGCCTCTCCTCTAAGCCGAAGAAGAGAGTCAGATATTTCAGCAGCACTGCGACGTCCGTGTCTCTAAATCCTCTGGCTCACCTCACTCCCAAATCGAACAAGCTCCAAAATGCCTATTTCCACTCCTTTACCGAAGCAGCCCACATCAAGCCAGTGATGATGATGGCAGCACTGAGCTCTGTTTTGTCAAGCATAGAGAAAAGTCTGGCACGGAAGGCATCAGTTACCTCCACCCTAACGCCGGAGAGAACACCACAGACTCCGGTAGCGGCACCGAGCAACATTAAGATGAAGCAACTTCCACAGGCAAGCAGACCGTTTAACACGGCATCCAGTAGTACCGTCAACTCTACAACTAATCGGAAAAGTTACGGTGCTTTGACTATTTTGTGCATGAACGTTCCAGAATCACACTCTAGTACCATAAAATGGAAGATGCTGGTGAACGAAAGCGGTGCAGTTTCGTTTGCAGTGCTATTTGCCTTTCAGTCGAGTCTACAACACTGAGACGGGTTACACGTCACCCAAAATCAGTCCATAACGGTGAACCTCGACTTCTCCGGATGATTATGAGGTTCACTGATGACACAGGAGACCTTCTACTGTCTATATGCGGCTCCGCAACTAATCACACTAGATGCGCATTCTTCCGGATATCCCTTGTTACAAACGTCCTAAAAAGAATATCAACGGTGTGGAATTTTGTAAATAAGATTAAATCGGTCTATTATTGTTTGCACTGTTCCTGAGCTTCAATCATCCACCTCTGAGGAAGCGGAGACACATGATCGGGAGCAATAGGAACTCTCAGGAACTCTTCATCGACAGCATCATTGCAAAGCGGTTGACAGGAATCCCAGTATCCTAAAACTACAAGGGGAACGGTCCCTGGCTGATGAACGCGGTAACTAAGTCTGAGCTTATAACACATTTAGATTGGATAACTGGTCTAAATTCCGCAAGAGGCTGCTTAGAGAAGTTCGGTTAAATGCAGTGGGCACATGGTCAGCGGTGGCTAATGACGCATTTGGGACGACCATATTAGTGGATCTTCCCCTCATACCTCTCCGTGAAGGGATTGATTTAATGGTAATCTTAGCACACACTGGAGACCGCCTGGGCCAAGGCAGCCGAGTGCAGTCATATAACCCGACCGAACTTCAAAGGCCGATGACTCCGCAAATTACGGGAAATTGCAGAACCCTCAACGGTAGACACAAACAGATCTTAGTCCAATGTCCATTGGGTCACTTATGGCTACTGAGCAACTGACGTCCTTTTATTTTAAACGCAGCAGGCCTCATAAGTATTTTAGTCGAACTCCACCACTGCAAGTCATCCGAGTCTCGAGATATCAGAATGATCATCGAAACGTGGCTGAGCTGTGCAATTGCAGACGCTAAACTCGTACTACACGGTGTCATTTCTAGGAAACGAGGTAACAAGTAAGGGAGGGGAGTGCTTAGTTATTAAATAATAAACATTTATTGTGATCTCTTAGATCTTCAAAAATGTGTCACTGGTCCCTTTTCGTGTAAACTGTTTTGGAAGGACTGCGGCACATGCCTTGTTTCCTAGTTTATCAACCACGCAAAACCAATACGGAGATGGACCACAGACTCTTATCTGCATTTCGCTTTGGGACACATTTGTACTACAGCCGGATCCTTATTGCCGGAGATTTCAACATCCATGGTTAGGAAACTCCAGCAAATGAGGCGTAACAGTTCGAGGCCAATTTACAAGAGTTAGTCTATGGCACTACCCGATACAACTAAATCTCCGATTCCACAAAGTTCAGAACAGTCATCAATATCAGATCTGCTGCTCACCAGCGAGGAGCTCATTAGCAATGAGCTACATGCATACAGTCCTATGGGTCGAAGCGCTTGTGGGACTTTACTTCAATAGTTCTGGAACGATAGGAGAATCCCGTGAGTGTTTCATCTTGAGTGGATCGTTGAGCCATGAATTTACGAAGTGCTCAGTTATTGATGGATCTAAAACAGAACACCCATATCGCACCCTGGCCAACCAGTTAATGCCCACGTTTCCTGCCCTAGCAGTCCCTGCTGTGGCAGTCACCTGAAGTAAGCAAAGGATAGGAAGAGAAATCGAAGGTACAGAATATGGAAGTGCACTTAAATATGAAAATAATACCAATGCTTGAAGAAAAGTAGAGAAAAGAAAATCGAAGTACGAAGATGCGAGTTACTCAGGAAAATGGAAAGGTTTCGTGTTGCCACCCAAGAGCTTCAAGTTGACCCTCAAACCGCTTAACTGTAGATTCCCTGATAACACTTTCCGGAAGCATGTTCCAGCAGTCGATAACTCGGCGTGGCAGCCGGATTTCCGCCCTAATCCGATCGGACCGCCGTTCGTCCAGCTTCAAGGAATGACCGCGTCGAACAGACAATATATCGGGACTAAATAGCCAAGATAAATCTGGACCAACCTTCCCAGTCAAGATACGGTAGGTTAGGATTAGGTCTCTTCGAAGCTTTCGGTAGTGCATGGAATGCATTCCCGAACTAAGTAGACGCCCGGGGTAAGTCCGTCCCCGTAATCCCTCGACTAATCTAGTGCCCACTCGTAAAACCCTCTCTTGCTCCATTTTGTCCCGGACGAGGCAGGGCGGACAAGCCTGGACACAGTATTCCAGATGAGGCCGAACGAAAGCCGAGAACAGCCACTTAAAAATGCCGCCCGTCAAGACTCCGAAATAACGTCGAATTAACCACAACATACGGAAACCTCTGCTTGCGGCCTTCTTCCAGTTGTCGCCGGAGTGTAAAGCCGAAGAGTGTACGACGCCTAGGTCAATCTGGCTAGATACACGATATATAATAGGATATATAGGTATATGATTGGATAAAAAGCCCAACTTTACAAGACCCAAAGGATGGATGCACAAAAGTATGGTACAAGCAAAATGTTCCAACGTGGAACGTGAACTATTAGTGGCTAAGCCATAGTACTTCATCAAACTGTTGTGTAGCGTTTATCACCTAAGAGTCCCGAATGTCGACAAGTCTGGGGCGTTCTCCACATATCTTGGTAATGCATTCCAGTGAGCACAGACACTGTGAGTAAAACTACTTTCCACAAAGCAAACGGGTGTTGCGTCGTTGGTTCCAGGTGGTTGCTTCGGCTTTATTATAAGTGGCTAGGGTAAACAGCGATGTACATAGATGTTCGCTTTCAGTTAGTATCCGCTATGTGAGAGCAAGATCTCCTCGAAGCCGTCGGAATTCTGAGGAGAACACACCGAGTACGCGAAGACGAAGTTCGTAACTTAGAACGAATCGTAACTGTGTTGCTTTTGTGGCTTTTCTTTGGGGTTGTTGCAATAGGAGAATATCTCGTTGTAAGGATGGACAGCAAGCCTGAATTGCACAATCAACATGATGACGAATATATGAGTTAAACAGCAATGGTACTAAACGTCGCTCAAATGTTCCGAGAGCTCGTCTCGAAGTCTCAAGTTCAAATTCGCCACACTCGCTCCTTTCAAACATTGGAGCTAATTGCCATGACTCAATCGCACGATTATACCAGTCTCGCTCACTAGTCACGAGATGTAGGACGTGTTGCCCAAAAAGGTATGTGTTGACGAAGCTGCTGCGAACCGTCAGCAGGTGGCAATTTGGCAGGTTTCAGTGGGAGCTGTTTCGCTTTTGCTCATTCATTAATCCGAGTCAGATCTTCCTGGAAGTAGACACGGGTCGGATGCGGAGCGAATTGCTCTCACTACCTTAGTATCGTTTACAAATATTTGCATCTGGGTTCGAATGTCTGCTGGAAGTTTATTAATGCAGACTAAACAGAGTAGCGAGCCTAAGGCGAATCTTTGCGTTACACCACTGGAGACGCACAGGCTTTTAGACTGAGTGTCGGCAACTTTTACTTTGATTGTTTTATCGGGTAAGTAGTCTTCCAACCAGGTGAGCAGGGAATCGTTGATACCGTGGGCAGAAATCTTTTGGAGCAGAAATAAGTGATTGACCCTTTCGAGTGCTTTAGAAAAATCCAAGACAATCACATCTTTGGGGACACCTTCATCAGCCGCCCTGGTCCGTGGGTCCCGAGTGGGCAAAGAATTGAGGACACAAGGTCGTCTGCGTCTAAAACCATGTTAAGCAATATAACTTATTCGTAGGCTTTTAAAGTGTTGCGTCAGTTCATCTTATATTAGCGCTTTCATCACTTTTGATAAAAAGGGGTAGCGTAATAAATCGGTGGTTAAAAGGATCCGATCGCTCACGTCCTTTGTAGATTGGAGTGATAATTCCATTTTACACGCAGATGGGAGTGTATGGCAGTTAAGCAGTTCTGGGAAAAAGGCCGCAAGTGGTGCTGCTATGGTGGGAGCAAGCGTGTTTATTACTTTTGGGCAGATCATGTCGATTCCAGGGGCACCGTACTTCCAGAGAGATTGTAATTCGTTTGCAATGGCTGCTGGGGTAAAGCTGACGCTGGATAAGCCGAGGACATTTGTTTGGAGTTTACATATCGATGGTCCCATGGTAGCTGCAGCTACCATGCCACACTGTGGAAGTAGAGCGTTCGCGGCACCCACAGCAGTGGTTGTTATGCCCCTGGCAGTCTTGAGTGGTGGTATTCCGGGCTTAACCTTTACTTTGACATTCACAAATCTTTATAATAGTTTGGTATTACTCGTAAAGTTCAGCACCATGGTCTCCTGCAATTCGTACTTATCTACTCTAATGAGCGGTGTGCAGTATTTTCTGTTTGTTTTCTAATTCTGCCATGTGGTATCACATGGGCTTAGCAAATGTTGTTTCCAGATCTCATCTCTTCTGTTGATCCATTTTCATGTTTTGCTTCGGGTCCACCTATCGGTCCGGCAAGATGCTGTTTACGGTACAACCTCCGATGCTGATTGCACGATCCAGTTAATTTTATCTTTCAATTCATTCCATTCGTCATTCACTGAACTGTGCGTCTGTAGATCCCAGTCAACGGTTGGTGCTAAGTAGTGCAGCTTTACATAGTCCATACTATTTCCTTGAGTCCCTTTTTCTTTATCAACAATACTGGCATAACACACATAACCAAACTTTGGTACTGAATGGTCGCTATGGCTCAGTGGAGGATCACATGCTACTTAATCAACCCTTAAACCTTCATTAGTCAGGATTAAGTCTAGGAGTGATGGCTTGTTTGAACCGCGGTATCTGGTTGGTTGATGCAGATTGTTATACAAACCTGCCATATACATGAATTCAAAGAGCTTCGATTTAAATGGTGGCCCCTAGGACATTGTGCTATTGAATGTACATTAAAATCGCCAAATATAAGCTAGTGATAGTAATTTTATGAAACAGCATAGAGGTGGGCGTTTATCAGAATGTTACACCTGTCTGCTGACCATTTCGGTGGCCTATAGATAACTGCTAAGAGGCAAGCATCACACGTTTTCTGTGAACCGACATTTCAACCTGCCAGATGCAGACGGCAAAATAGTGCGTCGGAAATAAAAAAGGGCATTTTCTGTAAGCACATCACATTCCAAGTAATCTCGATAGTAAAGGGCAAAACCGCCACCTCGAGATAAGAGATCATTTCGAATGACTCGCATCTCTCTGAGTTCAATATCTGGATCAAGTATGTCGTTTGAAAGCCGTTTCCGTAACTGCTATGTGATCCCAAGTTGATGTTTCATGTCGATGGTGCACTTCCGAGAGATTAGAATACAATCCCTGAGTATTTTTATAGCAGCACTGTATTTGTTGATGCATTAAAAGCTCAGTTTGCTGTGAATGACCGGCATGAATAGTGCTGGTCTGCGGAAGATTTCGAAATGGTTGTTTGCACGGTTGTATGATAAGACATAGGTACAACCGAGACTGGCTCATCTGTATCTGAGGTCTGTACTAATTGAAGGAATGGTCCTAACCGTACTTTTAGTAGCCCAAGTATCCTGTTGTCATGCCATGCTTGGATCGACACTGATAACATCTCGGGCGAAGCCAAGGTAACTTTCAAAATACGGTGCCCACTGCATTGGTAGTTTGTGAAGGCAAGTAGACGGGTGACGTCAAAATCCGAGGCATTTTGCTTATGGTAGAGCTTTATGATGTATCTCCATTATTCGTTATCGTGCTTCTGTCGTTTACTGCTATCCTCATGCTTAAATTCTGGCACACCATGTACCAGTACCACTTTCTTCATCTCATTTCCACGTGATGCTCTAGGGTTGGATTTCCGCTTCTGTCAATCTGCCGATGGCCTTTCAGGAAAAATACGGGCACTGACAGAAGAGTTCACTAGAATGTGGCATACTGAGTAAACCTCTTCCAGGTAGCGTGCGTTGTCAAAACTTCCTGACAGTAAACGAGGTACCACTAAGTGTAGAGATTATGGATTTCGTATAAGGCGTGTAAGACTAGTTGGGGGAACTTTCAGTCCGAGTGCGAAGGTATTTCAGCCCAGCGGTTTTGCCCATCGATTTGTCTACCTTTTAGCGATTCACTAGTGGGTACTAAGATATTTGAACATATCACTGTCAACGCCTTTTGGTTAAGTAATATTTATTTTCTACAGTTCCTTGTGGGCGTAGGTTTGTCGAGTGGGTTTGTCTGACTTGCCTTACGTGGACGATAAGCCAAGGCTACAACAAGATTTTACGTGCGACGCCGTTAGTTACACTATCTGTAGGAGTCAGTTGTTTTCGCCTAGTTAATGACAGAGGTGATCGTACATTTTCTGCGTAACTCTACGTGCTTTGGAGCATTACGTGACTTGGGAGACCATTCAACCGGCCTATTTTTACTGCTGTTTTGCACCAACGGTGTTTGCCTTTGGCTGGACTGTGTAGCATTGTAGCTAGAGAGCTTTTAACTTTTAACAGGTCTGCGTTCTGGCTACGTAATACAGTAATCTGCAACTCGAGTTCTGGTATTTTTTCTCCCAATATCGTGATTAGTTCTTTTTGCTCTGCCGACGTAACATCACACAACTTACTGTAACCGTCTGAATAAAATTATTGGACTATCTGGTGTCACAGAACCTTAACCTATCTGTCGATACGCTGTTAGCTTCGTTACGCGTAATTTTCACATTTGTTGCGTCATAGGAATTGGCGCAGAACGAACACGTGGTTTCCGGGAGGACTTCTGTTAGGTTTGTGGCTCACTGAATTTCTGCTAGACAAACTTATCCAGCCCATTGATCGACGGTCGGTATGCACTTTTAGAGTGCGTTGGTCACGCCTTTTGGGCCGACTCTGTTGTCTGCCCCGGTCAGCAGGTTTGTTAGTGTTGCGTCACTGGGCGCACGGGTAAGCAAAATCACACAGGCTTTATGCAATGAAATGCACGTAAAAGTATGGTGGTAACGTGAGATGACAAAAAATGCCTAGCTATGGTACACAGCGGTGCACAGTACTATCATATATTGTTTGACAGCCTTAAAGAAGCTCTATCGAATGGTATCACGAACGTATTGATGAAACTCAAATAAGCAATGTTACTCACGTTGGCCTTAATGAAAGGCTTCAGAAGAATCCGTGTGTGGTGTACCGGCGTGTCGTTGACTTGCTTCGAAAATCTAGACCCAATTGGATAGAGCTCGGTTATCCAAATCGATTGCGCGTATTTTAGAATTGGTGGCAAAAGGATGTGAGGGGATAAGTCCAATTTAACACGGAGCACAGGGTTGCAGTAAAAGCACGCATGCGGTGACTGTTCGATTATATTTACTTCGCCAAATAATCCGATGTAGTGCTCGAAAAGACGCAACCTATTACGCATCACCACGTTTTTTCCACTCTGTGAAAGATACTATTTGGACATTCATGACTGAGTACACCACAGAGGTAGCTTGGGAAAAATTCTTGCGAACCTTCACGTCACCAAAGCATAAAAGCCGAAACTTCCATTGTCCAGTCAAACCCATACCCTACCTGAGAAGCCAAACACGAAACTTTTGGCCTTGATTAAGAGGACATGGCATCTTTTATAAAAACAATCCCGGTACAAAAGTGGACAATGTACATAGCTCAGCGCAATTATTCTGTGCTGTTAATTTGTGAACACAAATTATCTTACCAACAGGAGCTATTACAACGATTCTGTTCGTTCCACAAGCTTCTTTGCAAAGACGGAAATTGACTTCGAAAGGTACAGCTCAGAACCACACCACTTCCTATGATTAGTGCTATGCAAACATAGCAAAAGGCAACCAACGCCTTAAGGGTCCAGTACAAACCTACTTTACAAGGGATCCAAGCTTCCGTCACCATGCCATCAATCATATCCAGAATCACATTCACAGCAGAAGCTGTGCTGCAAAAGGTACTATTCTTGCGTACACATACCTATCTTGGAGTGGATAACATTCACTATAAAGTACTGCAGATAACAACCTTGTAACCTAGGTCAGCAACTTGCCGGATTATTTCTACGTTGTCTAGACGAAACCACAGTTCCGTTAACTTGGAAACGAGGCATTATAAACCCTATTTACAAAGGAATATGTCGGTCTGATCCAGCTTATTACCGTCCGGCAACGCTTCTACCCGTTCTCGCTAACACATGGAAGTGATCATCACGAATGTACTGATGGGCTATCTAAAAAGCTGCGGCATCACTGCCCTGGAGCAGCACGGGTTTCGTCAACATCGAGCATGTACCCCGAATCTATTAATAGCATGTGACAACTGGACCGAAACAGTCGACGTCAGCAGTAGAACCGACGTTATTTACATGAATTTTTGAAAATCTTCCCATCGCATGAGTCATGGAATCATCCTGCAACAAATGCAGCTTTAGGGTATCAAAGACCTAGTATTAGGATGGGTTGGTAAGTTTCTACGCGAAAGATCCTTGAAGGTTAGAACCCGAACAACACTGTCCGACCCGATACGGGTGGAGTGCGGCGAAACGCAGGGTTCTGTACTAGGGCCTCGCCTGTTAGTTTCATCAATGATCTAGCGAGAGCTATCGTCTTAAAATTTCTACTTTTCTTAGACGACATGAAAATTTGGCGGGCGATTAAGGAAATTGATGACCATGAGATAGCGCGATCCTGCTTATGCCTGGCATTGGTCGGTGTGGAATTTAATGTGATTACACGTAGACAAGTGTCGCGTTGTGCACATCCGCTGCAGACGCAATAATAGCTACACGATCTGCGGATAAGCCCCTGGGAACGTGACCTCGGTGTGCTGCTAAAATACGACTCAGTTGGTCCAGACAGCCAGAATCCCATCCAAATGAGATAACTAGCATGATGGTCTCTTGCAGATGGCATTTAGGAGGTTGGTTTTATACACTTTCTCCCAAATGTCTAATGTCTACGTGTGTCTCCACGTCGAATATGCAATCCAGGCTTGGCATTCTTGGCTAAAGCTTGACCTTGTAGCGTTCGAAACGCCCTGACGTCGAGCAACAAAATTCGTCAAGTTATTGCGCAGCCCTCCGTGCCAGCAAGACTAAAGACACAAAGATTGTTTAGTGGAAGCTACTGGCGGCTACATGGAGACTGCAAATTGGCCTACAAAGTACTGATGGACCCCAGTATTCGCCCAGAGGCAATAGGAGCAGCAGCAACTCCACTGCCAGAGCCAAGGGCTCAGCACTTCCAGCGTTGATTAGACAAAATCAAGTTCCTGCCATGAAAAACTGAAAATAATAACCCCTTTCCAAAAGGTTGAAGCAGAACCCAGGCTTCAAACTACCACCCAGTTTCCTTTTTCCCATACTGTCCAAGCTGATGGAATCGATCATATCCAATGCCTTGGTGGGCTGTTTGGAAAACGCTAACATTTTTATTTCTGAGCAGCACGGCTTCCGTCAAAATCCATCGTGCACAACGAATTTCCAATAGCACGGAGTAGCTGGACTGGACAGCTGTAGATAAAAAGAATGTTGACTTGATCTACTTGGGTGTCTGGAAAGCATTCGACCATCTAGATCTTCGCATACTCCTTTTCAAGCTACGCGTTAAGGGAATCGGTGACCATTTTCTAGGCCGGATGGCCAAGTTCAACCATCAGCGGCAGTTGGTGGTCAGATTACATAAATCCTTCTCCGACCTCATACAAGTTGGATGTGGTGTGCCTCAGGGCTCGGTGCTAGGTCCCCGATGTTTGTTGGTATTTATCAATGACATCACACATGCAATTGCATTCAACTATTTGCCGTTTGTGAAGATTTCAATTACTCTCGTCAGTCGCTACGCAATACAGGCAAAACAAAACACGCAATATATGGGGTCCACACTTAGTAACGTAGATAAGCAGATAAAACTGTTGAGAATGACGTAATCAGATCCAAGGTAATCTAATTGATTGCCTCAATTGTTTCGGGGCACAGAGAACGGGACACTTCAACCTTAGCAGTAGCGCCTCGCCAATTGCCAACAACTTCGGGTTCGTATTGCGCAATAACACCTTGAATGAATCGATTGGCTTCACCTGGTGACGAGTCGTCATGAGGTGCTTGGTGATAGACGAGGCAGGGTTCCGGTTCATTCCTTGGTCCGCTGTGCCTTGGTTAAACGGCAACTGCCTTAGCCACAATGGGAAGTGCTCCGCCATCCTTTGAGACAGCCGGCGACCAGTCTTGCCTACGTAAGTGTCACCGCAACTGCAAGTGAACTGATAGATGATGTTTTGAGGCCGAACTGATTGGCGAGGTACTCAGACGGCTCTGGAGAGGAATTCTTCGTGTAGTGTGGATAAGTCCTAGTTGGATGGTAGCGTAGGTGCGCGTCAGAGCGGACCTGAGCTTGTGACCAACTTCATTTGCCACGTGATCCCCCTCTGAAGGGTAAGAACAAATAAACATCCTCCTTCTCCAATTTTTGTACTGGCAGTTTATCCTTCGGGGTCTGCTATGAATCCGAATGAATTTTTCCGGATACCCATTGGCAAGCAAAGTCCGGTATAAAAACTCTTCTTCAGCGTTGAGCAATTCCGGACTGCAAATCCGCCTGGCTCTATAGAAGATAGTTTTTACGAGGCCGTGCTTCTATGTAACTGAGGCGAAGCTGCAAAAATGTAGGTATTGTCCCCCCAGGTCGTTTTTCTGTACACAGTGCGCTGCGGTGTGCCATCGGTCCTTCACTTGATGAGCACGTCCAGAAACGGCATTCCGTCCTCTTGTTCTCTCTCCAGTGACACATAAATTTTAGGGTGAATTGAGTTCAGGAGGGCAGAAAGACGGACAAAATGTTCACCATTGGTGAAGACGAGAATATCATCTACATAACGCTTTTAAAGCTTGGCTTCACATTTGCAGGCAGCAACTTTCCTTTCAATCATACCCAAAAAGGTACCTGCCAGAACTGGTCCCAAAGGACTACCCATAGCGACGCCGTCAATCTGTTTGTATGCCGTCCCTTCAAACTGGAATCGCACATTCTGAGTGCACAGCAATATCAAGTCTCGCAGGAACTCCAGAGGAAGGCCCACAGAGAAGTCCCGACTCAAAAGAAATTGGCATAGGTCCTCGACCTTTTCACGTAGGGGCACATTTGTGAAAAACGATTCCCTGTCTATGGAATACATGAGCTCCGCGTCGAGCGTTGTTTGTTCCAGTATATTCGCCAATTCAAAGTAGTCTTTCAAACAATGCGTGCTCAGGAGCTTATGCACGGGTCCTAAGAGTTTTGTCAACCACAGGGCTACTTTGTGTTAGGGTGAGTTATTCATACACATTATTGGACGTAGTGGAATTCCCGCCTTGTGCAACTTCGGTGCACCCCATATCCTTGGTGCTTTGTCGCTGTCGGTTTTATCCGTCGATATTGTGCCTCGGAGATATAATCATGAAGCAAAAGCATTTGTAGGTGCCTGGCACCCATGGCTAAAACACGACAATGCATTGGAACAATCCCAACCTCGAGCATCAAATACGTTATTGGCATGCACTATCTTCCATACGAGAGGAGGCTGGAACAATTGGGAGTCTTCCGCGGACTTACCGTTGATTATGAAGTGACTTGATAATGGTGTGCTTTAATCTGCACGATCCACATCAAGTGTGCTGCTCTTTACTACAACTCAGCAGTAACACTAACTTCAGAGTTTACTCACCAAAACTGGCAGAGAAGTACAGACGCTTGGATTGCTGCGGAAAGTTCTATTCCCTCCGCCTATATCAGCCGCGCAATGCACTTCTAGAATCGGTCATTTCCGCATCATAACTATCCATATTTAAAAGATATTTGAGGACTCACTTACTGAACTACACTTTGTTTTCTATTATACAGCTCCATCCCACTCCTGGAATTTATCTTGGGTTTATTTGCAGCGAGATGTTTGTGCTGTGAAACTACACGAATCGCAGGACTACAGCGAAACAAAAGATAATTTTCTCATTTAAACCTAACTAACCCACTGCTTTTTGTTTTTCGATAACCTCGCGAAACCACACAACGGGGCATGTAAAGCGTGGCTTCAAAACCCATGTAAATTCATGGTTCATTGTTCATTCACGTATGCCGCTATCTACTGTAGCTCAGCACGAACACCAACCTCAGAGGCAATTGCCTGAAACTGAGTCAACTAAAGTCGTCTATTTTGTTGACGAACGTATTTCGACCTCTGGGTCTGCCAACCTTGGAACGAATCTCCAAACTCAGCTGTTTGTACACCCACATTAGTTGTTTTCAAAAACTTTTGGCTATCCAATTGAACGCTCCACACTTTGTTACATGAACGAATTTTTTGGAAATATGCACGCTAACAAACTTCATTGGTTTTGACCCACAGTGGCGCACGTAAATTTGTGCAGAGGGATGCGCAATCTGCTTTTTACTTGTTATGAATTATAACCAACACAACGTTTTATTTGGTTTTGCCTGTACTATCTCACTCCCCTAAACATATTTCTTAACGCAACTACTATATCGCTTTACCCATGCGTAATTTAATTTTGTCTACCTACATAGCACTGAAATTTCAATCTCTTCTATTATCAACCAACGTGACATGTTACCCTTTATAAACCGTTATTCCCTTGCAGTCGCCGGGTCGATCACTGCTTCCACGTACATAAATTTTTGTATGTTAGGTCAAACTGATTGCTATTGGGCTCAGGGAAGACCTTCAGATGCTCTCTCGCCTATGTATACTTACTTTCACACGACACCCTTCTACTCGTGCTAATGTGTAGGAAAATTGTGGATGCATTGATCCTGAACACACATTCATGACATCCTTCTTATTTCCCCTTGGTGGTTTGATGAAGTTGTTCCAGTTCAATGTGGTGCTTTTTAGGATGCCACTGTTGCTGCTCATAACTATTAATTATCCCAATAATTATCCCATTTTCTCTATCCGGTTCATTTACTTCGCTTGGAAAACTGTTCTTTCTGTGCTAAATGTGACCGTGGAGATCCGTCTCGTATTACGTCTGAAGCTCGTTATACGCCGAATGCAGACGTAATACATATCTGGTGAATGCATTTCGACTGTCTTAAACAACCGTTCCTAGATTAACTCGACCATATGGAAAGAGTTACAACAAGAGATGAAGATGCCTTTTGCCGACAGACCAACACTGGGTGAGACGCAGACAGCAGTTACTCAAATGCGAGACGGCTAGTGCTCCGCAGCCGACGGGATACCGCTATATGTATTGAAACACAGCGCACTCGTGTTGATAAATGCGACGCACCACCTAAAGCAAAGCGTGTGTGACCACTACACAAGAGCAAAAGAAGTAAGCAATATTTCACGAATTATCGCAGTAACAACTTGCTGTTGTGTTGGTAAAGTTGTAGCCCGAATTCTGCTCAGCCGCCTCGTCAGTCAGGTTGTGGAACTGAACGTGAAAGAAGTGCAATGTGGATTCTGTTCGGGTCGCAACACCATCGATATGGTGCTTGCGGCTCGTCAGTTGCAGGTGAATTGTAGAGAATAGCACCGCCCGTTGTACTCGGTTGTTGATTTCACCAAAGCATTTGGTACGGTGAACCGCGAGGTATTTTGTCGGATGTTGGGTAACTTTGGTTGTCCGAGTAAGTAAGTTTATTGCAATGTCTGCACAGTGGAACGCCGGCGGGGGTGCAGCTGAGTGGAGAGACCTCGGATGACTTCGCAGTTTTCTGTGGTGTGAAGCAAGGCCGTGCCTTATCCCGCCCATTTTAATATTTATCTACATGCCATGATGTGGTGTATGTTTGATGTGGATTCTGCATACGGTGTTTGCTTGTAGCACCGTAGTGATGGTGAGTTGCTGGACATCCGTCGTTTCGGTGCGAGAACTCTAGTCTGAGAGACAACTATCTGTATGTTGCTGGTCGCTGACGACAGGCGTTGTTTGCACATAGCGCGGATGAGGTGCAATACATGAATAATTGACTTCGAAGGCGGCAAAATTCGGGCTCACCGAAAAACACAAGCAAAACTGGCTGTTCCTTTAAACCTTCACCGGAGGTGCAATCTGCAATGGAGACAAAAATCAGTATTTGTGCTTAAGTATTGGCCATTACCTCCCACTTCTGCTACCTTGGAAGCGCGATTTCGACTGACCAGCAGATGCACGGTAAGCTTCATATCCGCGTATCAAAGGCAGAGGCGGGGTTCGGAAAGCTTGAGTATCGAGTGAAGAACAACCACCAGCTTACAGCTGGCACGAAGCTAACGGAGTACAAATCCATGGTGCTGTCCTTTCTTCTACATGGCAAAGAAAAGTGGACGATATACAGGCAAGACGTGAGATATTTCTAGCTGTTTTAGTAACAGTGTCTGCGAAGAATTCTGCGCCACGGTTGGTGCGACAGAGTTGCAGACACTGAGGTGCTTCGCCGAAGTGGAATGTACGAGGTAGAGTGCATACTTTTGCTGAGGCACCTGCGGTGGCTCGGTCATGTGTGTGTTTGGACTAGGCGCGGATACCAAAGCATCTGTTATATGGTTAGATGAACGTGGGGAAGCGGCATGCAGGGAAACGGAAGCCTCGGTACCAGAACATGATCAAAGGGAACCTATCACGTGCTAACCTTGATTTTAGTTCATGGGAAGCGAAGGCGGTTGATCGGCGCGTATGGCACGATCTGAATGAAGGTAGGTGCCGATGTGAAGATGAAATCCCTTGTGCTTAAGGAGAGGAAACACCGGATGCAGGGATGACAGGCGCCGATGGGTTGAACTCCATCGACATGGAGCGCATGATGTTGTAGAAAATGTGGTCGCGAGTGCATGAGTCAAGAGCGAGGCCACTCGGAACCAACATCGAAGCGACGATCGGGTGACACTTAGCACGTAAGCAGAACCGGAGCAGTGTTGTTAGGTACGCCGTATTCATTTTAAGAACGGTGTGCTTGCTTGCTGAGTTTCTTTATTTAAAATGATACTTTGCTATATTGTATTAGTGATTATATTTTTTTACATCATTTTAACGTCTACTAGAATAATCTTCTATAAACATGCACTTGGCGCTTAAGCTAATTGTGATTAACTTCATTAAGGTTTTCGTGTTTGTGACAATTCTTAAAACTATCTTTTAAGACAGCTTGAACTTAGCCCGGATTTGTTGGTAGCCAATTTATTAGGTATGCTTACTTAGCAAAGAGTGATCTCGGCATCCGTCGCAACGAGACTGGTGCGACGGTTTGCGTACCTCTTTGACCCATTGAGCTATACTGGGTGATGCCTACGGGCACCTTGAGAGCTACTCGTACCAGGTTGGTCCATGATGAGAGATCAGACAAACTCAGTCTCCTGGTCCTCAAGGTTGGGGTTTGAAATGGCATGGCGTCCATTTCTGTAAAACTAAATCAATTCCACCTCTCTGCTGCCTTGCGGACAGGCTTTTGAGCCAAAGGCTTTGGATGAGGACACCAAATTGCCTCATGTCTAGATCTGGGCGCCCTGGAAGTATCTCAGCCCAAAGACAACCATGACATTTTCTTCAAACATAAAATTAATCCTGCATCGACCGTCGCTCAGATTATCAAGGGCAGCCTTCTCTGATGCATACAGCAGGGCGGATAGGAGAAAGCATGCTACTGTTGGCGCGTCCCTTCTTTCGTTTGCCCCTGTTTCTCTTACTCCCATCCTGACCCCTTACTAAACTTTTTCTTCTATAATTTCCAGCTTAATTGACAGCAACCGAAGTGCCACTGGAGTAGAACCATCTACAGCCACCATCCCACAGCAACTATCGGATGCCTATCGGCAAAAGTCCCTTATAAGACCACGATATCCCATTTCCCTGGCGGCATTCATCCTTCGCACTCTAAGAAAAACAGGTCAACATGCTGCACTCGCACGCACCTTGGACACACTGGACATTAATGTGTGTTGTGTGTCCGAAACTAGGATAAATGAACCTAACGGGGTTATTGAATTAACTGCACCCGACTTATCCTCTCGTTACTGCTTGCACGCATGCGGTGACGCCGATGCAGCCCTCTGGGGTCAAGCTGAGCCATCCTTGGTTGATTGGGGTCTGCTGAACGGCCGTTTATGTGCAGTACGTTTGATATCATGCCTTGGTACGCTGTCATTTCTCCATGAACTTTACCGGAAGGCGCACCAAGCGTCCCTTGCAATTGGCAACTGAGAAGTTGTATCAGCCCTCGGTCAGGCAAGCCTGTCAAGACGCACTGCGTACCGAACTTTCGATCCCTTGTCCTAATGACACTGAGCTACAGTGGAATAGGATCTCGGCCGCCATGCACGACGCAAGAGCATCTGCTTGTGGCTTTATCAATCGTCACCGCGTCAGTCATTGGATATCCGAGAGGTTGGTGAACCTGTTGGGATCTAGAAGACAAATCCCGGATGGCTTTGAACACAATGTGACCAGACGGGCTATTAGGCGTGAACTAAAGCACAGCCTACGTGCTGACAAGAAAGCCTCGTTGGCCAGTTGGGCTCAAGAAATGGAGGACGCAAGAGCACTAGGCAATTACCGCAAGCTCTTCCAGCTAATCCGAAACAATGGTCCCAGAAAACCAGGAGTCAGTGAGACAAACAGAGAATAGCGGTTGCGCTGATGCACAATAATGAGCGACGTATGGCTGGTTGGGCGGAACACTTTCAAGATCAGTTCAGCTGGCGCCCTGATACCGGACCACTTCCTAATCAGGTGATGCAGGAGGAGCCATAGGCGGTTAGTTTAGCGCCTCCATCGGAGACCGAGGTCCGAAACGCGATCACAGCCCTCAATCGTTTTCGTGCCGCTGGCCCGGATTCCCTCTAACCTGCACCATTTAAGAATGGTGGTGAGGTCCTCTGCAAAGCACTGACCTCCTTATTCGAATGTATCTGGAAGGAAGAGAGTGTCCCTGCTAATTGGAGCGAATCAATTATAGTGGCAATATACAAAAAGGGCAGTCGCACAGACTGTTCTAACCACAGGGGTATTAGCCTAACGCCAGTTGTGACAAAACTATTGGCCTCGATTCTAGTTCGTCGCCTCACTGCGGAACGGCAATCTTGGATTAATGAAGAGCAGACCGGTTTCCGCCCAGGACGTGGCTGCATAGACCATATATTCACCATATATTCAGTTGCTAAAGCAGCACCACGCATACCGCAGACCGACAATAGCTGTGTTCCTCGATTTCAATAGTGCGTACGGTTCAGTCGACCGACCGATTATGTTTGAAAAACTTGCGCGGAAAGGTGTTCCCACGAAATATATGAACATCCTTCGTACCCAGTGCTCGAACACTGCAGGACGAGTCAGGGTCTACGGTGTCCTATCAGATAGTTTTCCGGCCACAATTGCCGTTCTTCAGTGTTGTCCGATTTCCCAATTTTGTTCAATTCCGTCGTGGATTATATCTTGGAGTGTTCTCTTGGGGAATCTCACGATGTAGGCGTTGAAATGCTGCCTGGTGAAAGGTTAGCTGACCTAAATTGTTCGGACGATTTGGTCTGGTTTTTCGAACATGTTTCGACGGCACAACCATCCCTGAATAATCTGTCCATAGTGGTCCCATTATTTGGTATGCACTTCGCACCTTCAAAGTGCAAAGTGTTGCTGCAGGGACATAAGCTACTGGATGACCCCTTGACGCTTGATAACGAGGAACTCGAGGTGGTTGGTTCATTCACTTATCTTGGCAGCTGCATCAGCAAGGATGGGCGCATAACAACGGACGTCAGCTCACGCATTGCAAAAGTCAGAGCCGTCCTCTTGCACCTGCGGCATCTTTGATGACAGAAGGGAATTTCTCCACGTCAGAAAGGTCGTGTATACAATGCCACAGTGAGGGCGATTCTGCTCTATGGTAGTGAGAATTGGCCCCTTCGGTCTGAAGATCTGAGGCGCCTTCAAGTCTTTGATCCTCGTTGTTTGCGAAGCATTGCTGGTGTCGGATGGCGCCAGCTTGTCCACAGCGATGATGTGCGTAGACGAGTACTAGGTAGTGATAATCATGCTAGCTCCGTAGAACAACAGACAACACGGAATAAGTTGCGTTGGCTCGGGCACGTGCTACGTATGCGTGGTCATTGCTTACCTAGGAGGGCTTTGTTCAGTCTACCAGGTGGCGCAAGGCTCGAGGTGGACAGAAGTTTACTTGGCATCGGGAAATGAAGTTATTGCCGACCAAACTGGACGCCCTTGTATGTCTCACCTTCCGGGCTGGAGTCCATGTGACTCGTCTTGTGCTTGTCTCGAGAGTTTAGAGGACATGGCTCGCAACCGACACCAGTGTCGCGTCTGCTGCCGTCTCCTAATCGGATTGTCTGTTTAAAGTGTGTTTGGTGCTGAGTTATCTGCTGGGAAATGACTGATTATGACGCGGGGCAGTGAAAGCCGCAAGGAACCTGTCTCGCCGATGCCGCCTTATTTTTGCACGATCGCCAGCTATTTGTGACGGTATGTTCTCTACAAAGATGTAGGTGTATTGACCCTGAATGTTTGCTTAGGGCATTAATGTTTTCAGGTAAGTACCCTTCTCTCCCTCTTCTTATTCTTTATTTCAAAGTGCCACTTGGTCGTATGGCAGTGAAGCATAAGTTCAAATGGCTGATGTGCTGCTGTTGATGATGTTGATGACGTCGGCATATCCGTTTGCTCGGTTCGAGACCTATTATTGGTTATTTTCCTTTCAAGTGATTGGCCGATATTGGACTTCCTTCGTGTGACTAGGCTTGACGTGCATAATGACAAGGTACCTACCTGTTTATCATCCACCACCTCGAGAAGACAGTTGGCCGTTACTGGAGGCGGCAGGGTGCGTGGTCCTCGTTGCTGTGCTAGGTTCGCAGAATGGTTCCATGCACCCAGTGTGGAGTGAAATACTGTCCAGCCACCGCCTTGTGCGCACTTAATTCCCAAACACAGCGTGTTCGTCTTTTCATTAGAAGGTGCGTGGCGGCTCCATGGAGCAAAATTAGCTCATATCCAGAGGTCTCCCGGTCTTATTCCTTTTGTTTACACTGGATATGGGTGTGTATGAAGCTGTAGGCAGTGCAGCGCAAGCCAAGCATGGTCCCTCTGTAAGCGGGGCGTCCTGTGGCTGCCCCGTGGAGGCCACAGTGGCAGTCATATCCGTAACCGGATGTCGCGAACATATATATATATATATATATATATATATATATATATATATATATATATATATATAAGGCGGGAAAGACTATGGTGCGCCCAGGCTGGTTGTGGCTAGATCCTGAGAGATGATCTACCCACTGCTGCTACTGTAGCGCCATTGTCTCATGTCCTGGACGCCTCCTCGTGGCGACCGCTGGGTGGGAGTTGGGTTTCGCCCTTCACCCTGCTAATATCCAGGACACCAATCCGCATGAGTCGGCTAACTGACCATGTGCTAGACCCGCTGCATTTCAGGTGTACATTTAATCGACGGCTTTGGCTGAGGACCCGAGTCGTTCTCCTGTCAGGTGTGGGCGCCCTGGCAGTACCTAGTCCATCCACTTCGGAGGTTAGAAAGTGGTCGATGGTCCTCTTCCCGTGAAACCTAGCCATGGGCGACAAAGGCCTACAGAATATAAGCTCACAGCTCGATTGGCGTAGAGCACGAGCGCCCCGCATTGTCTCTGACCGTGAGAGGACACCTCCAGGTGTTCAATGGTTTGCTACTGCCCGTCTCAAGCCAGGCAACCCTTGGGCAAATTAGTGCAAACACGCCAAAACCAACCTGCGTCTGGTCGTGGTCGCAGGTGTATCCTTCTACGGTCGAAAAACATATATAAATCATTCCAGTGCCTCAAACGTTGCATGTGACGGCCGTCAAGCAGCTCCCAATCTGTCCCTACAATTTCACTCCCGAGCTGGATCTGCGCCCCACTGCCTTGTGGGGCAGGTTATTGGGCTCAAGGCTCCGGGCGGAGTCCCTCAAGCAAACCTCCAAATCACCCACTGCCTTGTGGGTAATGCTATTGAGCCAAAGGCTCCGGGCGGAGTCCCTCAAGCAAACCTCCAAATCACCCACTGCCTTGTGGGTAAGGCTATTGAGCCAAAGGCTCCGGGTGGAGTCCCTCAAGCAAACCTCCGAAGCACAACGACCACCTCGCGTGCGATTGCCCACCAATGCAATTGCATGCCTGCGCGCAAAGCACTCAGCATCGGGTGCTGGAACGTGCGCACACTACTGGACCGGAACTCCAGTGAGCGCCCCGAGCAACCCACTGCACTGGTCGCGATGGAGCTGGCGCGTGACAACATCGATATTGCGGCGCTCAATGAAACTCGGCTCGCTGAGCAAGGTAAGTTGCATGAAGCAGTTGCTGGCTACATATGCTACTGGGTGGGCAACGCCGCCTCTGCTCCACGTGATCATGGTGTCGGATTTGCATTATCCAATCGCCTCCATGGCCAGCTGGTGGGTGGACCAACAGGAATCAGCGCGGGACTGATGACCGTTCGCCTACGACTCGGAAGAGGTAAGTTTGCTACTTTTATAAGCAAGTACGGTCCGACCATGTGTTATCCTGATGACACGCGTGATCAGTTCTACACTGAGCTATCCTCCGTGGTACGGTCTGTGCCGAGGAGCGACCGACTATTTCTGCTGGGTGATTTCAACGCGCGCGTTGGGCATGATGCATCGGTGTGGACAGATGCTATCGGTTCGCATGGCATTGGTTCAACGAATGCGAACGGTGACAGGCTGCTCTCACTGTGTGCCACTCACGGTCTGACGAGCACGAACACTCGGTTTGCACTAAGTGCGAGTGATATAGCAACTTGGACGCACCCACGGAGTTGTCACACTCACCTGCTCGAATATGTCATCTTAATTCGGCGTCATATGCGTGAAGGCGCGTGATACGTGTAGTGCGTGGAGCTCAGTGTGGCACTGATCACAAGTTGGTGGGGACCAAACTCTACATATATTTTCGTAAAGGTATGTATTGCACTCCCGCCTTGAATCGGCGTAAATTTAACATTCTCTCCCTCGGTACTGTGGCGGAACCTACTGATCTGGAGAAGGTAATGGCTGCACGCCTGTGTATTGTGGACTGCATAGCCACAGTGGTCGACCTGTGGCACCACATTCGCGACCACGTGACAGTTGCTGCCGAAGAGACCATCGGGCGCGCAAACTCTATGCGGCCTGATTGGTTTGATGAGGACAATGCGATGATCGGCGCATTGGTGTCGGAGAAGAATGCAGCATTTGCTGCACATGTTGTAGACCCCTGTGACTTGGGGATAAAGGGTCAGCTCCGTAAACTTTGACGGCGACTGACCCAAGAGCTCCGTCTCATAGAAATTGTATGGTGGACGGAGAAGGCGAAGCAGATGGAATGCTACGCCGAACGCTGCCAACACAAGGAATTCTTTGACTCCTTGAAGACGGGGTATGTATGGAGATTGGAGCCGCTGAGGACACGGATCAATGGTAGTTCAGGCGCTACCTGCACACAGCCTGCAGACATAAATCAGACCTGGCGGATACACTTTAATCGTTTCTAGAACAACCGTTCAGAGATCGACTGGCTTACATTGAACGGCCTGAAGCAGCACCATGTGAAGGGGAATCCTGCGGATACACGGACACTGGATGAGACGCGGAGAGCACTTGCTTAGCTGCGAAACGGCAAATGTGCTGAAGCCGATGGTATCCCGCCTGAAGTATTGAAACACGGCGGACCCGCGTTGCTGACTGCGCTGCACCACTTGGTGCAACGCGTATGGATTGAGGAGGAGGTACCTGCTTAGAAGAAGGATACCCTTGCGCTACCACTGTACAAGGACAAATGTAGCAAGCAATGTTGCACGAATTATCGTGGCATAAACTTGCTGGTCTGCGTGAGCAAGGTGATTGCCCGAATCCTGCTCAACCGCCTCATCAGTCAGGTTGTGGAACCGAAAGTGGCGGAAGAGCAGTGTGGATTCCGCTCGGGTCGCAGCACTATAGATATGGTATTTGCGGCTCGTCAGTTGCAGGAGAAGTGCAGAGAAATACACCAACCGTTGTACTCGCTTCTTGTTGCTTTCACCAAGGCAATTGATACGGTGAACCGCGAGGCATTGTGGCTGGTGTTGGGTAAGTTTGGTTGCCCGCGTAAGCTTTTAAGTTTAACTGAATGTCTGCACAGTGGTATGCGAGCGAGTGTTCAGCTGAGTGGAGAGACCTCGGATGACTTTGCATTTGTCTCTGGTGCGAAGCAAGGCTGTGTCTTAGCTCCTCCACTGTTTAATATATATCCTCATGCAATGCTGCCTTGTGCTTTTGATGCCGCTTGTGCTTACGATGTTGGTGTGGAGCACCGTATTGATGGTGAGTTGCTGAACATCCGTTGTTTCGGTGCGAAAAGTCTAATTAGTAAGACAACTATCCGTATGTTGCTGTTTGCTGAGGACTGTGCGTTGTTTTCAAATAGCGCGGATGAATTGTAGTACATGACTAGTGTTCTGACCTTGACAGCGGCAAAATTTGGGCTCACCATCAACACAAGCAAAACTGTCTGTCTCTTTCAGCCTTCACTGGAGGTGCAATCTTCAATATTGCCGCGAATCGGCATTGGTGTTGAAGTATTGTTAACAACCTCCCGCTTCTGCTACCTTGGGAGTGTGTTGCCGACAGATCAGCAGATACACAGTGAACTGCGTATTCGCGTGTCGAAGGCAGCGGCGGCATTCGGGAAGTTTGAGTACCGAGTGTGGAACAACCATCAGCTTAGCAATGGCACGAAGCTGATGGTGTGCAAATCCATGGTGCTGTCCTTCTTCTATACGGCAGCGAAACGTGGACGATATACCGTCGGGATGTGCGATATCTCGATCGGTTCCATCAGCAGTGTCTGTGACGGATTTTGCGTGTCGGATGGGGCGACAGAGTTACAGACACGGAAGTTTTGCGCCGAAGTTGGATGTATGCAGTGGACTGCATACTTTTTTGAGACACTTGAAGTGGGTCGGTCATGTGAGCCATATGGATTCAACGCGGATACCGAAGCAGCTATTATATGGTCAGCTGAATATTTGGAAGCGGCACGTGGGGAAACCAAAGTTACGTTACCAGGACATGATCAATGTCAGCCTCACACGTTCTAATCTTGATTGCAGGCCACGGGAATCGAAAGTGGTTGATCGGTGTGTATGGCGCGATCTCATCAAGAAGGCAGTTACTGAAGTGCGGGAGAATGACCTAATGCTTGCAGAGAAAAAGCGGCAAGTGCGGAAGCGGCAAGCACTGATGCGTTGTACTCCATCGACATCGAGTGCATGGTGCTGTAACACATGCGGTCGCGAGTGCCTGGGTCAGGCAGGCCTAGTTTGCCATGAGCGAGGCCACTCGGGACCAGTACCGAAGCGACGACGGGTCCTGTAGAGAACGTAGGCAGAACCGGCGCAGGGTTTGTATGTAAGCTGCATTCGATTTACTAACCGCGTACTTGCATGCTAAGTCTATTTATTTCAGGTGGTGGGTTTTCAATTTTGCCCTAATACTTTTCTTTCCCATATAAATGCCTAGTTACCATCTCCTCTATACACTTGCACACGTCGCTTAAGCCACTTGTATTTATTTCGATAACATGTTCGTGTTTGTAGCATTTCCGTTAAATAAACCTCCTGACCTCGTGAACTTACCTCGGATTCTTTTGTAAACAACTTATTTCATATGCTCATTAATTTAAGATTTATGTCACCGTTTGCTTGCGTGCTAAGTCTGTTTGTTTCAGGTGGTGGGTTTTCAAGTTTGTCCCAATGCTTTGCTCTCTCATGTAAATATCTACCTGTAGTCTCTTCTATAAAAATGCACACATCACTTATGCCAATTCTATTCCTTTTCGACAACATTTTCGTGACATTTCCATGAGTTATACTTTCTGAGCTCGTGAACTTCTCTCGCATTCTTCTGTAAACAACTTACTTTTTATGCTCACTATTTAAGATATCTCACCCTTTCCTTATGCATCACGCGATTTATTTTCTTTGTTATCTTTCTCAGATGTAATTGGCAGTTGCTTGATATCCCCGGTGTGGCTGCTCCTGATGTGCATGTTGACAAGGTGCCTACCTGTCTATTACCCACTACCTCTTCCTTACGGCTCTAGGAGACAGTTGGTCGTTGCTGGAGGGGACGGGGTGCACGGTCCTTGTAGCCGTGTTAGGATCAATGAATGGTTCCATGCAGTCAGTGTGAAGCGGACTACGGTCCAGCCACCGCCTTGTGTGCGATTGATTCCCAAATACAGCGTGCTTGTGTTTGCCTTTGAAGGAGTGTGGGCCGGCTCCGTTGATGAAACGTGGCTCCCATCCGCATGCCTCCCGGTCTTATTCCTTTGGGTATACACTGGATATGGGGTGTGTGGTTGGATCTGTGGGTGGTGCAGCGCAAGCCATCCGTGGTCCATCCGTAGGCGCAGGCGTCCTGTGGCTGGCCACAGTGACAGGCAAATTCGAAACCGGATGCCGCCAACCATATTACTCACTGCCTCGTCCATACTGGCCATAAAAGACAGTTGGTCGTTGCTGGATTGGACGGGGTGCACGGTCCTTGTGGCCGTGCTAGGCTCGAAGAGTGGTACCATACACTCAGTGTGGAGCGGACTACGGTCAAGCCACCTCCTTGTGGTTGCTTGATTCCCAAATACAGCGTGCTTGTGTTTGCCTCTGAAGGAGTGTGGGCCGCCTCCGTTGATGAAACGTGGCTCCCATCCACATGCCTCCCGGTCTTATTCCTTCTGGTTTACACTGGATATGGGGTGTGTGGTTGGAGCTGTGGGTGGTGCAGCGCAAGACACCCATGGTCACTATGTAGGCGCAGGCGTCCTGTGGCTGGCCAGAGTGACATGCAAATCCGAAACCGGATGCCGCCAACCATATATATATATATATATATATATATATATATATATATATATATATATATATATATCATATCTGTGCAGTTACGCGGCGTGTTTGCAGAACATGTAATGCAAGGAGATGAGTGTGGGACAAGTCGCAATTTGGTATGTTGTGCTACTTACTACAAGCTACTCAACAATGCAGTTCAAATTTCGACTCCAATCTTGACAAAAAGTTTGCAAGTACTTTGCTAAATTTAGCGAAATATTGAATTGTTATTAACTTGTATATATATGCATTCGGAAATTCATGGTTTTTCCATGTCATTAGACAGACTTCGTTCCCTATGCGCTCTCAGCACCTTGTCGATGGTGGATTGCCGAAAGTCGATCGCGTGGCAAACATCCGAGTGTCGATTTCGCGTTTCGTGGCACCCGCCGTGGGTCTTGGATTGCGACACGTAATCTCATTTTTAGCCTCGGTTGTTGTTTACTGACAAATCCGCGTTGTTTACACATGGCGAACAATGAACAATGAACAATGAACAACGATTTATAATGGGTAAAATAGCAGGTGCTTAACCTGTCCCGTAGGGTGTATAGCGTGACATAAAAAGCTAACGAAGGGATAATGGAGTCGTCAGTTCGGGCGCTTACAGATGTAACTGCACTGTCGTATAAAGGGAGTTTGAAATGAGAATGTACGCACACAAAGCAACAGGAGAGTGGTTATTGTTCACCTCATAAACGAGAAGAATAAAAAGATGGCAAGGAAAACGCTTACTTGTGTGCAACTATCTTGGGTCGACAGGATACGGAAATCCAGTCTCTATAGTAGTAACGTTTATCAAATTTCGTGTAAGGGGTTTGGAGTGACTCATTTTCGAGTAGGGTTTTGGCACTATCCCCTACCTGTTGTGCATTAGGGTCAGCATCAGGTGGTCATGAGCTATAGCACGTAGTGTAAATGTGACAGGGTATCGTCAAGGCATTTTTTGAAAAGGGATTGGGTGGGTGCCTTGATTACATGTTCCGGGAGAGCGTTCCAAGGCTGTGCCACTCGAAGGGAGAAATAGTTTCGCCGACATTCCAGGCGGCTGTACTGCGTGACTAACTTAAACTGGTGACCTCTTAGCGAGGTGTTTTGACTGAGTATTAAAAGGGAATGGCATGGGTGGTTGGGGTCTCTCAGGATTAGGTACATCATTATGAGATCGCCCCTTAAACGCCGATAACGTCCACTGTATATTTTTAGGGTCTTCGGCCCGAGTGTGTAGGGGAGGATGGTCAAACCTCTGACGCTGTCCGTTGCCATACGTTGTGCAGTATCGAGCGCGGTGAGATGGTGCTTGAGCCAGGGTTGCCACGCTTGGATAGCGTATTCCGCGTGCGGCCTCACGTACACACTAAGCATTTTTGGAAAGATCGAAGGGTCAAACTTCCCGAAGGCTCTGCGAAGAGGGCCGAGGTACTGGTTCGCTTTCTTAGCTGCCTTTTCAGTCTGCCTCGAACAACCGAGGTCATCTTGAACTATCACACCGAGATCGCACTCTTGAGAAGCCCGCTGTAGAATTTGTGGTCCTAGGCGGTACTTGTGCATACTGTTGTGCTGTATACTGAGAAGTATGCACTTGGTGACGTTGAAATGTAGCATGTTCTCGATGAACCATTTGTAAGCTTTGTTCATGTCTTCCTGTAAGACTGTGTGATCCTCCACTGCAGCTATAGCGCTCCATACCTTGAGGTTATTAGCAAATAGCAAAAAGTTAGAAGATAGCACACTCGCGAGATCATGTATGAAGACCAGGAACAGTCGTGGTCCAAGTACCGAGCCCTGAGGTACGCCACACTGAACTTCGATGGATTCTGATAGGCTGCTTCTAGCCCTCCCATTCAGGTGACGTTGCAGGAGAAAGTCTCCTATCCAGCCCAGAACAGGATCACCGATACCATATTTCTGGAGTTTGTGGAGGAGAATGCGATGGTCTATGCGGTCGGATGCCTTTGAGAAATCCAAGTAGGCCGCGTCGACTCCTACACCAACGTCCACAGATTCCGTCCAGTTTGCACGAGCAATCAAGAGATTATTTGTACAGGAGTGAATTTGGCGAAATCCATGTTGTTCCGGAACGAGAATTTGGTTGTTCTCCAGGTACCCCATTAAAGCCTCAGCTACGATGGACTCCAAAACCTTGGAGATCACAGGAAGTAGTGTTATTGGGCGATAGTTTGCTGGTTCAGCACAGCTACCACTTTTGTAGATAGGCGTGATGATTCCGTGCTTCCACATCGTGGGGACATGCATCTCGTTCAGACATCGTTGAAAGAAAATTGCTAATGGTCCTGCCAAACTCATGGCAGCAACTTTCAACGCCTTCGGTCGAATGTCGTCCGCACCCGGGGAGCTGAACTCGCGCAGAGACATCAGCCTCTTCAATACAGCTGCGGAGGTAAACGATATGTGATTAAGCCCTGATGGCAACGTTATCTGCTTAGGCAGGATGTATGATGATTGCGCGCTTTGAAAGGTACGGCCAAATTGTTATCCAAGGACGTTGGCCGCCACTTGTGCGGTTTGTTCTAACCCGCATGCTGTGTGCAGAGCAGGAATACCGCACTTAACACGGCGCAAATTGTTTACGTGTCTGTGTAGCAGTTTGGGATTGGAGCAAAACTTTTCCACTAGACCTTGTTGGTCCTTAACTTTATCCCCCGGACGAGTTTGACATAGTGATTCCATTGTATTATGTAGACGTCCCAGTTATGGTCGTTCGGGGAGGCTATATAGGTGTGCCATGCCAAGTCCCCTAGTGCCATGCACCTACGTGTCCTGCTGCTTACGAAAGACTTCATCCTTCTAGGTCGGTAGAGTTTGGTTTCAGATGTCCTTGCCCCGAGCTTGGTAAATATGTCGACGAATTTACCGCAGGCCACCTCAGGGATTAATTCAGCTTAGAACGACCAGCTGGTTGCATCAATGGGTTCGGACAAGTCTTCCTGCTTGGTTACCACACGATATTCCTCGGCATGCTCCTTAGGGTAATCCGCGTAGCACATGTAATGAAACACTAGCGTCGCATGATCACTGTGGCCCAAAGGAGTATCGGTTATTTCTCTTTCGACCATTAATTCTTCATTGGTGGATATTCGGTCCAACATGTATGGCCTGTCAGTTCCCCTGTATCTGGTGGGCGTCGTGACGTGGCCATAAAGAGGGTAGTCTGAAACCAGATCTTGCAAATCTGCTTTGAATTGCTCTCCTAGTGTGGCCTGGGATTCGACGACATGTAAGTTGAAGTCACCGGTGACTAGAATGTGACTGTACTTCCTGTTTAGCACTTGCCTCAACGCAGCCATGAAATTGCAATCCATATCAGGAGTAGACGATGGTGGGCGGTAAACAACAACCAATAGGCCAAGATCATTCCCTCTTAGCCGAAAATTACACCAAATGGCGTCAAGTACGTCGGTTTCCGAATCGTTTATGCGTTCGCATTGCATGTTGTTACGAAAATAATGGGCTACCCCACCACCTTTGCTGGTTCGATCCTTCCGGACAATGGACATGCTCGTTAGTGCAATTTCAGCATCGGTTATCTCGCAGCGCAACCACTTTGTGGTGACAGCGATGAGGTCCCAAGCTGCAGAAGCGTGTCGAAGTCTTAATTCAGCTAATTTGCTGTGTAGAACTTGGGCATTTGTGTACATGCATGAGAGCTTCTCGAAGACCAAAAGTATGTTAGATTGGATGGATGAAGCAAATGAGTTTATGCTGACCATTAAGGGGTCGGCGACTAATCGTTTTTGAATGGGTCGCATACTCTGGAGAAGTATTTGATATGTAAGCAGGTATCAGATGCCCCGAATCCCGGTGTTTGCTCGTGCTCTGCTGTGTCACTCCGGATAGTATGGCTACTCTTGAAACCGTCCCCGAGTCGGGTCCTGCAGTTGGCGTTTTCACTAAGAGTTGTGCCTCTACTGAATTGTCATTAGAATGTGTTGGTGTTCCTGCTGCTTTCAGCCGAATTTCTGTTGGCAATATGCAAAGGAATTTACTCCAGTTCGCTAGTAGGGTTTGTGCCATTAGTTCTAACTGTAACACAAGCTTTAACAGACTGGGACCGCAACCCTTATAGTTTGGTGACATGGGGATCCTTGTCAACGAAGTGACCACCACATTTTCGAGAGAAAGAGCCTCCCGGATGTAGTGCCATTGCTCGCGGTCGTTCATCTGGGCATCGTCGGAAGAGGGGTCAGTAAGCTCAGGAACACCGTGAGCAATCACTGTTTTCTTATCTTGACTTACTCTGTACCTATCTTTGTTAGCGGGATCCCCTGAACGTTATTTCCACTGGATTTCGGGTAGTATGCGCACTACACTTGAGTCGTTGCGGAGACGATTCGCAGACAACAGAACGGCCTCAGTCTCGTCCGTCGAGTTTAGTGTTACCCGAAGTAACCGGGGTTCGCCGTTGTGCAACGCGTTTGGGTGGCGCGAGATTCTTTTTAATATCGTGGGATTAGCATGGACACCGATCGACCTACAGACGGAACTCCACTGATTTCGATCGTCCGTCAACTTACCCTTAATTGTATTGGATTTGCATTCGGGGACATTAGTGCATACAATGTTTAGGGCACCGTGGTTGTGCCTGGTGGCTACTGGTTTTGGATTTGGAGGCTGAGTATCCGGTGTTTTGTTGAATTTGTGAACGGTATTGGTGTGTGCCATCCGTGCTGCGGCAGTTTTGTTTTCTCTAGTCCGGGCAAAAAGCGAAGCTACGTATCAAAGCGTGACGCATGTTCTTGCTTCGACTGTGGTCTGAGGGAGAAGATAAGTAGCGATGCGTTGACAGTTCGATTGCTCCCAGCACTCGCAAAACCGCACATACTTTAAAGGCAATACTGTCCGCATTTTTCAGTCATCAAAATGTTTGGAATACGTGAGATGCCTATAAGTCAAGGTTACTAATGAACTTGATAAGTCATTTCAAAGTACACGTTGTGGGAAAATTTTGTGACGCGCAGTCTCGACTTGGACCGCCATACTCATTGAAGGGACCTTTAGTCAACTCTGTCACTGTGACCATAACTTAATAAGCAAAGAGATGTCAGTTATTGCCCCCCCCCGAAAGCACTGCACAGCAATTGCTGATGAAGCTGTAGAAACATTGTCAAAAATTTTCTCACATCGGGTGCATGCAATTAACCGACTTGGAGAAGACAAAGTAGCTACGAACTCGCGTATTGGTGGTTTGTGCAGCTTTGATATGTTGAAACCTCGGTCTGGAGGAATTAACAGTTGTTTTTGAAACCGGGCTGTTGGTATACAAATCAATGGCACTTTGTATCTCACTTTGTGGTAAAGGAACATATAAGCTACCTAAAAGATAATTAATATAAAAAGATATGCCTGCTTTGGAGACCGGGCATAAATTGGTGTGATGGGGTCCGTGAAACAGTTGTGCTCCGTTGCAGCGGCACCTAGGGACGGGGTTAAATGATTATATTGCGACTTATGAGGTGTCTGCGACCTGTCCAGTATATGTATGAAACCAAGACACAAACTGCTTACTGTATGACCAACTGATTTCAGGGGATGGCAATTGAGGAAAGCCAAAGCTGGGCTACGAGGACAAGATGTAACGGAGTTAGTCACAATCTACGCTGACTGTAAGTCTTGGGAGTAAGTGCCAATGAATCGTAACCACTGGCGTGACGAACACGAATGTCATTAACCGGACGTATCAGAAAGTACAGCTTCGACTGGAAGCAAGAAGCTGAATGCATCAGACCATGTATCTGCCAACTGAGTTAGGCTGGACGGAATTCAAAAATGTTGTGTCCGGTTCAATGTCGGAAGCGCTGCTATTTTAGTAAAATCCCTTTGTTATAGTCGTACAATAGTCCCAGCCTTCTATAGATTCTTGAAGGAACTAAGTATGAAAAAGTTTTATTATAAAAGCACCATTTAGGAGATCCTTCACTTCATAAGCATTGTGGAATTACGAGGTATAAGTAATAATTATGGTAATGATTTTGGTATCATCATTTTGGTATTGAAATCTCCTATGCTAAGTGAGAAAATTTCAACGACATGGTCTACGTACTGCTTACTTTTCGTTTATTAACATCCTCTCAAATCACGGCGACCTTCAACTCGCCGTTTTGAAACCATTATGACAACCAATTTGCGAGACTATAAATCATCTTGAAGTAATTGTGTATATTATTTAATGAAGTTTAGATTCGTCTGTAGTTCAAAATTATGGGATTAGTTTCAGTGACACGCTACCCAACTCGCTGAACTTGCCCGGGAACAATAACGGTGGACTAGGCTCAACTTAAAATGGGCTGGTCTGTGACAGTCGCTTATCAGTGGCGCGGAAGCTGGACGTTTGAGCCGGCAGTTTCAGTATTATATTCTGTATATTCTTTAATCTAAATTTACTACTATGGAGTAGCATTGTCGCATTCTACTTTACTTGCTCCCGTTTTCTAACCGCTGCCTTTCCACAACTCGTTGAGAATTCCGGGCAGAAGTATACGCTTTATCAAGGTGTCCAACAAATTTAACAGCCGCTTAATCCCAAAAATAAATAATTAAGCCACGTAGACTGAGAAAAGATGATAGGAATCCGCTTTATCTACTGACGGAACTACTTACAAACTTCATGCCCGTTTAATATGAGCTGGCTGCTCACACAATAAAACTAACACCTTCTGAGTATTTAGAGGTTACCCTACAATTGTTGAAGCAAACTATCCTAACACTGCAGATGATAAGCCCACATAGGAATATTATAATGCCCATGGGCATCCTCATTGATGTCATTGCAGCAGAAGTGCATCATGGAATATGATTATCAAAAGATGCCGTGGTCATACATTTGCCTGATAAACTACCCATAATATAATTGCCCAGTATGCTGCCCAATGAAAGTATTTTGAACGACACTCAGTGTAACTTTATAATCAGCGCAAAAATACCCTGTTCTTTTTCTTTCAGTAATACATTAGTAGTGAACGACCTTGTCCAAAAAGACGCACAAATAGCAGAAAAAGCTACCTTTCAAATCGCAGAGCATAACGATTGGTAGAAAACCCATGTACAAAGAAGATCGCGATGTCGGCTTCTGTTGTTGCAAACGAGCTTCGGCCCACTGGTTCCAACTCAGTCACTTATGCGACTATTGCTATTTTACATGAGAGGTATTCCAGCACGGTAAGTTCAATCATTCTCTAGAAATGTTAGCCAAATCAACGTCAAAGTTGAAAGAGTCGTCCCTCCCTATCTCAAGTTTGTAGCCAACCCGCCTGAAGCACCAAGCAAAACCGCTATTCTCGGTGCTGCAATGTCTAAACATGCAGCCTGGTCATGTACTTCTTCAACGTACTAGAAATCTAGTAGAAAAACTGAATATGAATGATAAAATGCCATTGTCAAATGCGGTGCGTGATGGGAACCATATGGTTGTATAAATTACCCAATGGTAAGAGGTCTGTTCATCGGCCCCGTATCCCCGTTAGAAACTATCGATATGGAATATTCCACCAGCACATCAAGTAACAGGGCAGATGATCGCTTACAAGAATGTTCATCTTCAAATTAGGTACCCTCAGACTATTTCAATTCAACATAAGTCATCTCAGTATAAACTTTATGGACCATATTAATTGTATTTTCAATGTTACACTTGTTACTGTGAGTGGTCTTAAACAACACTTTGAAGTGTGCAAAACGGACAGCACAATGTCGATGGGCATTTGTTATTTGGAATAAATTGCAAAACACCTATGAATAATGTTGCCTTCTAGGCTCAGTATCTTAAGTATTTCCGAAAATTCGATAGCGAATAGCATTATCAAACTTGGAAACATTATAATCAAAGAAGACGTACAAAAGATTTTGTGAAGATTAATAAATCAGCAGCAGATATAAATGAAGGATCTTCCAATGAAAGGCAATAGCAGCTTTAATGGCCCCATCTTTTGTTATACTACGAAAACCTCACAAATACTGCTTCTGTGAGGATAGATCTATCTTATGTTTTTCACTCTTTAGACTGTTTGGTTAATTCCTTAAGCTTTTACAAGGAAGCTGTCAGCAGCTGCAAGCCGTTCTATAAGCAAATCGAAGCTTATCAAAGACCAAATGATAACGTTTGCTAAACTTTGGCCAAACACACAACTTACCTAAACATCATCCATCTAGATTACGTATCCAAGGATGCTAAATTACTTGGCTGCTCTTAATTTATCTAAAGATCCTCAACTCACTTTATAAAATTAACAAGGTAGAACGTTACCTGAGCACCTGTTGTGCGACAAGGCTCCACCATTGTTCATAGAAATGCAGACGTCCACTTAAGCTCTACTTCTCAAACCCTGCAGACCTGATAAATTTGGAAGATCGAATTGATTACTTGCTGTGTTTGACCTTACATTCGGATTCCAAGATTCGGAAATTCAGATCGCACCTCCGTCGTTGACGCATCAAAAACAAATAATGTGTTCATGGTGTCGCGAAATCAGCGAAGCAAATTCTGACCTATCACACTTGTCCCCAAAATAATTGGTTTCTTTTTAATATTCAGTCTTCCTTCTTTAATCACTTATACCATGCCCCCACTACTACCTAGTTTTACACTCTAATTTTTCTTTTCTACTCCACTGCCGTCAATCTAAAACATTCCAATGTAACACAATATAATGGCTTTTCCATTAAGAATACCTTTTGTACCACAATTCTTTACGTTTTGTTCATACCAAGCAAAGCGCATTTCCCCGCGACCACGATTATTCACTAAATTATCAAGCAATTCTCAACAATGAAGCTTAGTATACAGTCAACATCAGTTACTGCCGGTTATCGAATGTTCAGAAATCACTGCTACAACGGAAGTGGGAAGGATACATATCAAACATAATCCAGCTGTATGATTCTTTGCTGATGGATGGCACTCCAATTTGTACCCTTGAGGATTCTTTATGCCTAGCTGTTTAGTCCAACAAATTGCAACTGCTTGTTCGCTGCGTTAATTGTTCATCTGTTCTAATTAGCTTTTTAGCTGACACTCTTAGCTAGGATTATTACTTTACATGCCAATAAAAGCTGATGAGCGGAGGTTGCAATGGGAACATACAAATTTGCCTGTCTTTCTTGGACCTACACAGTAGCTTAAATTTCCGACGGATATTAATGCCAATGGCTGAAAAGCATGCTCACGCAATCACTAGATTCCATAGTATACTCGGACTCATTTTCTATATGGTGATATTGGACATGGCCCACTCTGTTCCGGGTACATTCCTTGGTAGTGACCACAAATCTCGTTATTTATCTTCATGCTAGCGAAAACGCACTAAAACAAAAAAAGTGCTTCACAAGTCTTCCAGCCTAGGAAATTGGGACGGGTTCGCGGCACTCATAAGATTTAGCAGCGTGGACGGATTGCCTTACAGGGTGACATATGCACCGCCAAAGATGAACTTTATCCAGCTAATATCAGGTGCAGTATTTTAGGCATCTCAACACCCAGCACTCAAAGCGGCTCCCAAACAAGCATACGAAGATCATAGCTGAACTGTACCTTCTACGAATTCTGCAACAGAAAACAGAGGATTTTCCAATATTAGTAACACTAAAATCCAGCTGTGTGTCACTATAATAAAAAATTAAACATAGCTAAAATTTCATGTTTTATCGACACATAGTACCACCAATGCAAGCAGAAAAGAACAAATAATTATAATAGCGAAATGAAAAACCAACATAGCAGTATTTCTTTGAATCTGATAATAAATGACGCAGCATCAAGCCCCGAACATTTTGGTGCATACTTCTCAAAAATATCGAGCTAAATCCTCTTAGAAAAAAGGAACTCGAATTAAGCAGCCGCTACATATTTTTGGTAAAATGCAATCATTTTATTCCAAATTCAAAATGTTCACACGCAGTGGTCCGAATAGATTCCAAGAGGTAGTAATTAACTTAAGTCCAAATGATATACGGCATCCGTTTCCAAATTTATTACATCTCTCATTTACATCGAGTATTTTCATAACGGCTAAAGGATTGATAAAAGGTAGATCAGGTTGTCCACTTGGCGTTCGAACCGTTTGATAAGCTTGGAAATTTGGTTGCAGACGTTTCGTCACCAATCGAGGTGACATCATCAGTGCGTAGCTAAGTGGAATGCAGTAGCGAAGAGCAGCGTAGAGGAGCCTCGGTGAGCTTGCGCTGTGCATAGTGTGTGCGCGTTTTTTCCGCGCTGGTTGCCCGTGGAGATGAGCAATACAAGTGGTTAGCACTTCGTTCCGTGTTCAGCTTAATTAAGGAGCAGATAACGTTTGATCTTGACTCCTTGTGTCTCATGGCTTTAATCTGCTCGCTCTTGTGGGCGAATCGGTCGTCAGTTCTGTTTATCTAATCCGACGTCCCACCGGATTCAATAGATCTATACCTTTAACGACTCAAGTCAATCCATAACGGAATCAAGCTCCTCCTTAAGAATATTCAACTCAGTTCATAAGCACAAGCTGAATTCAAGTGGCGCACACGCAAACATGCGTGCCCATCGTCTTGACCAATTGCAAATCAGTACAAGAATACTCAGAACATCTGCATCGGTTGGTGCAGCAGTTAGACTGCGCTCAGCCAACAAACCATGTGATGCATATGCGGACGTGAAAACAACACGTGAGCTCATTCACTGTAGGATAGGTGCGGACTAGCGCGCGACATCTATGGACGGTTGAGGAAGTACTGTAACTCCCACCCCTAACTTACGCGGCATCAAGACACACAACACAGAACTGGGGGGCCATCCGCGTTCATAGTGCTCACTGTTACGCGCAGACTACCGAACATGAAATGTACTCTACAATGAGACAGTATCGATTGCCTTCACTGAAACTAGCAGCATGCATGCTACCAGGCAGGTCAGTTAACTTCATGTGGTGTGACCTAGACTTAGCGGTGTCCATGTATGATCGGGTGTGGTTAATATTGGCTAGGTGAAATAATTAAGGCGTGCGGTGCTTCACTGCGCGCTATCATGGAACAATGCGTTAGTTATCGGTGGCGTGGACGAATTACCTGTTAACTGCAGTTGATCGGCCTTAATGACGAGGTTAGCATCAGCATCTGCACAGCAATGCATGATATACTGCACCGAGCTTTGCGGGAGTACCGCGTTAATTGTGATAAGGTTACCGGGTTGGCAAAAGTTTGCATTTACTGGTCTATATGCAATCGTTAGTATAATGTAGCCGTTGACAGGGTGAAGGAATACGCTTGTAAAGAACCGTCATGAGTTCGTGTGAAACGAAGATGAAACGATGATCAATGTTAACGTTAGCGCACTCCTCACCAAGATGCCGAAATTTGACGCACTGGGTATGGTGAAACGTTGTTTGACTGAAAAGATTAACCTAGGGAGTAACCGAAAATTAAGTTGGTTGAAACAACCGAGAGTAAGACATTGTGCGGTATGCTGTTCTAGCTCAGGTTTCAGTCGGAAGTAGGCACTCAAGAACATGGTGTTGTTATTAGATGGCCAATGTTCACTATGTTGTACTGGCAAACCCCAGTAAATGGCCAAAAGTTGTTGGTATCAAGTGGATGACACATTTTAAACATAAAAGCGGATAAGAAAAGCCAGTTTGTGAGGAATCTGAAGTCGCTCACCATAGAGTGGCACATCGCCATTCCTTGACTGCTCTGTTTGCAAGAACCGAAATTTCGTCAACCGACGGACACAGATGGGACATAGCTCTACAATTCGGATCTCTGTTTTCACAGATAAGGCCAGTGCACATAGAAAAAAGTTGGGAACGCCGCTTGCAAGTAGACAGTAAGGTAATTGCTGAATAACGGACACCCGAAACCGGTATTGAAGACAGGTTTCACAATATGCTTAAACCACATTGAAAATATACAGCGGAATGGATTGGAACGATACGAATATTATAGTTAGAAGGAACTACCTTTTCCTTTCCGACGGCACTAACAAAGGAATAAAACTCGGGATCTGTTCAACAATGGTGTATCTGAAAGACACATTTTTCGTAGATAAGATGACTAACTGTGTTCACAAATGTATTCACAATAATTGTGAATATTCGTGAATAGGAGATACCGCGAGCGAACTGCACACAACGCTGCTGGAACACCTGCGGCGCATGTCACGGCGACGTATAACGCTGTACTGTGAGATTCAGCGGTGGCGACGCACGTGTTAGGTACGGTGCATGTAAGGTGGCCAGATTATTGGCGAACCAAACCTAGACGATTCCAGATTTCTTGTACGGCAAACCGAGACACTTAACCAACCCCCGTTTGTTTCTGAATATGCTGACCGTATAACACACTGAAAAGATAAATATCTACATTTATTGCTTCAATGCAATAATAAAAAGTACTTGCGTTATTAATCAGTACAATGGCTACGCTACTGAAGTTTTAAATAAATAAATAAATGGTATATTCCCGATAGAAGGAGGCATACAAGTGAAGGCACGACTAAATATACCTATAAACATAGCTGCTTTGGAAGAGTAAAAGTGTTGTTAAAATAAAGTGCAACCAAAATTTTCGTAGTTTACTCACTTGAGATATTCGTGGGTTAATAGTGGGAACCAGGAACATTATGGCGCTGGTTTGCGAAAAAAGCAAGGTTGTTACTATGGTGCCAATAGCCAACAGTCGGCATGATTTCGCCATGTTGTAATCCATGATTTCATGAGCACTGGAGCCAAAGTAAAATATCGGGACAAGCGTTTCTGATTAAAAGTTCATGTACTGCTTGACATAACGTTATCTAGAACAATAGTTATCGAGCAATACTTAAATAACGAAAGAACGAAATGTTTTATTCTCGACAGTGCGAGGCATGCCTGCTTAGTCACGATCATGGAGACACAACAAGGACTGGTTAATGTAAAAACGACACCAGTTTATAAGTGACATATGGATCCATATGTTAAGTGTGCGTGAATGTGTTGTGTTGTTGTGTTGCTTGAATTTGTGAACATGACGTCGTATTTGTGATTGTTTTCGGTCAGGCGTAGGAAGAAGATCAATGAACTCTGCGAATTGGACGACTCACATACGTGGATTGGGTTAGATCATCCAGATATGTAAGAAACAGTGAGTTTGGTGAGCGGCGAGTCACATCCGCCACATTGATGTCTCCTCAAGACAAGTGCGGTATTGCCACAAATACTTTCACGCTCCCCTGAATTTCCCTGTGCCGAAGTGCCACATTTCTATCTAGAGTTCCTAGAGTTACCGATGGAGATCTCTATTTACGCACACTAAAACCTTCACTGTTTTGAATCAATTTCAGTATAAGTTGATTATCATAAAACTATGATTTTGTATAAATACAGGTCCTTCAGGATGAACGCCCGTAGGCCCAGTCTTTATATGATTTCTCCTTTCTCACTTAGATTAATGCCGAATTATATCAACTTACACAATGGGATAAATTTGCAATTGAAAGTATTTAGAGGCACTTTTAAGAGAAAACTACTTGGGAGAATTATGTTTTACTTACAGCGAATGTTTCTAGTAAATGTTTGTCGAGGCAAGGCTGGTTGGACGCCACGGGTTTGATTCGGTATTCTTGTACATACTACTGCATGAAGCGGCAAATACTAAGTGCAGTGCAAAGCAGTTTACACCTAGCTTGAAGTAAAATCTTAGGGACTGGAAAATTGTAATCCAACCGTGGAAGTAGAACTAAGCACAAATTGAACTTTCGTCTAGTCCAGTATTTATGATCTGGAACAAGATCCGTAGTGATATTATATGAATTTGTTCAAGCGACCAATTTGGATTAGCTGTGGTACATAGGCCAGCAATGAGCGAACTCATTGATGTGTTTAAGCTCGTCGGCTCGGACGAGAAGATTGGTGAAAACGGACCAACAAATGTGTAGAACGATTGTAGTATTAATTTAATCTTTAGCAATACGTTCGCTCTCTGCTCTACAATTAATTTCTGCTCTTACTCGGCCATTTTTACCGAAAGGCCCTTATGTTCTCAAGGGATTTTAGAATGAAGTGCCAACAGACCATTTTATCTTCAATCTTTCGCCAACACATTTTTTCCATACTTTGATATATCAACTCAGAATTTGTTATTTCAACACAAAATGCCGGAAATTAAAATAAAACAGAGAACCCTTAGTAGCTTATTCGAAAAGCAATGCATTCTGTGATTATCATAAGCGTAAAAACATGTTCCCATGCCCAGTTTCTCTTCTGTACATTTCTTTGGCTTTCAAATGTTTTCTAAGATAAACAATCAAGTTGCAAACGTTTCATCACTAAATAAATTATGTTCCTCTTGAGTTATTATGTCAAGCGCGGGTTGATTTCCTCGTCGGTCTGGGATTGAAAACAGGCAACTGTTTAATTAATCTCTTGTGTTTGCGCCCTTGACATTTAACCGGTTGCTAAACGCCTCAAGTATGCTTGAGCCATAAATGAGATAGGTTTTCTACGGTCGTTCGCTTTCTGGCTTATTTGGTCGCCGGTGGCACTCCTCCAACAGTGAACTTCTATACATCTTATTATTTAGTAAATTGAATCGACGTCGATATGAAACTTCAGCGAATACTTCGTAGAGTGCCATGCGCCAAGGAACACGCTTCATCTTGTTTCCCCTAATGTCAAAGCTTCCGTTTATTCAAACAATGTTATGTCTCAGTTTGTTTAGGTGTTTGAAACTAGGAATAACGCAAAGCCATTCTATACCCTAGTGTCCTTACTGACAGTTTCTTCCTGTCTGACCAACGTACATATGACCACCACCTGGACCCAATAAATTGTTACCCAACCTTTCTTCGTTCGTCGGCTCAAGTTTAAGAGTATGGTTTTGAGAACGTATTCCTCAGAGTTACCGTTGATTTATGAACCAAGATTAGACCTTACTGTTTAAACAGTTCTGCTTTGCTCTCCGTGTTGTTTATATGAGGTAGTATGATTCGCATTGTTGCCGTTTTGGAGGGCAGGGTTTTCATAACCTTGTTGCTTAAACACCGCTGGATGAAGCTGCGTGTGAACCTGTTTAAAAGAAATGACGTAAACGGAAATCCCTACCTTCTGCTTTGTTACTAGAGCACTAAAATATGTTCCAGATTCTGTGAAAGCGAAAGCGCAAGCAACTAATTTGTTGACACCGGTTGGCTTCTGTGGTACATCAGACTTTGGTAGGCGGGTGTAACTATGCTGTATGACGTTTTCTCAGCTTCGTCAACGGTCCTATTAACCAAACGCATTTAAAATGTACGCTGGCTTACTATCTTTGATTTCATTTTGAACTTTATGTCTGTTCCGTATGCGTATGCGATCTAAACTTGACTGGATTTCCTTAGCACAAATGTATCATCGAGGTTTGCAGCCAAAACGTTGGGTTAACTATGGTCAAAAGATTATCCTACAATCTCTGCATTAATATATCCGCATTGAGCTCCAGTACGAAGATCCCATCTTTGTTTTTTCACCTCGTTTTGGATCAGTCCAATTAAAATTGTAGTAGATCACGTGGCAGAAGTCAAACAACTAGCACGCACTTTCAGCTCTGAACCCTCTGATTGTTTCCTTGCAACGTCTAGCCGTTCGAAGAATACCTGCATGTCAACTCTAAGTATAGAAATGTAAAGAGAATTGTCACGTCAAGCGACATCTCAGTTTGTCGCATGTATTTGAAATTCCCTAGAAAGTACTAGGCACTATGTACACAGCGCTGTGATCCGAGTTTTATTTGCTTGAATCCTCGTCACAATTATCTCACTAGGTTGAAAATGGGTTTACCTGGGAGCAGTAAAAAATAGAACAATGGTTTTAAAAGAGTAAAATGCTAAAGCTTGGCAGGTCTCGTAGAATGGTCATGGTGAAACTACAATACATAGAATAATTGTCTGCGAAATAAGGTTTTAACCAGTGCACTCACTGCGGTATACGTAGTACAAACTGTAAATCCAGTGTGATCCATAAGGAATGACGACAAATGTCACGTTAGTAACAAACCATATCACATTTTGAACACAAAAGGGAGGTGACAAATGGGGAACTTATTCTTGGAGTTGACCGGACAAGTGCGTTTATCCGTGGGTAATGAGTTATTTAGATGGTGCATAGAAATGAGTGCACGATCAACATGGGCTTTGAACTCAGCCAGTGTGGGAGTACAGGTACAGATTTCGGGTTGGATATCCCGCCTTCTGCAAACGCGTACGAAAAAACAATTCCGACTGCATCCCAAACGACCGTACTGTCCTAACAATTTCAGATCTTGGCTTCAGATTACTGTGGTGACAGACCTCTGGCAGATGGTGGCATGTGCGTTTGAGATTTTGCATAATCTGGCCGATATTGTCTGCCGAACATCCCGAGCACTGGAAGCCTTCGCTCATACGGCAAATTATACAAACCTGTGAAAATTTGGTTGCCAGGCGTTAGGGTGCCTGCAAGACGGTGAGCTCTCTCCTCAGTCATAGCTGGCTAGCCGAACAACCACCACTTGGTGCCAGCTGGGTGGTACGGGTTAATCCCGTTCCATCGAATGGTTCGGTGGCAGTGTTCCAGGATGTGGTGGGATTTAGCCTGGCAAGCATTCTCTCTATAAAAAATCAGATATCCGTCTAGCAACACTGTGACTTGGCGAATGCGACTCATCAAAAAATGAAGTCACTGCATCTTCCCTTTCCGGAGGATCATTCACATCACAAAAGTCATCCGATTCGAAGCGTTCGTTGATCACTTTTGCTGGCGAACCCAGCGAACAAAAACCACACGGAGTTACATTTACATACTCACACAACCTGGCTACTTCCAAATACACACAAACATACTTATACCTGTCAACACACAAACATATTCTATTGGTCAAAATGTACTAATTTATGTAATTGTCGGTCACACATGTCTGTATTACCCGGATCATGCCCTTGATGGTGTGCCACGCAATGTCGACAACAGCTTATTTATTTATTTATTTATGTTGCCCATTACACATGTGTAATACGCACATGTACCATCGCAATGTGGCTGAACCTTACTGTGGTGCGATGGCTTGTGTGCCTCAGTGATCCATTGAGCTATACTGGGTGGTACATTTTTGCACCTTCAGATCCACTCATACCAGATTGGTCAATGGTTAGAAGCCAGAAAACGCAACCTCCTGGTCCTCAAGGTTAAAGGTTGGAATAAAGGTGACTTCATATTCCTTAAAACGGACTCCTTGTAGCCAAACGTCAAACCCGCTGTCTTGCTGTCAGGTTTTTGAACCAAAGTCTTTGGTTGTGAACCCTAATCGTTTTCCTGTCTAGGCCTGGGCAACCTGACAGTATGCTGCCCACGTATTCCTAAGAACCTTTTCTCAAGCAATTTTCTGATGCGCCGGCCAACGCAGCGGATAATCAGCGGTGCCCTGTCTGCTGCATCGAGCAGGGTGGATGGGGGTTTGGATGCTACTGCTCAAACCTTCCCATCTTCTTATCCCCTCATATACTTTTTCACCCTTACCGTCGCGTTCCAGCTTCACTTTTATCGCCCTGTTTTCACCCCCAATTATTGGCTCTCTCTCACCTTGCTTTGCTAGACTTTTACCTTCTAGTTGCAACTCACATGTGAACGCAGAGCGTCCCTCCTGCCTTGTTAACAGGCCCATGTCAAAGCAATCGGTCAGGCCCAGTTCATCGACCTTCATTTGGAGCCCTTGATCCTCCTTCAGATTGGCATGCCTCAATGTACGCACATTGCTTTAGATCGGTCAACAGGATGCACTTGCCCGAACATTAGAGACCCTCTAGATCGATATCTGCTGCTTATCGGAGACCCGACTTCAAGGCTGGAGCTCTGCACTCACTCTGCGGTCCCCTTCATGTGACAATAACAGCACTTGCTCACTGCTCCGGTCCGGTGACGATGCAGCCACAAAGCCAATGTTTCCGTATACAGGGTCAGTTATCATCCACATTTTAACCGTAAGGAAGTACATAGCAGATGGTGAATGAGTAACCTATATTACTACTCGCTTCTGTGTAAATTACCGTCGACCACTAAGAAGGCGTTTGAGCCATTCGGCTGCTGACGGTGTTCGCATTCAGTAACAAGCCGGATGATTCGGAAAAACTTTCATTGTCCCTTTTCTTCTATACTCGTAAGTTTCGGGCGCATTGGGTAGCTTTTTGCCAACCAAATGTCATGTTATCGGATCTCAGTGGGTTGCTATATACGTTAATCTGTTCATTGCCTTGCAAGTAACGGCTTTAAGAACTAAGACGCTGGCTGGGGTTACATATGTTAACCAACATCCCCTACCTGGTTAACTGAAAATCTCTAGGTGCGCACAACAAATTGGAACATGGGTTTACGTAATCCTCGGATCGTTCGTAGAATACTTGTGCGCCAAACATATCGGGAGATTTAAGCGAAGTAGCCGCGGACCACGCTTATGTACTAATGTGATTACCATGCGTGCAGAACCAGCACTAACTGTTCGGATTCTAATTAATAAGTAATCCTGTGCAATTCAACTAGTATTCTCCATAAGGTTTTGCAGTCAGGAGGAAACCAAACACCGTTAGTTTGGCGCAACAATGCGCCTTTTTACGGGTAGCAGCACGGACTCAGCTAAAGATGACTTCTATCGTCAACTCTTCGAGGTACACCATAACAATCATTGCAAGTATGTCGTGGTTCTCATTAGAACCCGAGCGAACCAGTTGGTAGACTCGAAGATTTGGAACAACATGCCGGTAGTCTGGATTGCTGTGATATTCGCATGACTGGTTAAGACATCAGAAGTAGTTAGGTACGCAGTGCCGACATCATGCTACCATGCAATCACCACCCGTCGCACGTGGGCCAAGAATGCTGCTACGGTCAATACCTAGCCTCCAACCTGCCTCGTCAGCTTATGAGACAAGCACGTTACCTTTAGGTTACGGGATTGAAGGGGTCGACCGCTACAGATCTGCTGTGCTCATGTTCGTGGACACAGACTGACCACATCGTCAACGATTACCGTTGAGCAGGCTGTTTAAGGGACAGCATATCAAGTTGAAGTACTTAGCTCACTTCTGATCACGCGCTTATGTGTGCTAGAATCGTCCTGCATTATGTCAGTACCTAGCAGCATTTTCGGACGCAGCTGGATATAGGCAAACTTGTTGTTGCAAAGATACTGTGTGTCTTCCGGTATCCGTCACCCATTCTGAACAGACCTCTACTCAAAAATATTGTGCCGCATTTGACGCATATCCGAATGCTGTGCACAAATCTGCTAATGGGCCGTCGTTGCACGCAGATCAAAGTGGCCTGGCTCAACCGTCAACCAAGAGCAAAGTGTCACAAATAAAGCACCACTGCTCCTGGTCAATAGCCTCTGCTTCGCATTAAATGTGCTTACGTGACTAGTGAAACCTTTGGACAAAGCGGTTCTGGCTGCAGTTCCTAAGCGGAGCTCTTATAGTCTTTGCTTAGATCCCTTGATTTTCCCACATGGATGGTCTAAAAATAGGACCAAACATAATCCGTCCTAAAGACGGGCTGTCGAAAACAAGACCGCTTCTATCTTATCGACAGTATAGCACAAGCTGAAAAAGCCTGGCTTCACCATGATGCTTGGAATTCGGATAGCTGGCAACTGGTTGATGGAAATAGTCAGAACACCGAGCAAGTTACTTATGGGTTCTTATTTGCTCAGTTCATCTACCTGCTTCGCTTTCATAGTGTTCATTTATTGTTGAGTGTCTTTCAAAGTATGATGTGTCATGATTTAGAGATAGAGCAATTTGTTAAGCACAAGTGCAACGTTTCCTCTCATTTGGGTGTTTGATTAGAAACAGCAGTTGTTGTTTTCGGAGTGTTCTTAAATACAACTACTGTGCAGTAGATAACGATATTGGATTTTGCTTTGAGTTTTGATGTAACCTGATGGAAAGAAGCGGGTTTAGTAGAAATTGTTCCAAATGAGCTAGTGGTAAGGATTTCGGGAACGTTTGGGCGATTTGGAGTAATGGCTGTTTTGTTCAACATTCACTTTGTTAGTGTAACTCTTGATGCAGTGCATGTTGCATGCAGTGGAGTGCGGTGGAGAGGTATGTGTCAGAGATTCTGCTTTGCTTGTTTTTATTCCAACTATTTTTGTGCTCAGTAAATGCTAAACCACTTTTGCCAGTCCGTCATAGTTCTTGGACGGTGCATTTATGGTCTCAACTAATGGGACGGTATTGCGATTTCCCAGAAAAAATAGAGTGTGGTCGGTTGTTAAGCAACTCGAATTTGCTTGGATTGCTTTTACCACACATGCATGGAAATAAAAGAAACAGTTAGGATATAAAACTACCAATCTAAATATCTTAATGCACGTACCGCAGACGCCGTTGAGCACCACCGGTCGGCCCTCAGTTCAGGTGAACTTTGTGTTAATGGTTATTCCACATCGGGCCCCTAGGTCAGCTTGCGGAAATAGGTGGATTTCTCACTGACTCTCTCGCGGTCGCTCGCAGACTGCCCGATTCAGCGATGGCACGTCTCTCGCCTGCCTTCACACACTCACACAAACAGGCAGCATATATTGATGGACTCCCTTTATGCAAAGATGAAAGTGGGGAGTTTACGAGCGCGAGCTTCTCTGCGATGTTTAATAAATGAGCAAAACAAACTGCCTAGTTGCTTCGTTAGCTGGCAGCCTACAAAAATTACAACGGGATCGTTCGAGAGTCCTCAGCTTCTTCTTCCGCATGCGATCAAAATTATTCAACAACTACTCAGATATCTTGTCATTGTGCGCATAGATCTCGACAAAGATTGTGTCACGAATGTGAACGGAAGCAACAGTAGGATTCACACAAGTTACCTCTAAGAATGGATAAGCCCTGACTGGCGCCCATCAGACTGGTTCAAAAGTACTCACGCGCAAGTATATGTGACGAGAATTAGAATGTTAAATTTGATCGAAATGTGAATCGAGATAGATTGCTGTTTTGTGGAACACGAAGTATACCTCGATGTTTCGGAACACGAATATGCTTTCCACAATAAGTGGCATGACATTCACTGACGTCGATGAAGACAGCGTAAGATTTCCTAAATCCATCGACACTTCACACCCTGTGTTTTTGCGGACTTCAACAATGCTCTATAAACAGTGGTAATAAAATACTCCCGAATTATAAATGCTTTCAGGGCGTAATGAACATATCTCATATACCACACAGACACCATCGCCGCGTTGTACCCCATGCTTTTGGTTGATGGACTGCTATCCCGCACTTCACAAGATCAGTGAGAATCCAAACATTATAAATGGCTTTGTGGCAACGAAATTAACTTATTCATTGGTATGCCCAAGAGGTGATTTATACACTAAACTAAACGAAGCAATCCACAAACTCAGTGAAATCGCAGTGTTAGTAAGAGTTGCTTGGCTGTCGGCTCAGTTGTGGTAGAAGTGTACGTCTGACCACAGCACGCAGGTAAAGTCGTCAAGGTATACGGTAGAGCTTACACTGCAGCTGGCTATTAAATTCGACATCTAAGTCTAACAGTAAAATTCCAGGCACATTTTCGGCTACATAAAAGAAGGAAAGGAAAGATATGCATTATCAAACTAAAAGCAAAGTTTAGAAGAATGTCAATTATGAGAAACTTTAGGTAATCACAAAATGTTGGAGGAGTAAACCACCTCTAAACATAATGATTCAGTATTTAAAACATAGTATTTATTGTTGTTTGAACATTCCAAAAGTCCTTTCGGTCTACTTATTATATATTGTTTTCCAAAGCTGCTCTGGTGGGTATCATGCTAAACTTTGCTTTCGTTGATTCGCTTTCTATTATTTGAAACTTGTACAACAAAGTTTGGGTCCTGCTGCTTCCTTCTTTCTACCGTCAAATACTTGACACGTTTATGTAGTTGTCATTGTTATCGACCAGTGTCCAAGGCGCCACCCAAAAATTAGTGACCCTGACCCATAGCACACCGCCTGCCGTGTGGAAATTCATGTTGGTGAGCTTGTTTCGGAGGCTTTTCGACTCGCTATTCTTTATTATTTTGTTTATTTATCTAACTGATATTCTCATTCATTTTATGAAATGTATGGTCTTTGGGATAAACCATCCCAGGATGTGGTTAATGCATTAGTACTAACCTTTGACCTTTATAAAGAATCACCCTGTAGTATGGGTTGTACGCATAAAATGCACTTCGTTTAGTTTAAGAATTTCTTCCAATCGAGCTTAAAATCATCAACACATGCCTCAATTTCCCAGAAATATATCATTCCAGGTGAGGGCCATCATATCTTGCCCCATTCATGATGTAAAATATGAGACTCTGAGTTAGTGACCATGCAACGAATCACACCTTCCATAAAAGTCCTACTGCAGGAACCGTTTAATCTTATGGATATATACTGCAACAGCTCCTAGGCACATCCATCATGAAAGCGGAGATTCTCCGCAGCAATCAAATGCAATATCTGCCAGAAAGCACACAGATTATCCTTGCGTTGGCAAGTACCTTACCACTCGCAGTAGGTGTAGAAGTAGCAGACCGTTTCACTGAACAACATCCATCGACTGACGAACTCGACATAAACTCTTGTAGCCTCCGCGACCAGATAGCCATGGGAAATAGGCTCGCAGTCAGCGCAAATAATTTCGCTGCAGCAGCAAGTCGAAGAACTCAACGTAGGCCGTATCACGTCCTTCGCTCTAGGTCGTCGCCCCATCATACAAAAAGTAACTCTTTAAGATTTTGCTTTTGTCTCTTGTATTTGGTAAAAATACCGCAAATGCAAGCAGCCATGCAGTTTATTCGCCGCAAAGCAGTGAAGTTTCCAGGCCGGCATGTAATGGCAACAAACGGTGTCTGTTTTGCCAAAATTCGTCTGATCTACGTTAGGGATTATGATTTAACAACCCAATACTTATGTCAAACCGAGGCGGAATTCGGCTTCTTCTCCCCTATCCCAGGTGAGGTGATCAGTACCTTGCGGCCATTGTGACCCCAACAGTCACCTACGTTCATCAGTCGCTGTCGCTCAACCTAATTATTTCGCGCACGTTCCGATGGGTATTTATGGTTGCTAAAGTGCAATTTACAATCGTCGACCTCTTGGGCTACGCAAAACGCAACATGATAGTCTAGTTTGCAACGGAAATCAGTGTGTCTGGCATCAACGCCAACATCCCATCTAGCACCATGTTCTAGACTTTCCTCCTACCTTGGCAGGATAACCAGACTTCTTCCAGTAATCCAAGCTCGTTCAATCAGTGAATGCAGCTCTGCTCGTGACATCTAAAGGCACGTACTCCGTTTAATGTTGCCCACACCGACTTTCACCCCAGAAACTTAATGCTACCGTGGCTAAGTATGAGCACATGCACGAACATGTACTAATCCGACATTCGGAAATCCGGGGTCCATTAGCACTGCAATCGGCTCCTGAGAAATATGGCAACTGCCGCTCTTGCGGTCACTAAAGCGCACTCAATCGGTTAACAGTCCCAGATTGGTAACCAGTCTCACACATGCAGGGCCTCACCGCATGCATCACAGACAATCTTTACTAAGATCGATCTAGTTCGCGCTTATCACAAGATGCCAGGGAAGGGAAAAGCAATCCCACAACAGCCGTCCTCACCACTTTCGGCTGGTTTGAATTGTTAATAATGCTTTTCGGAATGTGGAACGCAGCGCAACCGTTTGACAGCTTTATCCAAAATGTTACTATTGGTCGACTTTGTTTATGCAAATCTTGATGAGCTTCTAATAAGCTAGTTTATCTGAAGCAGAACACCTTGACCAACTCCGTCTTCCAACATTTGACCAAACAGGGTTTCACAGTCCGACCGACTAAGTGCAAATTCTGTAAGTAAACCGTTGTATTCTTAGCTCGACTCATTTCCTTGTCTGGTATCGGAGTTTTCCAGCAATGATCTAGGCAAATATCAACTGTCGATTTGTGATATGGTCATCTTCTATTGGTGTTTAATTTTTCGCTGTGCTCGACTCATGCGACCATTGACTGACCTGCACTTAAAAAGTGAAGCTAAGTTAGTTTTCCGGGACACACCAAGCACAGCCTTTATTGATCTCAAGATTGCGATCTCCAACATAGCTCTCCCCGACCATTCCGAATCCACTACACCTTTCTATTACGAGCGATGCCTCAGACGCTGTGGTAGGAGCTGACCTCTAACAACCCACAGGTGAGCCATGGCAACCTCTGGGTTTATTTTCCAAGTGCCTGCATCCAACGAAATGCTACTATAGAAACTTCGGCTAATAACTGTTGATTACCAACCTAGACATTTGTCACTTCCAGCGGACGATCGAATGTCGCGTTTTCCAGGTCTACACTGAACACTATCCCACATCCCTAACTTGCATTCAACCTCTGACAATACTCACCATTGGAAACTTGACAGTTAAGCATTTTCACGCAGTTCATTGTTGACTTACATCATGTATCAGATGTTGACAATCCTGTAACCGACACTATCTCAGTCATCAAACTTATCATCCAGCCTATGCTTTCTGCCGGCCTTGCCACCGTGGCTTCGGCCCAGGCACAAGATGAAGTCCTCCAATTCACCCTCTAGTCCACTTCACTATAGGTGCAACCTATTGCTTTGCAAACCCTGGAAGGAACTATACTCTGTGAAGCCTCCACTTGTTCGCATGGACCACTTGTGTCCATCACCTTCAGACGCGCTTTCTTCGACGGACTTCATGCGCTATCACTTTCCGGTATCTTTTAGACGAGTCACTTAGTGTTTCATTTAGCCACGCGTAGAGATTTTCTTATCCGGGATCAAGCCTGTCTTCACTGCCAGTGTATTAAGTTTTCCGGACATATACTTATTTCTCTTGGCTCATGCCTTGCTTCAGAATCACGATTTCCGCATGTACACTTGGATCTGGCAGGTGCTTGGCCCCATTCACTCGGATTCGTATAATTGCTTACATATGTCTACCGTTTCACTAGATGGACAGAAGACATTAACGTAAAAGACTGTACAGCCAAGACTGTTATCCTGGTCTCCTTGGATCGTGGTGTCACATCACAGACTCCAGCCTCAATAACTGGTCCTTTCCGAGTTCTGTCATGGATTCCGAAGTATTTCACTGGGTCAGAATGGTCACCCGACAACGGTGTCCATCGACCGCCTCAAAGTGGCTTCATTTAACGACTGAATTGTGATCCAACTTGGTGCTACCACAGAAGCCCCGCACATGCGTTGGCTTACAGAGCACAAGATAAATGGAAACCATCCGTTCCACTTGAACCTCCACTTACCATGTCTCAAACTCAGGCAGCTGACCGACGGGATGGACAGGTCAGGCGTCTGGTTCGTTTGGCAAATTGTTACCGTTTCGTATTTAACGTAACATGCATGTTTTTCCTGCTTCGGTGTACTCTTGCTTTTTGTCAAAACTTATAAAATGGACAAAATTTCCCAAACCTTTTGAAAATAGCATATTTCATTTTATCATGTATGCGCTGTTACCCCTTCGGTTTCGTGTAACTTACCCTCACCCTTGCCTACCATCTTTGAGTTTTATGTTTCAGAAACTTAACCACTAGATTTGTCGAGGCAATCCTCGAATGACGGCAACCGGCTCTAGGTCACTCTTTAACGCAAGCGAAAACCAGTTACCCTCGACCGCGGACGGCTACAGCGGGACTGTTACCAAACGCCTGGCAACATAGCACGGAACACGACGTCCGAATTTCTTTGTGGAACGAGGATGGCGGACTGAAGTGCGATGTGTGGGGTGATATCTCCAAAGCGCACAGTCGGGTCTTTAACGATGGAAATATCTTGTCAGTCATTGTTCTGCACTAGCCAAGTTTTGCAGTTCGATGACCATGCTGACGATACAATGCGGAAAACAAGCAAATCATACATAACATATATCTAGACCTAGCGAAGTGTGCTCCAGCCCATCTGTTTCTCTTCGTACCTATCCTCACTAACGCACTTCCTCCTGAGAAATCTATCGAAGGCTTCCATACTTAAGCTTTCCAAATGTAGACGCTAATGCTGCACCTGAAGACGCAAGCTTTCAGTTTTTTACGACATTGAGTTTACAGTTGTTTGAACATGCGAAATGTCCCTTTCTTCTGCTTGCTCTACATGGGTTTCCAAAACTGCTGTGTTGAGTATCATGCCAAACTTTGCTTCCGTGGAATTGTTTCCTATTCCTTGAAACTGGTACAACTTACATCGGGTCCAGCTGCTTCCATATTCCTACCGTCAAATACTTGACACCTTTATGCAGTTGTTATTGTTATCGACTAATATCCATGGCACCACTCAACAAAACACTCAGTTTAAGCTTCAGGTAGATTTACTCGACCTCGGAGGTCTGGGTAGATACAGTTCAAAATGTGGCGGTTCTTTGGCAACTACGCGAGAAATCGATATGAAGTCCCTTTCACAAGCTCTGATAAAAGTATATATAACTAGGCCAGAAAGTTGCGTACAATCAACAAATGGAACAGCAAAAAGAGCTCAAGTGTTTAGTCGGACTTAGTTACCGTTACTAAACTGCACATAACAACTACTAGTCATACAGGTTTAAACAAACTATCTGGCATTCAAGAGCACTAAACGAAATTACCAGTCTACTTTTCCCTGGGCACTGTCAATAGAAGCTGTAAATAGTCCTCATTTATTCCCGTGAATGCAACATAACAAACGAGAAATCATTGAGGTAATCAACAATTTCGTCCACAGGATGGGCTGTTTGGTATAAAGGTAAATTAACATTTTATAGAGCATACGGAAATACATAAAGTTATCTTAGAAATTGGTTGCAAAAAATACAGTTGCTAAACAATTATACTTTGTTTAATATTCTCACTATAAAATGCGTAGCAACGCACAACAGATTTACTAACGCGATTGCCGCAACTTCATCTTTTCAAATGTAAATTTTGGGAATGTGCAGTCAAGAAATCAACCATCGGTGCATTGCTTATACAGTCATAGGACAATAATGGACAACGCATGATTGCAGACCACAATGCAGATAATTTAAAATTTTAAAGTGAAATTAAAATTTTAAAGTGAAAATCTACAAATAAAAATATATATATAAGTCCTTCTGTTAGGGCGTCTATCTAGGTTAATGCATTGTTGAATGAAAAATTGTCGGATATTAGTCGAATACCATTTACATGTTATATCATGCGGTGCAGTGGTGGTTGATGCGCTGTATCAGACATTGCCATGTGGAGGAGGTGTCTAACATTAGTGATCATTTTAGATGCACGCTTGTGACAACAGTTGATACGGCTGATTACATTGTCGTTGACTAGTTATGTCTCTAAAATTTTAATGTACCAAGATAAATGCTTCATTCATCTGGCAACTGCTTTGACGTCCATACCCAGGAGACAAGGAGAGATAACAGGAGAGCGGTGGGTCCAGCAGGGAAACACATGTAAAGTGATAAAACTCCGGATCAATATTTGGGGTCCAGAAAATCAAATTTGTAACACAAAACCAGCTTTTTTCTATTTTTTACTAAATGGCTCACTCACGTGAATGAACTACTTAAGTCCACGGCTTAGTATCACTCTAAGTCACCATGAGGAATTGGGGTGGTCAAACCAATTTCAATGCAAAGTTGCGAACAGTGCGTTAAGATATTTGGCGGCGATTTAGTTTAAAAAGCTTGCATTTTGAGCTGTTCAGCCTGTTTGCAACGTGATTTGGATAAAGCTTTGAGATTGTTCGGTTTTTGTAGTTTGGACGTTGATTCAACGCTTGGTTGATGGACCCCAAGGATTTTGTCGTCCGTATACTTTACCAAGATTAATTCTTCAGAGACGGGGATTGACATAAAATAGGTGGAAAACAGGAAAAGAGACGAGATCGTACCTGATGGACACCAGAATTTGTGGTGAGGAAGAAAAGTTTTCCCCAAACTATAGTAAACTGGGTACATCTGGTGGAATAAAACTTTAACGGAAGTGAATCCGCAGTTTAGAATTTATAATCTGGTACGTCACGCGACAGCAATTAACGGTAGACACAATCGAAAGAGTTGCTACATTCTAGAAAGTACATGTGAATGTTTTTCTTTTTATCGTCCAACGACGACCATATTACATATCAAACAAGCCTCTGCAATGGCATTGCCCACAAATTATTCCATGAGCGCCTCCGAAATAATGCCTATTATTTTTTACAAAACCGGGAAGATTTTGATTGCATCTCATCAAGGCATCTTTGGAGTAGTCGAGCTAATATTCCATTCATATCCAAGACCCCTGTGTTTATTACCTTCTCTCTGATCTCGTCCAATTCTGTTGACCTGTACACATGCAAAGACAATAGCCTTTTCATCACATTTGATGCCGTGAACGATACACAGTCAACTCTGGGAGCGGTAGGCACTGTGTAAAACGCAGGTGAGATAATGATGCATGCTGGAAGTGCAGACAAATTTTTAGCCTAGCGGGTTTGTCGATTCTTGTGTAGTTTGCGCCGAAGCATCTGCTGCAAGTAGATTTGGGATCCCGCGCTGTAGTCTTCGGAGACTATTGGCGAACCTCTACAGCGTTCGATGATTCGAACTGAATGTCCTGGGGTTGCATTTCCTTCTCATGTCAAATTGATGCATTGTCTTCGCTATATATCCTCATCAAAACTGCGTCCTCTGAGGGATTAAAAAGGAAAGCCAGGCTGGATCATTTGGACTATTCATTTTTGAGTTTAGGTTCCCTGAGTGGTCTTCGCGTGTTTGTGGTTAAAGAGTTTAGATTCTGACGCATTGGCAACTAGCCTGTTGAACTTTGTGATCAACCCACTACAGGGGATATCGGGCGGCATCTCGGCTAGGAAGGACTGGTTCATGAACGACGTCGGATAGGATGTCTTAATGAGTAAGCGCGTGGTTTTCCATGTTGTTTTCGCAGGTTTGTTCCGCGTTGGATATGTAACAGAGGAGTAGGTTTTCGTGCTAGTTACGGTCAAGCGACGCACCTTGGGTAAACTGTCGATCATTATTTACTTGATGGTTAGCAACTAGGCTCAAATGGACGGTTCGTTACCCGTTCTTAATCGTTTGGAAAAACCAACGTGGTTGTTCAGCAGTACGTCAGAATTTACTTCTTGCAAGTCAGCCTTACATATTTTGCTGTGGGAAGTTAAGGCTCCGATTGAGTGCAAGTTAAAATCACTCACCAGAAGGATGCGATTGTATGGCGGTGCCAAATATTCGTCACAAAAGGAGACTGGACAAGTATCCATTTTCAAGCTGGCGGTTGTTGAGCAGTAAACTAGTCATAGCAATACATATCGCCGCATCTCTGGTGCGGACAACACTAAAGTGATCAATATATTGAGTGTTTGACCGTCCATTTTATTTGCATGCAGGGCCATTTGGCAATTGAAAAGCACTCTACCTCCTCCACTGATCGATTGTTTTGTGTGGGAAAAAAGTTGGTTTCAAATATCTTAGTATTTGTAATCTCTAGATGCAACCAGGTGTTTGTTAAAATTAATAAGTCCAAATGCGTTGAAATCTGACGAGGAGGGTTATTTAGTTTATTGAGAAGGACTTATGAGTCGGCATACGAGCAGATGTGGGCCGCAGAAGTTAGAATCATGTTTACTTATTCAGAATTCCGTTAAGTTGATTCCAGCCCAGTCAAGTCCAGAAAAGCTTTATGCACCCGGATGGGTGCATTTTCAGCATTTTCCAATATGCGCTAAAATGTGATATAAACATTTTCAGTAAAGCTGAGAATTTTGCACTTTTATAAGAGAATGGGTAAAGAGTGACATATGTCATTAAGTAAACAGTCCAGAATATTTGAGCATCGACAGCACTTCGACTGAACGAATTATACGACTCATCTTCCAGTTGACGAGGATAACATTTGTTGAAGCGTTTATTAATGGCTTGATTCAACTGGATAAAAGCAGTACACTGCGAGTTTTGCACGGTGTATCGGATACTTTTTCGATTATTTTGCTGAATCCACATCGCAAACTATAGGGCCATTCCGGGAATATGTTTATGGTGCTCAATATCAGTGACTGACTGATTACCTATTCCTCCTTCAGCCGCCTGGGGAATTTTATGGTGTCTAGGTTCTGAGCATCCTGTTGCTGGAATTGCACATGTTGTCCACTTGTTCCGTGCTTGTCCATTTCTGGATGTGTGTCCAACAAGTTTATGTGCATTTCGGATGGCAAAATGTTACCCATATTATTCCACTTATTGACCGACTTTCCTGACATCCTTTTGGATTTCCAAATTGCTTCTATCACTTGGGAATTACAGCCTTTGTATTTGGGTGCTAGCGCTAACCCTGATTTCAAATGAGCGATCACATTTTTGCGTGTGAGTAGGTAATAAATGGAACACCATTCATCCCAGACAAGTATTGTGCCTCTAGATCGCTTGATGCATGGATCTCGACGATGACGTAGACATGAATCGACTTTATGTCTTTTGTTTACGGATGTCATTCGAGTTTCGTTTGCGCTTCTGATTTTTGCTCCAAGGAACATCTGGAAAATTTTTAGCAGAGCATGGTATGATACGGATACGTGTGGTTGACAGAAGGACTACCTCTGAATCATCTCCTGAATGAAGTGTTGCCTAAAGTAACCGCAAGTCATCCTAGTGTACTGAACTTCGTTGACGCACCAGGCGATCCATACGAGCCGACTATTCTTGAACCCAAATAAGCTGAAACCGAGAGACCCGCAGTTTCCGATCGACTAACAGCTTATCTTTTACGGATTTTCCTTGGGCTCGGGTACATACAACCACTAGAGTAATGTACTTATGTCTGGCGTTCACCCTTAGCAAAAGAACTTGGTTTTGTTTATTAGTTGGTTAACAGACTACCTCTTGGGTCCCGTGGTGGCATTTGTGCACTAACTGCGCCTGTTTTGGCAGCGGGCTAGGCTTCAATGTACGGTGCTTCTGTCAGGTGGGTAGTAGCAACGGGTGCGTGCGTCGTACATCTTTCAAGATATTCGACGTCAGGCATGGTTTCGCTTAAGCAGATGCTACGAACTCAGCTTGCTAAGAAGCCCTTAGAAGCAGGGTACCTAACTCTTTAACGCTGCAATAACGTTAGGCCTGTTTACTTCGTTTCAAGTTAAAATTTGACTTTGGGCGCCGAGTTCAAGGTATCGATCCGTATGATCTCGATTTGACATCTCTCACGGCAGCAGTATTCCCTAATACCGGTAACAGTCTGTATTACTTATGTGTCAGCAACTCTATACATCTGTAGAGTAAAACAGCCGTACAAGCCTTGCAGATGCAAGCGCAATCGGACGTATATTAGACTTATTTTCATCTCACCGAGATTGAGGCGAGCACAACTGGGATGGAAGACCTTTACTAGTCAGAGCATTTTATTGCAAGGAGCACGCGTTTATAACGGTTTCCTACTGGAGAATTTGAATTCAACCATTGGTTTTTCGGTACCATTTCCTCTACTTTATCTGCTGCGTATTTATCAATTTGCTTAGTTGTTAAACATTTATTTCAGTTATAATTGTTGCGAAGGTTTCTAAAAACGACAGTGATACTGTGTGTGTTGCGCGATCTCATCAGTAGACCTTCAGCAAACTAACCAACCATCTGAATCGTTACCATGGGCTTTAACACAGTATCATTTAGCAGAATGCAGATTGAGGACAGTTACTACGAATAACATCTCTAATCCGAAAGCCACTCTACCGGTAGTAGGTTTTTGAAATTTATTTGTGCTGTTTTAGAACATTGGCAATGGATGATGCAAAATGCTGAAAATAAACAAACTCCATTACACAATGCTTATAAAGAATTGACTTGAACTCTGAAGGTGTAGACCTAGCTTTCCGTGCACAAGTCGTTCATGTTGTAGTCTTCAATTATGTGAATGCCCCTTGTTGTATGTTCTATACGAGAAGGTCGAAACAAACCTTAAAGATCAAATCCGTGCTACGCTGTTGCGTGCTAAGTTACGTTTTGTAGGTTAAGCAAAAATTCACGTCCGTAATTTGAAAGCAAGACCACACGCTGGCTTTGTGACAGTGTTTGTAAGCCTTCGCCGTCGTCTCGACAAAGTACGGCTGTTCCCATGCCCCAATCTCCTGGCGTGGTAAACCGATATAGGTGGCTTCGACTTAGATTGCCCGCAGTCAGTGTTTGATATAATGGCGGAATTGCTCTGAAGCAGAGTGCATTTTGCTAATGTTAATTTCTAGATTAATCTACGCCTGCTTCACATAGTGTTGGACTGGAAGTGGTGTGAGCTTTTGTGAAGGTTGTTGAAGTGTACCATCGTGTGAGACCAACAATAAGGTACGAAGATTGATAACGCGTAACTTTATGTGCGCAAACCTCGGTGGAACCAGATCTGAAGCTTACAATTCCGGGTAGACGTAGCATGTTCTGGTAGCGTTGTGTGACAATGGTGCAACTACTTGGAGCTTGTCAAATAAAAGCAAACATGTTTAAATCCCGTGGTATGTGACATCATACGGCAGAAAAACAGCGCAAAAAGCGAAGTGCAAAAATGTGGGGCCAGCATGCACTGCATTAATGTGTTCCGTGATCAAAAATATGCTGAATGTATCAAAACGGGGCAAGTTTACATGCGGTTAAAAAAGGATTGGCAAGCTCACCGGAAGAGCGGGAATCCATTTCACTATATTTTAAGGTAGCTCCAAGTTTAGCCTTATTTAGCATAGCTTGTTGTCTGTGTGCTTCTGCTTCAATGCTTGACGAATAATATATAAAGACAACAGCAAGTTTGGGTAACAGCGATTCGTTGACGCATAGATGGCCAGTGTGTCGCTGAGATTCCCACAAGCCCAGTTGATCAAATTTGAAGATAAGGCCGACTGCTGAAAGTCAACAGTACGAAGGCACCTTGTCACTGCCGTAATTAATTTCATGTAATGCGTTGATTTCCATCAACAACCCGTCACTGCTTTTATTCAACGAAGGTGTATTTATCGCAGGTTTCAGGGTACTGTTTATTTGAAGAATGCTTTTATTTGGAGAATGCTCCAACGTTGTAGTGTGGCTTCAAGTTCCCCTGAGTCTCATTTAGCACAGTAGGCGATTGTGTCCGGGGAGGGAAAGTTGAAATCTTAAAATTGATCCACTCACCAGGATAGTTGACGAAAAAGTGGAGCGACTAATCCTCAATCCTCCCCGGTTAAAGTTCCCTAATTAAGGGATTTCGTTGATATTTGCTCAGAATTAAATGGTGTATAGTTTGACTATTCCCAATAATACAGGTCTCTTGCAGCTTACATACCAGTTACACACCAGAGCCCTCGGTCAATTCTAAGGAACCTTGGCACTTCTCATCTTATGTTATTACCACTGCGCTGCAACGAATTGCTCAATGGAACATTATCACCCTCCGCTCTGAATAAATGCCCTCCCAATATCTACTCGCAGTTTACACTTCTCAATTGGGCTTGCAGCAAGCTTTAGCTACAATTTCATTTCACCTAAGCGACAATACCACTCGTTCTTATGCACACAAGTTACATAATATGTTAAAAGTCTGCTTAGAAGTTTGTTCTGATAATATTCAACTGAGAACCGTGAACTTAGGCTTTGAGTAAGAGGCTTGGAATTTGAGCGATTTCTATATGCATAAGATTGAGCGCCATGCTTATGCATGCTAGTCAGCGGCCGAATTCCAATGATGTACTAGAGATGGAAAGTAACTTAAACCGAAGTGCACCATCTGTATTTAATGGGGACAAGGATGAAGATCACCATGGAATTAGGTGGGGGTTTATTAACGCGATATGTATGTTTATACCGAAAAGCACTTTTCTAATATGAAGTTTGTTATAAGCACCTAGTTAAAGGAATCAATCGCCACTTTATCTAATGCATGTAGCAATCCCAAAACAGCATTGCAGTTGCTCCTCAGATTATGATCGTCATCGAATTAGGCAGTACGTTTACACCCAAAAATGACGAAATCATTCTTCCCAGCCATGTGGAAATGGGTGAGAGCTACCGATGGCTATTCGCTCTGATGCACTCCGGACTTTATTCATCGGGGGCACAAACTGAAGTAATGAAAATGCACCTTGTATTCAGTGAGTGCTTTTAAGAACCCAATGAAAGTTCGAAGCTCAACCACACACATGCAGGTGTCCAAGAATATCTATTCATGTATCTTGCTCTCACGGTGTCTGATGATAGCAATACCAAAACCTCAAGCAGGTTGGGTCGCTGAAATTATCGACAAAGGTGTGGATATTATAATCATCGTTGACAGATTCAGAATCAGGGCGCAGAATTTTCGTTGAGATGCTCCAATTTTTTCTGCCTTATTCGAGGTCTGTGCACATACTTAGCTTACAATATTGATAAGTGAGGGTTCGTGCTGTTTGTTGTCCGATCGTACATAGAGTGCCGACATTTAACGATCCGATATGGAATTTAACCTTTCGTAGGTGTTACGTAGTTACCTTATCGATTACCTCCGTTGGGAACTCAACATAAGTACTTTCCAGAGAACCGGGTAGAAGTACTGCAATATGCGAGAAGAACAAATGGAAGACATAAGACTTGGGCGGAGTCTCGACGGAAATTTGATGTTTCCGGCTGCCCTTTACGAAAGGGAATATTTTTGACGTACCCTATCCTTTGTTTGTCCCACAAGAAAGTGGGCAGCCAGTTCAATTCGAGGGTGTGACTGCATTTTCCATTGTTAGCTGACTGAAGTGTTTAATATGCAGTTTTTAATAGTTTACCATAGTTAAAGTGTTGGTTGGAATATACTGTGAGCTCATGAGCTGATGGGACGAATCAGTTAAATCGGTTATGTCACGTTTTTGCAATTAGGTGTATTACGCATCTGCCACCACCGAGAAACTCTTGTTTGGGACGGTGGATTTGCATCAATTTGACTACGGTCTGCTTGGTTTGCGACAGCGAGCCATTCTTTGCCATAATCAGAGAAATTGGGTGGCACTCATAATCTATGATGATATACTCAAGGGCGTATAACCCCGTCACATGTTATCATACATGGTGAAGTTTTAAGAGAGATCCATCGACCATTGCGCACCATTAAAACAGGACACCGATATTTTGTCTGACTCATAACCGTTGACTTGTCTTACATGGGTGATTATTGATGTTTTAAACATGAATTTCTCTTTACAATTTCTCTTTACAATTTCTCTTTACATTATTGATGTACATGACAACCAGAACATACGCATGCAAACCGTCGCAGCACATAATTATCTGGTCTCGTCGCGATGGTGTCCTGCTAACCCTATTACGTTTTCACTGGACGCAAGGAATTCTGAGATACATGTAGCATCGTTCCTCGATCCTTTGCTAAGCCGCGCTTGGTCGTAGATTCCTTAAGCCAATCTCTTATATGTAGTGCGGTACCGTAACTACTACCATTGACAACTCACATCGTGCAGTGGTTCGATGTGGTCTCCATCAATGTAATTGAACATGCAACTCATTATGATTCAGAACGCGAGTGCTTCGAGGTGGAAGAACACATATGCCTCCCACAGTAGCCCTAGTAAAATATACGCCTTGGTACTCTAACCGTTATTGGTAAGGAGACGTAGGTAACCCACAACTGAAACTATAATAGGATGTGAAAATAGTGAACGGAGGTGTTTAATTCCATGGCGTTATTGTAATACCTAGACAGCGAATTCACCAATGTATTTGCAACATAACTGTGCGCCTCCAGTAACATCTCTTTGGCACTTTCCATAGCATACGTTAAATATTTTTAATGGAATATTGCTGTGACTCACAAATGAAAAAAACTGGTTTTATGATCGTCAAAGTTTGGAGAAGTGTCATTTTATTGAGAACAATTCTCCAAATTGTGATGTCAAAGCCAATGTGACAATTATATAAAGGAAATTCAACGATATAATCCACGTAATGGCCCATATAACGTTATATTGCTGGCTGTGTAATGCTCATTCTTTTAGTGTTATCAAATTCGGCACTGGGAAGCATACTAATACACAGGAACGTTAGCGTAAGTCAGTACAAATGAAGCAGCGTTAACTACACACAGTCTAATTTGTCAAGATGAAGACCTAATACACACACATAGACTTTTTACCACTTTTCCTTGAGGAGAATTCGTTTCTGAAAAACTCAGCAAAAATGACTCACTCAATGAAGCACATTATGTTTTGACTTTCAGGCCACCTACACTGCGCGGTCGTAAAGTAACTGATGAGAGCATGCACATCCTGTCTTTTATATACTTGGAATCTAATCATCGAGAAAGCTCTCATAAGGGTCATCCATTAGACTAGTCTGGTAAACTGTCCGAGAAAATCCGAACCGTTTATCACACTGCATTAACCCATGGGTTGTGACGGAAGGGAAAAGCACAACACGCGTTTTCATAGTGAAACCTAGACAGTGAGCAAGACGTCAGATGGAAAACTTCACATCCGTTGAAACATATCAGCATCATCAATGGTTAAAGATTTCAGGCCACAGTCCATTTCGGTCGAGACCTAATAGCCGAAAATATCATCCCCACATTTCGATATTGGTTTTATTTTTTAGTGCTTAATATCACCTTTTAAGAAAACTGTCCTGAGGAAGCGTAGCTTCAGGAGAACCACTGTTTTCCTACGAGACGGCTGTTTATTTCAGTATATCCTAGCAAATTGTAATATAAGTGAGTTAACTTCTCTAGTTGTAATCAAACTTCGCGTACAATTACGCTTGTATTAATAACAGTGAACATTGAATTATTATCTGGTGCTTGCCAAATCCTCGTAGGATGGCTGGGTTAAAAACTTCAATGTCAAATTATGTGTGGGAGTGGTCTGTTTGTGCGTCTATCAAGCAAACGAGCTGTTGAATAACAGTAATGGGAAATGTGTAATGAATGCAATAATGCATTACAAGGTGGCTACCGTTATAGCTGACGTATATCATGAAAATAGAAGTGAAAAAGGATGTGAAAAAGTTAGCTTAATCATGTGCCGTTTCCTTAGGTCCATTTAGGACATTTGTTATGATGTCATGAATAATCTATTCAAAAGTAGCACAACCTAGGTACTGAATTGATTAGAAGCAAGGGCAACATCCAATGGTTTGTCAAAATTATCTAATTTGGGAAGGAGACAAATGAGGTTAAAGGAGAATTCTAAAGTTGGCAAATCCGAAGACCAACATGCTTCTTCAACAATCCAGAAGGCTGTATTTTTCACTCAGTTTCTACCAGTTACCACTGAGGTTGATGTTATGATTGTGTTTCAGCAAGTGCCGTCATACGTGTTTAGGGCAACTCAATGTTTGGCACGCTAAAATGCGATCGGCGCGCACTCTTAATAGTGCCAGCTGAAAATTCCCAATCAATTCAGGCTTTTATTGGTAAGAGACAAACCTTTCACATTTCTTGTTACCCTGCGTTGTGGTTTCCTTAACACCACTAGCTAGTGCTTCAACCAAGGTTGGTAAAATTGGGTGACTAAAATAACATGAGAGCGTACGTAATAGTCGTGCATCAGTGGCAAGTTAGATGAGCTAAAACGACCGAATGCTCTCCGCAGCATGTTATTTTCCTCTTTTCAAATCTTTTTGGCCTGTTTTTAACAAGTACAGTTAATCTGTGATCAAACCAAGGTCGAATTCCCGGGAAGCGGTTTGCAACATGCGACCCAAGCCAACAAGTGTATTGATATTATGGCGAAAGCAAACAACGCGGCGCTTTTCACATGGAACTAGCATGCATGCAGAGTTTTACTGGTGTCTACAAGATTATTGATACAACAGTACTCGGTAGAGGGCATGCAAAGATTCTTGCTAAACCCATAATTGTAACAAAGAGATGCAGTTTTCTAAGCTAAATAAATAAATAATTTATTCTCGTCATTGTGAGGCACAATATCAAGGGGGTGATCATGGTATTTTAGATATGTATGATTGGCAATTGCACCAATTAATACATTTTGACCAATAGCATAGGAATTTATGTGTGTTGAGATGTAAAACTATTTTTAACTGTGTATTTGGAAGGGGACATGTTGTGTGAGTAGGTAAATGTGACTGTGTTTGCTTTTGTTCGTTGTGTTTGCCATCAAAGGGGGGAGTCAATGGAACGCTTTGAATCGGATGATGTTCGCGATGTGTGAATGGTCCTCCGGAAAAGGGAAAAGACAGTGACTTTATTTAGTGGCGAGTCACATCCACCACGCCACAGTGTTGTTAAACGGACACTTGTGGTTTTTTATCGGGAGAACTCTTGTCAGGCGAAATCCTACCACATCCAGAAGCACTACCGCCGAACCATTTGCTGGAACGGGATTAACGTGAACCACCCAGCTGGCACCACGAGGAGGTTGTTCGGCTAGCCAGCCAGTGATTTTATTTTGGTTTTAAGACAAACACAATTTAATTTTAGGTATACATCTTGCCGGGTAAATTCATTGCAAGCATCTCGCCATCAATCCAGTCAACATCATCATCGCAGAGGCCTTGGTTATTTTTTCGCGTAAGCTAGTAGCAGAAAATGAGATCAAATTCAGCAACAAATTGGTTCCTAAGCTTAAAATATTTTATTTTTGACCTTTATGAAACAGGTGGTGCTATATACATCCTACTGTGAGCAAACGTTCGGCCGTCTAAGTTTTGCTATAACTCTCCCCAATATACAGATATGAAAACCAGAGAAGTTGATGCCAAAATGTTCTGAAATATTTAACGCTAACTTTGGGACTTTTTCAAGTGTTGTTTTAGCCTTGCTTATATCACATCTTTCGTCCAGTCTTTCACCTAGGATAACTGCAGATAGTGACTATTTAGGAACGTTTCTTTACCGACGTTGCTTGCTGTTAGCAATAAGTGTGGAAGCAACTGAAATGGCCTTGAACGTGATTATTAGTTGCTTCGCAGGACCAAATTGGTTATCTTTCAGTCTAGGATGGGCCAGATACTTTCATTCCAAATACATTTTGTGGATTCCATTGCTGTCTGTGCATAAATCGTTAAATGCAAAAGCTTGTTGCTCATAGAATAGCTCGTAGACTTTTACTTGACTAAGCTACATGCTTGCCATCATGAAAACATGGTTTGTGACCACGTGGAGCGTTTGCATGTATGTCTGACTAGGTAAAACATACCTCGAATAGCAAGAACTTCACGGCTACTGATGGATATATTCCTCCTGGTGTCTAAAGAATGACAATGCCGCCTGATGTAACACAGATTAGGATCAGCAAAAAATTCCTCTAAAGGACAACATTTGGAGAACGTATCAAGAGGATCGAAAGGACCGAAGCAGCCTCCTTGCGGAGTGGCTGTAAACCCAAGCTAAAGCACCAACTTTCATGGCGTTTTTCAGACTACTTTCAACTGTGGGAGGAAGTTTGTGCAAATCCATCTTTTCAGTTCTAGGTTAAGTGATATGGCTACAAGTTTGGTTCAATAACATTGTTGAAACTAATTGAAGTTAAAGGATTAAGTTGAGGATAAGTAGTATCTCAAATATTCTGGACAAGTAAGAGTTATTTTAGATTGATCAGCGGTTTAGATGGGAATGTTTATCATGAACATTACTGGCAAGTAGGATCAAATTGCAATGAATGCTTGTGCAACTCATGACCAGTGCCAGCCAGTATTTCATTTTCAATTACCGATTACAGTATCTGAACCCAAATATGAAGAAAAATATCGTGAGGCGATCTTCGAAAATGTTCGCTGCAAACCAACTACAAATAACAATACACCATTGTAGTTAGTCTTTTACATTTGAGTTACGAAACGTTGTTTACATGGTTTTCTCAGCGACATTGATTCGGTGTGTTTTCTATAAAACTCAGTTGCGAAACCTAGTCATGCTTCTCGTAATGCACAGCTCTGGTGGGCCATCATTGCTTGTTTTACTGCAGTTGATAATTATCACTCCTGTTGTGTTGCCATTTCCCTCACCAGGATCAGCATCCGCAATCAACGTTATAAATAATACCAACACTATTCTTACGGTCAGCGAGTATTGAAGACAGACAGTTTACATGATGCTACTAATAGTGACAAAGCCGAGAATACCTTGTGGCTCTATACGCTTGAACTTTATGTCTTGTGATGCATCTGAAGTTACATTCAGCACCTCAAAACCACAAACCGTCATGTTTGTTTGTTAAGGAGGGCGTTCGTGCTCTTCAGTTGCTGCACGTTCACTCAAATGCTCACGCAAATGCCCCTGTAGAGTATGCGGTCCACGCTTGGCAAAACTGGTTGAAACGCGATCTGACTGCGCTGGAGACGGCCCATCGAACCGTAACGAAAAATGTGAAGGGTTTGTCACGCCTACGATACCATAGACGATCGATATCCCTAAGGAGTGTTCAGCGGATGATATCGCCATTTACAAGTTGAAATCATCCTGGCCTTCTAGATCTGGAAAAAGCCCAGTAACACCTGCCACATCCTCCTAAAACTAAGATGCAACACAGAATTTTGGAGTCAATTTGTTGAAACTGACCACTGAATACAGTCGGTTGAAGTGTCGCCGGAAGTATTTTTCCCTGCAAGTTTGAAAAGTGTGGAAGTATCTTTCGACTTTTATTATTTCGGCGCCCAAGCCATAAATTTAAAAAATATGTCTGATCGATGCTTTGCATCATCCACATTTTTGATTCGATTTTTATTTACTGAGTGACGACAAGCCGCAGACTAACATTGTGCTCAGCAACCCTACGAAATCGGGTTAGACGGATCGACCTTTCTATTAATATGGATATTGTAGTGATTCCACTTATGCTTTTTTCAATTCTGTGCGACCATTTTTAACGAACCTTATTCCCACAAACTATCCCACAGGAATAACTAAGCCTTGACATGTTTATGCGCATTATACCATTTTTCCATTTTTTCGTTGTTTATTTCAATAACCTTACAGAGTTTTCATAGCGCGGTTGGTTATCAACGAAAAGCTCAATCAACATGCTTGCCTGACATCGATTCAACATACCAAGCACTTCGACAGCAGGAAATAAAAAATATTTTGTCACGCGGTTTATGGCGGAACAATTCGGACGCTAACTTCAATCGTGGGGAAATTGGGTAGAGGTCATGGGACGAAAACCGAGACTGCCACTATCAAAATTCACTTGCAGGTCGATCAAGGATGAAAGATTCATTCAGTAAGATTGCACGACGCATCTCACTACACAGGATGCTTCCTGCAACGATGTTGAAGCGTTTGCAACCAAACCGCAAAGTTTGGAGGACAAATGAACAATTGTATTATCAGTAGCTGTTGTGAGCACCCCAAGCAAGCGTCCTAAAACGCTAGTTAGCCAGCTCATGCAGATATACGCAGCAAATCTAAAGGTAACATCACGGCTTCAATTTCTGACGGAAATCGAAAATAGCTTAGTTGTGCACAACCTATTTATTGGACGTTCCTCGTTGTTTACAAAGAACCAGTATGTTGCTGTTCGCTAAAACAGCTTGGCTTTTGATGGCATAGGATGGAGATTCCTGGGTTTTAATGCCCAAGACCCGAGTATTGTCTTGGGCATATTCCGAGTAACGCACCCATTTTGACGTCTATGATAAATGTTCAATATTTTATCGAGGACAACAAGACTGCTTTCATGTCAAATAAGATGGTGAGATCTATCTTAACGAAAAGAAAATTAAAAATAAATAAAGAACCCGAAAACGGTGGACTTGCGGAGCAAAACTTTGTTTATCTGAATGGTTCACAACTGGTGTTATGCAACCTGAAATGCCAGTGCCTTTGGTCTTCCCTTAACAGTGCGTATTGCTGTGGTTCTAGTTTCAAAATGGATTTGTTTTCCACGTTTTCCGAAATGGTTGAGCGCGACCAGTGCATTGTGGACACGATCATTGAACCCAGCTAGTGCATTGTCTAAAATAATAGGTTTTGCTAGTGAATTCCACATGAAGCGAGTAGGCAGCAAAAAGAAACTCCGCCAAAAATCTAGCCCGCTCTTTTGTTCTGTCAGTTTAGGACGATAGCATTTCAGTCTTTGTTAGGGTAGAGTTTTGGCAGTTGATTGCACGAGTGATTAGGGTCGCTAAAAATTTGGCAAACCTTGATAAGATAATCAGACAAACGCCTATTGCGGCCACTGAAAACTTCAAAAAATATTCAGAAGTTGTTAGTAAGGTAAGTAGTACAGTTATGTAACGTTTCTGGTTGCCCGACGTTGAGGAATTTCCAAAAGAGTGTGACCATGCTTCAGCTATGGCTCCCATACTTGAATCAAATATTCCACTTGTGGGCATATGCATGCAGAAATCATATGGGTGAAATGGATGGATCACAACATCCAAAATATTTCTATCAGTTCATCAATTTTCGCATTTCATTTTTGTCGCTAGCGCAGATTGCTCCCACCAAACAAGATCCTCCTATATCAGTACCATAATATCATTTTCCGAGGAGAACCGCCACGCAGCTTATATGTGTGAAGATTTGGATGTTGTAGTTGGGGCACCGGACATTTAGTCACCTTCAGATGACGACGGTTGTGCACTAACCACTTACGAATCTTGTTGAGGTCGTTTCGAAGCAGCATGCGGTCTCACGTATCTTTGATAGGCTGCCAAATTTTGTCGACATGGTAAAGCGAAAATTTTGATGTGATTATGCACACTTGATCGTTGATGAGTCAGTAATGGACGGGGTACCAAAACGGAACCTTGTGGCCTACAGACTTGCGGTTGTGTAAGATTTGACATTTAGTTGTGCATTTTCACATTCAGACGCCTGTGTATGAGAAGGTTGCTAATCCTCCCTGAGAGGAGATTTCAAATGAAGCATCCTTGAATCTTGGCTAGAAGAATATAGTAGCTCAATCGATCGAACGCCTTAGAGAAGTCAAAGTAGACAACTTCAACTCCTAATCCAAAATCCTGTGTTTCATTCCAAATTTGCTGTGCTAAAAGTGGACTGATATTGCTTGCTCGGTACCGGCGGAAGCCAGGCTACTCTTGCACAATGCAACCAAGTTCGTCAAGGTCAGTCGTGATCGCATCAGTAATGATAGACTCCAGTATTATTGAAAGATTTAGAAGAATTTTCACTGGACGGTAGTTGGCTGAGTCGGAACTAATATCTCCTTTGTAAACTGGTTAATATCTCACATTTCCATACTTTAGAACATGAATATTGCTAAGGCATTGCTGGAAGGATCGCGCAAATTGTTAAGCCAATTTCTAGCCTGCAACGTCAGGAACCATTGGGCGAATCTCATTATTTCCCGGAGAGCTGTAAGGGGGCAGAAATATCTGTTTTTCATTAAAGTATCTGCTGTAAACTGGAGCTTGTTAAGCCTAGGTGGTGACAAAGTGCACTCCAATGTATCAGGGTACCACTGAATAGATTGAAAAGTAGGTGTGTACCGTCACAGTTGGACATTTGCTATTATTTGACGATCCGTGTAGGTCCGTCTGCTAACTTAAGAGGAAGATATCCGCTTTCCGTATTACAAAGGCTATTCGCATGCTTGAAAAGTAGTTTAGGATTTGAAGCAAATCGAACTGCTAAAGTTTGTTGATGTGCATTCTTGTGCACTAGTTGAATACAGTGGTTGCAGTGGAGAGCGTAAGTTTGTCAGCTGTACGAAATCCGATCGGTTTTGTGAGCATGCCACGTTGCGTTTTCATTCGCAATGCATTAATCCATACAAACGAGGCCATGTTGCTCGAAAGGATGGTCTTGACTTCCGATGCTTTATCAATCAGATTCGTAAACTTGCTGACGAAACTTAAACCTTCAATATTCGGTGTCTTATCGGCGAAAAGTTCCACTTAGTCATTTCAGCTAGCTTTTCTAATGTGTCATGGTCCTTGTCGCTTAGATTTTCTCCCTGGGGTATTCTGCGGAGAGGTAAATGAGGAGTAAGGTCACATGATCACTGTGGCATAGAAGAGTATCGGTGCACACGCTGTCAATCATGAGTTCTTCTTTCGTGAATATCAATTCCAGTATGGATGGCCTTCTGTTTCTCTGTATCTGGTGTGAGGTTCCATGCGACCATGAAGTTGGGAACTGGCAACGAGCCCTTGCAGATCTGCTTTGAACTCTACTTTAGGGTGATATTGGATTCCAAGGAGTGTACATTTAAATAGAAAGTGACAAGAATACGTTTGTACATGTATCTACAACTCGCCTCAATGAAGATGCCAGATAGAAGTCCATTTTTGCGTAGATGATGGATTGAGGTAGACGACAACTACAAAGCAACCGTCATTGCCTCTCAACCGTAGACGTCAACGAAGGTAATCATGCGTCGTTTACTCGGATCATCCAAATGCTCAGATTGGGGCTACTACGAAAATACAAGGCCATTGTCTGGAATTGCAGTAAATATACATGATGGTGTACCAATCCTTCTCCATCACAGATATTAACTCCTCAACTATCTCTTATGTTTAACTCCAAAACATTTTACTAGTAGGCGCGTACGGGATACGAATAAACACAGCACCGAATCCTCCTAATGGAAGCACCAAAGTTACATCTGACAGGCCCACACCACTAAGCTTATTGCTTCCTCTGTTAGTACTGCTGAAAGAAACCTGTTTTCGTTAGCTATACATTTAATTTTTAACTATGTTCATAACTGATGCGCATTGCATACTGCCGTGCAACTCTCTTTTATCCCACATGCCCAAATAGTTTCAGTTTGGCTAGTGTTGGATAATCTACAGAATAATGCCCCGTGCACAGCTAGCATGCTTAGGGAGTCGAGTTACATGTTCTTATCACCCCTGAGCCAGCTATTTCAGAATACGGCTCACCATACTAAGATTTTGGGCACACATTGGCCAATCACTTTACATGTTCTTACGGTTTTTACATAAAATTTGCGATCAATTCACTTTCATTCCTGATTACGAATTTCTCCATCGTAAATACTAAGGACCTTTTTGTCACGCTACTCTAACATTTGTCAGCAAATTGGCTCTGGATTGATTGAAGGGCAAAGTTGAAGTACTCGCTTCGTGTCCGGATTGCGACGCGCAATGTCATTGTAGACCGCGATTCATATTAAAGCGAATTTAAGTAAATTACATCATTGGGATCTATGTACCATGCGTTGCCCGTCGTGACCCGGTAGTTAAAGGGATAGAGTTCCACCACTGGCATTCCAATATTCCTGGGTTTCGGGCTTGCGGTCTCCACCTGATGAGATAGAATGAGGTCGAAACGCCTTGTGGCATGCCATGTTTTGGACGGAAGCACCCTATTTCTTCGTGTTTCACTTATGGTGCTAGTGATCGAATTGACCAAGGTTCACATCAATGGGAATCGCGGTGTGCATCGTGATTGAGCGTTGCTGTCCAATAGCTTAACCAACACTTCAAAACGATCCTTCAATTAGTCATTAACCACAGTAACAAGCGTTGTTCGTCCTGACCCGATAGCCATTAAAGTGTAATTTTTGGCTAAAATTCCAACTGTTTCTGGTCCGAGACCTGCTTTCTCCATCTGATGAGATTAAATGAGGTCAGAACGCTTAGTAGTGTGTAGTATTTTCGGACAGATAACATCTAATTTCCATGGGATTGCGATTATTCGCAACTCTGACACACTCTCCAGCGAAGCCTGTTCCAAAGTGGTTATATTGTTTGTAAACGCTCTCCCATGTGTGACATATGGAAGGCTTTTCCATATATCACACCCTACATTATGCAGCAACGTAATATTCCTGGTGAATTCTAACACAAGTTCATTCAGATATTGCGTGCAAAGCGCCAAAACAGACTTACGAGGAAGGGGTAGATCAACTTCATGAATAAATATACGGGAAGAAGATCCCATATGTTTACTTCTGGGTAAGTTTATGTTAAATCTCTTTACCATAAGCTGTAAATTACGTACTCGGAATTACGGATGGATGTGGCATCCAATGATGATAATCAGCTTCGTAAACAGATTATTTGCACACTTAATTTGCAGTGATAAACAGAGGATTATGGGTTTAGTTTCAATGCCAAGGAAGCGGATTTCCCCCTTTTATCATTCTGACACAAATATATAATTTGCTAATTGCGGATCATGGCATCCAATCAATGTTACCGAGGTATCTACAGCATTAAGAAGAAATCCGACACAAATAGCGACGGAATGTGCGGAAGTTACTATCACATTTTTTTCAAATTATATTACAGGTTCCTGTAAGTTAATGAATTAATGTGAGAAACGAGACAACACAGGGTGGCATTGACTCTCCATTGAAGCATTCGAGAAATGAAAGCGCTGCTCTACCTCATTACTTGTTCCATTCACACGTTGGATGCTTAGTTAAATGCCATCTTACTCATGGTGCAAGTTAAGATAAAAATGTCTTCTTTTATTCAACGGAAGCTGTGCCCATCTTCAAGGAACGATGTGAAGCAGAAGCCTTCTTAGTGGGCAAGATTTAAGCACCCTAGCCTAGTAAAATAAAGAAAAAGGAAACGTTACATGAGTCTGCGAATCACTGAAATGAAGGCATTTTGTATATACCTTGACAATTCAGGTTTGTCATTGAGTAATGTAAGGTATGGTTTAGAACAACGGGTTTATCATCATATGTTTAATATGTTCAATACCTTGGAAATAGAAGGATTTGAAAAATCATAGGCCACACATGTTGAAAAAATGACATACACAACGATGAAATGACAGGGTAAAGACGTATAAGAAGCATAGCTGTGGGAATAAGGTAGTGAAAAGTAAAACAGTTTAACAGGTTATGTTGATTATTGCTCATTCTTAGCAACAGCCTGATTTCTCACAATCTTGCACCGATTTCTCGTTATCGCCGGAGTACATAATTCCAAATAAGTTAGTTAGCGTATTATATTTCAACTCTGCATTCTTATAATACAAGTTAGAGTGCTTACTATGGTGTACATACTATAGTTAACATTGAATAATTTGAAGAACAAATAACGGTTTTGATGGGCGGCTCAAGCTTAGGAGAACTTAGGAAGAAGCAAGCTCGCTGAGAATCCCAGACAACTGTATGGTTGGCTTGCTTTTCAGATACTACCGTTCAGGTTAGTTTTCATCCACTTATGTTTCAGAAGGCTGCGATAAAATCGCCCAGTGGACTTCAGTAGCGTCCATAAACGCTCCAAGTCTCCTCCGTAGCTCATGTGCATGAAGGTAACACAAACTCTTGGCAATTTTTCTTGCCCGAAATTGCTCGGCTACCAGTGTAGCAAAGCCACGTTTTGGTCACTTTCGACAATTCTAGATGGCGTATTTATGATATTGATGCCAAAATAACAAGACAAGCACGGTTTAGGAAGGACACAATTGCTTTGTATTCACAGTTGCCGTAAGCTGCTAAAAGAAGAAATGCCGAGATCTTAAGCCTCATAATTGAACCAAATGAAATGGGCTACAATGAAGCGATCAAATATTGTCCTAAGATTAATGTTATGAGAGCGAGACGTTACCATGTAATAAGCAACATCAAGTTGCTGCGGTTAATTCTAATAGCAAATAGCAATAAGGATGCGCGCCCGTCTGCATAATCATTATAATGCAGCTAATTTGCTTAGAAGTATTCTAGAATATCCTTTCACGTAACAAATTGTAAAGGGGTCAAGGGGTATGTACTCGCTTTTAGAAAGTGGCAAATGTGGGGACACCGACTACTAACTTTGGAAGCAACTTCCAAGTTTGACAGATCCGGATGTAGAAATAAGTCCGTCGAAAATCTATACGCTGGTATTCTTGACTCATTGTCAGGCTATTGCCCCTAATGTTGATTTTCGGGTTGACCTTCAAATATTGGTGGCATACTTGACTGGTGCAGCATAATATTTGGTGAACTAATATGACGTCTCCAGATGGACTATCACAGCGTCCACTGAGAACTCGGAATGTCTTCAGTCGTTACTGACATGGAATGTGGTGCAATGATTTATGAAATTTGTTTCTCGAACTCGGAGAGTTTCGCGTGCTGCAAGATCACACTTAAGCCAAAGAAGCAAAGCGTGGAAAGCATATTCGACGTGCAGACGCGCGTAGTTAATGAGCATAAGACAGACAGAATCCGAAATCCCGAAAGCCAAATGCTAGAGACTAGCATGCTAGTTACATCTTTCTGAAGCGCAATTTGAGAGGCTAAAACAACCGTGGTCCTCCTGCACCAGCACACTGTGGTCAAGTTCCTGATGACTGGTAGTTAACTGATTGTGCTCCCCAAGCCTGTATACTCTGGCTTGTCGATGACGGATGTAGACAAAGCTGCGCTTGCCCACTTTGAATGTCAATGCCTTCCTTACAGACCAATTCCACACCTCATCGAGGCCAGTTGGAGGAGATCCTGGCCATACAGTCTCTTAGACACCAATCTAAGTATAAAGTCGTCCGCAGAGTAAAATTGCTGAGTAACTAACTGTCGCGAGTTCGCTAATGAAAGCTAAGAAGAGGTGAGGCATTTATGCCGAAACCTGCGGTACACCGCACTCCTCCCGAATCTGCTCAGACAAATATGTTCGGACTCCGACCTCAATTTGCTGATCGCGGAAAAGTTACCCAACTATCCCAACATAGCTCTCGGATAAGTTAATGCTATATTTTTAAAAAAAGCATTCAATGATTCAAGCAAACTAAGGCTTTCGATAAATACAATAGGATAACATCGGTTTCTGTCCCATGTCTACTATTCCAATCCAGTGGCAGTGAGGAATTTGCAAGTAAGTTAGCATGATTGATACAGAGGAACCTCGTGCTGTTACGGCGCGATGTTGCCAAAGCAAATAAGGTAGTCCAACACTGCATCTGCATTGATTACTTCCATGAGCTTGGCGAGAACAAGACTAAGCTTTACCTGGCAGTGACTGTTTGGCTCATAGCTAGATCCTGCCAATTGAATAGCGGTCAGAATCATCATCATCAACAGCAGTACGTCAGCCATTTTATCTAATGCTTCCCTGCCATACAACCATGATGACATATGGAATAAAGAATAATTAGAGGAAGAGAAGGGGGAATTGCCAGAAAGCCGTAGTGTTCTAAGTAAATATTCAGCGTCAAGCCGACTTTAAAATACCATCACAAATAGCTGGCTATCGTGCAAAGGTATGGCGATATCGGCGAGACAGCTTCATTGCGGTTTTCAGTGCCACGCGTCATACTCAGCCATTTCCCCGTAGATAACTCAGCACCAAACAAACTTTAAACAGACAATCCGATTGGGAAACGGCAGCAGACGCACCACCATTGTCGCTTGAGAGCCATGTCCAGTAAAGTCACAAGACAAGCACAATGCAAGTCACGTGAACTCTAGCGTGGAAGGCGAGACGGAACAACGGCACTCAGTTTGGTATCCAGTAACTTCATTTCCTGCTGCCAATATAAATTCTGTTCAGCTCAAGCCTTGCGCCACTCTACACCTGGTAGAGTAAACAAGACACTAGTAAGTAAGTAGTGACCAGCTATAAGTAACATGTGCCCAAGTCAGAGCAACTTATTCAGTGCGATCTCTAATTCTAGTGAACTAGCATGATTACCACTACCTAGTATTCGCCTACGCACATTATCGTGCGGACAAGCTAGTGCCATCCGACACCAGAAATGTTTCGTCGTCAACGATGACCAGATCTTCAGACCGAAGGGACCAACTTTCACTAACACAGAGCAGGACCGCCTTCAATGTGGCCGTGTATACAAGGCCCTTCAGATGGTTGGAAACTACCCTCAGTCGTCAAAGATGTCGCCATTTCAAAAAGGCAGTACTGCCTTTTGCCATGTGTGAGCTGACTTCAGTTTCTATGCTGCCGTCGTTGCTGAGGCAGCTGCCAAAGTAAGTGAATCGCTCAACCAGCTCGAGTTTCTAGTTATCAAGTGTCGAAGGGTCATAAAGTGGCTGGTGGTCCTGCTACAATAGTTCGCACTGTGAAGGTGCGATGGCCATACCAAATAATGGGACCACCCTAACAGGTTATTCAGGTTTGCTTGTGCCGCCGCAACATCCTCGAAAGGTAAAAAGATATCATCCGGATAATCAAGATCAACTAACCTTTAACCAGGCACGTTCTCAAGGCCTACTTTGTGAGATTCCGCAAGGGAGCACTACATGATAGAGTCTGCGAAGCAATTGAAGAAAAAAGGGAATTCTGACAACCCGATAGAAAACCAGTTGTGGTTGGAAATCTATTTGACGGATCACGGTATATCCTAACGAGGCCTGTAATTTTAGAATAATAATCACTTAAAAGGTACACACATTTCGTTGGAACACCTTCACGCGCAAGTATTGTGATTGACTGAATCGAACGCACGATTGAAATCAAGGAACACAGCTATTGTCTGTCTGCGGTATGTCGGGTGGTGCTCTAGTACTTGTCACAGAGTGAACAAACTGACTATATATCCAGGTCCTGGCGGAAACCTACCTGCTGTTCCCTAATCAAATATACCCGTTCCAATGTCAGGCGACGAAAGCGAATCGAGGCTATTAATTTAATATCCTGTGGTTAGCGAAGTCGGTGCTATTGCTCTTCTAGGTTATTGGGACAATGATCGATTCACTCCAAATAAACGGGACACTCTTCCTTCCGTATGTTTGAACAGGGAGGACAACGCTTTGCTGTAGACCTCGCCTCCAACCTTAACTGGTGCAGCTCGGAAGGAAACCGGGTCAACGACAGGAACATGTTTGAGGGCTGTGATCTCGTTTCGGACCTCAGCATCCAACAGAGGTTCTAAACTAACCGTCCATGGCTGGTCCTTTATCACCTGAGAAAAAAGTGGTCCGGAAGCAGAAACCCAGTTCAACTGCTCCTGAAATTCTCGCCCCCAATGAGCCGTACGGCATTTTTATTTTGTATCAGTGCACTTGCATTACCTCTGCTTGTCTCACTGAGGCCTGGTTTCCTGGAACCACTGGTGCGGGGCAGAAGGAAGAGCTTACGGTAATATTCAACTGCTCCGGCCTACTCCATTTCTTGAGCCCAACTGGTCCACCAGACTTCCTTGTCAGCACGTAGGATACGCATTAGTTCGCGCCTAATAGTCCGTCTGGTCACATTGTGCTTAGAGCCAGCCGGGTGGTTTCTTCTAGTTTCAAACAGGTTCACCGATCTCTCTGATATCCAGTAACTGGTGCAGTGGCGAATGGTAGTGCCACAAGCAGATGCTCCTGAGTCTTGCATGGCGGCCGAGGTCCTATTCTACTGAAGCTAAGTGTTTTTAGGATAAGACAGCAAAAGTTCAGTACGCCGTGCTTCTTGACAGGCTTGCCTGATCGAGTGATTATACAATTTATCAGTTACAACCGAGGGAGACGCTCGGTGCGTCTCCAAGTAAAGTTCATGGAAAAGCTGCAGCGTACCAATGCATGATCAGAGTCGACGCAGGTATTCCAGTACTAGCGGCCATTCAGCAGCGAATCAAGCAACCTGTAATGTATGGGAGTATGGTCAAACTGGGTTCATCACCAGCAGGCCACAGGAGGACGCCAAGTAGCCTTTCGGCGCCGATTGTGCCCAAAATCATTGGTATTAAAAACAACTAGTGTTTGGCACATAGTTGCAGCAAAAGCTAGCCGTTGTCAGTCCTTTCAGGTGTTGGCCCATGGTTACCGCCCAGCTGGGCTCCTGAAGAGCTTAGACGCACTACTTTTGCGTTCATATCCTTACAAGTTCTGTAATATCTGCACTGTGTAGTAGCGCCTTCAGTTCGTGGTATCATGTGCCCTTGACAGCATTAGAATTGCAGTCGGTGCGAGTATAAGCGGAAAGCACAAGCAAACAGCGTTTTGTACTATTTCGTGAGTCAACCTTATTCGATGTCATCAAACAGGCTGCACACAAAGAGCTATTTACCGGGATTCATATAATTACGGATGCTTCAGCTTCGGTGCTTAATATGATAACTACGTCAGCTTGACCCGTTAGATCTGCATCGGCGTCTCCGGATGCGTGCAATCACTGGCGAGAAGACAAGCAGGGTGCGGTTACTTCAACAACCCCATTAAAAACATTGCTCCCAGTTTCAGTCACACTAAAAATACCAATAACCCGTGTGTCCGAAATGTGGGCGAGTGTAACCTGTTTAATTAGTTGTCGTGGAGTGCGAACGTTGAGCGCCGCCATGGAAACAAGAGAGCATGGTTGTATAATGTATTGCTGCCGTTAGGCTTCCGATGGGTTATGTGGGAAGGTGGCTGCAGATGGTTTCACTCCAGTGGCACTCGGTTGCTGTCAATAATTGGAACTATGGAACGATGGTTTACTGCGGGTAAAAAAGCATTCCTTAACCAGTCCCGTGGGATGGCAATCATTGCAAAACGTGAATTGCATGATAAAGTGAAAAGCATTGTGGTGGACTCACCATAGGCTTATGTAGAATAGCGGAGATGTCTGCGTATTAAACATATAAATTCATAAATCTAATGGTTGGGAGTTTGGCAAGACGTCGTTTGTTTGCGTTTTGTAGCCCCTGGCTAACAAGACATAAAATGAAATGTAAATGAGACAATGCATCGTCAGCCTGTTTGTTGCATATCGACAGCTTGGAAACAGAGACGACATAATTAAGGAGGACGTTCCAAGGCTAAGACACGCGGATGGAAAAGAAATTGCTATGGCATTCAAGCCGGCTATACTGAATGGTCAGTAAAAGAGGTTGATCACTAAGGTAAGTGCTTTGGTTTGATTCCAGCAGTGGACGGCAACTGTAGTGTGAGTTATTCAAAATCTGGTAAACCATTATGTGATCCCCCGCAAAAGCCGATATTGACTGACGTACATTTTTAGAGATTTCAGTCTAAGGTGATAGGGCAGATGAATGAGACCCTTGATGTAGTTGGTTTTTCTTCGTTGAGGAGTCTCGAAAGCAAAAAGATCCTGTTTCTGCCACGGCTGCCACGCCTGAATAACATATTCCACGTGTGGCAGCACGCATGCGGTAAACATTTGAGGTAAGATCGAGGGCTCAAACCGACCAAATGTGCTGTGAAGTAGGCCGAATTGTTGATTGCCGGTTCTCGTCGCCTTCTCTGCTTGTTCTGAACACCCGAGGTCTTCCTGTACCAATACACCCAGGTCACGCCGCTGAGAGTCCTTCACCAAGGTGTGGTGTCCAAGCTTGTAAGCGCTCACCGGCTGTTGACGCAGATGGATCACTTTGCACTTAACTATGTTCAGTTGAAGCATGTATCACTTTGCCCACTCCGAAATGCAATCTAGGTCCTGTTGGAATATATCGTGATCTGGTTTGTTACTAATCGCCCGCCATACTTTGACGTCATCGGCAAAAAACTAGAAATGTGAAGATATAACTCTTGCCTGATCGTTGATAAACATCAGGAATAAGCACGGTCCCGGCACTGAGCCTTGTGTGACACCACATTCCACCTCAGTTGGGTTATAGACTGATCCCCTAAAGCGTACTAAAAGCTTCAGTTGGTGAAGGAAGCTGCCAATGCAACCAAGTACAGGATCTCCGAATCCGTAGCTCTGTAGCCGTTGAAGTATGATGCGATGAACAAGGCGGTCGAAAGCTTTGGAGAAGTCAAAATATATGCCGTCAACTTTGACCCCATCATCAGCCACTTCCGTCCAACTACCTCATTCAAACAGTAGGTTGTTGGTGCATGACCGGTGTTGACGGAAGCCATGCTACTTCGGTACCAAGATGTGGCATTTTCCAGGTAGTCCATTAAAGCCTCAGAGACGACTGTTTTCATCGCCTTCGAGGGCACAAGGAGGAGAGTCACTGGACGATAGTTAGCGGGATCTGAAAGGATACCGCTTGTAAAAATTGGGGTGATAATGCCACGCTTCCGCATAGTGGGGACTTATTGTTCATTAAAGCACGTCGGGAAAAACTGTGAGAGTCGTTCAGCTAACCTTCAGTGCCTTCGGGCGGATGTTGTCTTCTCCCGGATGGGAATTACAATAGGAAGGTTATTAATATGTGTCAGAATGGAAGTAAGAGAAACGGGTGGAAATCAAAGAAGAAGGATACCAGCAGGGACATGTTTTTGCTTATCATCCCGGCTATATGCTGCAGATAAGGCAACACCTAATAATATGCGTAAAGGCCGCCGCAAGGTGAATTTTATTTTTAATGAAGGAAGCATAGTTGTTAGTGAGTTCAGAAAATGACAGGCTGGCCACACCTAGACAGCAGGATGGTGAGGGTCTTCAACCAAAGCCTTTGATTCAATAGCCTGACCACAAGGCAGCAGGGGTGGTGGCAATGATATAGTATTAAGTAAATGCTCGCCAACAAATTTCAAAACGTAACGTAAGTGTACATCTAAAAGCGGCCATTATGTAGGTTTCTAACAAACCGGAATTTCCGGCAGTCTCAGAATATAGGTTCAGCGGCATACCTTGTAAGCAGCTTCAAAGTACTTCTAAAAATAAACCTGGCCCGTTCCCTTCAAAATGGGACCCCTTCCAATCGGCAAGCTGTGTTTGAACGCAAGCGTCCATCAGACTGCGCTACGCCCAGTGTCACACAAATCTCTCTGCTCCTTTGGTCAGGTCGAATGTGAAGTGGAGACTGTACGGCAGACTGCTCCGGCTGAGGGTCACCCGGGCGCGGAAACTTAACCGACCTCCTTATCCAAAGCACACAATAGTCTGAATCGTTTACGACTGCTGCACGGACAGGCAAATCACTAACTGAGGTCGGTGGGAGGGAAACGTGCGCTGAACTCACCGATGTAGGGCGAGGCTGGTCACAAAACGTATACACACAGAGCGGTCTGGCTATAACAAGACGTTTTGGAGAATTCTTGCAGTTTGATTACCGGATCACTGGATGGACGATGGTACAGGAGCTTATACCGCCGTTACCAATTTGCTATTAATCCGAAACGCGTTACTTGTCTGTTAATAATCCAGTGTTAATTTTTCGTATGTATGGTAAGTGCAGGTGAACCACTGAACAAAGCGCTATACAAAACAACGTTGTCCACATATCCACCTGGCCCATCAATGAACAATATGTTTGTAGGCTGGTGAGAAAGTTTGTAAAAACTGGGAGCGTGTGCGACGCCAAAGAGGCAGTGAGTCCTCGCATTACCACGTGTGACTTTTCTGCTTTTGTGGTTATCCGTGAGGCCTCCAGATGCTGCAAGCTGGGCATTTGCAAACTCGCCCAAAATTGCGACACCACCAGATATGCTGTGACAAGATATGAAAGGAAAGGAATTTCAAGAAGTGGGGCCGCCGTAATTTGATTCAAAAAGTGGCTTTGTATTCGCTGCAGTTCAATTCATATTGTTTTCATTCTTTTATCAGTGAGGTTTATTTAATTTTGCACGATGAGGAAAAGCAACAAGATACGTTAACCTGTAATCCAAGCCGATGCATCTTTGCATGTGTAAAACATGGAACAAAGCAAATGGTATGGACTGGGTTACATTGCCAAAGGATAATTGCACCAATATTCTTTTCCGGTAAAATTACCGGTATATTGTTGTTTTCGCAGTATTTATGCGTTAGGCGTTCTAGCATCCTAGTACAACTAATTACTGCTAGAGTACGTCATTCCGGAACTGGTAGTCGGTGGGTTATTAAGTACCGTTTGGTTGAAACAAGATGGTGCACCTGCACAATATGCATAAACCGCGCAGGATTTTCTCAACCGTACGTTCCCTTGCCGTTGGATCGGTCTAAGAGGACCTATTGGTGGACTAATCGGTCACAATATTTGCACCCATTGGATTTCTTCCACTGGGGTAACTTGATTCACCGAGTATACAAACCGAATTTGAATTTTCTTGAGTGACTGAAGCAGAGCATTTTACACATGTCGCGGGATCACATTTGGTAGTTTAGAGAAAATTCTAGCAAACGCCATCAGGCGAATGCCACAAGATGCCGGCCAGCGATTCGAACCCAAAATATGAAGACAACTCTGAGCATTACCTTCATATTCTGTCACCATATGCATCATGCAATGAGTTCTCGACAAACTTCATGAGCTGGCTTATGCTCACTTTTACCTAGAGACGACAGTTGATGGTTTATGCTTGGGTTTTGCGTATGCGCCTCAGGTTACCTTTTGCCCGCGATTTCCCTTCTCCCGTAGGTCGCCCCCAACTTGAAACTTTGTCATTTGGGTTCATATTTTCTATATCACAAATTGATGTTGTGGGATAGCAATCGACGCTCAGTTTGCCCATTTGAACGAACCTCGGCCCAATTTAAAACAGACCAATGAGGAGACAAGCGGTTGCTTTACAACTACAAGGGTAGAATTTACCAACCAGTAATGCGCTAGTGACACCGAGAAGAAGCATGCTACGACGAAGCGTAATTGCAAATACTTAACCCAATTGCGACGCAATAAAATGATATTAATCCTGAGGCAATATGAAAAATGAACAATGAACAATGATTTATCACGAGATAAAAGCAAGTGCTTGACACGTCCCGTAGGATGGTAGCGGTGAATATGATGCAATTAAAATATGTGTGGGTCATCTATCGAACGTCTGCCGAGATAAACACTTTGATAATTAACATCAATGTGAAATGAAAAAGAAATATCGCGCGTAAACATTCAGAAAGTCACTGGGGCGCAGTGAGAGTTGAGGTAAGGAGTGAGAAAATAAAATATAATCGCTCCCTTAGGTCCATTTGATACATTAGTCCTGTTGAAAACATGCTTGGCGTAATCCACAACAGAGGAGCTTAGGTAACAAAATGTTGGGAGCTGAAAGCAACATCTAATCGTTTTTTGAAAACATCCAGGGTAGGAGAGGATACTACTGAGTCTGGGAGTGCGTTCCATGGTTTGCAAACTCGAAGGGAAAAGTAATTCCTTCGACACTCTAGACGGCTGTATTGTTCCTTCAACTTTAAGCAGTTACCCCTGAGCTGCGTATTATGGCTAATTTTCAGCAAATGGCGGCATACGTGGTTGGGGCCACTCAATATCTGATACGATAATATGAGATCGCCGCGCAGCCTTCCATAACGTCCGCTGAAAATTCCCAGCAACTTCAGTCTTCGGTGGTAAGAGTGATACCGCAGGCCCATCACGTTCTTTGTTGCTTTCCGTTGTGGTGTCTCTGTCGCTTCTAGGTCGCGTTTCAACCAAGATTGCCAAGCTTGGATTGCGTACTCAACTTGCGGGCGCACGTAGGAATTGAGCATCATTGGGAAGATTGATGGGTCAAATCTTCCCGAATGCCCTTCGCAGCATGCCGACGTCCTGGTTGCCTCTTTTTGCAGTTACCTCAGCCTGTTTTGAACAGTTGAGGTCGCTCTGTACGATCACACCAAGATCACGTTCCTGGGAGCTATTCTGCAATTCTTTTGTCCCAAGTATGTAGGTGTAGTTTTGTCTATGGCGTAATTGTACTACGCGACATTTGTCTACGTTGAACGGTAGAGCGTTTTGAAGTGACCAGTTCGACACTGTGTTAAGATCGTGCTGGAGCCGTTCATGGTCATCCGGTCCTCTGACCCTTCGTCATATCTTGATATCATCAGCGAAAAATAAGAAATCGGAAGTAATTGATCTCGCCAAATCGTTAATGAACACCAAGAATAGACGAGGTACAAGAACCGAGCCTTGTGGTACTCCACACGTCACGTCGATTGCATGAGAAAGTGATTCTCGGACTCTCACCACTAGCCGTCGTTCTTGTAGAAAATTGCTAATCCAACTCAGGATTGGATCGCCAATGCCGTAGTTCCGAAGCTTCTGAAGGAGAACTCGATGGTCTAACGATCAAACGCTTTTGAAAAGTCCAGGTAGATGACATCGACTCCAACTCCATCATCAACAGCTTCAGTCCAGCTATTACGTGCAATTAATAGGTTAGTATTACATGAATGCTTTTGACGAAAGCCATGTTGCTCCGGGGCTATTAAATTGTGGCTTTCCAAATATTGCATCAGCGCGTCTGCGACGACTGATTCCATCACTTTGGATAATACGGGAAGTAAGGTTATTGGACGGTAGTTTGCAGGATCAGTGCGGCTACCTCCTTTATGGATAGGAGTGATGAGCCCTTGCTTCCATACTGGTGGAATAAGGTTTTCCTCTAGACATCGCTGATAGAAAACAGCCAGTGGTTCTGCTAGATCACTAGCTACTGCCTGTAGAGTCTTTGGTCGGATGTTATCAGCTCCGGGAGAACTGTGGATACGCAAGGATAACAACTTCTTCAACACAGCCTCCGTAGTGAAGGTGATGTTTTCTAAACCAGATGGTGGAGTATTAGAAATGAGGTGAATGTTTGGGCTCGACACTTGTTGGAACGTTTGAGAGTAATGAAGCCGTAGGAGATCAGCTGCTTCCATTGCTGACCGCGTGCATCCATCAGCCGTGACTAGCGCCGGAACCCCTCGCTTTACCTTTCGAAGGCTGTTAATGTGCCTATACAGGAGTTTGTGGTTAGTGCAGAATCGCTTCATTAACTTCTGCTGATGCGTGACCTTGTCTTCGCGGATCAGTTTCACACAGAAGTTACGATGTGTCACGTATGCAGTCCAGGTTTCGGCATTCGGGCAACCCTGGTGATTTCGCCATGCCAAATCCCTCCGGGACATACATTTACGTGTTCTGCTCCTCATAAATGACTTACTCTGGTTTTTGGGTTGGAAGGACTTCTGTTCCGATGCTTGCGCTACCAGTGTGCTCAAAGTCTTTGTAAACATATCCCAGGCCAAATCGGGGGGGGCATTCGATTAATAAAGTCCAAGATGTATCCTTAACAAGCTTGGACAACACATTGTAGTGCGTGACAGTGTGCACTTTATCCTCCTCCTTTTCCGGGTACTCGGCATAGCATATATAATCAAAGATTAGAGTGACATGATCACTACGACCCAATGGTGTGCTTGTAACTATCCTGCCAACCATGAGTTCTTCGTTAGTTAGCACAAGATCTAGTATCGACCGCTCGTTAGAAGTTCGAAATCTGGTGGGAGAGATTACGTGGTTTTAAAGAGGGTGGCTAGCAATAAGTTCTTGCAAACAGGCTTTAAACTGCGTACCGTCAGTTGCCGGCGTTTCTATGTCTTGCGTGTTAAAGTCTCCCGCGATAAGAATGTGGGTGTAGGACTTGTTCAAAGCAAACTGAAAAACGTGGTACAGTTTGGAGTCCATTTCCGACGTTGAGTTTGGCGGGCGATAAACCACGGCTAGTAGACATGTGTCCTTGTTTCGCAACCAAAGGCGGCACCAAAGCGAATCGGGAGCTCGGATTTCCGGGTGATCGATAACTTCACATCGGAGGCTTGTATTATAGTAAAGAAGCACACCGCCACCCATTCCGGTTCTATCGGTCCGAAGCAGCGACATACCGGGTAACTTGATCTCACAGTCGGTTATCTCAGGGTTTAACCATATCTCTGTAATCATGACGAGGTCCCGCGGTTGTGAGGCATGGAGTTCTCTAAGTTCGGCTAACTTGCTTCGAAGGCCTTGAGCGTTTGTGTACATGCAAGATAGGGCTTTTGTGGTTAGGAGTTCATTGGTGGATGTCAAGTTTGTGTTCGCTTTTATGCAGGCCGTTAGGTGGCCGGCAATTAATCGTTTTTTGGTTTGTGTATTTCAGTCGTGTTACATGACATTATTGAGCGCTCCTGAACTGACGGTTCACTCTTGCTGTGCTCGGTCCTCCTGTGTGACGTGGGCGCTGTTGTGTCGATCTCTCCGAAGGACTGTGCAAATAAAGAATTTGCAGGGTTTGCAAGTTCCATCGAATTTCTTCCGACTTTTGGTCGTTCGCCTGCTGCCTTTAGCCGTATTTCTGTTGGCAACCTAGCTGGAAACTTTAACCAGCTATCCAACAGAACTTACGTCATTCCCTCAGAGTGTAGTATTACCTTCATTAGCCTTGGACCGCAGCCCTTGTAGTTAGGTGACAACGGAACTCTTGTTAGGGATTTGGCAACAACATTGTTAACACAGAGTGCTTCGCGGATGTAGCATCACTGTTCTCGGTCATGTGTTTGTGCATCGTGATCAAAGGCATGCAGGAGCTTGGGAACACCATGAACAAATATTGTTTTCTTGCTATCCCTAGTAGCAATACCGCGTTGCTCCACTGCTTCTTTTGCGTGGTCTTTCCAAAGTAGATCAGGTAATATGCGCACTCCGCTCGGTGAGTTGCGAAGACGAACTGCTGAGAGCAGGACAGCCCTTGTCTCATCTGCTGAGTTTAGAGTTACTCGAAGAATTTGAGGTTCACCAGATTGCACTGAGGTCGGGTGACGTGCTACGCGTTGCAGCATTGCAGGCTCAACCCGCATACCAATCGCTTCGCAGATGGAACTCCACTGGTTGCGATCGTCTTGCAACTTGCTTTTTATTGCGCCAGATTTGGATTCGGGAACATTGGTGCACAAGAGAGTTAGCGCAGCGTGGTTTTGTCTAGCAAGTGTTGGCTTTATACTTTTTGCCGGCAATTCAGGTTGTTTAGATGGCACCACTGGAGTTGACAGTGAAAGCTGCTTTGGGCCACGCGTGCTCGGTACTGAAGATGAACTTGTGTGTGTCGCTCCCGGTGTGTTTGTCGATGCAATCGATGCGTACGTTACCTGCTTGTTATCTGCACCGGATTTCCTTCGGCTGTGAGCTATCGGTGTCATGGCTGAATCTCCAAGTGAAGCGTCTATGGTTGGAGAAGTGGACGCAGGCATGTTTGAGGCTTGCCCACTGATGGGAGTGAGGTGACCCAGTGGGTTTAGAGTCACAGAGGCTGCAGTGCGGTTGGATCGTCTAGCTCTTTTCTTCGGTTTAGACGCAGAACTAACTTTGACCGGGTGAGGTATTATCGTGGCCATATTTACCTCCGAGTGAGCGACCTTGGTATTTACAAATTGTGCGATTATTTCGGTCATCCTATCGCATTTTTTCATTAGCAATGATAAACAGTTGACAACTGGAATCACTTGACATGATGGGCAAAACCAAATTGTGTCAGCAACTTGGTTTGTCTGTCTCACTTCTTGGACAGATTTGCCTGCACATTGCGGGCAGTACGATTTAATGCAGCTGGAACAGGTAATACTGAGCTTAAGCACTTTACTGCGGTTGTCTGCACAACATAGGCGACGCTGAACCATAGGAATGCTAATTGTCATCTTGTTTACAACAAAGCCTTGGTGAGTGTATTTTGCGCTAGGGGTGACACACGAATAGGTCAGAACACGCACACGAACTGAGAGGTGTTCGACCGCACCAAGGTTCGGCGTAGGGGCAGATGGGGGTCGTAACGCGCAGACTGTCGGATTCAGCGATCAATAGACTTACAGTGGTACACACACAAACAAAGCGGCGGCGTGTGTTAATCGGCCTGCCTTAAGCGACGATGCAGGTGGAGCGCTGATAAGCTTCCTGAGAGCTGCTCACTTGATGAGCGGAGCAAAAAGGCTCTAACTTTGTTATGCTGCAACTTGCAGGGATAGTTGCCACGTAGTTTGGGAGCCCTCAGATTCTTCTTCCGAATGAGACCAAAATCTTTTCCGAAAGACCGGTCTGATGTAGTTACACAAGTGAAATTCGGCAAAGAATATGCCAAAAACTGGGAACTGGAGAAAGAGTATAATCCACACCGGTTAGATCCAAGAGTTGGGAAGCACTGAGTAGAGCTCGTCGAACTGGTTCGAACGAGCGCACGCACAATATTTTGTGAGGAGAATTGGAGTGGCCACAAAGGGCAAAGCGAGAGACGAGTTACAGTGCGGCCGCACGGTAGGCACAGGTCTCCTCATATGGGATCAAGGGTTGTCATAACGAACAAACAGGGCTACATCCATAAAATGCACAATTTTCTTGCAGACCCAAGTCGCTTTGTTCATAATGCGACAGGCACCGATTAAACCTAACAGGTTGTGAAATGCAAGACGCGTGTAATTAAAACATAAATATCGGTGGTATAGGTTCACGCAAACTCATTGACACAGGCAATTACTCGAGTACCTTGTCTTTCTAAAATCAAAGGACTGCCGAAAACCCAAAATGAAGGCATCTTTTTATGACATATTTTTTTATGGTATGTGCACGGTATCCGAAGATTACCAAATGACTGCCCAATGCAGGTTATTGTGTGTCTTGGCTAAGCAGGTGGGCTGAATCTCAGCGCCCTCAGCCGGTGCAGTTTGCCCTCACGTTTCCATTTCACATGCGGCCCAACCAAAGGGGCAGAGAGATTTGTGTGACACTGGGCGCACGCGCCGTCTCATGGACGTTTGCGTTTCAATACAGCTGACCGATTGGACGGTTACATTTTTGACAGAACGGGTCGGGTTTCTTTTAGGTACGCATTGACTCTGCGCAGAATATTCTCTTGGAATTATATTCTCGTTTGACCTGTTCATTTTCAGAATGCCTCTATTTTTTCTATTTAGCCTTGTTTAAGCTAGGATAAAATTTGGTTAATCGCGTGGCTATTTCTTCGGTACTTTGGATTGCAGATTTTTGCTACATGAAAGTTGTGTCTTCGCAGTTAAAGCAGGATTTTAGGAACAACTTCTTGGCAAAATTATTGCTGAACGAAGCTTATTTTATTGTTTTGAAAGCTTTGACATAGTTTAAACTTTCACGCTTTGGAATCCACACAAATGCTGAATTCTTCTTGCTTTGACTGTTTCTACCGTCGCATGTGCATACGAAAAAACAGTGTGGCGTGTTATGAAGATATTCACTTGTTTAAAAGATGGAGGCGTTGTGTACAGATTCCTTTCACCAGCACCCTGTAGTGATAAGATGGTGCAAACAAGTTGCTAGCATGTCGCAACCGAACTGAGCAGTTGCTTGTGCGCCTGCTCTTATTTCGTCTAAGCGCTGATTAGTTCGCTGGAGCGGGAGAGAAATCTCATGTGTGCAGCAGCTTCGTTAATCTTGGATATGACTTAATTATTTATATCGAGGTAGCTTCATGCTTGTCCGGTTGTCATGTTCACTTAGCTCTCTTTGCTGATTAAACTCTTTGTCCCTGAAGCACCCAGTTCTGAGAACCCTATTGGTGTGTCAGCTGGTTTTCACCGAGCAACCAAACGATGTTCAATTTGCTAAGCATGGTGAGTATTTCAAGCGTCATGTCTAAACGTTTAAGTCCTGAAAGTTTTCGTGTTCTGTTTTTTAAATGGAATTTAGTTTGAAGGGACGATTAAAAGCTTTCGGCAAAAGTATTCTAGTCTAGCAAGATGGAAGAGTCTAAGGATAATTTCCATGCTATCCATTGGTTGCAAGTAGCCATGAATGTTCAAGTAGCGTCGCAACGAATGCGGACAAAATATATGAGTGCGTACAGGAGTGTAACTTTCGAGCTCTGCATCCGGTTAATCAGCGTAGCAAATATGATCGCAAAGCAGGGTCACATAATCCCCTTGTCCCAAAGAAATGTATAGGTTTGCCCCACCAAACGTGAGCTCCTCTTTAGTGATCGCTAAGTTGAGCATCAACGGTGTACACGCGGTTTTGGACCTGATGCGAGCGGTGTAATGACTGTACAGGGGTGTGCCAGAGTAACCAATGCACATCTGTTTTGAACTGTTCGATATAGGTTGCTAGATTTTCCAGATCCTTTTGATGAAATCTCCTGTAAAGTTTGTATTCCTGGTTCAGAAGAATACAAGAAGCCAAATTATTCTATGGTGCATTTCCAGCATAGAGTTAGAGTTCGTAAACAACGAGCATAATAAACGTGTCGTCACACTTTAGTCATAGTGTACACAAACGAAACCTATTACGCAGGTGTGTAGATAGGTTATGAGTACGAATAAATAATAATAAGAATAGAAATGAATTGTCATTACCCCTCCTGTATTCGTTATGTCGCTCCGAAGAAGCGATCTAAGTTCATAGGGATCTTTGCTTCGATAATTCCATAGAACATTTATACTTCGGAGACCATTACGTTATCCCAAGGCTCCAAAGTGTGACGATGAAAGACTTTGGAATTTTACAAGCTAAACCTTGTGCTTTAAACTAAAGGCATGATAGTATTTGGTAAACAGAACTGTGCTTTGCACGTGGAATCATGACTGGAAATTGAGCTAAGATTTTGAGGTATTTAACTAACCGTTGTTTCCAGGTGTAGTAGGTGCCTGATTTTTGGTTAATTTAAACTACTGCACTCGATTGTTTGGTTCCATTTCAACCTATTCAGGTGGACGCTTTGTAGCCTGTTGGTCCAGTAACTTATGAAACTGTATCAAGGAAAGCTTTGTTAATCTGCTGTCCCCAGTTATCAGTTATTGGTAGCCGTTTACGTACTGATTATAACCAAATTCGTGTAAGTGGCCACTTTCGAAATTGGGACCGGATTTTGTAAATTGTCACACACTGGCCAGAGGCCATTTCCTATTTTGTTTAGGTGAAAATGGAATTATCCTCAACCATTCAGGAACAACATTGTCGAGCGTGGGTCCTTGGCTGACGTAAAGCCATTGCAACCGTTTAATTGTCTCCGCCTTTTAATTGGAAGATGCTTAAATTTCGGAAACTTCGTGTACCAAGGTTGTCTACATGTTTCGCTGTTCGCTTGTAGGAGACTTTACAAAGCAATAGCTCTAGACAAACAGAAAAGGCATCAAAAGATACTACTCACGATGTCGGGCTGTACAGATGGACGTTCGGACAAACAGACACCTCTATTTCCGGACACATGCATAGCGCTTCCTTGTCAAGTACGAAATTAATGCCCAGTAGCAATGGCTGAAACAACATAAAAGAATCGGTCGTTTCTGAACAGATACTGGTCACGTTCAACAGCAAAACGCCAACAGCGGTCATTCTGACCTCTTGAAATGTGATATGTGCATAGGTTTCACACATGTAAATATGCTTCAAAAATTTTTATTAACTGAGAGTATTTAGTTGTTTTTCTAACTGCGAAGTTTAACTCTGCCATCCGTTACTTTTTGGAGAAAAATTGGCTTTTCATATTTTACTTTAGAGTAACTGCTGTATGGTTGGATTGCTACACGCAATCTTTTTTCAGACCTCGGTTCACTTTGAAGTGGACCTCAGTCATTAGGATCACAAAGACCGCATCCAAATTAGAAGTGGTTCGTTGTTGCAGCTCACCATCCTGACATCCTATAAACTGTTTAGTCCTCGTTCGGACTCATCAGATGGAGATAGCCTGAGATGGAGTGAAACTCAGGGTCTCGTGGTTGGTAGGAGCAACACTGAACCACTTCCCATATGGATGTGGTCTTTGTGCTCGAAATGACAGAGGTCTACTTCAAAGTTAATAGAGGTCTGAATAGTGATCGCGTGTCACAAGCCAACCACGCAGCGGGTACTCCAACTTCAACTTTGAATTCCTTCCCGCTGTACCAAGCGTCGCGCACGGATTTTAGAACCATGGTGATCTATGCGTCACCCGTTAACCACTAGGCCATGAGTGTTAACCCTGTACAGGCTATCTTCATCTGAAGATTTTAAAAGAGGAAAATACCGGTTGTGGGGTGTCATGACTGGGAAAAGCAACACCAAACCACCTCCATTACTCTTAATTTTATTACCGAGAAAGCTCGCAAGCATTCCCAATGGCGGCATAACCCCAATTCTGTTTCATTATCCTATTCAAATGCCACTATTATCCCTGAAACTAAGAAACTCGACTAGCAAGACGAGAATGCAAGTAATTGTGATATGCAGTATCAGTCAACAGGGAATGCAAACAAGACAGTAAAAGTATGGAACATTGGTACTGTACGCATAAAAAGGCCAAGGCATGAAAAGTTCCTTGTTGTAGTTTATAGGAATAACGTTAGTTCAAATAAACGTTGTACAGGAGTGAAGGAAATTCCTTCGACCATTCAACGGTATGGTCTACGTCTCGTTGCAGTATATTATGTTTTTCGTGACGGACAATTGCTCACCATATCTTAATATCGTCGGCCAAAAGCAAAACAGTTGATTTGATGACAATCGCATGTTTGTTAATGAAGAAAAGTAATAACGCCAGTCATAACACTGATCCTTGTGGAACACCGCAGTCCAGATTAATTTGATCAGAAAAAGAACTTTGAACTTAAGCTTAAAGGGGCCGCTGAAAGAGGAAGTATCCGAACCATCCAAGGACTGCGTTCGCAACTACGTACGCTTTCAGCTTTTAGAGAAGGACGACATTATCTCTGTCGTCGAACGCTTTAGTAAAGTCTGGGTAGAAGATATCAAGGCCAATCCCACTCTGGGCTATGTCAGTTCAACCGCCACGGGCAATTAGTAGTTTGGTAGTACTTGACCGAATCTGACGACAACCATGCTGCTCCGGGGCTATGCCCTTATAATTTTCAAAGTAGCCCATCAGAGCCACAGCTATGATCGGTTTCATCATCTTTAAGACCACTAGGAGGAGAATCGCTGGGCGATAGTTGGCGGGCTCTGAACGGCTATCACTCTTGAAAATTGGGGCAATGATACCTTGTTTCCACATGTTAGGCTCTTGCTGTTTGTCCAGGAAACTTTGGAAATACTCTTTACTGGTCCTGCTGTCCTCCTAACGGCAACCGGCTGTATTTTCGGAAGAATGTTGTCAACTCCGGGGAAACTATGGGTGCGCAATGATAGCAGCTTCCTCAAAATGGTCGCCGAACTAAAAGTGAGTTGTGTAAATAATGATGTCTCGGGGTTGGGAACGGTATGTTTCACATGCTGTTGGCACGTCGGGGAAAATGGAGCGTATTGGAGCCGTAGAATGTTAGCGGCATCCAAGGCGGTTTGAACATATCCATCTGCTGATATTAGGATGGGAATACCACGTTTCGCATTTCGGATGCCGTTCACATATCGGTACAGAAGCTTTATGTTAGCACACCACACTTCCGCTACACCCTGGTGCTGAAATAGTTTCACTTTTCGCACAAGCGTAGTACAGTGATTACGATGCACAACATAGTTACTACAGTTTTCAAGGCCAAGGTACGCTCTATACACATGACACGCTGCCTCGCTTAATGTCATGTGTTTTCGAGTTCTACTGCGAATTAATGATTTTGCTCTTGAAGAAAGTAGCGGCTCGTTGATCGCTGCAGATTTAATCAGATCACTGAACTTGTCAGTAAACTCCATCCAAGCATTGTCAATGGAACTGTCTTCCGGAAATTCACAGTTGGCATCTCCCACACGTTTTTCCAGTATGACGTAGTTGGTGATATTTAGAAACAATGTGCCATCTTCTTGTGAATGATTCGCACAACACATGAAGTCGTAAAGTAAGGTTACGTGGTCGCTCTGCTCAAGAGGGTACTCCATCTTTGGATTCGACATCCTGAGCTCTTCATTCGTGAGCCCTAAATCGAACACAGATGAGTCATCTCCGGCTGTGAATCAAGTGGGCGAAATGACATGGCTTAAGAGCGGAACGATTGCAATGTACTCTTGTAGGTCTGTATTGAATTGCTCGTTGGGGATGCCAGAAATTTAAAATCATGAATATTGAAGTCGCCGGATATGAGAACTTGGCTGTATCGTCCTAGTAGGACCCTTCAGAAGGATAATGTTAAGTGGGAATCCATTGCTGTGGTGAGCATTGGGGGCGAGTGATTTACAACGGCCAAAACGTGTGTTGTGTCTCAGTCGCCAACTGCACCAGGGTTGGTCTATGATCAGCATTTTCGGATCGACTACCAGTTCGCAATGCGTGTCATTACGGTATTATAACAGTACTCCCGTCACTTGTTACCGTGATCGTTTCGGAAATGGGACATAACTTGTATGGTCACCTCGGCGTCGGTCTCTTCTGAGTGCAACCAAGTTTCCATGATGAAGTTGACTTCCCAGACATGTGAGGTTTAATGTAGCCGCAGTTTGGCAAGCTTGTTCATGAGAACTTGTGCACTGGTGTACATACGGTAAAGTTTCACACAGTTTAGCGGTGAATAATGGGATGCGTGTTTCAGGCAACCTGTTGCGCCGACCTGTGAAAGGTCGATAACTAATCGTTTTTTGTTGGGGGGATGACGAACTCATCTGTGTCTGATGCATGCATGCTACCATTACCATGTTGTTTCTCTCTTTGTAGATAATGTATGTGTTTTCCGGTTTGGTTGGCTTGTTGCTTGAGGTTATCAGATTACTTTTCGTGTCCTGGTCCAACTAAGTGGCCCGCTCTCCTGTGTTTGCTTAGCAGATGCTACGTTAGATTCAGAGCATGGAAGGAAGACTGTAAACCAGGCTGCATACCAGCACTCCACTACAATTGCTGATATTTGTCTGGATTCAAGGACTACTATTGCTATCCCCAAGCCACTACGTGTGTAGTTTGGTGATCGGAGCAGCTTTGAGATGTATTACGCCATGACGTTTTCCAAGAAGAGGGTCTCGCGAAAGTACCGCCATTGTTCCTGGACATGAGTGGTCGCTTCGCGCTCATTATGGCTTGTAGCCTCGGTAACTAGGTGTATAAGGATTGTCCTGGCTACAGATTCTTTTCGGTTTTCCTCCAAGTAGTGCTTGACCTGTTTGCACTCGCTCCGGGCATAGTCAGACGGAACGTGATCCATTCCGGAGATGAGATGTCGAGAATAGAACAGCTTCTGGTGCATTGCAGGAAACCAACACAAATTGGAGATGTTTGATTCAGCTTAGTGTTGTTAGTTTGGGTGACATGATAAGCGTGTTAAATTGACGGGCTTAGCTACAAAACCTATTTTTTGCAATATTGTGCAATTGGTTCAATAAATGTTATTGACATTTAGTTAAAATGAACCGTCAGAGAAAAATATCTGATGAGATTCTTCCTGTAAATCATATGGAATCTCGAGACGAGAGCGAATTAAATGTTAATGGTCATTTCACTATCAAGGAGTTCACAGATCACGGCATCTCAGATAATCAAAGTTCTGACAGTGACACTCCTAATGATGACAGTGGTGACGGTGAATACCGTGAAAGGGTACCAACCGTTATTGCTTTTTCCAGTGACTTTATGCATCAAAAACTGCTGGATTCCTGGGGAATTCCAACTGATTACTGTTGTTATGATGGTAGCCAATAGTGTTTTAAGGCAAGATTTGTACCAACTGCTTACGCTAAGAAATGTGTAGAGTTTGGTGACTTTTCGAGTGTTTTTGACACCATAACTACGTCTCAGATGCTGAAACACATTCGATCATGTGCTGAAGCTGAATCTAAGAGAAATTTACGGGTCAACTGTTAGAAAATATGTGTTTTTGGTCTACCTGTTTCATTGAAACTCACTACATCACGTTCCATATTGGCTTAAAAAACGTCATTAAAAGCGCAATTGTTGAACGATAATTAAGGATAGCATGTCTTATGGGAAACAAGTGGCGAGTAGAGATTCAAGCAAATATTGTGGTTCTGCATTTTGATATAAAAATTGTCAGAGGTGAAAGCCTGCATAATGACTTGTTTGCTTTGATGTTGGAATTATAGAATGCATTCCTTCACAACTATCAACAGTGCCATGTGCCAGACGGAAACTGACCATCGACGAATAATTGTTTCCCCCAAAAACCCGCCGTCGTTTTATTCAGTACACGGACAGCGAATCTGGCAAATTCGATAACATGTTTTTGATTCTGACAGAATTGGACAACAAATATTTCTTTAAGGGATTTTCATACTTCGTATAGGATGGATCTCTTGCATGAGGAGAGTGCAACACAGAGCGTGGCGTTGGGCTTCATCACATCGTTCTTTGGAAAAAGGTCATAATGTCACATCCGCGCAAGTATCCTCATTTGCAGTACTGGGAATAATACTCTCTAAGAAAAATAGTAATGTTGGAAACTAGTCTAGTTAGTGAAATTTAATCGTCAACGTGTTCGAAACAAAGCACAAACGACATGTTCTGTTCAATTATTATGAAGAATGGAAATAAACATACACTGCCAATCCACCAGTGGGAAAGAAATAAAAAGGTTTTGGTTTTCTGTTCTTTGCACAGAAATTCCTCTATTCAAGACTGGCAAGAACAAGTCTGAGCCTGGGTTGTTTTACAACCACACATAATGGGATATATATACTCGACCAAATAACAAGAGCAACCACTCTTAATTCACCATCACAACGACGGCCAGTCCAATTAGTCTTCAACATGCTGGAGTAGGTAGGCTTTGATTCCCAGATAAGTTATACTAGTGTCTGTGGAATTAAATTATTCCTCTCGTGGTATCCAGTGGGTCTTGTGGAAGAAATGCATGGAAAAATGCAGCCGAAAAGAAACGCGACTACAGGACAAACGCCGAAAACCTGAGCCCAGACGGAAAACCGTGCGACAAGTAAACTTTGGCAGTGTCAGATCAGCTACAGCAAAGGGAACAAGTTAAAGAATTGTTCTGTATTTGAAGAAGTATTCTTTGGATCATGTGGATAAATTATGGAGTTATCACTTGTTTCAGGTGTTAAGCAATTAGAATGTACTGTTATTTTGATATGATTGCAAAATTTAAATTTTAGTAAAATTAGTCTCTGTTTACGTATATGTATATATATATATATACATTGTCTTAAGTCTATTTAATTAAATTGTAGAAAAAAGGCGAAATAAAATGCTGGAATGCGGTTATTTTGAATTGTCGCAGGCTTTATAGTTAGGCCGGTGGATCCGTCTTTCTAGTGTTAAAAGAATATGCGCACAGCCACTTACATTTTTTTACTTGACAATATCGCTCCTTTCTTCTCCTGGGATATACTTTGGTTTTATTGGCTGTCACCTGTTGGTGCTGTGAAATCAAGCGATGTGCAGATCTACAGCACTAAATGACAAGTTCTTCATTTGGTACTTAAATTACTAAGGACTTGTCAATACATTTTAACTATTTCGACAGCTCCAAGAGAGTACCCAATCGAAATAGTAAAGCTTTAGTCCTTAAAATGTGTAAAATCATTGTTCATTGATCTTCGGCTGAAGGCGAAACCAATATGGTGGTCAACAGCATAACGGCCTTTGTCGTCCTCCATAATCTGTGTCATATAAATAATCCAGAGTTAATCTTAATACACTGAATTTGGGTGACTTGTAATTTGTCTCAGCTTCGTAGTCTCAACCGAAATTCCATTCTCGTCACAAATGGAACTCTACTGACGGCAGTTGTTCATCAGATTTCTCTTAATCGTAATGAACGTACGTTATGGATATTTGTGCACATGACGTTAACGCTTGTAATTCTTATGCCTTTCGATTTTAGGGTAATACACGTTGCCCTTTTTAACGGGTTGTTGGTTTTCGGAAGCCGTGACACCATAATGTTTCACAGTGCGGCTACCGGAATCTGGGTGTGTGCTCTGGCAGTTACCTGGAAGTAACCGGTACGTACGACACCCAACATGTGACCATGCTCAGCGGAATCTGTTTGGGGACCTGCAACATAGCCATTGATTTAATGTGGAACAGGAAGCTGTAGTGAGTGGAGGCAGGCATGTTCAAATCTTGTCCGCTTAACGATGTGAGGTGGGCCAGCGGAGTTAGAGACTCAAGCTGCAATGCGGTTGAAGCGTCTGGCACCTTTCTGGCCCAGAAGCGAAGCTTGATACGGCTGGTGATGGTACGAGGTTGATGATGATTACTTACAAACGGGCAATCCTGGTATTCATCAATTGCTCGATAACCTCAGCCAAACTATCAAACTTCCGCATGAGCACACATAAACAGTGGACAACCAAGATGACCAGGTTGTTTGTCAAACCTAATGTTCGTCGGCCACTTTGTTGTGATGCGTCTCTTCTTGCGCGCACTTCCATACATATTTCGGATGGAATAACCTAACGTAAATCGAATACGTTTACTCATTCTTATGCTCCTTAACGGAGTCCTCTTTAAAGCACAAGCGGCTTTGAATAATGCCTTGAGTGTCGGCTGTACATTTCTGTTCACATGCAAACTGTGAGTGTTAATACAAATTCCAGGATCCCCATTGAGCCAACGCCTCATGTAGATCACGTACCATCGTGGGGAATATCGTGCTCACTAGACTGACGAGATGGGATGATCGACTGATAAATCGTTTTGTGCGGCTTGCATTTGTAAGTGAAAAACTTAGGGTGTATTTCCCTTAAGCAATGAATTATTGATGGTTCCGTAGCTGCCTTGGAAATCCTCAGAAGAACGACTTCTTGCCTGCTGGATGGCGGAAGTATGCATTGCCGAACACATTAACACAGAAAGTAACCTAATAGAGGCAAGTATGTGTGCGCGATTTTGAGCAAGAAAGCTGGTAAAACAGTTCAAATTTTTAGAATCATGATCTATAGGAAAGAATTGCGTGCGAGATGGTTCAGAGGAGAGGAAAATGAATACTATCCAGATGCCTAAATCAGAAACGTTGTCAAAAGCTGCAGATGTGTATCTAGGTGGCAATGAAGTGCGCTTAAACCAAGTGGAGGCACAGCAAGTCAAAACAGCTGGGATGGACTAAATTTTGTTTGAAAATCCGTCATAGCAGTACCTAGCCAGACGGTTTCTGTGCTTCCAGGAAAGCACTGGAAGATGGTTTTATTTCTTCGGGAATCTTCAGTAGTGGCAAATACCATGTGACGTGCTTTGTAGTTGTACGTGGCATCGGAGGATTTGTTTACACGCTACTTGAAGCTAACTTACTTAGTTCTTGTGAATGCTGTCGAGTTCTCCGCTCCCAGTATTTTAATCATGCAGACGTAAAAGTAGGGTCAAGGGTTCTAACGCCACAAGCGATAGACGAAAGAAGCACTGCGGACAGTTCTGGAAGAATGGCAATTATCTCCCACTGCATGTTGAGATGTGTAGTGGCTGCCTGACAGTGTGACTGTGACGAAGCTTTATTGAAATTCTGGTTTGATGATGATGGATATCTGACCATATAAAAAGCAATGACCTGTGTTTGAGAAAATAAAGAACAGAGCACAGTTGTGACCGTAGTATTTGAGCCTAAAAGCAGTAGCGTGATGATTTTAGGATTAAAGATATATTGCAACAACATCCAGTGTACAACTAAAAATGGTTTCAGTTCGCCAGTTATCATTAACCCGTAGGTACTTCCTCTCCATTATAGTTGCAAAATTACTTGCGAGCACAATGGTTAACGTCCCCCTGTTACCCGAATAATTTCATGATAATTCATCCGAAATCAGGCATGTCGACGTCAAATGCATTAGTCGTACATTCGTCCAAGGACGTCAGTATATCTAGATAAATGCCTTGACTCAGACCCTGCCCTAGTGTATGTAGGATGTTTACTCACTTATGCGACTTCAGCGAATTATTCAACTTCCCAAGTTTCAATAACAGATTTGACCCGGAGTTGCTGGTTTAACTATAACAGAAAGTACTGACGTATCAGCTGTTACTCGTAAACGATTTGGGTGATTAAAATGAAACAAATAAACTTATTTTACCTGTATCCTGAAGATTAGTTTGAATCATCTTGTCCGCCATAACACTCCACCTCTAGTCCTCCAATCAATCATTTGAATTAAGAATGCTTTAATTGCGTTGAAATCCACTGTGGTAGCAGTTTAAGTATTGCACGGCTGCTGTTGAGTAGCGCTGGCGATAATAGTCGTTATCAGTGACATGTAAGAGACGCGTCAAATACGGGAAAGCATAGAAGTTGTACGCAACTGAACCCAAGGTGTATTGTGCAGGCTACCAAATAAAAAGGAAATCTAAAGGAGCGAGAACCGGTGCAGCAAGTTACTCACCAAAGAAAGTTGTGAAAAGGCAAGCGCCATCAGTAAAACAACTGGATATTTTTAAGGTTGAAACGACGGTAAAATCTAATGTTGCAACTTACTGCACGTGTGTTTTCTGGTACACTACAAGGGCCTCCCCATAGAAGCCTGAAGAAGGAAAGCCTTCGATGGAGCTGGTAGTGGGGGAAAACGGGAGGTAAGATAGTGTGCGTATGATGGCATTGGCTTGTACACCGGCTTCCAAGATGAGGTGTGTAGCGGAGAGCGCTTGGTCCAAGGTTTTTGTTTATTACTTTGGATAATCGTGTGGACCAGAGTACATCAGCAGTGAGCCGTCGGGGCGGGTTGGTTGGATTGAAAAACTGGCTAGTCCAGGAAAAGGATGCCGACAGGACGTTTTCACCGCTGCAGACCCGATGATGAGCATGGGATTTGTCCATCTCCCCAACGCACTCCAGTCCAAGTTCTTCGTCCCACAAAGAAATCCGGGTGTCCTCGTCAGCAAAGCCAGTCCAGGCGTATGGGGATCAATCCGTTCGTGGCCGTCCGTCGTCGAGGACGCCTGAATGTTCCATGGGTAAAGAAGGGGGTTTGAGCCGGCTGGCGAGTCACTTGAGGGTTGCGTTTAGCCGGTTGGCAAGTCTCTCAACGGTTGCTTCGACAGTTCTGTGGTTGCTGTGCTGGAAAGTAGAAGTCAGAGGGGATGGGCAAGGGTCGGGGGAAGTGGCTTGACAGCTGATAAAAGCAAATGTGCTTTTCAGGTTTCCAAAATATTTTGGGTATTTTGCTGATTTTGCAAAACGTTTGTGGATGAGCCACATAATTACCACTAAAGACGATAAAAGCGTCTTAATGGAAACAGCAAACACAAACAAATTCTGAAAAACGGACCGGGTGTTTGACCTGTTTTCTGAGTTGGTCGGTTGCCTGGGGTTGGGGCAAGATAGGTTGTGGGTCAAGCGGAACGGAATGTTCCGGGTTAGCCAGTGTTCGTGAAGTCACCGTAGGTGCGCGTGCTTGTGTTACAGTGTCAAGGTGTGTTTCAATTGATACGTCAATGAAAGTCACTTTGAGGCGGTCAGTGTAGTTCAAAGACCATTCTGGTCTAAAGTGAAATTTCTTGGAGTCCGTTGCAAGACTCGGAAAGGGACAGTGTAGGGCGGATGGAGAAGGTGCGTCAATTCATTGCTGCGGAGGAAGACTTGCGTATAGTTAGAGATTCCGTTCTGTATTCGTACATCTTTGGCCTGCCCACGGATCGGAGTCGGGCATAGTGTAAACATGGATTGAGCTAAAGTGGACGGAATGTTTGGCGGAGTCAAACCTGGTGATACATGAGGCGAAACTAATTCCCTTGGCAAATTTAGCGTTGTGCCGTAAACCAGCTCTGAGGACGCACATTACAAGTCGGCTATGATGCTTCTGCAAATCCCTAAAGAACAATGAAATTTGAGCAAAGCATTTATACGAATTAAGGAGCAATGGTTTACATGTCACTTTGGATGGTTCCGGGGGGCTATCGAAAAATAAAAAGTAGTAAAAAAATTTGCATTTAATGAGGGACTTTCGCAATATTCCGGCGATCCGTGTAGTTTTGCAGCACAAACATTTAACAGCAAATGAATCCAAAGTTGTTCCATGAATGAACTGTAGATTTAGTACTAGGAAACAAAGTTTAGGTGAGTAAATAAGTCATGCAAACGTGTTTTATATTTGGATAGTTGGGGTGCAGAAATGGCCGATTCTAGAACAGCATTTCACGCGCGATACACGCGGACGGAAAAGAGGTTCCTGTGGAAATCCAGACGATTGTATATTTTTGCCAATTTTAGTGAATGAACTTTCTTTGGTATTACTGCTAAGTTACGGTAAAGGGCGAACCACACTATGTGCATCGCGCAGAATTAAGTACACCATTATCAGGTCTCCTCATAAGCCGTTTCAACCTCTGCTAAAAAAACCCCTAACCGTTCCAGCTTTTCCTCTTATGGAAGCGAGTGCATTCCAATGACGTATTTGATGTTTGAGTTTGGGATTGCTCCAATGCAAAAACGTCATGTTTTAGCCATGGGTGCTAGGCATGAATTGCATATTCGACACGGGAACGAACATACACAATAAGTATGTGCCATAAAATGAAGCAATCTATTTTTCGATCGATCGTCGTAACCATTGCACATGTTGGTTGCCAGCTTTGGAGGCCTTTGCGGATTGCCCAGAACAATCCAGATCATCCTGAACTAGTGAGTCCAAATAATGTTCAGTGGCAGCTCGCAGCAGCACATGCGTTCCGAGCATGTAACAGTGATTACTCTGGTGTCGTAATGAGATCACCCTGTATTTTCTCACATTGAATTGCAGTGAATTTTGGATGGGTTACTGCTTTTCTGTGTCTAGATCACTTTGAACCAGTTGCTGGTCAATATTCCCCTGAAGCATGCGCCAAATCTTGACGTTCTCGGTAAACAGCAAGAAGTTGAATGCAATCGCATGTGTGAAGTCATTGATAAATATAAAACCATTGGGGACCAAGAACTGAGCCCTGAGGCACACCATATTCAAATTGTATGGGGTCAGAGAAGAAGTTATTAACTCTGACCATCACTTGCCGTTGATGGCTAAAGTTGGCCATCCAGCTTAGAAAAAGGTCACCGATCCAGTAACCCGTAGATTGAAAATGTGTATGCGATGATCTAGACGGTCGAACGCTTTCCAGACACTCATGTAGATCAAGTCAGCATTCTCTTTAGCTTCGGCTGTCCAGTCCAGCTACTCCGCGCTATTGGCAAATTTGTTGTGCACGATCGATTTTGACGGACGCCGTGCTGCTCAGGCGCAATTATACTACAGTTTTACCAATGGTCCAACAGGCCATCGGCTACGATAGATTACGTAAGCTTGGACAGTATAGGGGAAGGGAAACAAACCGGTAATTTGGAGCATGGGTACTGCTTCCACTTTTGTGAATGGGTGTTATCATTCCAAGTTTTTGTATGGCAGGAAGTTGGTTATGGTCTACTCAGCGCTGGAAAAGCTGAGTCTTTGTCTCTGACAGTTGACATGTTGCTGCTTCCAATGTCTCTGGGGGAATAGTATTGAAACACGGGGATTTCTGTCTGTGTAGACTTGTTAGCTGCTGCAAAGCAGCTTCGGTGGTAAAGAAGATGTGTGCGTAGCAGCGGACGGATAAGAAAATATGGAAGATCAACTGATGCTAATACCCTTCGGAAGATGGGAGCATACGACAGCCGCATCAAATTTGCTGTTTTCGTAGCCGATCGGGTAGAGCCACGAGTGCTCGTGAGTGTCGAAATTACCTGCCTTTTCTTTGTAGACTATACACATGTGTATACAGCAAATTGTTAATAGCGCTGTACGTTTTCGACATGTTCCGCTGATGCGTGGCTTGGTCCTCCCTTAGTAGATGGGTGCAGCGGTTTCGTTTGGATACGTATTACTCCAGATTTTTGAGGTTGCAGATAACCTATACTCTCGTCAGGCTGCTTTGCATATTGCCAGCAATTTTCGAGTTCTGCTCCGTATTTAATTAATTGTTTCAGACCGTTTGCAAAATGTAGTCGCTGACGCGTCCGTTACCAGCCGATTGAATTCGTTTACGAAAGCCAGCCAGACGACATCCGACGAGGTGCGACTAGGTTGGAGCAATTACGAGTTGGGCTAATCTCTCGTAGCATGTAATGGTTGGCACTGTCTCATGCTCCGTAACTCAGAGTTCTGAGTAGCAGATAAATTTAAAACTGAGAACTGCATGATCACTGCAACCTAACGGACAGTCTACAACCAGTGCATCATAATATGTCTTTTGTTGGCAATCAAAAGATCAAGCACAAATAGATTATTTCCTAATCTGAAACGATTTGGCGAAGATACAATAGTATAAAGCTAAACACTTGTAATAAGCCCCTGATGATTGGCTTTAATTTTTTCTTTGCTCGTAGCAGAGGTTTCTAAACAATGCACAATGAAATCTCCCACTTTCAAGATGTGAGTGTATCATCTTTTTAAAGCTCGTCGTAGGACGGCCGCAATTTGGTAGTCCGTTTCAGAAGTATAATTACGGGCACGGTACTTTAAGGCTAAAAGGCAATTGTCTCTTTGTCTTAACTGTAGGCGGCACGAAAGCGAATTAGGAATCAACGTATATGAATTCTCTATTACACTGTAAGTCACTTCGTTAATAATGAATTACGCCACCACTATTTGTCAGTCCTTTTTTCCGAATGAATGACATGGCAGGCAGCGAAATTTCAGTGTACATTATTTCGGTGTGTAACCACTCCACCGTGATATCGATGATTTCATATTTGACGACCGTTCAGTTCTGCCAGTTTATTGAAAAGGCCCTGAACATTCGTGTAAAGGAGGTTAGTTTATCGGTATCTATTAGACCACAGGGGTCAATGAATTCAGTTGTGCGGGTGTGCCGAACGATTTGAGGTCGGCCGTTATACGTGTTATTGTTGAGATACTAAAAATACTTACGTACCTTGCTTTGGGCAAGGTGAGTCCCAACCCTCATCCAGATTTACGTTAGTAGCGGGTAAAGGAGCAATCATCGCCGCTGCTTTCTCAAATAAATTCTTAACCGATGGTGACGAAGCAGCTGCAGTCCTCAACGGAAATTTCGATGGAAGACTTTTTCGATGTTTGAACTAGCTATGCCTGTTTACATTGAACAACCAGTTTTAATATTCTTGGAATACGAGTGAGAAATTTTCGCTTCAGCTAGGCTCGGAGGAGGCGCAAAACAAGACAATTAACAATCTATAGAAGCATTTGAACAAATCGTCGACTGCTGAGTAATATGCCGTGATATGAATGCGTAATCAGCATTAAAATATGCAGGATGACTCGATTCGTGAAGAGCAGAAGGGCGTTCCACAGTCAGTTCTGGTGGCAGATGAGTATCAGTAGTGCGAGACGCAACGACCTAAGAATGCCCGGATTGTAAACGTCGAAAAGCTAACTAACCTTCGGCAGACCGCGTGGACTCCGGTTTCCCATATTAAAAAATGTAGGAAACAGTAGACAGATCAAGGGAAACAAATTTTCGAGATGGAAATGAAACACAATCCCAGGAATAAGTCAAAGTTCAACTCCGGTTTGATCACTCTGTAAGGGAGATAATAACAAACATCAAAAGATGACAAAACTCAAACCGTGTCCTCAAGCACAAAGGTGCCACCAATTGGATGGGCGCAATCGGAAGAACTACTTAAAAACATGACAAAACACAAACTGGGTGAAACAGCGCATATTCTAAGCCGGTTGAGCCGAAGTCCGCCCGAGGAAGCAAAGATTGGACAGGACAAAACGCACCGATGACACAGACGAGATGATCGATTGAATGTGAAGAGATAAACAGGTCGCGACATGCTACATAGCCGCCACGCGTGGGTATACTGTTGAGACCCTTGTTGTGACTGATGTAGAATTGGCCAGGGTAATACACACAAAAGTAGACTGTTTGCATAAGAAGCCTGAGCTACGATTGAGCGTAGGCAGATTGAGTAAACTCGGGTGGTTAATTAAGGTTTACAATGTAGGAGCCAAACTAACTGGGGCTCCCTCATGCATGATGAATTAAGGCATCAAAAGGAAATCATTGATTGTGTTGGGATAATCCGTAGCGGGGAAATCACTAGATAGGCTGAGCACATTGCTTTGTTCGGCATACTTACGTCCAAATCCGTCAGGCTTTCTCAGGGACGTTGATGCTTTCCGCCTTAGATCGCCTTTCCCCGCTCCATCCACGCTGGGAGGATACAGGGCTTACAGCGGTACGCTTGCACCTCCCACTTCGGTCTGTTGGCCTCATTGGAGCGGCAGCCTTGAAAACCCGCCTCCTACCTACGGCGAGCCAACAGTCTGAACTGCACCAACATTTCATTGACTAACCTCCAGCAGACATATTTTTCGGACATCCCTTTTAAATACAATCCTTCTTCCTAACATTCACTTTCCTAACGAGGTCATAGCTCGACGTAACACATTCTGTAACTACTTCCAAAGGCCACAGTTTGCAAAAGAGCAACCAATTGGTTATACTGTAGCTTGTTATGGGTCCCGTTTACAAGAGTCTTCGGGTATTTTTTGAATCGGATTAGCCACACAACCGATCTTAGTAATTTAATCCATTTGGCACCTTTAAGAATTAAAACAGACAGTAGTAACTCTTTCAAGATAGCGTTTACCAAGGCAGTCGGATGCATAAGCTCTAGTTCTTCAGGCTGAGTAGGTTACTCGAAGTCAGACCACTGATATTCATCGCGCGCTAAGAACCCAGGCCTACTAAAAGAACTCTTCAAACGTAAAAAGGAATTGGTGTATCTCGATAACCGCTTCCCGAATCAACGTGTCTTCTGTTAATAAAACGCTTAAATTTACATAACAGGATAGAAGCAGCGTTGTATTTTACGTCCTTTACTTGTCATCCATTCTCTCGCACGTGAATAGTGCGACCGGCACCATCGCCCAAATTACTATTTGTTGGCTAAGGTCCATCGGTGTTGGGGAAAAACCGTACCTCGCCGTAACTATGTACTGATATGAACAACAAGTTAGGATGGCTCTGAAGTATATTCTCCGTACCGGTAACATGTTAAACATTCCAATCGACAACGGCAATTCCGTGCAAACCATAGTCAGCAGCTGTCACCTGACAGTTTTGGTCTATGGTCTTTCACCTTCCATCTTCTCACAGGCATGGAATTCAAGAATTAAATTTGTGTGCATTCCGTAAACTGGTGCACGTGTACCTACTGTCGTCGATAGAGCACGGTTGAAACACATTCGGAGATAGATTTGAGCAAGCTTGAGTTTACTTCGTTTGGCGGATCCAAAAAGGAAACTGGAACACTCAACGGTACTGTGGTTGTGTGAGCCGCACATCAGCAAACGAATCAACGTAATAACCACGCTCGAGGGCGACCACGATATTGCCGTCAGCCAGACATACGTACTTATTAGTCACCTTTGCGGACAAAGATGGAAAGAATTCCAACTGATTTAAGGGATGTGCGTTTGGGCAATCGTAGCCTGTCGAGACCACGACCAAATTATGATCATACGCATAGGTAATATGCAAATTCAATCGACGAAACATAGCTAGGTGTTCACCGATACCAAACTTCTCATCATTCAGAGCGACGTTAAGGCAAAAGGCCAGGACATCCACAGATAACTTCAAGTTTGTATTATGGCAGGTTAGGCCAAGAACGTTGCTCATCATGGGAGCGAATGTATAAAACACATGCAGATTGTCGTAAGACGCAAACTAAGTTGCCTGAATGCCATGCACATACCCGTCTATGCTAAGGAAGCGATTGTGCTCCAACGTGTCCATCGAGTAATGCAACATTGTAGAACAAGCGGCAGCCACATGATTTATTCTCAATGGTCTGGTGAACCGCTAGGTAGATCAGAGAGAAAGCGTTAGATATACTAACACGAAGGACAGACTCCATGGTTTAAACCAAGGGCAGGTAATGTATCCAGCAGCCATGTCATTATGCTCATTAACATAGACTTTTGTCCAAAATAATGGCTAAAGCGTTGCATTCGGAAAAACACACTGACGCTGTTTCTGTACTTTTGACGCGAAAGAGGACCGGTGCGCATATGCCAATATCTCAACTAAAAATGGCTTATGAAGCAATGGGCGGTTTACGGAGACTCTCCCCGTGTGATTTTCCGCAAATTTAACAACCACTTAAAGCCCCTCCGGGTTGTCCAACTTGATCACAGCGTGGTGGGGCAAATACCACTTGGGTGTATAATAGTAGAGAAGCACTAGAACGGTGCAGACGGTTGCGAAATTCATCACCGTCACGCACCGATTTCGCAGAGATAAATTGCTTACTAACCGTCTTGCTAAACACTGTAGTCAGTGTCGCGCGGGTTGTTAATTGTGTGCTACGTCCTAAATCTTGTCTCTCCTAGCAAGAGCAACTCCGGAATACCCATCTCCAAGCCGCGCCGAGAGTTTCATTATTGATATTGCGGTTTTGTGTTCCATAGAAAGTGTGCGGCTACTTCAAACTGATTGTCATACAAACGCCTCAATTGCTGTGCAAGCGATAGCTCGCTTTCCTGCAAATTGTTTACGGACGCACAAGATTGGCTTCTATGGTCCACCGGCCCCAATTTATTCACCAGGGAACCGTTTTCACTGAAGACGGCCGACAGCGACCACAGAACCGCTGCTCCATCTGCCAATGCCACTTAGGAAAATTGACAACCAGTATTATGTTATCCCTTGAATCTTACAAAGCTTAAATAGCAACATCCGACAACTTTGGCCACAAAAATGCTACCTGACTAGTGGGACCCTTTACTGGGCGCAGTGACAAGCGGGATAGGCAATAAGCTCGTTTTATGGTAACGACGTCAATGCCATCCAAATATGTCAAACGGAAACCAACGATTTCCGATTCAAGTGAGTTGAGACAGCTCACTGTCTGCTTCTTCAGCGTGACAGGGTTAATCTCTACATCGGCTACTTGCAGCAAAGCTTCGTGGACGAGGCTGATGTCAGAGCTGTTGTCCAATAGAGCGTAAGTTTCAAACAAACATAACGGGTCTTTTAAACGCACTGGTCAAATTCCAAGAGACAGCATAACAGATTAATTAAGGAAGGCTTGGCAACGACCTGAATCTTTTCGGAGAGAGAGCCCTGGACGCTCTAAGCCTGTGTCGGCGTTCGCTCTGTGTATAGCAGAAAGTGATGGTTCCCTTTATACTTGAGTCGATTGCGTCCTTTTCATTCACGACAACCCAAAGCATAGTGGACCATTCCGGGACAACAGTAACATCCGCCTTTAGCCCTGATGAGCTTCCAACGATCGGAAACTTCTGAGGCTAGGAAATCTGGACACAAATCGGTCTTACGTTCACTGTCACAAATCGGACAGGCCGTTCGGTCAGGCTGGTCCTCAGCGGTGTAAAGGGCGAGCTTACACTCCGGTCTCTTATCCCGAGAAATAGACGACCTCAATGTACCAGTATTCAGCAGAGCGCTGGAATTGACAATTTGCCAAAGACTGCTGCGGGCCACTCGGGATTCAAATACAAGAACGTTTGCAAGGTCTATAAAAACCGCTCGAACTGCTTGAACAATGGCATCTGCAGCCCCCGGCCCATCAAGATTACGAACTGCCCAGTAAAGCATGAACCAGCCGATCAAATGTGGTCACAAACATTAAATTAGCGACAAAATTTATTTGCGACAAGGCAATATAACAATTCTCCATCGGCAAATATAGTCGAGGCAAGGCATCATGGTGGTTGGGCAGCTGCTCCAAACCAGTTAACAGCCCAATAATCAACAATCGAGCCTATAAATGTGAGTTTGACAAAAAGAGAATGTGCTGAGCTCTTTCATTAGCCTGCTCCGGGAAGCAAAATCACCTACTCACTTATTGCTTCTTTGGCCCTGCCCTTACAATAATACTTGAGATAAAGTCGGCGTTGACCAAAGTCACTAACTCGAGCTTCGATACAATACACAAGCGAATTAACGATCCTGCAATACATTGAAGGTTCACCGGCAAAGCTTTTAAGTTCCAAGTTTGAAAGGTCCACTAAAGGTTGACAAGTTGACTTTTACAGATGCGCAGAGGGCTTTTGAATTGGCTTCAACAGCGATCTTTCTACGACAACCTTCTAGAAACCGATACATCTCTTGCTTTTAGAACCAGAAAAGTGTCCAACAGTTACTGTTTCTTCCCCTAACACCAGTGGCATCTTCACTGTTTCGAATTCTGCTTCAGCCTGCTACATTTCTAGCTTGATTAAAAGAAGAGCCGCTGTTGACTTATCAGAAACTCTAGTAGATTTACTTAGACTATTAATATACAATCCAGAAACAGAGGGTACATCATCAACAATGGAAAAACATTCGACTTTCATCGATTCTTAAGTAGATAGGAGGACATTCGCAAACCTTGTCGTTACGGGCATACTGAGATCCAAACGGAAAGCCCATGAAAAGTTTGTTACGATTCACTGAAGCCGACATAAACACTTTTCCAGTCAGCGGGTGTTTAAGCACCGTAAACGTCAAAAGTTAGAAACATTGATCAGAATGCGCGGTCTCCGAATTTTTATACTCAAAAATGTCCGGAAAAGATAACAGAGCACCGAAAACAATTCACGATCCCCGGAATAAGTCACAAGTCAAGTCCGGATTGACCACACTATTAATAAGATAAAATGAACATCAAAATATGCCTAACTTCAAACCGTGTCCTCAAGCACAAAATGCTATTAATTGGCTGGGCGCAATTGCCAGAACTGCTTCAAAACAAGACAAGACTCAAAATGGGTGATTTAGCGCATACACATACGTGGAATTTCTCGAAGGCTCTGCTTCGGAAAGAGACTGTTAAAATGCATTGGCGATAAGGTCGACGATAGGCAAAGACTGGAGAGTGAGGTTGACGCGCAAGAGAGCATCGGCGACGGGAGTATCGACACCTGAATAACGACGTATGTCAGCCTTGAACTGCGTGAAAAATTCTAGGTGTCGTGGAGGCAAAAATTGTACATCGTGCAAGTGAGGCCTTTTTATGTGTGCCGGAAGTGAAGAACGGCTGGTTCAATGGCAATCAGTTCTCTAGCAAACGTGCTGTAGCGCGATTCCGCCGGCTGTAAGCCTTTGGAGTAGACCTAAAATGATTACCATTGCCCACCAACTTGTTGTTGAAGGACTTCTGAGACATCACTTGTGATAGAAATGGTTGCAGTCGATTCGGAATGAACGAGGAGAGCTATGTTGGAGATAACATTCTTGAGCTTCATGAAGGCTATATGTGCTACGTTCGTGAAAGCGAATATACGTTCATTTCTCTGAGTAGGTCAGTTTCTACAGTAGTAGCGTTTAGCAAATTGTTTGCAAGGTGTTTGGAGTGACTCATTCTGGAGTAGGGTTATGATACTGTCCACTGTCCGTTGTGGATTAGTGTAACCATCTGGTGGTCATGGGTTATAGTATGTAGTGCAAATGTGACGGAGCATCGTCAACGTGTTGCATGAGTGGACTGCAGCGCCGAATGAAGCGTCGATAGTAATTAATCAAAGCACCAAATCGACAGAGATGCCTGAACGAATTAGGAGCTAGGAAATTCCCAATTGTTTGCATCTTAACAGAAAGACTACGATTCCATGCGATGTAACGGGATGACGTAGAGAGTCTATAACTGCTTTACCGAATTCGCTTTTAGTCGGTTTAACTGTGACACCGTGTTGGGTCAAGCGCTGAAGGAAAGCTCGAAGGTGGTCGATATGCTCTTCGTTCGATGAACCGACTACTAAAATATCGTCGAGGTTAGAATAAGTGACGTCTAGGCCACGATTGACATCTTGATTTAAGCGTTCAAAGGTTTGTGCTGCGTTGCACAGTCCATCTAACGATTTTAAGAATGCAAACAAGCCGAAAGGAGTGATGACGGCTGTTTTGGGAATGTCGTTTTATTCCACTTGTATCTGGTGTTAGGCGCTAACCAAATAGATCTTGCTGAAGACCACCCTACCTTTGAGGCATGCGCTAAAGAACTCCATGTGTGGGATGCGTCGCCTATCTGGAACAGTTAGTCGATTAAGTGGCCGGAAATCATCGCAGGGGCACCAGTCACTAGAATTTTTAGGGACCATCTTCATGAGTGAGGATTAAGGGTTGTCCGAAGGGCGGATTATTCCAAGTTCCTGCATGTGCTCAAACTCCACCCTAGTTACCTGAAATTTCTCGAGTGATGGCGTGGACGGTATGAGACGGGTGGGCCATTGTTGTCAATGTGAGCAACGCAATATTAAGAATGATTTATAAGGGGTAAAGAAGCTGGTGCTTGACATGTCCCGTGGGTTGTTTATAGTGAGAAAGATAGATCATGGGATAATGGAATCGTCGATTAGGGCGATTGCAGATTTAACTGCACTGCCGTATAAAGGGAGTTTGAAATTAGAATGTGCGCACACAAAGCAATAAGGGGAGTGGTTATTGATCACTTAATAAGAGAGAAAAAGTTAAACAAAATAGCAAGGAGAGCGCTGACGTGTGTGCAGCTATCTCGGGTCGATGGGATACAGAAATCCAGTTTATACAGTAGTAGCGTTTAGCAAATTGTTTGCAAGGTGTTTGGAGTGACTCATTCTGGAGTAGGGTTATGATACTGTCCACTGTCTGTTGTGGATTAGTGTAACCATCTGGTGGTCATGGGTTATAGCATGTAGTGCAAATGTGACGGAGCATCGTCAAGGTGTTTTTGAAAAGGGATAGGATGCGAGCGTTAAGTACATGTTCCGGGAGGGCGACCCAAGTCTGTGAGACCTAAAGGAAGAAAAAATTACGTTGACATTCCAGTCGGCTGTGCTGCGTGGCCAGCGTAAACTGATAAGCTCTTAGCAGGGTGTTTTGACTGAGTATCAGAAGGGGATGGCATGGATGGTTGGGGTTTCCTAGGATCTGGCACACCATTAAGAGATCGCTCCTTAGACGCCAATAACCACTGTATATTTTGAGAGTCTTCAGCCTGAAAGGGTAAGGTAGGCCGGTCAAACCTCTGACGCTCTTCGTTGCCCTACATTGTGCAGTCTCGAGCGCGGCGAGATGGTGCTTTAGCCAGGGTTGTCAAGCTTGAATAGCGTATTCCGCGTGCGGCCTCATGTAGACACTAAGCATTTTTAGAAAGACTGAATGGTCAAACTTCCCTAAAGCTCTGCAGAGAAGGCCGAGGTACTGGTTTGCTTTCTTAGTTGCCTTCTCAGTTTGCATCAAACAACCGAGTTCATCTTGAACTAACACGGCGTGATGGCAGTCGTGCAATGCCCGCTGTAGTATTTGTGTTCCTAGGCGGTACTAGTGCGTACTCTTGTGCTGTATGCTGAGAACTTTGCATTTGGTGACGTTGAAATGTAGCATGTTCTCGATGTACCATGTGTATGCTTTGTTCAGGTCCTTCTGTAACGCTGTGTGACCATCCACTGCAGCTATAGTACGCCAATCATTTAGATCCTCAGCTAATAGTAAACACTTAGAAGATAGCACGCTTGCGAGATCGTTTATGAAAACCAGGAACAGGCGGAGTCCAAGTACCGAGCCATGAGGTACGCCGCACTGAACTTCGATGGATTCCTACAGGTTGCTTCGAACCCTCATATTCAGATGACGTTACACAATAAAGTCTCCTATCCATCCCAGAACATGATCGCTGATTCCAGCTTTCTAGATTTTGTGTAGTAGAACGCAATGGTCAAGACGGTTGCATTTGAGAAGTCCATGTAGGCCACATCGACTCGCACACCAGGGTCCAAAGACTCCGTCTAGCTGGTATGAGTAATCAACAGCTTAGTGGTACAGCACCGATTTTGGAGAAATACGTTATGCTCTGGAACGAGAATTTCGTTGTTCTCCAGGTACCCCATCAAAGCCTCAGCTACAATGGGCTCCATAACCTTGGAGACCCAGAAATTAGTGTTATCGGGCGATAATTTTTGTTTCAGCACGACTGCCACTTTCGTAATTTGGCGTGATGATTCCGTGCTTCCACATCGTGGGGACATGCATCTCGTTCAGACATCGTTGAAAGAAAATTGCTAGTCGCGTCGCCAATCTCATGGCAGCAACGTTCAACGCCTGCGGGCGAATGTCGTCCACATCAGGGGAGCTGCACTCGCGCAGAGACATTAGCCTCTTCAGAAGATCTGTGGAAGTAAACGATATGTGATTAAGCCCTGATGGCGGTATTATCTGTTTAGGCAGGATGTATGATGATTGCATACGTTGGAAGGTACGACCAACTTGTTGTCCTAGAAGGTTAGCAGCCTCTTGTGCGGTTTGGCTAACCCGCATGCTGTGTGCAGAACAAGAATGCCGCGCTTAACACGGCACAGATTTTTCCATCTCTGTATAGCAGTTTGAGATTGGAGCAAAACCTTTCCACTAGACACTGTTGGTTCTTCAGTTTATCCTCTGGACGAGTTTGACACAGTGGTTGCTTTTTATAGTGTAGACATCCCAAGTGTCGTCGTTCGGGCAGGTTATGTAGGTGTGCCATTCCAAGTCCTTCATTGCTATGCATTTAGGTGTCCTGCTCGTTACGAAAGACTTAATCCTTTTAGGCCTGTAATGTTTGCTTTCAGATGTCCTTGCCACGAGCTTGTTAAATATGTTGACGAATTCTTCGCTGGCCACTTCAGGCGTAAATTTGGTTAAGAACGACCACCCTGTTGCATCAATAGGGTCGGACAGGTCGTCATAATTGGTTACGACATGATATTCATCGGCATGCACTTTAGTATAATCCGCGTAGCACATGACATGAAACACTAGTGTCGCATGATCGCTGGGGCCCAGTAGGGTATCGGTTATCACTCTCTCAACTATCAGTTCTTAATTAATGAATATTCGGCCCAATATGGATGGCATGTAAGTTTTGGTGGGCGTGGTGACGTGGTCATAAAGCAGGAAGTCTGAAACCAGATTTTCAGGTCTGGTTGGAATGGTTCACCTGGTGTGGCCTGGGATTGTAGAGCATGTAAGTTGAAGTCACCGGTGACAATAATGTGACTGTACTTCCTGTTTATCACTTGCCTCAACACAGCCACTAAGTTGCAGCCCATCTCAGGAGTAGACGATGATGGGCGGTGAACAACAACCAATAGGCCAAGATGGTTCCCTCTCAGCCGGAAATTACACCATATAGAATCAGGTACGTCGGTTTCCGAATCGTTTATGGGTTCGAATTGCAGGTTGTTGCGAAAGTAGAGGGCTACCCCACCACCTTTGCTGGCTCTATCCTTCCGGACAACGGACATGCCTGTTAGCGCGAATTCGGCACCCGGTATCTCACAGCGCAACCACGATTCGGTGACAGCGATGAGGTCATAAGCTGCTGACACGTGTCTAAGTCTTAATTTAGTCAATTTGCTGAGTAGACCTCGGGCATTTGTGTACATGCTTGAGAGCATCTCGAAGACGAAATGCGTGTTTGATTAGATGGAAGAAGCAAGTGAGTTTACGCTGACTAATAAAGTGTCGTCGACTAATCGTTTTTTGGATGGGTTGCCGGCTGTCGAGAAGAATTTGGTAAATAGTCAGGTATCAAATACCCCGGATCCCGGTGTCTGCTGCTGTTCTGCTCTGTCCCTCCGGATATTATTGCTACTGTTGAAACCGTCCCCGAGTCGGGTCCTGCAGCTAGTTCTTTCACTGAGAGTTGTGCCTCCACTGAATTGTCATTTAAAGGTGCTGGCGCACCCGTTGCTTACAGACGAATTTCTGTTGGCAATCTGCTACGGAATTTAGTCTAGTACTCTAGCATGGCTTGCGCCGTTATTTCTGATTACAAGTTTTAACATCCTGGGCCCGCACCCATTATAGTTTGGTGATATGAGGATCCTTGTCGACGTGGTGGCCCCGACATTATCGAGAGTAAGAGCCTCCCGTATCTAGTGCCATTGCTCGCGGTCGTGCAACTGAGCTTTGTCGGAAGAGGAATCTGTAAGCTTAGGAACACCGTGATCAGTCATTGTTTTCTTATCTTGACTTTTTCTGTACCTCTCTATGTATCGGGATCCGCTTAGCGTTCTTTCCACGGGATTTCAGGTAGTATGCGCAATCTACTTGGTTCGTTGCGGAGACGAATCGCAGACAACAGAACGGTTTCCATCTCGTCCGCCGAGTTTAGTGTTACACGAATTAACCACGGGTTCGCCGTAGTGCAACGCGTTTGGGTGACGCGAGATTATTTTAATGTCGTGGGTTTAGCTAGGACACTGATCGACGTACAGATGGAACCCCATTGATTTCGGTCGTCTGTCAACCTACCCTTAATTGTATTGGATTTGGATTTGGGGACATTTGTGCACACATGTTTAAAGGCCCCATGTTTTCACCTGGTGGCTACTAGATTTTGAATTTGGAGCCTTAGTATCTGATGTTTTTGGTGAATTTGTGAACGGCACTGATGGAGGCCATCCGTGTTGCGACACTTTAGTTTTCTCTAGTCCGTGCACAAAGGTTACCTTTGCTCTTTCCGGTGTTTGCTTGGCGGCAACCGATGCGTACCTTGTTGGGTTGTTCACTATGGCTGGTTGAGTGTAGTTTACGGTCTCCTGTGTAAAGAACAGACTACTAGGTGCAACACACAGTAAAGGAGTTTAGGCAGGCACGCTGCAGGCAATGACTTTACTTATAGGAGAGAGAGAGAGAGTGGAGTTAGTAATGCTAGAGGCTGAGTCATTGGGGCAAGGTTGGAACGCCTGGCTCTCTTATACAGCCTGACTAGGGAATTCGGGCTGTTATTTTCACATAAAAGTGCAGGTCCGTCTGTTCCATGGGTGTAACCCTGTCGCTCACCAGTTGCTCGACCGCTTCTGTTAGTCTTTCCCACTTCTTCTGTAGCACAACTAGACAGCTAACAACTGGGGTAGAATTGCATACTTGGCAGAACCAAAACGCGTCTGCTGTGTTTGGTTGTGTCGACCCGTCCCAAAGCAGGTAGTGTGATAGGATTTCTAACACATGATACACACCAGATCATCTTTTACCACTTTTGCACCTGATTCGCTTTTGCTCTTCATACGAGACATGTTTACAGTAGGCGTGCTGTTTTAATGTCGCACGTTTGTCACGTCAGCTTTCCGCGTCCAGTAAGCGTGCTTCAGCGTGGCGCACTGGTTCTCACCAGTGTTCCATTGTACCCACACATGGAAGTGTTGGTCAGTTGATAGATCGATGTTAGTCCAGTTGTTTTGGGACCCAGTAAATGAAACTACATAAGGGTGAAAACAGATGGCGAGGTCACAGATTCCTTCACAGATGCTTTGAGAAACACCGGATTGGAGTAAGCTTAGGCTTTTCAGACTGCCTCGAGAAATCTGCACCGAATGGTAGTCCACATAATGGCAATAGGCACAAAGTGAACGAGTTATCCACTTGTGTTCAATTGCGGATAACAATCAAATCGGTTAGTGATTGTTACTACTTTAGTGGTAAAATATAATTTCACGTATGATAGATCATTGGCTAACGCTGGTAAATCCGATGCGGGACTTCGCTGCGAGAAGATGGAGAGAAGTTAGAGAGGATTATTTCAAATGTACCGAGAGCATGCACATCAAGCGTGTGATCCACACGGAGAGTTGCGTGACATGGAATGCCACATGCAGGGCCGCGTTTATTATTTGAACGAGCTTAGAGTACTGAGAACAGTGGTAAGCGTATTCTGGCGATGTCTGGGGAAAGGCGTAGACAGGGGTGATAGATGCGATGTCGGCGTTGATGACAGGTACACAAATTTCATTGCAGTGTCGAATATCAGTTGAGTTTTCGCATAGAGCAACTGTTAAAAGTGCCTGTGAAAGTCAATTACGATGGTGGTAAAGGGCACTGCAGGAAAGGTGAATACCTAGCGCAACGTGCACCCACGCCTTAGTTCTAGAGTAAGCGATCGTTGACCGTAGGTAGCTATGGGCGAATCATTGGCAGCACTTATGTTTGTCCACAAAGAAACACCTGGCTCACTTGGAATAAAGGGTTGATGCTGACTCCCATCCAGGTATCAGCTCAGAGTTAAGTTTTTGAATCCTAATCTCTGACGCATTGGACGATTTATTGATTTGTCGACAGCTTTAATCACCGTTACGGGCCTGTCGGAAAGCTTGCTTGCATTTCGGCGGAGAAACTGCATGGTTTCTCGCACTTACGGTATTTGTTACCAAAGCGTGATTGGTAAAAAACAACAGGCTGAATTGTTACGCTTCATGGAAAGGAGTGATGAGCTAAAGCAGCTGTGCTGCTTACGGTCTAGGGAGAGTTTCTCAACATGGCTTTGTAGTGACGCTATTTTGCTGATAAAGCGTCCATTACTGACGACTCACTAGTAGCGGATATCACTGGGACTGCGACGGTGATAAGTCGTGTGGCTGCGCTAGATTCCTTCTTTTTCTCTTGTTGTTCGATGATACGGTTTGATAGTTCTGTAATTGCTGAAATTTGTAGGGCCCTTGCTACGAAAAGGATGGCCCGTGTTTTCCGGGAGAACTTACATCCACCTTTCTCAATGGATCCCTGCCTCCATGCTGGATTTGCCTAGGAACAGTTGCATCTGTCTCAACAAGGCTGAAGGCATCCTGTCCCCTAGTTGCGGATCACTTAACTGTTGCTGCAGCCGGATAATGTCTGAGGGCGTGATTCGCTGAAGGATCACCTGCTTTAAAGTCTCAACTTTTGAATCTATGATTCTCTTACCTGGGACAATAAACTTTGCGGAAACAGAGAGATAAGTTAGGGATATTTATCCCAATTTGTAGAAATTCTACAATTGGTAAAAGCGGATTCTAAACGTGCAAACTATAATAATAGATCATTCTTCCAATTATGTGGGGTGGCTATCTCTAGGGCTATAAGTACGTACGTGGATAGATTATCCGCTGATTTATTCATCGCAAGAAAAGAATAAATATATACGGCAGGTTAGAAAACAAACGATAGCGAGTAATGAATCAAAAAGTCACCGGAAAGAGCATATCAGAATAAAAATGCAACCCTGGCAATCTCTCCAAAGCGCACTTGTGTCCTCTCCTACGTCGGACATTTTCAACAAACTTGGCGCATCGTTATCAAAACAACTCCATTGTGAACAACCTTAATAGTGCCTCTCTACTGGATTTAGTTATCATCTGAACTAAGGAGGCGGCGCAAAAGTTGGCAAACATATTTTACAGTTTCACGTCTTACGTCAACGATCACAGCACTACGTGAATTGCTCTATGCTTACACTTGATTATTACTTGACACTGTCCTTTATGAAGGAATTTACCTTGGCAACCGTTCATTAGACACTCCCCCACCTCTTGATTTCGCTGTATTCACACCAGCATCCTTACGGAAATTGGTAAGCACTTGTTTTTAACGCGCGAAAATTCATTTTTCATTGTTCATTATACTTCGGGAAAAATTGTTGAATTAATTGTAAGATCGCCTATCGGAGCTGCGAAACTACACGAAGATAGGGCTATTGCATTGAAAACGACAAGTCCATTCTTTCAAGGTGCTAACTGCCATTTCTCATCTGCATTTTACCATAAACCGGCACCCTGAAATTAAAACGGTGAAACGTTGTGTGAGCAGAATGGGCTTGGTGGGGCATCGAAAGTGCTGTCTTAACCGGCCAGTATGATGAGCGTTGGTGTTTGGATCCGACGCGGAGAATTAACCCAAAATCAATTCCGCATCCATCATTGACAGGAGCTTACGTAAGTGACCTTGTAACGTACTATGTCGCACTTAAAGTTCCACTACTACCTGTAACGCATTTGGCCTTCTACCTACATCCTGGTTGTCGTATTTGGATTTCCCATGTTAGACCAATCACCCGCTGGTTCACTTGACGGGACGAATCTTCTGTATCAAAAGCAACAAGCTGCCCACAAACTATATCAGCAGGTTGTTATCGAGCGTTTCTAGATAAAATGTTGTTGTTCAGTTCCAAGCGTTTTAAAACAATTTCTAGTGCACCGAGAAACTATATTAATGCCATCGCAGGTTTAGAATCCATAAGTATAGAGGTTTGGATGAGCAGACCAGTTTCGCCAAGCCACATGTTGTGCAACAAGCTGAAACCAAAGATATAGGTTCGGATTTAATCTGGCAATTGTTATGAGTAATGGAATTAGTCAAATAAGGTAATTTCTGTGTGAATAAACAACGTTTTATTGGCATAATGCTTATCCACAAGCTCGGTAGACATTCGCTCGTTATGCCCCTGCGCAATTATGTAGCGTACCCACTGCGGGTTAATTTGTTTGTAGCCCCTACTCTATGTCGATGCTGCACGAACGCACTGTTATTTATTTGCTACACTGATAAACATTCGCGATACCGAGGTGTATGAAAAATTGTTGTTCTTCTCCCATTTAGTTAGTTGGATCCGAAGTTAACTTTGATCATTTTGATGGTGAGCGAAAATTCCCTTCGAAGTGCCACTAAAATGAGCGAGAACACCGGATCACGATGACGGTACTAGTTCAGGACAATTAGGAAGAATTAACAATACGAAACTTAATAATAGAGCTTCCAAAAAAAGCAGTTTATATTAAATGCATTGCGGTCAGATAGCAACAGGAGAAGTTTCAGAGCATCAATGGGATAAAGATTGCAGGACACTAGATATTATAGAACAGGGAAAGTGCATGCGAGTGGTCAATCACAAACCGAAGAAAGACCGGAAGATTGTAGTGAGAGTGCAAAGGAGAATGTTTACAATGATCGAAATCAGTGCGAGGGAGCAAGTAAACACCCGTGGCGAGGGCATATGTAGGGCCGAGGGATAATGATATGCATAGTGAAAGGGAGAGTATAAGCAAGTTATTACAAGGCGGGACGGAGTCACGTGGAATTACACTTCCGTGGCTTAACTGAAGTCTGCAGGATGTGAAGATTGTTTACACGGTTCCCGTGCAAGGAGTATGTGGACCGGAAATCACCGCAGTTTCGGATCACAGTGCTGAGTCGGTGATAAGATCGTCCGGAGTAGTCTACACTCAGTGGTTAGCGAATGGATGGTTTGAACACAGGATATCCGGAATATTTCTACAATCATACTTTTCAGTTTAAACCTAACTTGAAACTTATTTGTTTTTTCCTCTCTACTATCGGTAATTTCCCTAACCAATCCACAGATACACCGACAGTATTTCGTTATTCAGCCTGGGATAGATCAGAACTGAAGGGATATTGCTTCGCTATTCTTTGCGCTAATATTCGACAGATACCAGGTTTATTTTGCAACGGAAAAGTAATCAACTGATTGGTCATTTAGAACAGGAAACCATGAGCAATTTGTAAAGGTTTCTACTGCTCAAAAGCCCAAATACGTATTTTTTGACTAGACACAGGAAAAACGAAAAATTACCCCTTAACTCCATGAAACAAAATTTGGTACGGCTTGGGTTCCGGTCGTAGCATTTATCGCTGGGATTTGTTGGGTGATTTCAGTGAGTAGGGGCAAAAATTAACTGAACAACTGTAATCCATTCCGGTATAGTTCACTGCAGTCGAGTATCCCGTGTTTATCTAGGACCAGAAGCGTCGCAATAGGGGCACCGGGGCGGCAGATGACAGGGGCGTTATCTTTGATTGATACCAAATATAAAGGGTGAAATTTGCTGACAAGCTGAAGGCTTAACATTCTAATGTTACACTGTATGAACAAAAAACAACTGCGCATGTGTCACAACATTGCAAAGTTGCTTCCCAGCTATCCCCATACTTATCCCATTGTGGTCACTTTCTTCACATGTAATTCAGTGTCAAAAACGATGGTACATTTCACCGAACATTAGCGTGCACTTTACCCTGAGCCGATTATGTGAACTTCACGTGCTTATTCCGATCTCAGTAAGGACAAAAGTTTTACCACCGCCATGGGCAGAAAAAGTAGTTGCTACGCCACTGTCAGTGATTTAAATCTCTATGTGCAATAAGAACTGAAGTTCTGTATGGTGTTGCATATTACCCAAGGAACTCCTCGTTTTGATGTTGCCAATCACTGGACGATATCCTCAGAGGAAATATCCAGTTCGGAAGTTGGTCTAATCCACTATGCATATCGCTGTGCAAAGTTATTATCCAGGATGGCCGGGACTAGAATTTTGCTCCCAACTTCGTCGCAATGACATGTTTTTGAATCCATTCTGGTGAGTTGGTCATAAGGAAATAATGACACTAATAGTGCCATAGATTATGGATGCAGAGGTAACACCATTTTATTATACGAGAAACTTAAGTTTCGTCCCCATATTTGCCTATGTTTCTGGCAAGTTACGTATCCAATATGTTTGTGTTTTATGAGAAGGTAGGGAGAATGTTGCATTTTGATTATACTGTATAAACTGAGGGCTAATTACAGTGCGCATATTTTGGTATTTAGGAAAATGAAACAAGGATATGGTACGGGTAAAATGCGGTTGCTTCATGTGTCCCATAAGATGAGCGTAATGATAACCACAAATTTCAAAAAATAGCTGTTAAAATATCGTTTTGTTGAATTTAATACAGTATCCTCAGAGAGGCATGCAGGTAGAGTCCAAACAATAATGTATGTTAATGCCAGTTTAGCAAATATCGTCACATTATATTTGCTGTCATATATACACGCTATATCTCAGAATGTAGGGGGTTTATGGTAATCTCAAATCCTTGTATAAACGTAGCTAATGTGGGGGCAGAAACTACGTAGTTTGGGGGGGGGGGTTGCATAGCCGCCAAGTACGAATTAAGTAAAACTTTCGCCGACATTCTGGCCGACTGACTATATTGGGTGGCCAGGTTGAGCCGGTGACCTCCTTGTTGTTGACTGAGTTGTTGTGACTGAGTTGAAGTAGGCCACCCCGCAAAAGTGCTTGGTGTTTCTTAAAACCTGGTAGGAAACTATTATATTGCCACATAGGCGTCGATACCGGCCTCCGTAAAATCATACAATTATTCTAATTTACATAAGCCTCGTGGCTCTTCGTTGTGAAGTCTGGTGTGCGGCGTGTTCTTGATTTTGACTGGTCTGTCAGGGCTGGATTGCTTATTCCACATGAAGCCGCACATTTGTGTTAAGCAACTGTGAACACACCGGCTTAGCAAACCGTCCGAATGCACTCCATAACAGAACAGCTTGTTGATTTCTGTTATTTGATGCCATCTCCGATTTTGCTGAGCAGCACAGATTAGTCGGGATTGATACCACAAGCTCGCGTTCCCGGGTGACTGCGTACAGGACATATTATCCATACATGGATAGGATGTTCGCCTGGTGACGAATGTGCACCGCCATGCACTTAGACGCATTAATGTGGAGCATACTGTGGACTGACCATCAATACGACTGGTAAAGTTCTCGCTGAATTGCATCGTGATCTATGTAGGCGATCCCCCGTATTTTAGACGTTATGTGTCCTCATTAAATAGAACTCCCGATGATCTAACCCGGGAACATAATGCTGTAATGAGTTCATGTCAGAATAGGTTCCTAGCTTATTCCGAAGTGGCTGCTCACTTACACACGACCTGAGTGTGTTTGGGAGTTGATTCAACAGAACAGCTATCTGATTAGAAAGCAGTTAGAGTGTAAGTTTCATGCGGGCTGGTATAACCAGGGTTAAGACCTTTTTACCAAGAACCCAAGTAGAAAACTACTACGACATTAATATGGGTAGATATGAACAGACATTGTCATGAATCAGATCATACACGTGAGATTTTAATCACCACAGCAAAAGCGAATCTAGAATGATTCTGGCACCAGATCCAGCCCAACAATTGCGTAATATGTGTTTAGTCAATGAGCGCTGTATACCTTCTATGGCTATTCTGTCAGATTTCCCAAGTTTGAAGCGGCGTATCTTGCAATATTCCAGTATGGGACGAGTAAGGATTCATACAGTTCAACTATGAACGTGATTGTATTGATCTGGTGCGAAATATGTGCTACGAATTTTCTTGCTTAGGCTGTCTGGTAAACAAGCTTCTCGGGAAACTTGAAAGTACAAGAGTAGCTGATCCAGAGGTTATCTGCATTCAGATTATATATATATATATATATGACAGATTATATATGGTTGACAGTATTCGGTTTCGGATTTTCCTGTCACTGTGGCCAGCCCCAGGACGCCTGCGCCTACAGACGGACCATGAATGACTTAAGATGCACCACCAACAGCTCGAACTACACACCCCTTATCCATTGAAAACCCGAAGGAATAAGACCGAGAGGCATTTGGTTTGGAGCCACTTTTCATCAAAAGTGCCGCACCAAATTCCTTTACAAGCAAACACAAGCATGCTGTCTTTGGAAATCAATCGCACAGAAGGCGGTGGCTGGACGTTGTTTCTCTCCACACTGACTGCACGGAACCACTCTTCGAACCTAACCCGGCCACAAGGACAGTGCACCCCGACCCCTCCAGAAATGACCAACTGTATCCTGGAGCCGGTATGGACGAGCTATTTGATATTAGACAGGCAGGCACCTTGTGAACATTCACATCAAACGCAGTCACACCGGGGATGTCAAACAACAGCCAATCTCTTGAAATGAGATTGGCAAATAAGATATATATTTTAAAGCGTGAGTCTATAACGACACAACTTTTCGCTAAAATAGTAAAGGAAGTAAGTTGGTTATTAACGATAAGTACAATAGATTCACAAGTTAGTCATTCAAATGCTACAAACGCGATAATATTAACGTGTGCTTATTAATAGGAGATTATTCAGGTAGGCAGAACAAACCAAATAAAGTTTATAAAATCTATCCAGCTTAAAATATATATATATATATATATTTGTATATAACCTGGCATATATCTTTATAGCTTCGTTGTTATTTGTGATAGATATTTCTGAGCTCTAAAGACCACTACATGCGACACCTAAGATTTCGCTGAGAGCTTCACTATTCACTTGTCGCGCTGACACAAAAGAATGAAGGTCATTATTAATAAATAGTATATATTGGTTTTCAAATATTTGGATTTTGCAGACAAATATTATATCACCGGCAACTAAGAACGGCACGCCATATCCAGTACCACATTTAGGTCACTGTTATAAAGAAGGAAATGTAACGGACCGAAGCATTTCCTATTGTAACCTCAGTGACGGTTGGACGCGGAGAAGAATTTTGGCCACCAAGTTGACTGAGAACAAGCATTCAGATACGTGATAAACCTCGTAGGTGGTTACGGACTCCTAACTGAGTTATCATACACAGTAACCGCTTATGAGACATCCGATCAAATGCTTTTGCACGTCCAAGAGAATAATTAAGCTCGCATTCCTAAGTCGATGTTTTCTGTTGTGTAGTTTAAAAATGCAGCTGAGAGGTTCTTCAAGATCGCTTGGCAAGGGACCAATCTACCAGCTCCTCTGATTTGATGAACTTCAACAAAACCTTTTGGTTAGTTTTTTGATAATCTGGGAAATAATGGAGTTGAATTGCACAGATGAAATTTTAATATTCTAATGCAAAAAAAGGAAAACACATATTTCCAATGAGATTGCTTGGCGAACATAGCGTTAAAGACGCATGAAAACAGTTAGACTTATAAGACTTTTGTGCGGGGAAGGAATGCACTGAAGATTTGTACTAACCAGAGTAGAATTGTGGATAACAGGCATTTAGGGAGATTTATCTTCTTCCCCACCAATGGATACCCAAACCAAAGGGCACTAAATTCAACCTGTTTGCGTTCAATTCCAACGGAGTCACTACCCCCCTAGTTGGTCTGTCCCTCAGAATACATCTAGTCGAACCATGTTGTTGCAAACCTCGAAATAGTGGTGAATAAGCAGAGATGACTGAGCAGTCCAAGTGTGAAAGTCTGGTTGCGATGCCAATCAAATTCAAGGGGTAAGTACTCGATGAATGAAGGTAGATGTTATAAGCCTGAGAAAGCATGAACGATTTCTTGAAACGTAAAAGTCTGCGTGTACATACTGATAAGTAAAAGCTTTTCAATGAATCACGGGCAATGCTGATCTTCAGCAAAGCAAAGATTCCCATTTCATTAATGTGAATCAATATCAGGAATCATTTCAGGGTAAAGAATTCTTTTCGGTAAATCTCATCAGACCCAAACTTTTACATAACAGTGATTGTGGATATAGCGTCAACTGGGGCTGGGATTGACTTCTTGACTGTTTGAATGACCAAAATCGATAACTTGCGACAGAGATAGAGATGGTAGGCCAAGTAAACTAAATAAACATATGTACACAATTCTCATTAGTACAAGGTAATTAAGTAGGTAAGATGACGTCCAAATAACTAAGTAACGGTGTCCGTTGGCCAAGGTAGTAATATCGGCCGTATAAATCGTTTTGGACACATAATTCCGGCTTTAGATGGTGAATGTACATAGCCTCGGCGATGGCTAAGAGCTGTTTGCGGAATCCTTGGGAGAAGTGTTCAGGTAATGAGTAAATGACTTTGAAGTCATTCTCCGAAGCTGTATGACCACATTCAAGGAGGTGCGACATGATAGAGCTTTCTGAAGACCTCATTTCGCCTCTGTAAAACCATGCCGGGAGGTGTTCACGAACCCTCTGAGATAGGCGTCTCGTCGTGCGACCCACGTATCGTGCACCACAGGAGCACGAGTACTGATAAATGATCATTGAACGGGTCAATGGCGGTAGTCTATCCTTCATGGGTTTTGTAAGCAACGGCTTATTGTGAAAAACGATTCTCAGGCGGGCCGCGAAATAAGTTTTCTCGACAGCATCTTTCAGGCGCCTGGATAACATATCAGCTGCAGAATCGCCCTTAAAGGGTACATGTATGAAAAGCTCTTTCTTAGGAGCAATGCTCCTAGGTGGCTTTCGATTACGTTCCTTCAAATGTTTCATGATAAATTTATCCGGATAGCCATTTTCCCTGAGGGCGTCGCTGATTCTCTGTAGTTCTTCGTTGACGGTATCCGGTGTACAAATACTGCGCGCCCTGAAGGCGAGAGATCTGATTAAACTCTGCTTGTGCTGTAGTGGTACTGCGCTGTGGAAGTTAGTGTACTGCCCAGTCCATGTGGACGTCATCTTACCTACTTAATTACCTTGTACTAATGAGAATTGTGTACATATGTTTATTTAGTTTACTTGGTCTACCATCTCTATCTCTGTCTCAAGTTATCGATTTTGGTCATTAAAAACAGTTAAGAAGTCAATCCCAGCCCCAGTTGACGCTACATCCACAATCACTGTTATGTAAAAGTTTGGGTCTGATGAGATTTACCGAAAAGAATTCTTTACCCTGAAATGATTCCTGATATTGATTCACATTAAAAGCTTTTCGTTAATTTCTTTTATTGGCCCTCTTACTGAAACCAAACACGGAGCATCATAATATCACCACCAACATTACTTCCGCTCGGTAATCAGTTCTTAAACTGGCAACTATTATTCTTGGCCGAAAAAGAAAGTCGACGAGCTGGTGCAAACTGTCATGTTATTCTGCAAAAGCGATATTTAGTTATTTGCTGTAACTCATATGCCAGACACATCCGAAAGGATGGTTAACGGCAAGGCGATAGAAACCACCATATATAATTAATCAAATAATGAACCTGTTGTATTCAATGCTCGGCCATATCCATAAAGTTGATAAGGTAATCCATCGCATACATCCTAGGCATTAAAAGATGGCGATTGTAATTCATAACTTGGTGAAAAACGTAAGATGCGCATTCATGCACAGCGTTTTTCATGTTTGCCAAGTAGCAGTCTAGTAATTCTTTACCATAACAGAGTTAACAAAGGCATAATTTTTGTAACGAATTGATGGGCGCTAAGAGCTGTATACAATCGTTCTTAAAATAACCAAATATATCGAGAGAACAATTGATTTTCATGGAGTTTCAGGAGTGACAACCACATAGGACAGTATAATGCTGTCATATTTTCAGACGTCTGCATATTTATCTATTTAGCCGATAACTTGTGCTTTGTATATTAGTTGAGACTCAGTTAATGACTGCATACGTGATTACCGCCTAGCAGTGTTTGGTAAGAGCATGAAATCCACGTTTCGCGGTAGGTAGCGTTCATGGAAAGCAATGGAAACATTAGACTTTGCCTAAGGCATCAATTACGAAAACCCTTAATGTATTTGTTGCTTTACTTTTGATGCATTAATAATTTAAGGTAGCGTTTCTGTCAGGCTTATCACACTCAGACCTCATATTTAATCTGAGCTTGTGTTAAGGCTTGCACCGAAATTGTTCTGCACTGATGGGTGGTATCCAATATGCTGAACATCGTTTTAAATGCCTTTAAACGATTTATGGGCTGTACTCGATTAACATTATTTAGCTTTTCTCGCTATTGAGCGCGGAGAACACATCGAAATGCAAAACCATATATACGTTATCGTTAACTTCGAAATATCCCTTGGAACATGCAGAGTAAATATCCTTGTCACATGGTCACTGCAAGCTAAAATAATGCTTGCTACATTCGTCCAGGATTTTCATTATTTATGAGCACAAATAAAAGCTTGATGGACGGTAAATTAGGGCTGTTAGACAAATCTCTTCGTTGTTTACCATACGGCGGATACTCCGCACTCAATATGTTCATATTGAAACAGTCTTTAAATAAAATATTGATCAACAAGCTATTTATGCTCTGCCGTTCTAAAGCATCAATGTACTGGACAATGTGAACTTAACTAAATCTATCTAAAAGCTAAGCCAGGTCACCGTAATCAGGGTGTGGTCTGTAGATAAATCCGTTAACATTTTTTGACTGTGGAGTGTTTCCAGTACAACTACAGTAACCATTTCTTTGTAGATGTACTTCTTATAGTGCATATGATTTTAATGCTACGTCGCATATTCAGTTTAGTTAAAAGCAGTAGCTTGGGACTATTGGTACGCTGACTGTAGTGTAGTCGAATGGCGTGCTATGCATAAATGGTGGCAGTGAGAAAGAAAACGGGATAAATTTTCGCAATGTCGAAGCGAGCAATTAACAAAGTACTTACCTCGTGGAATCTCCTGCCGTAATAGCTTGGTGAATTATTTTCATCTACCAAATGCCAGGTCAAACCAAATCAATTCGCCTTTTGCACCATTCATTTAGTTGCGATGAAATGAGACTTAGATACCAATACCTCTTGAAACGAATGGAGCTAAAACTGAGAATAGCTGAACGTGGTCCGTAATGATCTCGTCCACTGCTACAGTATATATACCCACTTATCAAAGTGCAACACTTTGCAACATTTTATTTATTTTTCAAGGAAATTAAGACATATGCAAAAATGTTGCGCTGTTATAAAATATCACGTCAGTTTGCGTGGAATTGCACTCTAATCTTCAGTTCACTAGCTTAGCGATAAACGCTTCAATGTGTATGAGTGAACTTTGTTGCATCAAAGCTGTAATCTTAAAAATGCTGCCGAAATGCTTTTTTCAAAGCCGAAAAAAATGGTAGTTATATAAATCGGTCTAATGAGTTTAATACTTTCAACTAAAAGTAATGACACTCTGGAGATGTGCGGATCAACCTGGTTTATTTCGCGACTTTTGCATCAAGTCTACTTTCAGACAGAAAAGGAGACCTCTGCCGTACTTGTGAAAAGAGCTTATCCAAAATACTTTGATGTCAGAGTTGGAAAAAAAGATAAGGCGCGGACGCCGCATGTTATATACACTTCATTTTGTCATATCTGAAAACATGAACAAATGGCGAATTTCTTGGCTTTTAACTTGGAAAACCATTAGTCTGGCGCCAGACAAAAATCCTTATCTGGATTTTTAGATTGGTAAGGTTAACGTCCTATAAATTACTAGTAAAAATGAAAAAATTGTCAAACTCTGACTTAGCTTCAGTAAGTAGAACTATTACACATTCAGATGATTTGCCTGTTCTGACTTATTGTCAAATTCCTGCACTTCCACTGGATGAATCTACTGTGTTACATCTATGTGGAGACGATCAGAGTGATTAGTAGCACATCGTTTCTTCCCTCAACTTTAAGACCAGACGGAACTGGGTGACCTAATTGAAGACTTGTATCTCTCAATATTTATTGATTTGCTGTTTTCTGGGCTAAGACAAACGATTATTCTCTGAACTAGGATACACGACATCTTTTGTCGTGAGCGAGTAAAGAAATTATTACAGTGACTATATAGTTATCTGGCCTTATCAATTT